>JAPDNY010000001.1:18895171-19509171 GCA_029375565.1 Gekko gecko | reverse complement strand
GATATGTTAAGAATTGGTTGTTGAATATGGAACATGCTATTATATCCTGTTAATAAATTTTCTTTAAAAAAAATAATTTCTAAAATGCTTCAACCCTGGTTAACGCTAACCATGGTTTAGTTTGGGTTACAATCTGGTTTACCGTGGTTGGTTGCTGGTTATGAACGCAGACGTGCTTGCTGTCTTGCAAGCAGAGATACTGGGGAGGCAGAGAAGCTACCCAACCCTAATTTGTGCAGCCCCGGGCATTCAACACTTAACCATGGTTAATACGGTCATGATTTGCGAACAAGGCCAATCCTTCAATACAGTCTAGGGAAATGAAACACAATGCTTAACGGCTGCCCCAGGTTAAGGCCCAAACTGTAGGGAATGGTTTTTAAAACACAAAGCAACGCTCAAACGAGTTCAGGATGCTGCTGAGGGGGGAGGGAGGACTCTGGCCTCCCCCCACCAATATTCCCTCTAAGGTGAGTTAGTGTGAGCTAGCTCACAGCTTTTTAGCCTCCGGCTCAAACATTTTTGTCTTAGCTCAGGAAGGATGGCTCCAGAGCAAACTAATTTATGCAGCAGCCAGATCACCTGCTCACAACTTTAATGCCAATAGCTCACAAAGTAGGATTTTTGCTCACAAGACTTCACAGCTTAGAGGGAACATTGCCCCCCATACTGTTTTTCTGTGCTGAAACAGCACTGGGGGGGCGGCTTTTGTTGCTCCACGTGAAAAGAACTCTACATGCGCTGTAGTAAAATCAGGGAAATAACTCACCCGCAGCGCTGTTTTTGACTCACCTCGTTAAAAACCCAAACATGTAATTCGGCCCTCTGAGTTACATTTGTACAGACCACGTGAGATGAGAATGGGGCGGCAGGGCATGCTGAAATCGGCACATATGTCAGCTTGGGAAGCTGACCTTCCACATTAGCAAAGGCTAAATGGTTTGGAGTGTCCCTCTCTGGGGAGAGATCTGCTCCCAGCCTCCCCAAGGAGTCCTTTCCATTCAGATGCATCTCACAAAGCTCACTGGAAGAGCCTCTGGGGTTCCAAGTCCCCACGGCAACTTTTGCGAAGCTAATCAAAATTAATGCTAATTAGCATGGCTCGCATTCGGGCAGTAGCTCATTTTTAAAACATCAGATGCTTGCTCGCTCCCTTTGGCTAGAGGGCCAAGTGGGAACCAATCCATCTATGGTTTTACTGCTGGAACCATCTCCTTCTCTCCCTTTCCCGTAATTTTTTTTACAAGCAAACAAAGCAGCTGCAAACTGCAGGCCATTTGTTTTTACAATAATCCTATCACTTACCCCAAAATCGCCACCTATTAAACTGGGACAGGTTACTTGCGCCCCAGGGAGGGGTTCCACGGCTGAGCAGAATGCAGGAATTTAGGGCCAATTCAAGGCAACAATCCTTTAAAAAGGGGAAACCCCTCCAAACATCTGACCGCTGCCAACAATGTGCCAGCTTAGAAGTCCATACCACGCATACCGGTGCGTGCAAACAATGGTCAATTGTCTTCTTGTGTGTTACACTAAACCCTACATAGGAAACACAGAACGTAGAGGGCCCGGTTCTTGAAGCATTTCTCCTGCGTAAGCACTACTTGGGATCAACCCGTGGTTGGTTTTTATTGAAGTCCCGCTGAGGGGTTAGCTACAGAAAAAAAGAATTCTGTTCACCCACAGGAATTTTAACTAGCCGCCGGGCTGCTTGTGAGTTTTACAGGGACAGCCAGAGAAGACAGTGTCTGGGAAGCCATTTTGCCTGGCATGAATTAGGCCGTCTGCAGGAGGTTCTGTTCCATCGACTCCATAACGGCAGGGGCTGAACCTGTAATATTTACACCTGGCCAACCCAGAAACCTCACCCTGCCTGCCAACTCCAAACGCTGATGCTAGTTAAGCCTGTTTTCAAAGAGGGATCTCATGCTCGAAAGGTAACTTACAACAGGGTTAAGCCAACTGCGGTGTTGTGTAGTCTACTTTGGTTTTTCTTTCCAGAAACTCAGTGTTTTGTTTTTAATTCAAAAAGGAAAAGTAACTGCGAATAACAATGAATCTCGTTCTACCAGTCTCCCAGTTAACGCTGTTGAGCTCCTGCGCACACGCACATGCATGTGTGTGTTTGTAAAGTGTTGTCAAGTTGCAGGGGCTTTCCAGGCAAGTGAGAAGCAAAGGGGGTTCAGCATTGCCTTCCTCTGCAGACTCTTCTTCGGTGGTCTCCCTTCCAAGTACTTGACCCTGTTCAGCTTCTGAGATCTGACAAGATCAGGCAGGCTACGCCATGCCGCCTTCCCTCCCCACTGATCTCCTAGCAGGCCCTAGAAACACACCGTTAACATGAAAGACAACTGTCTCTGACATTGCTATTCAGGTTATACCAGAATCTGTGGCGTCTGGGAGCATGTGACCCGGTTCTGTGATGAGCCAGGCTTCAGGAACGCAGCCAGACTCAAATACTTTTGAAGCCCTCACTGGCTCACACAGAAGAAATGCCACACGATGGGCTAATAATTCCTCCCAGTGAAACCGATGAGCAGTCAATTCAGCACCTACAAATGGAAACGATTCTTCACATGACAGATAATCCACAAGTCAATTTCTCTGCCACATGATGTAGTGACAGACATTGTGGACAGCTTTGAAAGGAGAAATTCATGAATGGCACGTCTACAAAGGCAATTAAATGGAAAACTTCACATTCAGAAGCAGTACTGTCACCTGGCTTGCAACCAGTGGGGCATTTCTGGGAACACAATTTCCGCCCACAGGGAGTTAGTTACCTTCTCCTCCTTCCCCCTCCTTTCAGCAGCATTCAATTGCATTTCAGTCTGCAATGGATGGGGGGAAAGTGAAAAAGTCATGGTCCAGGTGATTCAAACTGCTGAATGCCAAGCGCCAGGGGACAACCAACTGGGGAAGGGCAGGTGACTTTTGCCCTACTTTTGGACTTTCCTAAGGCATCTGGTTGACCACGGTGTAGGCAGCATGCTAGACTAGGTGGAACTTTGGTCTGAACAACTACAGGTCTTTACTAATCTGTGTTAAGTGACTCCAGGTAGCTATTTGGAATCCAGAACATCAGAAGTGCTGTACTGGATCAGACCAGTGTGCGCGTCATCCAGCATTCTTTGTGAGAACCTATGGAGTCTGGGAGCATGTGGCCATGTCTTCAAGTGGCGGCTGGATGAGCACTTGTTAGGGATGCTTTAGGTTGATCCTGCATTGAGCAGGGGGTTGGACTAGAAGGCCTGTATGGTCTCTTCCAACACTATGATTCTATGTCGTGTGCACCAGATTCAAGGAATACAGTCAAACTAGAACACCTGAAGATGTTGCTGTCTCACAGAGCAACCGGCACTAGCTGCTGATAATGTCTACCATCCTTTGAGCATAAGAACTACGCTGCAATCTGGTATCGCCAGCATCCTCACAGTAATCCAAAGAGGTGGTTGACCTCAATCTCCCATTTTGCAGTCACAGAACAAAAACAAAAAAACACAAAGCTCCCAGTGGCGTGGCAAAAGTCCATCACAAGCACCGTTATCGTTGCAAACAGGAGCTAGCAACGGGAGAAATACTAACACAGCCCGCTCAAAGAGGGAGGAGTGAGGGCACACCCAGGGAGATGCTGTGTACCCCACCGTTGTCTTTGTGCCCCTGCCCAGCTCTATCTGTTTGCACAACAGCCTAGAAAGATGTCACAAACAAAGACAGGAAATGCAGCTGTAGCTGTTTTGAAAGCTTGATAACCATTTGGTCAAAGAGATACATAACGGGATAACAACACTATCATATTTCAGATTTCATTCCCACCCTTCCTCCCGAGCTCAAAGTGGCACGAAGTGGGATGACAAGGGACCTGTCCTATCCAGCTACAGACCGATATTAGATCTGCTTAGTGATGGAGACATCTAGATACAAGAGCAAAAACCCGCTGGTCTGCTTCGCAGGGGTTGCTGAGGAAGATTCTATCCTTGCCTGGAGTATGCTAGACCCAAGAAGGCCAAGACCTCTCCACAACTGAGAGCGCTCCCTCTTTAAACAGAGCTGGTGCAGTGTAGCGGCTAAGAGATGAGCTGTGAACTGGGGAAGGGGTCCCTCATTCAGATCCATGCCATGAATTTCCTTGGCAGCCGTAGACGTGACATACTCTCTCCACCCCGTATCTGCAACATGGGGCTCATAACAGCTGCCTTTCTCCCAGGCCTGTTGTAAGGGCAACAAAAAGATGATGCACACAAGGAACTCTGAATACTGAAAACACTTTACAACTGCCGAAAGTAATACATATACTATATTATATTACTGCCCTGACTGGGATTAACCCAGCGTAACCTGATCTCGTCAGATCTCAGAAGTAGGGGTATGTAAAAAAAAAAAATCCAATTGGGGGATATTGGACCTGAAAAATCTTGGTATTCTGAATATTCTTGAATACTAATTTTGGTATTGTATTGGGATTCAGGTAAATATTACGGAAACCTGAATTTATTCGGTTTCATTATACCCTATGGGGACTGTCTCCAGGCAGACGGTATAATGGAAAATCAATCTGGGGGTATTCAGGGCTCTTGGGGAGCTTTCTTTTTGAGGTAAAGACACCATATTTGCAGCATAGTTGCTGGTACCTCTCCTCAACACACACACGCCCCGTTTTAAAATTATTGGACCGGGGGCCAATTCTATGGATCCCCCCAAAAAGATGCCTTTTTTTCCTCCATTGGTTTCAATGGAGGATGAGGGCATTTAAAGAGATTGCAGTCTCTTTAAATGCCTTCTAGCCATGCCCAAATAAAAGCCAAATAATATTGGCTTTTATTCGGGCACAGCTATTTTGGTAGCCGAATCAGATTCTTCAATCTGTATTTGGCTGAATAAATACCTGAAAAATACCAATAAGGTATTTTTCAGGTATTTATTTGGCTTGGTATGTACCGAATGCCCCTACTCAGAAGCTAAGCAGAGTCAGCCGTGGTCAGTATTTGGATGAGAGACCACCAAGGAACTACCAGGATCACTACACAAAGGCAGGCAATGGAAACCACCTCTGAATGTCTCTGCAGAGTTGCTGTAAGTCGGCTGTGTCTTGACGGCTGAAACAAAACTGCATTATATAATAATATAATATAGCTTAAGCTTGAGCATCCATGAGATGAAACTTCAGATTAACCTGTTTTGCTGTCAGAATAATGCAATGAAATGCCTCGGACATTTTGAAGCTCTAAACAAATCCTTAATAATACTTTTCTGTGTAAACAGCTGTGGGTCAGCAACACACCAGTTCTCCATGCATTCCCTGTAGCAGCGCCGCCCCGCCCCCCCCCGTCCCGTGATATGGCCTGCCTGAAGAGGTTAGGAAGGCTCACAGCTTTCTATCACTAGGCACACTATGTATAACAGGATTGTTCCAGAGAGCATTTTTACAAAGGTAACAGGGCTATATTATTAGAGAATGGTTAAGGAATGTGCTTTAATAAAGGGAACAGGCCTACAGACTATACTACTGTGTACAGTATCTATTATCTGTTTGCTGTACACATTCCCTGGCTTTCACTGCATTATAATTGTCTTCTATTGTGGCAGAAAGAGCCATCAAGTTGCAGCCAACTAATTGCAACCCCATAAAGTTTTCAAGGCATGATACAAAGAGGTGGCTTGCTATTGCCTGCCCTGGTGCAGTGAGCCTCAATCTCCTTGAGGGTTTCCCATCCAAGTGCTAACCAGAAGAAGAAGAGAAGAAGAGTAGATTGGATTTATAACCCACTCTTCACTCAGAGTCTCAGAGCAGCTTACAAACTCCTTTCCCTTCCCCTCCTCACAACAGACACCCTGTGAGGTAGGTGGGGCTGAGAGAGCTCTGAGAGAACTGTCCTTGAGAGAAATAGCTCTGACAGAACTATGGCTTGCCCAAGGTCACACCAGCAGCTGCAAGTGGAGGAGTCGGGAATCAAACCCGGTTCTCCCAGATTAGAGTCCGCGCACTTAACCACTAACCAGGGCGGATGCCACTAAGCTACTGAGATCTGACAAGGTCAGACTAGTCTGGGCCACCGAGGATACAGCTTGTCTTCTATATATTATGTTTCAGTACATAATTTTATTCTGTTTTACTTAACATGTTCTAAACAATCTTTGGGATCATTTGCAAGCAAGCTAAGACAATATGATAGTCACCAGTCCCTAACGTCCTGTGATTTGCTATCACAATTAGACAACCTTAGAACAACTTTAAAAAAATCAGGTAGTAAAACAAGTAAAAACATCTGTTGCTGGGCCTCCCTGAACCCTTTGTTGTCGGAACAACTGTGGCTCAATGGATATACGGTTGTCAACTCAGGATGGAAAACCCCAGGACACTTTAGGGTGGTGCCTGGTGAAGGCAGAGTTGGGGGATGGGAGTCAGCTCAGCAGGGGTGTCATGCCACGTCCAGGGACATTACGTCCACCTTGAAGGCCAGCAGCACCCCTCATGTGAGGTCTCTTCCTCCCATCAAAATTCCAATTTTAAATTTAAATTCTCTGCCTCATGTCGCTTCATAGAATCATAGAGTTGGAAGGGCCCTCCAGGGTCATCTAGTTCAACCCCCTGCATAAGGCAGAAGATTCACAAGTACCTCCCCCCACACACACACACACACCCAGTGACCCCTGCTCTATGCCCAGAAGATGGCAAAAAACCCCTCCAGGATCCCTGGCCAAATTGGCCTGGAGAAAAATTGCTGCCTGACCCCAAAGTGGCGATCAGCATTTCCCTGGGTGTGTAAGAAAGGGCCACGAGAATTAAACACTGATGCAACCCTTCCTGCCCTCCTTCACCTAGCAAACAAACAAAACCTCTCATAGAGAAAAGTCCAGACTGAAGACCCAGAAGAGGACACCAACCCACAGCAATCCCATCTCCCTTTCAATCCCCAGCAGGCCTCTAGACTTTTAGTGTCTTTGTAGGCAATTGTTTCCTCCAGCGGAACTGATCTCTGTAGTCTTGAGGTCACCGGTACATCCAAGACAACTGCAGGCCCAACCTGGAGGCTGGCAGCCCTAAAAAGATTCCAAGATGCCCATGAAGCTGGGAGATCCGAATCCATATGCCAACTTGTGTGTGTGTGTGTGTGTAAAGTGCTGTCAAGTAGCAGCAGATAAGTTGTGGCAGTCCCTCGGGGTTTTCAAGGCAAGAGCTGAGCAGAGGTGTTTGCCACTGCCTCCTTCTGCTTAGCAAACCTGGACCCCTTGATGGTCTCCCATCCAAGTACTAACCAGAGCCGCCCCTGGTTAGCTTCCAAGATCACTCAACCCCTCCAGTAAAATGGGAATAATACATGAAATGTTTTATTTCAGATTGAGGGGAGAAACACCGTGCTCTTTACAACTTCCACCCGGATACAGGAAATACGGGTTACTGGAAGAGTGACCAGAACGAAGACTATAAAGTTCCTTGCAAGTTAAAACTATTACATACAGCTATAAAAAGAATGACTGGCCAACGCATTTAAATTTTTACAAACGCTTCCGCAGAAGCGTACGTTAGATTCAGCGTACGGTTTCATTTTAAAAGTTGTTTTACCAATTTAACTGCTGTTCCTTGTGCTGCTTCGGCATGTTACCCTGGACTGTCTTCACTGCTCTGTAAGATTTGCACGGGGACTGAGGCAGTTTGCATTTGAATCAGGATCAGTTATTGATGTAAAGAGCAACAGAAGTTCCAAATGCCTTGGACTAAAACATATTAAGAGAGAATGTAAAGGTAATTCCAGGATATCCACCTGACACGCTCCAAAAAGAGACAGCTGGATGGATCCAAAAAGAGACAGCCAGTTTTAATGAGTCAATTAATCAACTCATTGGTAAAGAACAATTTTCATCCATGGCTTGTAAGGTTGCCAGCTTCCAGGTTGGGCCTGGAGATCCCCTGGTATTACAACTGATACCATAGAGATCAGTTCTCCCAGAGAAAATGGCTGCTTTGGAGGGTGGACTCTATGGCATTATAACCCAGTGAAGTTTCTTCTCTCCCCAAACCCCACCCTCTTCCAGGCTTTACCTCCCAAGTCTCCAGAAATTTCCCATCTTGGAGCTGGCAACCCTATCCATGAGAGAGAACTTGAACTGGTGGACTGCTAGTTAGAAGGTACTTATTTTTAAAGCTACTTTGGTACTTGTTCTGGATTGCAGCCTTTCAAGAGCTCCATGTCCTGTATTTCTGCATACAGAATAGCCACAGGGATTTTCTTAGCAGGACTCATGCAACTTGAGGAAAACAAGGGTTGCTAAAAGGTACCTCAAAAGCACTTGTAGATGCTACCAAAGTGAAGTGCTTATAATGTCACATGTCTTGCAAAAATTAAAGCGTTCTAACTACAGACCAACAGAATGGAACCAGGTTCAAATATGGGCAAGTGTTCCCTCTAAGCTGAGTTAGTGTGAGCTAGCTCACAGTTTTTTAGCCTCCAGCTCACAGATCTTTGTCTTAGCTCAGCAAGGGTGGCTCCAGAGCAAACTAATTTATGCAGTAGCCAAATCACTCGCTCACAACTTTAATGCCAGTAGCTCACAAAGTAGGATTTTTACTCACAAGACTCCACAGCTTAGAGGGAGCATTGGATAGCAGTACTCTTTTGCAGACCTGGGGGACCCCAAGCAAATCTGCAGAAAAATGTGAACCTCCACCCCCAAAGGGAGGGAGTTTAAATCCCCCCAAGACAAGAGGGACATTGTCTGTGCTGTGCTTGCTGACTGTGAGCAGGGAGGAGAAAAGCCAGACGAATGGAACTGCGGCTGAAAGCAGCCCTGCTGCCGTCAGCTCCTCTGCAGGCAGGCAATTAGATGGGCAGGTGGGCAGGGCAGGAGGAGCGGCCACTGTTCCCTCCCACTGCCAAGTTCATTGCCTCCCCCACCACTGCAACCTCTGCTCTGTGAGTGGGGTCGCTGCCCCTTTGCTGTGTGAGCCAGGTGGGTAGGTAGACGAATGGAGAGCAACAGCAGTGTTTGGGCACATGGGCAACTGGCTGGCCCAGCAGATAGGTGGGGGGTGGTTGGGAGCCTCGCAGGTCCCCCACAAAAAGTTCACCGGTAACACTGGCTTTCCTGAACTACTTAACCAAACATCTCATATCCCACCCTGACCTGGCTGGCCCATGCTAGCCTGATCTCGTCCTGTCATTGAAGCTCAGCAGAGTCAGCCCCGGTTAGTGGATGGGAGACCACCAAGGAAGCCCAGGGTCACTACCCAGAGGCAGGCAATGGCAAACCGCCGCTGAATGTCTCCTGCTTCGAAAATGCCATGATGGATCGTCATATGTTTGCTGCAACGTGATAGCACTTTACACAAACGCACTCATATCTCCAACAAACCCGACAGCTTATAAATCACCTTCGTTCACATTTAAGCCTACATTTATGTCTCATCAGACAACGGTCAGGCCTGGCTGCAGCCCTTTTGAAACTCCCAAGGAAGAAAAAAAAATCTTACCACACAAAGGGAAAAAATACAACAGCGATGCAACAACAGGAAGAGCAGAGAAACAGGTTCTTCTTGGGCTTTATATGCTCCCTGAGGCTGGCCTCCCCACCCTACAAGGGCTGCTAATATAGTTGAAAAGTCCTTTTCTACACAGAGGGAGGAGAATGGCTATGAGGTCATAATGCCGTCTCCTCCCTGCAGTTAAGTGCTCACACATTCATTCCTTGCTGCCCTTGAAGCAAAGGGTCTGGTCTGGTCTTTGCTTATGTTACCCAGATAACTGCCCTGTACCCTGATGTCACACTACATCAGTAATACTAAATCACCCCACCAAAACAGGGGTTTTTCAAGGGCAGGGAGACAGATTATTATGGGAACAATACCAGCAAGAATAAATTCTATCAGTGAACATCTTGGATTCGGTCACAGGTCAGCAGCACATTGTGAAGATGTATTACATTTGCTTCTATTCTTCTTCCCACAAGGAACTTTAAGTCCCTGGCTCTAACCAGCCCCGTTTTACCCTCCCAATGATTTTGTGAGATGGGCTATGCAAGCCATGAAGCTGGATGGCCCAGGTTAGCCTGATCTCATCGGATCTTGGAAACTAAGGAACATCAGCCCTGGTTAGTACTTGGATGGGAGACCTCCAAGGAAGTCCAAGGTTGCTATGCAGAGGCAGGCAATGGCAAACTACCTCTGATCGTCTCTTGCCTTGAAAACCCTACAGGGTTGGCTGTTGACTGCAATTTGACTGTAGTTTCCACCACTACCAGGGTACGCAAAGAGAGAGTGACTTGTCCAAGATCTCTCAAAGATATCCTAACCACTACATACTGGGTCTCAGGATTGTGAGACTGTGTGTTGTTGTAATACACTGAGAAGGTTTAAAGTTCGTAAGGAACCAAAAGGGTGGACTGGAAAGACGCTAATGCTGAGCACAGTAATGGAGAGGATGTGAAAAAGGGATTTCCAGAAGG
Source organism: Gekko gecko (assembly GCA_029375565.1). Taxonomy (NCBI): domain Eukaryota; kingdom Metazoa; phylum Chordata; class Lepidosauria; order Squamata; family Gekkonidae; genus Gekko; species Gekko gecko. Next base: position 19,498,731 of record JAPDNY010000001.1, on the reverse strand, counting down.
TATTGGAGGAGGCAATGGGAGAAAAATTACTTTAAAAAATTGCTGTTTGCATGACCCTGTGACCTCACTTTGGGGTGATGGTGGAAGTGACATCACAACACTCTAGAAATCACACGTGACATCATTCTGGAGCTATGGTGGAAGTGACATCATGCCACTCTAGGAATCTCCTATGGTTTTACCATAAGCTTCCACCAACTCCTAGAGAGGGGCGGCATCACTTCCAGATTTTCCTGAGAAGTGACATCATACTGTTGTGCCATCAGTCCCCCACCCCATGTCCCCATTCCCCAAGACTCCTTGCCAGCTGCCAGCTATTGGCTGGCAACCCTACACAGTGAAGATCCTTGTGCTGTGGTGGGGGAGGTGTCGCCAAAGTGGCTTTTTAAAAAGCTGCACAATCAATCAGATCACTAATGGCCAATCAGATGCTCTGCTGGGCAAAAGCCCCACCTGGTCCAACCCACTTTCTCAAAACACTTGGCCAGATGACCCAAGAAAAGTAGCAGTGGGAGCAATGGTGCCCATAGGCACCATGCTGTCCAGTAATTCATACTGCATTAGTCTACAAAACAAGGGCAACATTTAAGTGCTTATTCAAATGTATGAAATGGTTAATCAATGGCCCTTTACTGCATTCACTACTGGCTCCTCAGTGCTCCTTGTTATTTATTCCCATACACAGCCTAGACTATAAATTCATTGGGGCAGGTATAGAAATGTGAAGGCCCAGGAAAAATGGAAAAATTCCAAGGGGTGGGGGAGGAATCCCATTTTTTCTGAGGACTTTTGTTTTATTTTCAGATGACATATTTCAATGAAGCATTTTTACTTTGGAGTGAGTGAAATTATTTTAATACAAGGTTTTATTAACTTAAAACACATAACATATACAAATCTGAAGACTCTCCCCCCTCCTCATTTTTCTAGTGGGAAATTTGGGGAAGCACTGAAAAAATCCCTGTATGAAAAGACATTTAAATTAATGAACTGTGCTAAACAGCATAGATCTGGATAGCCCAGGCTAGCTCGATTTTGTCAGATCTTGGAAGCTGGTTAGTACTTGGGTGGGAGGCCAACAAGGACGATCAGGGTCACGACACAAAGGCAGGCATTGGCAAACCACCTCTGAATGTCTCTTGCCTTGAAAATCCTATGGGGTCACCAAAAGTCAGCTGGAGCTTGATGGTACTTTCCACCACCAAGATAGCATAGGTACAGCAGTTTGTAGCTTTCGGTCAATTTAGCATTGATTGTATTTGCAAATTTGCTTGTAGAAAGAAGGTATTTATACTTTTAATTGCAGATGCTTGTCAATAGAATTTTATATGCTAGCTATAAATGAAATGACACATTTTATGTTGTTAAAGCAACAAAACAGGTTTAGGTTTGACAGCAATGTTTGTATTACATAGGTTTTCATCTTTTTTGTAAAATTTTCATTTCCCCCCCAGGAAATAACACATCCCCTCCAGCGCCTCCAAAATTTCTGAAATTTTACAGCCCTAGGCAAGGAACTCCTCCACATTAGCACATCTTACTTTGGAAAGCACTATGAACACTGACAACGCTACATAAATAATAAATTAACCCCCATTTTATTTCAATACAGACTTTGAACACCAGTCAAGCTCATATCTAATAGCCATAATAACTATCGCATTTTTGTCCTGCCCTTCCCTCCTATATATGGTTGCCAACAACCTGGAGGAAAATGTCCTGCCCCTTCAACAGAGGCTTAAGGGGATGTTATTTCCTCTATGACATTAAAAACTTTAGATGACCATTTCCACACACCAGGCCTCTGTTAAAGGGGCAAGGCATTTCCCCCCTCAAGGCTGTTGTAACCAAAGAGCTCAAAACGGTTCTCCCCTCTTCCATTTTACCCTCAGAACTCTGTAACATACAGTTCAGCTGTGAAAGAGTAAGAGTAACTTCAATACATGGTTCTCACTGCCTCTATTTTATCTTCACAACATTTCTACCAGGCACCTAGGCTGAAGAACAGTGGCTGGTCCAAGGTCATCCAGTGAACTTTTTAGCAGAGCGGGCATCTGAACCTGGGTTTCCTTGGTCCTAGTCTAACCATCATAACATATGGCTACAAGTACACTACATAGTTGCCAACCTCCCTGTGAGGCCAGGAGTTTCCCCAGAATTAGAATTGGTCTCTGGGCGACATGGATCAGCTCCCCTGGAGGAAATGACAGCTTTAGAGGGCAGACTCTAAACCACTGAGCTCCTTCCCTTCCCCAAACTCCACCTTCCCCACCCCAGCACACTTCCACAAAACCTCCAGTAATTTCTCAAGCCACCGTAGCCCAGCCTGTTTTGGGATTGTCAATTTAACACTGACTAAAGTTGCTGCGGATCACAAAATTCTTCCATCATCATGTCCTGAAGTTCGTATTGCTCTCCCTCCCCTACTTCCATGTTTTGAACGGAACACGTAGCCTGAGGAAGAGATCTGGCGAACTCAAAAGCCTGGTAACAATTTGGCTGCTCCTAATAAAAAGGTGTTACATTGCATTGTTGAGGGGGATTACAAGCTTTAGTTTCGCAGGAAAAATCAACATACCCATAGCGGGCCCTCCGCCCAATAGTTTCTATTACGTGCACGGTGCAGAATCCCCAAAATATAAACAGTTAAGCCGGGAGGGGGGGTCTGAAGAGCGGAACTCTAAGTAAGAGGGCAGACATTTCCGGGGTAGAATAAGGGTGAGACACCAGTGGTAAATGCAGCACTAGTCTGAAGAACGAGTAAAGGTGAGATAACAGCGGGGTAAATGAAGACAGATTGGGCCGTGGGGGGTGGGGGAGCCAGAACAAAGTTGAGTAATGGCAATTTTGAATAGCGTGGAAATGAATGGGCGGGTTGCGTTGCTGGGATGTCATTAAACCAGCTCCCCCCACACACACACACGCCAAAAAACAACGAGGGGACGTTGCAGGAGAAAGGAGGGAGTGGTAATGGCGGGGACACGGCGGTTACCATAGAAACTCACATTTGGCGCACGGGCCTCAGCCGCCATTTTGATGCCCCCGACCGACTCCTAGTCTCCGCCCGACGCTGGCCCCGCCCCTTTCGGAAACGGGCGCAGGGAAGTAGCGACATCCGGGCACTTTCTCAATCTTCTTGACCTTAACGAGTTTTGATCTCAGGTTAGGCTGGGTGGCATCTGTCTTTTTATGGAACATTAAAAAAGAACGTTTTATGTAATTATATTATGTAATAGTTAATAAATATATCCACACAGACACAGTTTTCCGACCTGACATAACTTTTCTGTAGTGCTAGGAAAAGCAGAAGTTCAACAGGAGAAGCTCCCACTAATCCAGGCTGGAAAAAACGTCCCTGTTTGAATTTCTGCTTGTTGTGCCTGGGCTCATGTGCCTTCACGTGTTTTCTCAGGCATGTTAACTGCTTTGTGATGACAGGTGCCTCCTTCCCATCACCAGGCCAGGAAAAGCTTGCACCTGTAGAATGCCTACCTACTGTATAGTAGAAAAGAGCAAGAGTCCAGTAGCACCTTAAAGACTAACAAAATTTTGGCAGGGTAGGAGCTTTTGTGAGTCAACTGCTCACTTCTTCAGAAACGTCTGAGGAACTGAGCCATGACGCACGAAAGCTCATACCATGCCACAAATCTGGTTAGCCTTTAAGGTGCTACTGGACTCACGTTCTTTTTTACTGCTACAGACAGACTAACATGGCTCCCCATCATGATCTGGTGATTAAAAAAGAGAATAGAAGCCCCAAATTCAGGCTGGCCGGCAATACCCAGAATATGTAATTTCCCATAAAGGGGAAGCAGATTAAGGTATAGGAAAACAGCTGACAGATTTTGGCTCTTGAGGTTGCCAGATTTTTTCTTCTCATTTTTTGTCACTGGCCCTATTCCTTTGCCTTTTAATACATGAAAATTTAGCAAAGTAACACTTTTCCTGGCATGTCCACAAGCAGTTGGAAAGGCTTTACTTGATTAACATTATGTGCTGTCTGGCAGTTGTTAAAAGGCCCAGAGTAAGGCCAACACACACACACACACACAAATGATTACAGTTGGCTACCCTACATGAAACAAACCAGGGCATACAACCCCATGTATTTCTTGGAACTATTCCTATGAAGAATTACATCTGGCTAGAGGTCCATCTGGCCCAGCATCCGCTATTTTACAGGGGCCATTCAGGGCTCCTGCCACCAGATGTCAGCTGTGAGGTGGTTTCCTAAATTTAAATTACTCCACCACCACCACCACCCCGCCTTTGAAGCCACTAGAAGAAAGGCCAAATGATGGTCCCACCGTCCATGAGCCAAATTTCACCCGAGGGCCACTGGTTGCCTGCCACAGAATTAATGAGCCCAGGTTTGCTGGAGCTGCATCCGCACATCTTCCGCTATGGTTGCACTCTCACAATTCCCAACTGGATTTTATTTATTTATTTATTTTACATTATTCATCGTCCACCTTTCTCACAGAGACTCAAGGTGGATTACACATAATGAGCGAGTAAGGTAAAGGTTCCTTTGCTTGAAAGCCAGTCGAATCCGACTCTAGGGTTGCGGTGCTCATCTCCATTTCAAAGGCGAAGAGCCAGCGCTGTCCAAAGACATTTCCGTGGTCATGTGGCCGGCATGACTAAACACCAAGGCGCACAGAATGCTGTTACCTTCCCACCAAAGTGGTACCTATTTATCTCCTTGCAATTTCTTGTTTTCGAACTGCTAGATTGGCAGGAGCTGGAACTAGAGACGGGAGCTCACTCCATCTTGCAGCACTCTCGGGTCTCGAACTGCTGAACTACTGACATTCCACAGCCTGCAATTCAGCGTCTTAACCACTTGAGTCACCGCAGCTCCTAATGAGCGAGTACAATCAACAAAATGGGACATTCAACAACCAGTGTGTTAGGATGTTAGAAGTCTGCAGCCACCAAAAAGAACTGAAGCATAGTATAATGCACATGATGCATTAAGCGGTACAAAAATGACATAAATAGGATCCTACTTACAATAAGCTATACAACGCAGGATTGACCACAGTCTTTCAACATTCATCCAAGCAAGTTCGTAAAACCATTTTGTGCAGTGCAACTCTCTTACCTGCACAGAAAAGCTCTCTTGAATACTTCAGTTTTGCATATAGGGTTGCCAGGTCCTTGCTTTGTTCTGGTGGGGGCTTCTTTCTTCTTCCTGGAGTGATGTCATCACCCGGAGGTGACATCATTGTCAGAAATGCGAGTTGTTCTCACCAAGAACAAAGCTTTATAGAGACGGACCTTTTTCAGTGTAGCAGAATATTTTATTGAATAATACGCTCTTGCAAGCGTGGGTGATCAGTCCAGATGAACTGACCACACCTTGTATTTGAAAGCAGGCAGTTTTATACTTCCTTCCCCGACGCTTTGGAAAATAAGAAACGTCCTGGCCAGTTCCCATAGGCTGGAGTACATGGCTCACATTCTCAAATCACGTCTCGCCTTTAGGACCCCGTGACAACACGCCTCTGATTACTCTTCCTCTTTTCCTAATTAGTCCACTCCTCTAAATATGCTAAAATCTGTTTACTTTCTCCTAAAAAGGTATTAATCTTCCCAGCCTTCCCCTGACATTTTTCCACCATCTACTGCAAATGTCACTCTCGGGTGAGCCTGGTCATTCTTGTGTCATGTCTTCCTGTTACTGGGCTTTCAGACAGCAGGATGTTCTATCCTTAGGCCTGTCTTCTTTCGAAATGTTTGTTCGACAGAGTTAACTTCCCATTTTTCTGTTGGTTATACTCTGCAAGCAAACCAAGGATAGCAAACATGTCTCTATGCTGACCATTGTGTTTCTGAATAGGTACTTTCCAGATGGGCTAGACATGCTTTCCTTATCCCAATGGTCAGTTCTAATCTTAGGCTGTCTGGCCTTTTAGTCTTATAGATTCATGAAGCAAAGGCACTAAGCTTCCAAGATACATAGAGCACAAGCTTAACATGTTAATCAAATCAATTAAAAATGTTCATTTTCATTTCTCACATCATCATGCGGGGCACGTTGTGGGGGGGACACTCTACCATTTGAGAAAAAATTCTATGGTTACCATTTTTTTTCTAAATTGCTAGAGTATCCCCTTGCAACATGCCCTGCCCCAAAAGCAGGGAAATCCCTGCCCCCGTTTACATAGTTTGCCGAAGGCCTGGGGAGTGGGAGCTGTCCTGTTCTCCTCAGGCAGGCCGTTCCACAAGGTAGGAGCCACAAGGCTTTTCTGCATAGGAAAATACCATTGCAATGATTGCATCAGTGCAGTGATAGCACAATATACAATAGGATGTGTGGATGCAGTGTAGGGTTTGGCCGCAGAATATTTCTGAACACAGACAAATGCCTTTCTCTGTTACTTTCTGTCACTTCCAAACATCAGTTAATCAGGTATTTTTCCTGCCCATTCTGTATTTTGACTTTGGGTGTGATCGGGGTTGCCACATCCCGCCTGGCCACTGGCAGGGGATGCTGGGTAGAGTGGCCAGATCCAAGTTGGGAAACTTCTGAAGATTTGGGGATGGAGCCTGGGGAGGACAAGGACCTCAGTGGGGCATGAAGTCCACTGTCCAAAGCCTCCATTTCTCCAGTCTGGAGATGAGCTGTCATTCCAAGGGATCCCCAGGTCTCACTTGGAGGCTGGCATTCCTAAGTTTGATTTATAGTAGGTACAGTGTTGATGAGATCAGATCTCATAAGCCAGACAGTTTGTTTAGTTTTATTGGCTTCACAAACTGATCCATTAGAATCTTCCCCTGAATTGGCCCTCAAAAGAAAAAGAAGAACATTCCATCAGGATGGTCATCCTAAGGTGCCCCAGCTCTTACTACAGACTAAGTTTTTCAAACGGTTTCAGAATTACAATTTGGCAGCCTGACAGAATTATCACACGTCTGGGACTTGGGAAGGAAGACTCACAAGCTTCAGACTATGGCCCCTTCATCTTGGCTTGTGTGTTGGGATCTTCATCAAAAGAACGGCTTTCCCATCTCATGTGTGTTCACCGTTGTCTTGCTGTTAACAGCCAAATTGTCCAGAGTCAACACATACGCACAAAAACCCCTTGTGATCTAGACACACGATTCAAGCTAATAATCGCTGACGCAAACTGTACTAATGCCGCTTTACAAAAATATGCAAATGTACAAGGAAAATAGAGGGTTCACGGGGTAAGAAATGTCAGGCCCTTTGCCGGACTTGTCTATCTTGATGTGAGGGACTCCATAGAAAGTAGTGCTCTCTAAAGCAACTTGCCAAAGAGAGACCACAATTGCTTGGCGCTAATTATGGGAATCGTGCCAAGGAGAGGGTGTAGCGCAACCAGCCAACAAAACACACTTTTGTCAAAATTGTTACAGTGACTTCATTCTTTGGGAGGGGCACAATGGTCCCCATTCTCTCAGGAGGGTTTCTCTTCACAATGGACTCAGTCAGGCCTGTGAAGCGGAAGTGCCAGAGGAAGGAGCGCTTGTTGTCAAGGGAGCTGAAGATCTGTCTCCTGAGGGCAGGGAGGCGGGACTGCCACATGGTGTGAAAGAGAGGTTAAAGAATATGTCATGGGGTGATGGTGGAATATTTATTTCACAAAGAAAAAGGTGCTCAAGAGAGGCTGTGGGCTAGTTCCTGAAGCTGAGGAAACCACCAGAGAGGTTCTTCTGTCTTTTGCAATTTATGGTCTCAGATAAAATTGCCGACTCTCGAACATGCACTTGTAGCTGTGCCTTTAACGGGAAATGTCACAGGGTTGCCAAACTCCAGGTGGTGGCTGGAGATCTCCTGGGGTTACAACTGATGTCCAGGCAACATAGATCAGTTCACCTGGAGAAAATGGCCATTTCAGAAAGTGGACTGTATGGCATTATATCCCACTGAAAAACCCGATTTGGTGTAGTGGTTAAGAGCAGCAGACACCAGACTCTAATCTGAAGAACCGGGTTTGATTCCCCACTTCTCCACATGCAGCCAGCTGGGTGACCTTGGGTCAGTCACAAGTTCTCTCAGAGCTCTCTCAGCCCCACCTACCTCACAGGATGTCTATTGTGGGGAGAGAAAGGGAAGGTGATTGTAAGCCACCCCGAGACTCCTTCGGGTAGTGAAGGGCAGGGTATAAAACCAACTCTTCTTCTTCTTCTCCCCAAACCCCGCCTTCCTCTGGCTCCACACCCAAGACCTCTAGGTATTTCCCAAACCAGAGCTGGCAACCCTAGGCTGCCTGTCATAAGTGTATAATGGCAGGGATGGAGGCCAGACTCCATTTTGTTTGCTTATCTTCCCACAATAACCCTTTGCTTCCAGCTATGGAGAGCTTTACATGCCAAGTTCTGGATATCAGACTATTATTAAAAGCACAGAAGCATAGTGAACAGAGTCAATTTAATTGTTGGCAACTCCAGTTTGAATGGGAATGAGATGTGAAAGGCCTTCTGGTGCTCTCTCCCAGTAAACTCCCAGTTGGGACCAAACCTAAGAGATGCGCAACAAAATCCTAAGCAGATTTACAGCATTCAGAGACCACTGACTTCAGTGGACACCAGTGTTCCCTCTAAGCTGAGCTGGTGTGAGCTAGCTCACAGTTTTTTAGCCTCCGGCTCACACATTTTTGTCTTAGTTCAGGAACGATGGCTCCAGAATAAACTAATTTATGCAGTAGCCAAATTACTCATTCACAACTTCAATGCCAGTAGCTCACAGAGTAGCATTTTTGCTTGCAGGACTCCACGGCTTAGAGGGAGCATTGGTGGACACAGGAATGGCCTAACTCTGCTTAAAATGACATTGTTGGAGTCTGAGGTATAAAATCCAATTATCACCTTGGTGAAAAATATATTTGTATTAACTGAAATGTACTGACACAGAAGGGTGCCTAAAACCTGTCATTTTAGGCCTTGCTTGGCCTAATCGGGGGGGGGGGCTTTTGTAAGGTGCCCTCACTTTGGCCTTTCTTTGGAGGCCTTAAAGCAGTGTCTCTGATTCCAGCAAGAGAAGTAGCAAATTAAGGACTCAATTGCCATCTTTTTTTTTTTCTGGTGGGGGTTCTCGTATTTCTCACAACTGGACAGAAGTTCAGTGGTCAATTTTTCTACGTTCCTATATCCCCAAGGTTAATAAAACTTCATCTGCCCATTGTGGCATTTTTTTTTCAGCGTCTCCACAAGGCGGCACCTGGAGGAAAAGGCTTGTAACCATATTTAAATGTGCATCTGATCAGGAAAAAAACAAACAAAAAGCAGCCCTCTTCACGTTGCTCTTATGGCTGTTAGCACCAGTTTGAGCTCTCAAAACCAGCAGGTGAAACTTTTCAGGGCATAGAGATCCCTGCCGATGTTAGGGATGCCAGCCTCCAGGTGGGACCTGGGGTTCCCCCAAAATTACAGCTTATCTCCAGACTACAGAGACCAATTCCCCTGGTGGAAATGGATGCATTGGACAGTGGACTGTACAGTATTGTACCTCACTGAGGTCCCTGTCCTCCCCAGGTCCCATCCCCAAATCTCCAGGAGTTTCCCAATCTGGATCTGGCAGTGGCAACACTCCCCCCGCCCCCCGCCATCCCCTGCTGGTGCCCAGGGGGGACTCGGCAACCCTAGCTGCTGTTAAAGGCACAACAGCAGGGGTGAAACGAAATTGGGCTAGTTACAGCGCTTTGGGATACTGCAGAGAACTAACGGCAAATGTCCCCCTCCCCAAATGTTATCTGTCCTCCTAAAGTGTTCCCACTGAGATTAAAGTTAATTAGTGCCAATTACAAATCAGATTAGAGGCAGCCTCTTGTGGGGCAAATCGCTTAGTGAATGGAACCATTGCCAGAGGGGTGTTGTGCACAATGAAATAAGTGAGAGATGGGAGGCAAGATTAATTTTCCCACGTAGGGTCATAATCCCCTCCTGCAAGGCTGGGTAGGGAGCCCAAGATTGCTGGTAACCGCTGTATGCTGTAACCCCTGCAGCCAGAAGTAGAACAGGAAACAGAGCCAGTGAATTCTGGGTCTGTTTGTTGTCATGCTGCAATGTTACAGCGCCTCGAGCACTATAGAGGGAAGTCTGTCACCAAGTCGCAATCAATGCATGGTGATAATTGCATGCCATGGAGTCGTAACCAACTCATAGTGACCCTAGGACCATGGGACTTTCTAGGCCAGAGATGAGCAGAGGTGGTTCATGATTACCTTCCTCTGCAAACGACCCCGGTCTCCCATCCAAGTATTAACCAAGGCCGACCTTGCTTAGCTTCCAGGCTCTAATGAGATCAGGCTAGTCATGGCTATTCAGGCTAGAGCGCTACACCCTCCAGTGTTTTGTAGAGGTTTGAAAAAGGGACACCCCAAGTCTGATACCAAGTGTCATGCCTGACCCCACCACACACACTGTTGCTTGTGGCTGAGAGGTCTACTCAATCTGCTCTGTATTCTCTTACTCTGCAGCAGATGCTCTTCTTTGTGAATATACAGAAAGATAATTGAAAGCAGAGGGTTGCCCATCCACAAAGACATGGCAGATGCAGGCCTGTCCAGACTTAAGATCCTGACACCCAGCAATAAGATCTGCACAGATCCTGCAATCACAAAATTTCGATCTAGGGAATGAATGGTTGCAAACCGGGATGCGATTGGGTCCACCAGATATCCATAACCTGATAAACAACAGTGAGAGGCCTGTGGGATTCAACTTGCCACATAAAGTATGGAAGACAACGGCTAATGGAATACGAACAGGCTTTGGCAGCCGTGCAGACCTGTTGTTTAAATGGGGCAAAATACCAGGACCTGAATGTGATTGTGGTGCAGCCTGCCAAACTATTTTCCATCTGTCAAGAGAATGTGAGCGTCGTGATTTCCAGGGAGATGTGAGGGAGCCATTTGAACTCTCCCAAGCTGGGACTGAGTGGATTGAATATTTAGATATTAGCATTTAGGGAGATTGCCCAATCCGTCTGCATACCCATTGTATCAACTTGGTTACATATTTTATATTATTATATGCTTCCTGTGTGTAAACTGTCTTGAGCCTGCCTCGGTGGGGAGGGCAGGGTAAAAAATCAAATAAATACATAAATAAATAACTCTGCTGTATGATAAATAAATAATAATAATACTCTGCAGCGTCTTATCCTCAATTGATTTAAAAGCTAAGAAGGTAAAGCTATGTTTGAAAAAAATGACAAGATTTTAACAGCTGCACAAAATACACTTCAGTAGAGGCAGGTTATGAAATGGCTGGCTGTGAATTGCAACGGCACATTAATGTTCATGCGCTTGCATGACTGTTCTTGTGCCCTAGAGAAAAGATGCATCCCTTCCCTACCTAGAGATGTAACTTGTAGAAATTCAAGGGAAAAGAGCTCAGTCCTGACACTGCCAGAAACTCACAATAACAATATTTGAACCAGATGTCCTTTCCTGAAAAAGACAAAATGAAGGACAAAACAGGAATGCTTGATATACTATGGAGAGGGACCAGAAAGCAGAGACAGTCTGTGACAAATAAGGACAACTGGAGTGTATCAGAAACTGACTTTTATATATACCAACATTATTCCAGAGAGCATAGAGATACAAGGGTGTTATTTTTTTATATTTACAGAAATGGCCCTGAAACAACCAGCACTCGTAAAAGGGAAAATCAACCGCACTTCCATCTGATAAAGGAGCAGGCCGTCTCTGCGGGTGTTTCTCTGTGAAAGATCTTTTTCTTGATGTCTTTTGACGGGTTTCATCTATCTCTTTGTTAATGCTGTCTTGGTTCTAATTGGATTCATCAGTCTCCCTTTCTCTCCATCTGAAACCTGAATGAACTCTTCAGCACCTATCCTCTTCCGTAATCTTGCGCTGCAGCTTCTCAGAGATGGAGACTGTCAATCCAGACTTCTCAAGGATGGAGAATGTTTACATTTGTTTATGGTGCTGGTATTGCAAAGGGGATCCTTAGAGACCGATTCTGTTCTGTAGAAGAAGTAGGAGTCAACACAGGTAAGACAACCACCTGATTAAAATAAAAACTTTGTTGAATCACCATAGTTTTTTAAACTGATTGAGTATATGAAGCTATTGTTTATCAAGTTAGACCACTGGTCCTAGCTTAGTATTGTCTACTCTAGGAGTCCCCAGCATGGTACCATGGGTGCTGGGCGCCTCTCAACACCTTTCCTGGTGCTTGCCAAGTGCCAGGTTGGTGTAGTGGTTAAGTGCGTGGACTCTAATCTGGGAGAACCAGGTTTGATTCCCCACTCCTTCACTTGCAGCTGCTGGATGACCTTGGGCAAGCCATAGTTCTGTCAGAACTGTTCTCTCAAGAGCAGTCCTCGAAAGAGCTCTCTCAGCCCCACCTACCTCACAGGGTATCTGTTGTGGGGAGGGGAAGGGAAAGGAGTGTGTAAGTCACTCTGAGACTCCAAGTGAAGGGCGGGGTATAAATCCAATCTCTTCTTTTTAAAAAGTGGGCAGGGCTAGGTGAGGCTTTTGTCCAGCAAGGCTTCTGATTGGCTATGAAGGTTTGTAAAAAAAAAAATGTCTATTTGACAGTGGCTGCCACCACAGCATAAGGACCTTCACAGTGTGCCTGAAGGTTCCTGGCTTCACTTCCTGTGGCAGCCATTTTGTGGCTGTACCCATCACACTAGGTCAGAACTCCAAAGGTGCCCACAGGTTCAAAAAGGTCTGCTCTGAATGGCACCAACACTCTGGGGTCTCCTAAAAAAGTACTTTCAGAACACTTGTTAGGTGCAGGGCTTGTGCTGTAGGAAAAGCCCAGCAGGAACTCATCAGCATAATAGGCCACACCCAACAGCAGAAACTCATTAGCCTATTAGACCACACTCCCATGTTAACAGAAGTGTGGTCATCCAGCCACACCCACCTTTTGCTTCTTATTCTGTTTACTTTGTTGTCAAAACCCAGGGCTTGTTTTGTAGCAGGAACTCCTTTGCATGTTAGGCCACACACCCCGTAATGTAGCCAATCCTAATGAATTTCTGCTGTTGGGTGTGGTCTATTATGCTAATGAGTTCCTGTCGGGTGTGGCCAACTCAGGACCCAGCCGGAACTCCGTTCCTGTGCGTTCCTGCCCCAAAATAGTCCTGTTTAGGTGATATTCTTTAACTGGAGATGTCAGGGACTGAACCTCGAACACACAAAGTGTGCGCTCTCCCAATGGGCCACAGCTGTTCCCCTGAAGCATAACACATAAAGCCGCCTCAGACCATTGGTCTACACAGCCCAGTACCTCTTCAGGGTCTCAAACACAGAAGAGTATTTTCCAGTGTCTGGTAGCAGAGACTAGGGTGGACTGGCCATTAAAGCCGCGGGGGGAAATCCAGGTGGGCCAATGGCCTGGGAAGATCTCCCCCCATGTGGCCACCCAAGTCCCAGACAAGTAGGGTTGCCACCTCCAAGTTGGGAAATTCCTGGAGATTTTTTGGGGGGTAGAACCTAGGGAGGGTGGGGTCTGAGGAGTGGAGGGACTTCAGTTGACAGAATGCGATAGAACCCACCCTCCAAAACAGCCATTTTCTCCATGGGCACTGGTCACTGTTGCCTGGCGATCAGTTCTCATCCTAGGAGATTTCCAGCCACCACCTGGAGGCTGGCAACCCAGCCCTGTGTGGGGCAGCTGCCACAGCCACAAGCCATCAGCCCCACTCCCTGTGTTGCACAGGGAGCAAATAGACATGGTCCCGCTGAAGCCCATGCTGGGCAAGGAAGAAAACATGCTGCCCTGCTGAAACCCCTGACACATGGGAAAGGAGGCACACAGCGCCACCTAGCCACATGCTGGGCAGGGAAGAGGTACATGGCCCTGCCAAGCCCCAGGCAGAAGCCCAGTCAAGCCCGATGAGGCACAGGGCTAGAGGGGCAGGTTCTTTCTTCCCCCTTTGGGGCGGTGTGGTCATGAGGGCTGGAAGCAGGGCCTTTTTCTTGGCCTTTTTCCCCCGCCCAGTCTGCCCCCACAGGAGACCCTAACTGGAGATGTCAGAGACTGAATGTAGGATTCTTCTATATGCAAAGCAGGTGCTCTGAACTACCACCCCTCCCTTAAATCTGCATACTTTTGCATATTTATAAAAAACAACAGTTCTGAAAGGGGGACAGGACATTTTGTCTCGAGAGGACGTGTTTGTGTGTCTCACCGCAGACACCATGTTCCCTCCTGTGTGTGAGATAACAGGGAACGTTCAGCTCATTTCTCAAGGGTGGTCACAGCAAGGGAGATACTAGATTGTCCCCGACTAGAACTCTAGCTTTTAAAAAAAAATGCTAAATGGCCGCTGCCAGGGTTTGGATGGACAAAGGCTTTTAAAAACATCTTCCCCCCCAATATGTTTTCTGCAGTGGGGCAAATAATAACTCAAGGGCAGTTTGAAGCTGGGAAAATGGCATAGGGCAAAAAAAAAATCGATTCCCCCGTCTAACTAGTTTAACAAGATGCTGGAGATTTGATCATGAAACACTCAGCAATTCATCTGGTTTGACTCTCACTGACATTATAAATCTCATTTAGACTCTGCCATTTTGGGCTGCAGATGAGAGCTCAGATGATTGAGTGTTCTTCCTTTTTTTAAAAAAAATCCACGTAGAAGACTAGTTGTAGGAAGAGTTTTCTCTGGATTGTTAGTACAGGGATTTCTATGTGGGGGTCTCCCCCCGCCCCCCGAACCTCTAAATTAGAGTTGCCAGCTCCAGGTTGGGAAATACCTGGATAGTGGAGGTGGAGCCTGAGTGTTGTTGCCAATCTCCAGGTGGCACCTGGAGACCTCAGGCTTTTGCAATCGATTTCCAGATGGCCAAGACCAGTTCCCCTGGAGAAAATGGCTGCCATGGAGGATGGATTCGATGACATCATACCCTGCTGAGGTCCTTCCTCTCCCCAAGCTCCACCTCCAAAATCTCAAGGTATTTCCCAGCCCAGAGCTGGCAACGCTAAGCCTGAAGAGGACAGGGTTTGGGGAGGGGAGGAACTTCAACGAGGTAGAATCTCATAGAGTCCACCTTCCAAAGAAGCCATTTTCTCCGAGTTCACTGATCTCTTGTCACTTGGAGATCAGCTGTAACCTTAGGAGATCTTCAGCTACCGCCTGGAGGTTGACAAACCTAATTCTGCTCGGAAGGCAACAAACCAAAGGTTTACCGTCTCTCAAAAACTGCACACAGGTTTGTAAGTCTGTATATTAAAGTAAGTTGTTAACATTACCTGTTTCCCAGTTAACTGGGGGGAGGGATTTTTAATTGCCGAGCAGAGTTTTAATCCATTCATCTACCTGACTAAGCGGCACAGCCCTAGACATGAAAGAATTCTCCGGCTGTCCTAAAGGCCTAGGTAACCAGGCAATCCTCCCTCCTCCGCTGCCAAAAGATATTTATATTAAACTGCTAAGATTGCATTCCACATCGTAACTCAGACCAAATGGGAAAGTCTTTGCCTTGTAATTAAATTGAAGAGTCATAATCTTGTAACACCAAACCCAAGGGCTCGCTTGTTTTTACATCCTCCTGAGCACCTAACATCCATTACAAGGTCAAAAACGGAATCAGATTTAGTATCGGAAAGCTGTTAGCCCGGGAAAAATGGATTGAGGATGGTCGGCTAGTGTGATGCCTGTGACAGTATAATCTAGCTCTGATATTTTTCCTCCACACACATATTCCAGTTTTTTTGGGATTCAGGTAATTAGGACTGCACTAGGCTCTGGTCCAGGGTTGCCATCTTTATTAATGGCCCAGCCTTTCTGCCCTTAACAGCAAATGGATGTTCAGCCGGTGAAACTTTGCCTACCGTTGAGATAAAATTGTGAGGGAAATTTCTCCTGTTCAGTATCTATAAATCAGTCTATTGATTGAAAGCGCAGGAGCAGAGGCAGTTGACAAGCAACATCAGTAAGAAAATCTGTACCAAGCAAAATCCTATCTCTGTCGCTACTTGTGTTGAGCCCGCCCTAGTGCATGAAGACAACCCAAGCTGCATTCAGATGTCCAAATGAGGTGTGAACATGTGCACCAAGCACACTGACATGAAGTATCACCTAGTGAGACAACTGCAGAAAAAATGACATTGTCAAGTTGACCTACTGCCCAACAAAAGTGATGACTGCAGATGTTCTCGCTCAGCCACTTCTTAGAGAACGCTTTGAGACACTAAGACAGAAGGTGAATCTTGTAAACTGAGCCATGAGACAGTGACAGGGGTGTTGGAAGTGGAGGACTTTGCACTGTCTCCTGTCTCAGACTTGAGAGATGGCACCAAAGAGTTTAGACAGATAGAGAGGTCAGGAAGCAATTTCCTCCAGGCCAGTTTGACCAGGGAACCTGGAGGGTATTTTTGCCATCTTCTGGGCACAGAGCAGAGGTTCCTGGGGGTGTGGGGGCAGGAAGTAGTTGTGAACTTCCTGCATTGTGCAGAGGACTGGACTAGATGACCCCAGAGGTCCCTTCCATCCAACTCTACGATTCTATGACACATAGAGCATCCTTTCCTTCCTGCTACCTGATCCTTTACTTTGAAGTACAATGCTACTCTTAGGGGCAATTTCCTCTGTTTCTGTTCTCTCACACTTCTCTGTCATACGCCCACAAAGAAGGTGCGTGATCTCTCCATCTTGCACCATGCAGGCTGGACATGCGTCCAGCATCCAGCACCATCAAGTTAGCTAGAATAGGTGACCTGTATCTATCTCTTACCTGCACTCTCCAGAATGTATTTCCTTTAATAAAATTTACTGATTAGTTTTAGATTTGATTACTGACTCCATGAAACTTTTATAAAGTCTGCTCCCACACCTTGTCCCAGCTTTGCTGCGTTGGAGCCTTTGAGCACGCTGCCACTTTTCTTGTGGTTCCCTGGCAGGACCAAGTCCAGAGAATCCAACTCTGACTGACCTCAACTGTGCAAAGGGTTGCCTGCTTTCAAACCGTGGCTCTCTTCTGTGCCTTTAAAAGCAGCCTGATCCACAGAAACGTTTTCCTTTCCATTCCCTGAAAGGCTCAGTTCAGCTGCATATTTATCCCAATTAAAGTGCTGATAAGGCACAACAACAGGCTGAACTGAGCTGCCCAACAGCTGGCAACAACCCACCATATGGGTACCAGTGTTGCCAACCTCCAGGTGGTAGCTGGAGATCACTCACTATTCCACCTGATTTCCAGGTGACAGAGATCAGTTCTCCTGGAGCAAATGGGCACTTTGGAAGTTGGACTCTATGGGCATTATGCCCCAAACCCCTCCCTCCTCAGGCCCCACACCCAAAATCTCCAGGTATTTCCCAACCTGGAGCCGAAAGCCCTAATGGGTACTGATTCAGGGGTGGGAAATTCCTAGAGATCTTGGGGTGTAGCCCATGGAGGACAGGGGAAGGGAAGGGACCTCAGCAGAGGACAGTGCTACCCTCCAAAGAAGCTGCGTTCTCCAGTAATTCCGAGAGATCCAGGCCCCACCTTGATACACAAATCTGTGGCTGCGTGCTCCCATTGCCAAATTGGAAACACACAGTCCAACGAGTTAAGATGGCTATCTGTATAATGCATTTAAAACAGGGAATACAGGGAGCTGAGCACCTTAGCACTGCAGCGGTTCCAAAACTGTATTCCACCCCAACCAGGAAGGGCAGAAGGTCTTATACCCCAAATGACATCACATATAGTTTACACATTGAAGAGTCTCTAACTGGCACCAAGCAGTTAACATCATGCAAGCATAATTTGATTCAGTGCATCTCTCAGTGGTGTCAGTAATTTCACTTGTTTATCTTGTCTTCAGAACATTGGGAACATTAGACCATACTGGTGGGTCCCTTCCTGGGCTCGCATGTGGAGAGCTAGCTGATAAGGGCTGTGAATCACATTAAACTTTGCTCTCTCCAGCCTTGCAACTTCTAAGTAGCACTCCATTCTTGTTGCATCCTAATTCCTTCTACAGAGGCTTCTTATACACAGAAATGCTGATATAAAATATATGTTCTGCTGTAAGTTTCTCTAATCAGAAGATTCTAGGTTACATACCAAAATCTAGATCTATTATGATTAAACTTTTGAAGGCACAGTGACAGCTGTCAATATATTTTAAGGAGAGAGTGTCGGAAGTCACATTCTTTTTCCCTTGTCCTACAATCTCCCCTCTTGATGAAATGACCATCCTAAGGCTCATTGCCACCATCAAGAGCTCTAGCAAACCACTGTTAAAAGGGCACCAGCAGGCCAGGCCAGGGTCACTTATAATTATAATTACATAAACTGACAACCATTTTTATTCCTGTGCCGTGAAAAGGATTCAGTGGCACAGCAGCAGGCCTGGAAGCCAATTTCGTGGTCAGTTGGCAACCTCCCTATGCCACCTCCACACATGTTAAAGGCGCACAAGAGTTCTTTTCTTTCCCAATGCAAGAGGCGAGCTGTAACAGGGCGGGCGGCTGGAGCCGAGGCAATCCGAGCAAGCGACTCCGGCGAAAACAGACGACTTCCTTCCGGGAGGCGGCAGCAGGAGGTAAGCAGGCCGGCGGCGGCGGCGGCAGAAGGAGCTTCCGAGACCCGGCCCTTTCCAGACCCCCGCAGCGCCGCCGGGGTCCTGGGCTGCCTGCCCTTTGCAGCGCTTTCCCTCCAGCCCCTGGCCGACTCCGCCGGGCGCAGCATCGGGGGTCCATCAGCTCGCCTTGCCCGATCTGCATGTCATCTGCATAACCAAGCTCATTGATGTGCCCCGTCAGCAGAGGCGCCGATTAAGCCTCCCGTCGCCTTGACGGTGCAAAACTTCATAATGAATGACCCGCGGTCCCTCTTCGCGGGGCGCCGGCTGCTGGTAATGGGCGACAGCCGCGTGCTAATTAAGGCGATCGTCTCGCTGCCTGCGGGGGCGGCGAGCGCAGTTCGGGGTAGAAGAAGGCCCGGAGCCGGGCAAGCTCCCTCCTTCTCCTCCCCTCTTCTCCAGCTTCGCCTTTTCGCTCATCAAGGACCAGGAGCGACTGTATATGGATTTTATTACCGAGAGCTACCACACTAAACCTAAGTTAACCTTTCTATCGGTAGCTGTTAGCCATTGATACGCGGAGCCTCCACATTCAGAGGCAGTGCACCTTAGAGACAAACTGGGGAGTGTTGTTTATTTTTGTTTCCAAATTTATATTCCGCCCTCCCCACAAGCAGGCTCAGGAGTGGGTCAAAACAGATAATTAGGCCATTCGGCATCACAAAAAAACAAACCCCACAATAGTTGCTTGTATGCTTTTACTTGTGGGCATCCTGACTGGCCTCTGTTAGAAACAGGGTACTAGACTGAATGGGCCCTGTGTCTGAGGTAGCCAGTCTCTTCTTTCATGTGGTCAGGATTCCTTTCTCCATAGCTGCTACTTACTGTGGCTGGTGGGTTCCTCTTCCAAGTCAGCAGGGCTCCCATCATGCCTTTAACATCTTTGCCCTTCAGGCAGAAATTCAGCAGGTGTGTATCTTGGGCATGCAATGACAGGAGAAAGCTGTAGTTGTTGAATTTCTGCCTTGGAGAAAGGAGTATAGTCGCCACTGGCTTTATCACCCGCTGTATTTAAACAGTGGCTTGAAGATGTAGGAATTCAGCTGGTAAAGCCTTTGCTATCATTGATTTCCCCACCAGGAGGACCTTTGTTTGCTTAAGTTTTCTGACAGTCTCTTTTAGAGGTGGAGGAACAAGACCAATAAAAAAGGTGGCAACTTTCCCCCCATGCCTTTAATTCCTACTAAACTTCTAGCAGCAGAACAAAGTTTGAGTCTAGTGGCACCTTTAAGACCAACAAAGTTTTATTCAAGGTATAAGGTTCTGTGTGCGTGCAGACTTCTTCAGATATAATGAAATGGAAATTACCAGTCCTTACATATTGGATAGAAGGTGAGCAGTAAATTAGCATACAGCATAATGAAGATGTTTAACAGATTCAAGGACCAAACAGGAATAACACACACAGTTTATACGGTTACCATTTGTTTGGGTTTAATTCGGGGGGGGCATAGTGAAGGAAATAAATATGTCAAAATTGGAGATTGATGGGCAGAATTATGCTTAATTGTGAGAGTCATTAACTGAGACCCTGCCATTATGCTCCATCAGTCTCCTCTCTTGACCCTACGGCATCTTTTTCTTTGAAGTGGGGTGATTGGCTGTGTAATCTTCCCTGTCCCCAGACCAGAGAAAACTGTGTAGGTCTTAAAGGTGCTGCTGGACTCAAACTTTGTTCTGCTGCTTTGGACCAACACGGCTACCCACCTAAATCTAAATTACCAGCAGTCAGGCAGCTGTTAACCCGGGGGTGGGGTGGGAGGGGTGACCAAGAAAAGCAAACAAACTAGGCTGGCAACTCAGTCTTTTTCTTTGTTTGTAAGAATTTAGGATTGTGCCAAGTGAGATCACCGGTGATCCATCTAGTTCAGAATCATCTGGTTTGACTGTCAGCTGCTTCCCAGGGTCTCAGATGGAAAAGGATCTTCCCTGACATCTGGAGATCTTTAAATAAGAGACAACAGGGGAAGGGGGATTGAACCTGGGATCTTCAGCCTCAAAAGCAGATCATAGAATCACAGAGTTGGAAGGGGCCACGGAGGCCATCTAATCCAACCCCCTGCTCAATGCAGGGTCAGCCTAGAGCTTCCCAGACGAGTGTTTGTCCAGCCACTGCTTAAAGACTGCCAGGGAGGGGGAGCTCACCATAGGCAGCCCATTCCACTGCTGCGCAACTCTTACTGTATAAAAGTTTTCCCTAATATTCAGCTGGTACCTTCCCACCTTTAATTTAAACCCATTCTTGCGAGTCCTCTCCTCTGCTGCCAACAGAAACAGCTCCCTGCCCTCCTCTAAGTGACAGCCCTTCAAGAGAGCCATCATGTCACCCCCCAACCTCCTCTTCTCCAGACTAAACATTCCCAAATCCCTCAGCCTTTCCTCACAGGGCTTGGTCTCCAGATGCGCTATTAGATGCTCTGTTGCTAACCCAAAACCCGTGCCTGTCAGAAAATCAATCTTGAATTACTCTGGCGCTGTAAGTGGCAAGCGCCATCATTTTTGTCTTTCAGACACGCTGAGGACAGTGCTCTTAGATGGACAGGGCAGCTAGAGAATGGACCCAGAGATCTCCCTCGTTTTCCAATGTATCTCCCCTTCGGGCATCTCCGAGTGTCAGGTCCGAGCTGAACTTTCCCCTCTGTATGACCGACACCCGTTGCCCGGCGACCGGGTCCAGATCGAGACAGCCTGGGCAGCACGGCGCCAGCGGGAACCGTGGCTCTTCGACGGGGCCAAATTCCGCCT
This sequence comes from Gekko gecko, assembly GCA_029375565.1. Taxonomy (NCBI): domain Eukaryota; kingdom Metazoa; phylum Chordata; class Lepidosauria; order Squamata; family Gekkonidae; genus Gekko; species Gekko gecko. Next base: position 19,477,455 of record JAPDNY010000001.1, on the reverse strand, counting down.
CCACTCGATCAAGCAGGAGGGAGGCGTCTTAGCCTTCCGCCTTGGCCTTACCTGCTACAAGGACTTTGTGGGCACCAATCTATCCAGCCGAGTTGAGCAGCTGCGTCAGCAAGGGCACGAGGATTTCGGCAACAGCCAGGCCTACCTCGCCGACCCCCTGGGGGTGGGTGCCATGCTGCATACGGCGGACGATAAGTTTGTCTTCTTGCGGCGCAGTCTGTGTGTAGGAGAAGCGCCGGGGAAGGTCGACATTCCTGGAGGGCATCCTGAACCACAGGTTGGTATTGCCCGGTGATGGGGGGAGAGAATGGGGCAAATTCCTGTCATTGTCCGAAGCAGCAAAGGGAAATGAATTTAAAAATATTGTGGAGCCTGCGGCAGAGAAATCAAAGTCCTGCCTCCTTCACATGATCACACACGAAGCTGTCTTATGCTAAATCAGACCATCAGTCCATCGAAGACTGGCAGCAGCTCTTCAGGGTTTCAGGCGGAGGTCTTTCCCATTAGCAGCTATCTCCTAAGTAGAGATGCCAGGGATTGGACCTGGGAGAAGAAGAAGAAGAGATTGGATTTATACCCCGCCCTTCACTCGGAGTCTCAGAGCGGCTTACAATCTCCTTTCCTTTCCCCTCCCCACAACAGACACCTTGTGAGGTAGGTGGGGCTGAGAGCTCTCTAGAGAACTGCCCTTGAGAGAACAGCCCTGCGAGAACTTTTGACTGACCCAAGGTCACACCAGCAGCTGCATGTGGAGAAGTGGGGAATCAAACCCGGTTCTTCCAGATGAGAGTCTGTGCTCCTAACCACTACGCTAAGCAGGTGCTCTTCCACTGAGCCACAGCCATGTCCCCTTCTCTCTGGTTAACCTGGAACATCCAGTGAGATTTCTCCTGGATCTGCCCCATTGAAATCATGTGAGCTGTGGGCCAGATCTCCTCCTCTGCTGCCCTTCATGGCGCCCAAAATGGGGGAGGGGGACACAAACTTGGGCTGCAGATAGTGGAACTGACTCTCCCCATCCCGGGGCTCCCTGCTTTTCAGGTTGTGACAGGAGACACCACCTCAGAGGGACCCATCCGCCATCAGGACCTCCCTGGGGAGCTAGTGGTGAAAGAGCTGTTTTCCTCCGTGTTACGGGAGATTCAGGATGAGGTGAGGGGCCCAGAGGATGGGGTTGGGCCAGTTTCTGGGTTTTCCTCCCTGGCTGCTGTCTGACCCAGCTTTTCCTTTCTAGGTTAACCTCCCTCCGCCCACCCTGAGCTGCCCAGTATTACTCGGGATAGCTCGGAATGAGACCACCGGAGGCCGGGCCAGCATCGAATTCTATGTCAGGTAGTGTGTACTTGTCATGGCTGCAGGGCTCAGTCCATAAGGCCTGATGGATTTTTGAAAAGTGTCCACCATAGAGAGAATGAGAAGAAGAAGAAGAGATTGGATTTATACGCCACCCTTCACTACCTGAAGGAGTCTCAGAGCAGTTTACAATCTCCTTCCTTTCCTCTCCCCATAACAGGAACCCTGTGAGGCAGGTGGGGCTGAGAGAGCTCTTTCAAGAACTGCCCTTGAGAAAACAGCTCTGAAAGAACTTGTAACTAACCCAAGGTCACACCAGCAGCTGCTTGTGGAGGAGTGGGGAATCAAACCCGGTTCTCCCAGATTAGAGTCCGTGCTCCTAACCACTACACCAAACTGACAGTAGATTTATTTATTAATTGAGTAGCAGATTTATTTATTAATTTTTAGGGTGTGTGTGTTAAATATTTAGAGGAGGGAATGCCTCTTCTGGGAAAGTGGGTGCTGTAAAAGGTGTGGGGATTATGTAAGAAGAGGCATTCTCTAGAGGCGTGCTTGTTGCAGTATTTATGGGCATTGTGTAACAAGAGACGTTCCTCCATTTTCCTCACACGTCACAGGAATGCCTGTTATAAGATGTGCATGCATCATCTCAAATTCCTTTACTCTGGTGAGAAACTTAATAATAATAATCCTGGCCAACTGTACAGGGAGTTGTTTTAAAGGATTACTATGTTAATGAAACACTTTGAGGGCTGAGAGGAAAAACTTCCTAAATAATATTATCCATTTGTCAAACGCCAGACCTCAAGCCACCTGATAGGCTCTAGTTTCTCACATGACTGGAGCTGAGCTTGTTTGTATCAGTGGCCAGACATATTTGCGAGGTGTCCAGAAAAGCCGGCGCTGGGAGGGAAGGGGCGAGGGTTCTAACTCCACCCCTTCCCCAGGTTTCCTGGGCGCCTCACAGCTGCAAGGTGCCCAGAAAAACGGCACTGGGCCATCTCCAGGCCCCACCGGGAGGTTGGCATCCCCGGTGGGGTGGGCACCCCAGGCTGTCCTGCCTAGGGTGCCCAGACACCTGGGGCCGGCCCTGGCTGTCAAGTCACAGCTGACTCATGGTGGCCCTGTAGGGTTTTCAAGGCAAGAGAGGTTCAGAGGTGATTTGTCATTGCCCGCCTCCTCCTCATGACCCTGGTCTTCCTTGGAGGACTTGACTGGGAGCCAATCAGGGCTTGGAAGAACCCAGAACCCTCATAGAAAACAAGAGGGTTTATAGGACCTTCTAGTCTGACCTAGCCCTGACCTGGATAGCCCAGGCTAGCACTGTAGGGATATCTTTTAGCCATGCAGTGCTGAATTGGTCCATAGAAGAAGAAGAGGAGGAGGAGGAGGTTGGATTTATATGCCGCCCTTCACTACCCAAAGGTGTCTCAGAGCGGCTTACATACTCCCTTCCCTTCCCTTCCCCACAACAGACACCCTGTGAGGTAGGTGGGGTGGAGAGAGCTCTGACAGAAACTGCTCTTTTTCAAGAACAGCTCTTATCAGAACTACGGCTTGCCCAAGGTCATCCAGCCAGGTGCAAGTGGAGGAGTGGGGAATCAAACCCGGTTCTCCCAGGTTAGAGTTCATGCACTTAACCACTACACCAAAGAAGAAGAGATTGGGTTTATACCCCACCCTTCACTACCCAAAGGAGTCTCAGAACAGCTTACAGTCTCCTTTCCCTTCCCCTCCCCTCCCCACAACAGACACCTGGTAAGGTAGGTGGGGCTGAGAGCAGTGCTCTTTCTAAGCTGAGTTAGTGTGAACTAGCTCACAGTTTTTTAGCCTCCAACTCACACATTTTTGTCTTAGCTCGGGAAGGATGGCTCCAGAGCAAACCAATTTATGCAGTGGCCAAATTGCTCGCTCACAACTTTAATGCCAGTAGCTCACAAAAGTAGAATTTTTGCTCACAAGACTCCATAGCTTAGAGGGAGCATTGGCTGAGAGTGTTCTGAGAGAACTGCTTTTTGAAGAACAGCTCTAACAGAACTATGGCTTGCCCAAGGTCATCCAGAAGCTGCAAGTGGAGGAGTGGGGAATCAAACCTGGCTCTCCCAGATTAGAGTCTGCGCACTTAACCACTACACCAAACTGGCGCACTTAACTACTGTACCAAACCAGATTGGATTTAGCTTTCAAATATTGGACCAGTGGCAAATGGTCTGCCCTGCTTAGCTAGGTCAGAGCTAGGCCAGACTAGAAGGCCCTATAAACCCTCTTATTTTCTATGAGGGCTCTACGTTCTTTCAAGCCCTGATTGGCTCCCAGTCTGGCAACTGTAGGGTTGTGATCTCTCTCTGCCATCTTGAGGCTCTATCCCCAAATCTCCATGAATTTCCGAACCCAAAGTCGGCAACTCTACGTAGTCCGGCCCTGTCAGCCTTTTTGGCTGCTACGCAAGGCCTCCTCAACCAGTGTTTTCACGACCCCACTTTCCTCCAGGACCAAGCCACTATAGATTCGGGTTCTTGCTATCGGCCCTCAGATTTTGTTCATTTCGCCTCATAGGGTCTTTATTTCTTCTTTTCAGGTGCAGCCTCACTTCTGAGGAAGTGCAACATAACTATGCCATTGGGGGCCCTGAAGCCCAAGAGTCTACTAGCACCATATTTGTCACCAGAGAAGTAAGTGGTAGTCCAGAGTCAAAGCATGTTTGGCCAATCTGTGTGTACTTAGGCCTTCACTCAAGAATAAGAGCCAAGCCTGGCAGAATGAGAGGCCTTATAGGCTCTAGTGAAACCCTATTGGCCTGCTTGTGTCACCTGATAACTGCAGTAACACAAGCTGCAGTACCACCTTCTGGCTAGCAGTACTGGTGGTGCCAGGGTGCATTAGAGAGTGTATGCTCGTGGCTCTCCTAGCAAGTTGTCAGGAGACTGCAGTGAGTAACAGCCTGGTCTAAGCATATTTACTTAGGAGTAAGTCTCTGAATTCAGTGGAACGTCTCACTTTAAACAGGCATAAGAACTGCTGCTAGATTTGGTTGCTGTAGTCCATAATTCAAGACCTTTCCCTGCCATTTAACAGCAGTAGCCTAAATTCTTAGCAACCAGAGAGTCAATGTGGGATATCTTTTAGCCATGCGGTGTGGAACTGGTCCATGGATGGGATTTAGCTTTCAAATTTTGGACCAGTGGTAAATGGAATTAACTTGAAATAACTTCCATGCACTGCAAGGGTTTATTTCTAAGGCAGCAGTTGTAAGCATGCATTCTTCCAAAGGACATCCTGCTATATGAAATGGTATACTTTTGTATAAATTTGGTCATGATCCACCTGTAAACTATTGTTGCAGTGATGACATTAAGCTGCCTTATAATCAGGGCTGGCCCGTGGTGTCTGGGTGCCCTAGGCCAGCTTGTGGCGCCTGCACCCCCCCAGCAATGCCAACCTCCCAGTGGGGCCTGGAAATGGGGGTGGCAGCGCCGGCAAGACAGGGCAGAGGCGGGGGTTTAAACCCCATCTCTTCCTTCTAAGCACTGCTTGCCAGAGCACCTCGCAGCTGCGGGGCGCCCAGGCAAGCCAGGGAAGAGGCAGGGGGTTAAACCCCATCTCTTCCCTCTAAGTGCGGCTTGCCAGCGCACCCCGCAGCTGTGGGGTGCCCAGGCAAGCCAGGGAAGAGGCGGGGGTTTAAACCCCATCTCTTGCTTCTAAGCACAGCTTGCCAGTGCACCCCGCAGCTGCGGGGCGCCCAGGCAATCCAGGGAAGAGGCGGGGGGGTTAAACCCCATCTCTTCCCTCTAAGTGCGGCTAAGCCCAAGGGGGAGGACGGGCGAGCTCCGCCGCCACCTCCTGTGCCCCGTTGGGACGCTCTTCACTGACAGAGGTGATGGGGGGCTTTTTGCAGGGGGGGCGGGCGCAGTTTGGCGCCCCTCCAGCCGGCACATCCTAGACGAGCCAGCCCTGCTTATAATCCTGAATCAGACTCTTGGTCCATCAAGGTCAGTACTGTCTACTTAGACTGGCAACATCTCTCCAGGGACTTATGTAGAGGTCTTTCACACAACCTACCTGGTTTGGTTTTTTTACTGGAGATGCTGGGGATTGAACCTGGCACCTTCAGTAAACAGATGCTTTAGTACTGAGCCACAGTCTGTCCCCTAGTGAAACCCTCACTTAGGGCTGACCCTCAAGCCTCCACGCCTCGTTGTTTAGTGAGCCTGCAGGAACTCTGTTGGCCTACGCTCCAGTTTAACACATCCTCTTGGTTTCATTCAGAGTGTGTTGGAGCTTACTGAACCGCATTAGTGCATTGAAGTACATTGGATTGGGGTTTCTGTAAGGTGAGCAATTGCTTCATGCAATCCAGATGCAAGTAAAAGAAAGAGAAGCCAAATTATAATAGGCCTTTAAAAGGATGGGATCATTCTGCTGGATATCTCTGAAAGTGAAGAAAGAGAGGTGCCCGTGAACGCCCTAACATCATACTTCAGGTGGCTTCTGTTCTGTGGCCCCTGGCAACTGAAATCCCTGCTGACAAGGCCCTGGGGCATTCCTTGAAAGTCTCCCTCCTGCATGTGAGTTCCTTCCTGTCTTTGTGCAGAACGTCCTGACGATGGAGCAGAGCGGGGACCTGTGGAAAGAGCTGTGCCCTTCGGCTAAAGGGGCCATAAAACTCTATGCAGGAGTGATGGGCCAGTGCCGGTGATGTGACCACCGATGTGAAATGGTAGGAGGAAGCCAGTGACTCAGGGACCATTCAGGACTTTCTTGCATTTTTCTGGGAGGGGAATTGCCACAGCTGGAATATTACTCCAGGGTTATAGATATGTGGGCTTCCCTATTGCTGCTCTGAAACTGAACCGGGTAACCTCTTCCATGTGCCAGGCCCGACCTGCTGCTAACCGTGCCTATTTGTCACCTACTTCTCAATAAAGGCTTGAAAAAACTTCTTATCGCTAGCGTGATGTCCTGTTCTGAGTTTTGGGCCTCTTGCTTATCCCATGACTGCTGATCAGCTGTACCGGCGACTTTTCCCTTGAGATCTATGCTTTTCAATATATATATATTGAAATGGTACAACCCATATTTTGCATAATTTATGCTCCTTTTAATAGTGAGGAGGGGACAGAAACTTTTGCAACCCCTTCCCTTCCCCTAGCCTTATCCCCTTTAGAAGCTTCCGCAATTACAAGTGGCATTATCTGTTCATTTATTTATTTACTTTATATCTATATACCCTGCCTTTCTCCCCAATGGAGACCCAACATAGCTTACATCATTCTTCTCTCCTCTGTTTTATCCTGACAACAACCCTGTGAGGTAGCCTAGGCTGAGAGTATGTGACTGGCCCAGGGTCACCCAGCAAGCTTCTGTGGCATAGTGGGGATTCGAACCTGGGTCTCCCAAATCCTAGTCCAGCACTTTAACCACTGGACCACGCTGGTTCTCCACTTACGTGCTTTTATCTTGACAATCATAAGGACTAGAATCCTGTTTTGTGTGTTTTAAGCTGAATATTAGATTAGTTGTTATAGATTTTCCGGGCTGTATGGCCGTGGTCTTGGCATTGTAGGACCTGACATTTTGCCAGCAGCTGTGACTGCCATCCTCAGAGGTATAACGCAGGAAGACAGGGTACTTTCTCTGTGTCAGGTACAGAGTACAGAGAATACTCCATCTTTCTGTGTTATACCTCTGAGGATGCCAGTCAGAGCTGCTGGCGAAACGTCAGGTCCTACAGTGCCAAACACCACGGCCCTACAGCCTGGAAAATCTACAACAACAAATGAACTCAGGCCGTGAGAGCCTTCGACAACATATTGAATCTTAGATTCTCAGGAAGGCACGTTCTGTGTCCAATGCTTATTTCTGTTCGTGTCTGCAACAGTAGTGTACCACAGCCTTGGCTATGTCCTTCACGAGTTTACTTCTAAGAAATTCTTACACTCCCCGCCTCCCCCCCCCCCGTGCAAATTGCATGTATGCAAAGAAAAGCGCTCATGCACGCCAAAGGTGAAGAGCCGCTTCTCTTCCAAGAAACATTTTATTTATTTGTTTTATTTTTCAACCTTATGTCCCCCCCTCTCCGCGAACGGGCTCCGGGCGGATCACCGCAAATCACGAGGCCATTCGGCATCACAGAAACACAATAATAAATAATTAAAACATTAAAACGAAGAATTTGAAACAATTTCACCAGTTATCAAGAATCCAGCCGCACCAGTTGCAATACTGGTGCGGCTGGGTTCTTGAGTTTGCTTAATCCGGGCTGTGTGAAAGTGGTGTCTTCAGCAGGGGAAGCCGACCTTTCTTACTGGATGCCTGCCGCCACAGCCAAAGTCCTGGTGGAACAGCTCCGTTTTACAGGCCCTGCAGAATGGTAGAAGGTCCCGCAGGGCCCTGATCTCACGCGGGAGCAGGTTCCAAGAAAGGGTGGTTCCAGGTAAAGCCTCAGTGTCTTCCCCATGTTTGCACCCAAGTCGCTCTGGACGTTAGCCAGAACCTTTAACCTGCAGTGCTGGAGGATTTCTCAGAGTCGGGCGAACAAGGGGGTGGGCAGAGGTGGCGTGAGAGAGGGCCGCATTACTAGGAAAGTGCTGATCCCTCTTCCTGAGCCTCTATTATCTGGATTATTGGCAGCTCGGAGGCAGTTAATGAGCCAGGATCCGGGTCCCCGCAACCCGAGCAGCCTGACACTCGGCTCCTGAGCAGATTAGTGTCTGAGCTGTGACCCGAGGGGCTCAGCTGCTGCATTTACACAACTACCCCTGGCTTACGAGTGACATTCTCCACCACCACCCCCCAATTCCATTTACACAAGTGACAGAGTTTCAACCCACCAGACACGGTCAACTGTCCAGAAGGAGGAGGTCTCTGACCCGTTTCTATGCATTTAGCAGTGCTTTGGTCTGCAGAAAGAGGGCAAACCAAATTTCACAGTGAGGGGTGGTCTTAGCCAATGGTCATCAGGGGCAGCTGCCCTGCACCACATGCTTGGGAGGGCCCGACCACCCGTGGCCCTCGACGGAGGCAGGAAAAGAAGGAAAACAGGATTCCGCTGCCTTCACTCACCCCTTCCAGAGCTTGGGGTGCCCACTCACAGCAAGGAAACAGGGCGAGGGTTTTTCCTTTGCTTCACCCTGGCAGGGACTTGGCACTGATTCTGGGGCCCCAACCCGGACTTTCACCCAGGACCCCAAAGCCACTAAGACCACACCTGTGCTCACAGTGGGGAGGCCCTGCCGATTAGACTGTGGAGTTCACTGCTGGTGGAGGTAGCAGTGGCCGTGGGCACAGATGGCTTTAAAAGGAAGTCGGACGGGTTCATGGAGGAGAGGTCCATCAGCGGCTACTAGCCGTGGTGATGAAGGGGAACCTCCATGTACAGAAGCAGTAAATCTCTGAATACCAGTGCTAGGAGGTGTGGCGGAACAGTACTGCTCTGGCCCGCGGGCTCTGTTCCACCCTGCCCTCCAGATAGGGTTTCCAAGTACTTACCGCGTGGCGGCGGGGGAAACATGCTCCCCGGCCAGGCCATTCCTCCCTGTAACGCACCATGCCGTCGCCAGGAAGTGACGCCAGGCGACGCTCTGGCAATGGGGCTGAAAACTCAATGGTACCGTCCAGTTGCCAGCTGCATTGCCAGAGCGTTGCCCAGCGTCACTTCCTGGTGATGGCATCATGCAGCGCATCTTTCCTTCCCCTGGGGATGGTCCTGCCAGAATGTATCCGTCCCCTGCTGGTACGCGGTAAGTATTTGGGAAGCCTACCTCCAAGGTTTTCTCCACACCTGGAGAGACTTTTCTCTCCAATAACCCACTGCCACCACCTGTCCTCTGTAGGAATTGCCCACTGGGAGGGTTAGCATTCCCAATTTCCTTTCCAAGTTCTGAGGCCTTGCCTCTGTGTCTCCCACTGCCCAGTGCCTGGTTACCATGTTTACTACCAGTTTACTGCCTTGTGCATCCCTGGAGGAATAGCTGCTTGTCAACTGACTGCCTTCCCCCTGACGCTCCTTTTTAAAGTAGCGTAACAAAGATGGTGGAGGTCTGTGTGGTACAGAGAACCACTATCAGCATCAAAAGTTATAAAGTACTTATTAAAAAGAAAATGTTCACAAGCATACTGCTAGCATAGCACCATACGGAGCAAGGGATTCAAAGGAAATGGGTAAAATGCAATTTCTCTGTCCCTCTCACTATGCATGCCCTATCAGATGTTAAAATATAGGACAGGCTCCTTAGCTTAGAATGTGACAGATCTCTGCAGAGTTCAATTACCTTGCAGCTTCCTTCAGCTGTCCAGGCCAGCACATGGTCAATGGCTGCCTCCTCCAGACCTCAGTTAAGAGTTCTGTCTGCTCTGATGGACTCAGAACACGAAAAAACCTCCTCCTTGCTGCGAGTTTTTATCATTTCTCTTCCCCACCCCCCACCCCGTCCAGGTCAGACTGGGTCAAAGAGGCTTTTCCTGAAGTCTCCAGAAGGTTCTTTCTGAAGTCCTTCTAGTCTTTAATACCTCCAAATCTCTGTTCCCCACTTAGAGGGGGGCGGGCAAGACTGGACCACCCTCTTCTCTTTAGCTGGGCCTATTAGCATTTCTTAAGAGGTAGTTGAGGTGCGGTTGGAAAGTCATTGGGCTGACTTCCCCCTTTTCTGCCTGTTCTCTGCCCAGAGAGAAAAACTTTAAAAACCTTCTGGTAAAGGTTTTACTCAGGTCAGACCTCTACCCCAAAAATGCATTTCTTCACAGGTGGCGCAGTGGGTAAATCCCCTGCATAACTATAACATCTGAACTGCCAAGCTTTGTCAGTTCTAGCCCCGTGCTGGTGTGAGCAACCAAGCTTTGTCCCTAGCTCATTGTCCACCCAACCATTCGAAAGCTTCGGCAAGTAGATAAAATTGGGGACCGCCCGCTAGGGGTGGGCACACCAATCCCTTCGGGGAGGTGTTAGCTGCCGTTGAAGACGTCTGCTGCGCTGCGAGATCAAAAGGTGGAAAATCTGTGTCAGCATTCCCTGCAGTGGAGCAAATCGGCCAGGCAGCGGCAATGTGACAATGCAACATCATGAGTCCTGACGTCATCAGCCAGCTGACAAAGAATGCTATCGGATCACATCTGATACAGCCTGCAGATGAATCCTCCCAAGCAGCTACAGTGTGTGATTAAATAATTGTATGTGTTGTCTTCCCTATCCCCCATGAATATTGTTAGTCCAATTGTCAATGAGTAACTGTAAATCGCTCTGAGCCCACAGGTGTGTGGGGAAAAAGCGATCAATAAATCGAAAGTATTATTATTATTATCTAGGGAAGGCCTTGTCTTCTATGACCTGTTTGTTGGCTTTCCAGGGCAACTGTTTTGGCTGCTGTGTGAGATAGGATGCTGGCCTGGATGGATCATTGGTCTGACCCAGCAGGGCTCTTTTTAATATCCTTAATGTCTGCAGTTCAAGATGTTAAGACAGAGGAGCAGGGCTGGTGAAAACTGTTGGCAGCGCCGAAGTCCCCATAACACACTGACTTCTCAGAATTCAAAAGAGTAGGAGTTTGGGAACTGTGACACACAGCTGCTGACGTCTGAACTGGCCCTGTAGCTCACCTACACATGAACGCATGAAGCTGCCTCGTACTGAACCAGGCCCTTGGTCCATCAAGATGAGTACTGTCTATTCAGACTGGGAGTGGCTCTCTGGGGTCTCAGGCAGAGGCCCTTCCCATCACCTCCTACTCGATCCTTTTGACTGTTTACATACCACCTGGTCTGTAACTGGAGATGCTGGGGATTGAACCTGGTTCCTTCTGCATACCGAGCAGATGCTCTGCCACTGAGCCACGCCCCCTCTGATGTTGCTCCTTTATCAGAAATTCTTTATGTGAGCCCGTAAGGCATAGTGGTTTAGGGTATCCTACCAGGATCTTCCGGTTTATGGGACTTCCGGTTTATGGCACAGCGATAGCGGGCGCTCTCCCCAGTGCTCGGGGGAGCAATCCGCACACCAGTGGTCTAGAGGGAAGCAAAAGTTCTCCTTTGTGAGCGACTGTCATTAAAATCGTCAACAAGCGATTTGGCTTCTGCATAAATTAGTTTGCTCTGGAGCCATCCTTCCTGAGCTAAGACAAAAATGTGTGTGCTGGAGGTTAAGAAACTGTGAGCTAGCTCGCAGTAACTCAGCTTAGAGGGAACACTGCTTGGAAGACCTGTGTTTGAATTCTTGCTCAGCTGTGAAGCCCACCTGGTGATGCTGGGACACTCACACTCTCAGATTAACTTGCTTCACAGGGTCGTTGTGGTGAGGATGAACTGGGGGAAGCGGACAATTATGTGCAGTGGCCGGAGCTCGTTAGAGGAAAGCAGGACAAACATGTTGCAGCAATTAATGGTTGATAATTTTGAGCTCCCCACTCTGCCATGATGTTCCCTCAGTAACCCAGGGTGGGTTTATATACTCATAGCCTGATCTACCTTGCAGGGTTGTTGTGAGGATAAAATGAGGAACGAAGAGCCTGAGCTTGGAGGAAGGGATGGATCAAAACATGCTAGATGGAGAGATCCCATGCCAGGAAAATCTCCGTGGGCTGATTTCTATATATCAGACGTCCGCTATAGAAAAGCAGCAGCACAGGAAATTGCTTTGCTGGCAACCCCCTCCTCCCCTGAATGATGCATTTTCTCTCTACACATAGTTTAAAACGAACAATTACCAATAATACAAGGTCAGTATTAGCAAAGAAGAGGAGGAGAAGAGACTGGATTTATACCCTGCCCTTCACTCAGAGTCTCAGAGCAGCTTACAATCTCCTTTCCCTTCCCCTCCCCACAACAGACACCCTGTGAGGGAGGTGGAGCTGAGAGAGCCCTTTTGAGGACTGCTCGTGAGAGGACAGCTGTGACAGAACTATGGCTTGCCCATGGTCATCCAGCAGTTGCAAGCGGAGGAGTGGGGAATCAAACCCAGTTCTCCCAGATTAGAGTCCGCGCACTTAACCACTACACCAAACTGGCCTCATGGATGGCTTTAAAAGGGGACTGGGCCAAGCCTGAACTCTCCCTAGAAGCTGAAATGATTAAACTGAGACTGTTGTACTTTGGTCACAAGATGCCGATGAAGTCACCTCACAAGCTATGGGCCTCGTATCATCCACGGCGATGCTGGGACTCCCTCAGTTTATATCGGCTCCCATGTCCCAAGCAGGCCACACGCTGGATCTGATTTCTGGAGTGGGGATGAACGTATACTGGGTGCCTTTACAGCAGTGCCATGGTCAGACCACGTTGTCCTGAGGGCTCGGCTGAGTATCCCAATTCCTCCTTGTTTAGGCAGCAGGATTATTTACGCTCGCTCACGGAGACTAATGGATCCAATTGGTTTCCAGAATGTTCTGCGGGATCCGATGCCTTCTGGCAATTCGTTAGATGAGGCTGGTAGAGGATTGGCACAGGCAGCTCTCTGAAGCCACTGACGAAATCACTCCCCGATGCCCTCTTCACTCCTGCTCCAAACTAGCCCCTTGGTACACCACGGAGCTACGGAGGATGAAATGGGAGCTGAGACGGCAAGAACGCGTGTGGCAGCGTACTCATGACAAAGCTGCAGGAACATCTTATAGGACGTTCATGACAGCCTATGAGCTGGCAGCGAGAGCCGCAAAGAAGGAATTCTGTGCGGCTTCCGTCACGTCGGCAAGATCTCGCCCAGCTCAATTAGTTAGAATAATCAGGTCATTAACTCCCTTCTCACAGGGAAACCAAAAAAAGATAGTAAATTGGCAATCAGCCGTGAGGCCTTTGCGAGCTATTTTGCAGACAAAATCTTGTCGCTCTACGAAGAACTGCCGGCTACTGTTGAACCTCCGGAGACAACTGGACCAAGGCGGGTCAGCGCTGCTGTTACTTCTTGATTTGACAGCGGGGTTTGACAGCGGGGTCAGTCACGGTCTTATGGCCCACTGCCTCGTCAACACGGGGGTATAGAGAACTGCCTTGCAGTCGCTTGTCTCCTTTCTCCATGGTCAGGGACAGAGGGTGGTGCTAGGGGAGAGGGTTTCATTGTGTTAGCCACTGGTATGCGGTGGCCCTCGGGGGACAATCCTCCCCCCTATGTTGGTTAATATCTATATGCGCTTCCTTGCCCACCTGGTCTGGGGACTTGGGCTGGGTCGTCAGCCAATCAGCCATGGCCTCCAGTGCCCTAGCCGGAGTCCATCAACAGATACAGCTGGGCCTCCAGACCAACTGGGCCAGAGGACACATGTAGATGTTAAATTACATAGGAGAGAGGATCACCCCCTGGTTCTTGTTATTCAGTCACACAGTCAAGTCCAATTCTTCGCAACCCCATGGACCAGGTCACGCCAGGCCCTCCTGTCTTCCATTGTCCTCCGGAGTTTGCTCAATTTCATGTCGGTTGCATCAATAACACTGTCTAACCATCTCACCCTTTGCCGTCCCCTTCTTCTTTGACCTTCAGTCTTTCCCAGCATCAGGGTCTTCTCCAGTGAGGGCTCCCTTCTCATTTGGTGGCCGAAGGATTTGAGCTTCAGCTTCAGCATCTGGCCTTCCAGGGAACAGTCAGGGTCGATTTCTTTTAGGATTGACTGATTCGATCTCCTTGCAGTCACCCCCTGGGGGACGTGGCATACCAGTGGGTAACGTGGTGAAACCCCCTGCCCAAGCGCCACTCTCTGTCCCCGACCTTGGATAAAAGAGATAAGCCAGGGCAAGGCAGTCCCTTTTATCCCCACGTCAGCGAGGCGGTGTATAATTAAATTGTACAATTATTGTTGTAGCCTGCCCTGAGCCCTGCTGTGTAGGGGGAGGGGCTAGAAAGTCAATTAAATAAATAAATAATAAATAAAAGAGTCACTGGAAAAAGACAATAACACTAGGAAAAGTTGAAGGCAGCAGGAGAAGAGAAAGACTCAGTATTGAGATGGATGGGTGGACGCAATCTAGGGAGCTACGGCCATCAGTTTGCAAGACCTGAGCAAGGCTGTTAGGGACAGGATGTTTTGTTGTTGTTGTTGTTCAATCGCACAGTCGAGTCCGACTCTTCGGGACTCCATGGACCATATCACGCCAGGTCCTCCTGTCTTCCGTGGTGCTCCAGAGTTTGCTTAATTTCATGTTCATTGCATCGATAACTCCCCAGTTATGCTTTGGAAGACATTAATTCATAAGGTTGCTTTAAGTTGGAAATTACCTGATGGCGCTTAACACACAGAGGAAGTCATTGAATGTAAGTCTACGAATGGCAGGATGGCTAAATGGAACCTCCATGGTCAGAAGTAGTGTACCTTCGTGTAGCAGTGGCTGGGAGGGGGCACCAGCATGTTGTCTTCCTGCCTAGGCTTGTAGGCTTTGGATGGGGGAGCATCTGTGAAAACCAGTTAGTTGGGCTAGCCGGACCTTTGGTCTGATCTGGTGGGGATTTTCCGAACTTCTTAATGTCTGCGCATTTTAAGTAGGCCCCTGCCCCCAAGGAGATGACAATCGACATTTCAACAGACAGCACGGGAAGGGCAGAGAAAGAACCGTGGAAGGTTATTTATTTCCCCCACGGCCATTAATAGACACTGTCTGGTATTTACGTTTCCAGACTCCTCCGCTCCTTAAATTGCTGCAATTTCCCCGTCCCAACTGCCAGCGCAGCCCATCTCCTGCTCCTTGGTATTTCAGGCACCATCCCCCTCCACCAGCTCCCCCGCCTAGTCGCGACTCGCTTCGCTCTTGAAATGACCTTCCCAAAGTCTGGGCCCAGGAAGCTCTTTCCGCAAACCCAACCTGACTTTGAAAAGTGCAAAAATAAGGCAGACAGCGCCACCTAGTGGTCATGCAGCGCAGCAACTCCCCCGCAAAGAGTAGCCGCTCGCCAGGATTTTGAATTTTTCCTTTGTGCCCATCAATCAGTAATTTGTTCTGTCAAAGGGAGATTTATAAGCATTGCTCCCAAACAAACTAATATTAACTCCTGATCGGAGAGAGTCCTTCATTAGTGATTCATCCATGGGGGAGAAACTCCGGGTATATCTTTTTTTGTATCAAATATATATGTTCACATGCTCTAAAGTCTGGCGCTGCAACTGTTTCAGGCAATTGAGAGCCAGTTTGGTGTAGTGGTTAGGAACGTGGACTCTAATCTGGGAGAACCGGGTTTGATTCCTCAATCCACATGCAGCTGCTGGTGTGTCCTTGGGTCAGTCACAAGTTCTCTCAGAGCTGTCCTCTCAGGAGCAGTTCCTGAAGGAGCTCTCTCAGCCCCACCTGCCTCACAGGGTGTCTGTTGTGGGGAAGGGAAAGGAGATTGTAAGCCGCACTGAGACTCCTTCGGGTAGTGAAGGGTGGGGTACAAATCAAATCTCCTCCCCTCCTCTTCCTCTTCTTCTTCTTCATCAACTAGATATGCACAGATCCTGCAATTACAAAATTTTCATCTAGGGAATGAATGGTTGCAAACATGGTTTAGTGCAGTGGTTAAGACGGCAGACTCTAATCTGGAGAACCAGGTTTGATTCTCTACTCCTCCACATGCAGCCAGCTGGGTGACCTTGAGCCAGTCACAGTTCTCTCAGAGTTTTCTCTCAAGAGCAGTTCTCTCAGAGCTCTCAGCCCCACATACACCAGGCACAGCTGCTGGCCCCTTTCCTGTCGCCCCTTGACCTGGCCGCGGTAATCCATGCAACGGCCACCTCCAGACTGGACTACTGTAACTCACTCTACGCTGGCCTGCCCTTGAGACTGACCCGGAAGCTCCAACTGGTTCAGAATGCGGCAGCATGTGTCCTGGTGGGAACGCCACAGATAGCACATGTACAGCCTGTGCTGCACCAGCTACACTGGTTACCACTGGAGTACCAAGTCAGGTTCAAGGTATTAGTGTTGACTTTTAAGGCCTTGAGGGGTCAGGGACCCAGGTACCTTCAGGACCGCCTCCTCCAATATGTCCCCAGAAGAGCACTGAGATCAGGTGATAACAACTTACTGGTGATCCCCAGCCCTAGGGAGGTCTGGCTTTCCTTGACTAGGGCCAGGGCCTTTTCGGTCCTGGCCCCGACCTGGTGGAACTCTCTGCCCAATACCACCAGGGCCCTGTGGGATCTGATGCAATTCTGCAGGGCACATAAGGCAGAGATGTTCCGCCAGGCTTTTGGCTGAGGACAGCAATGGTTGAAATTGGCACCCTCCTTACTTACTTTTGGCCCCACTTCCCCTGCCCTGCTGCGTAGAGAGCACGGCAGCCAGCAAAAAAGGGGTTGGTCACCATCTGGATTGGTTGTTTTATTAGTGCATTGTAATAATTTTATCATGTTGATTGTATTTTATTTGTTTTAATGCTGTAAATCGCCCAGAGCCTGCTATTAGCCACAAGGTATAGATAGGAACTCTCAGTCTGGGGCAGGTGATGCACTCTATTCTTGGTGCTGGGGGGGGGCAACAGTGGGAGGGCTTCTAGTGTCCTGGCCCCACTGTTAGACCTCTTGATGGCACCTGGAATTTTTGGCCACTGTGTGACAGAGTGTTGGACTGGATGGGCCATTGGCCTGATTCAACATTGGCTTCCCTTATGTTCTTATGCTCTTATGTTCAATTCAGAAATCTAATTAATAACAACAACCTACCTTACAGGGAGGAAGGGATGGTGATTGTAAGCTGCTATGAGACTTTGAGTGAAGGGTAGGGTATAAATCCAACTCTTCTTCTTCCACTCATTATCCCTAACCTGATAAACACCAACAAGAGGCCCCCAGAATTTGACTTGCCATGAAATGTGTGGAAGACGACAGCTAATGGAATACGAACAGGCTTTGGCAGCTGTGCAGACCTGTTGTTTAAATGGGGCAAAATACCAGGACACAAACACGATTGTGGTGCAGCCCGCCAAGCTATTTTCCATCTGTCACAAGAATGTGAGCATCATGCTTTCCAGGTAGATGTGACAGAGCTCTTTGAACTCTCCCCAGCTGGGATTGGGTGGATTGCAAATTTAGACATTAGCATTTAGGGGGATTGCCCAATCGGTCTGCATACCCGTTGTATGAACTTGGTTACATATTGTTATAGGCTTCCTGTGTAACTCCGCCATATGATAAATAAATAAATAACAGATTGGGGAATAAACATCTGCGCATGATTTGTTGGAGATGCTGAGTGCTCGTCTTGTTTGATAAGCTCTCCCTGCTTTTTTATTTAAGTGAAGTAGTTATATGCCAGCTTTTCTCCCAGAACTGGGGGGACAAGGTGGGTGATGGGGGACACCAGAAAAGATTGAGGTACTTTTGTAATAGACAGAAATCTGAAATTAGTGCACTCATAGTCCGAGGCTAAACCCGATTACTAAAAAAGTCGGACTTGTGAAACACTTTTTTTTTCTTTTTTCTCCTTTACGTGTGTGTGCGCACTTGTGAGTCATGGTGACTTCTGGCGACCATTAGTGGGGCTTGGACGTTTCAGAGAGGTGGCTCCCCTATTCTGGTATTCCTTGGAGCTCGCCCTTCCAAGTACTTACCAGGATCAGCCCTACTTAGCTTCCGAGATCTGATGAAACTGGGCTTGCCTGGGCCATCCACATCAGGGCACTGTGAAGCACTTTCGACTCTCTGTCGTTTACCCGTCGGGAATATCGAGATGCCGTTCTAGGCAGAAAGAAATGCGCAGGTGACAGTGAAATGATAAAACTACCACTCCCAGAAGCCTGTGTGGCACAGCGTGATCAGAGACGATCATTGCATCGGTTTTTCTTTTCCCCCTCCAGCCCATGTTTTGAAAGAGTTTGCAGTCTGGGAGGCAGGGGCTGTATTGTGTAGCGCGGGCCCAGGAGGACGGGGAGAGAAGCTGAAATAGGGCAGGGGGGCAAGGAGCCGGTTTCTGGCTCGTTTCCAGTTGCGCCTTGGGTTTCTGCACACAGCCGTGGCAATCATATTATGGAGGCAGAAGGGTCGAGTGTTGGGGGGCCTTCAAAGAGGCAAGGAAAACAGGCAAGCCGGAGGAGGTGCAGAGATCAGGTCAGAGACCTTCCTGCCAGATCTGAATTTGGGACACAGCTTTTCTCGTCCGCCAAAAACCGCCTGATCGACAGCTTCTTGCTGCCTTAGGTGTGGCTTCCGGGAGAGGGTTCTCCTGTGTGCAGGTTCTTTAGTGTTGCCGCCCACACCGGATGAAATGATCTCTTCTGGGAAACTGTAAAAGACACAGGAGCCCTTTTAAGGGGTCAGGATTTGTGTGCGAGGCGAAGAGAAGCTAATGTTTTGGGTGTCAAAAATAGAACCAAATGGTTCACCAGGGTGCTACGCAAGTGCAGAAATAGAGATCCGGAAAGGAGTACACAGCCAGCCAGGAATCTCAGCTTTCAATATAAAAGTGAAAGGGGGGGAAAGCCTCACTCTTTCATTCATAAGGTTAAAAAAAAGCCAAGTGGGATCTGGGTGGTTAGACAGTCATCCCCTTTGGGCATAAAAAAAACCCTGAGGAATAACTGATTTTGATGGGTCTGTTGTGCTCTGAGAAAGGAGGATGTATAATGTCCTTTAATGATAATAGTTACTAATAAATAGAATTAGGATATCTGACAAAGGGAGCACTGCCTCTCTATACAGTTTATATCCCAGGAATCTTGCTGGTCTCTAAGGTGCTTTCTTGTTTTGTTTGCTTTTTGCCATCATGTCACTGCTGACTTACAGTGACCCCAGAGGGCTTTCAAGGCAAGAGATGGTTTGCAATTGTCAGCCTCTGCATAGCAACCCTGGTATTCCTTGGTGGTCTCCCATCCAAGTCCTGACCAGGGCCAACCAAGGTTGGTTTCTGAGATCTAATGAGATCGGCTAGCCTGGCCCATCTGAGTCAGGACTCGTCTAAGGTGCTACTGGACTCTAATTAGGATTTCAAGCATTCAAAGCACTTTGCATGCATTTGCTAGTTGTAATGCCTATGACAGCCCTGTGAAGTAGGCCAGTTTATAGGGTTACTTGGCGTAGTTTGGTGTAGCAGTTAGGACCATGGACTCTAATCTGGGAGAATTGGGTTTGATTCCCCGCTCCTCCACATGCAGCTGCTGATGTAACCTTGGGTTAATTACAAGTTGTTTTAGAGCTGTTCTGTCAAGGGCAATCCTCGAGAGAGCTCTCTCAGCCCCACACACCTCACAGGGTGTCTGTTGATGGGAGGGGAAGGGATAGGGATTGTAAACCACTCTGGGACTCCTTTGGGTAGTGAAGGGCCGGGTATAGATCCAAACTCTTCTTCTCTAATCTCAGGGTGAGTTCTAGAATTACAACAGAGCTCCAGACTACAGAGATAAGTTCCCCTAAAAGGAATGGCAGCTATAGGGAGGGCCAACTTAGCCAATAGGCACAGTGCCTGGGGCCCACGATACTTTTAGGGGCCCACGAAAATGTTTTAATTGCTTTTAAAATCAGAAGGGGGGGAATGAACTTTTAGGGTGGAAGAAAAGGTTTTAGCGAAATGTTTAGGGCCCACAAAATCATTAAATTTTGCCTAAAACATAAAAAAAAGTTGAAGTGTTTAAAGTTATATCAAAAACAATTTTTAATATTGATATTAGTGTGGTGGGAGGGGACCATGAAGACAAAAGTGCCTAGGGCCTACGCAAGTCATAATGTGGGGCCCTGGCTTTGGGAGGGCAAATTCTATGCCCCCCTACCCCCACTGCAGAGAAGAAGAAGAAGAGATTGGATTTATACCCCACCCTTCACTTTTGAGTCTCAGAGCGGCTTACAAACTCCTTTCCCTTCCCCTCCCCACAACAGACACCCTGTGAGGTAGGTGGGGCTGAGAGAACTCTGACAGAAACTGCTCTTTTTCAAGAACAGCTCTGACAGGTCTATGGCTTGCCCAAGGTCATCCAGCAGCTGCAAGTGGAAGGGTAGGGAATCAAACCTGGTTCTCCCAGATTAGAGTCCGCGCACTTAACCACTACCCCAAACTGGGCTCCCTCCCTTCCCAAGGCACTGCCTGCAAATCTCCAGGAGTTTCCCACGCTGGAGTTACCATCCCTATGAGTGGCCATTTTATCTCCACATTCCAAGTGGAGGGGTGGGCTGAACCCAAGAAGAGTGGCCATCCTAAAGCCACCTAGTGAATTCGTGATGGAGGTAAAATTCAAAAAGGGCTTCCTGGTTTTTAATCAGTTTGGATTGCAAAGAAGAGAGGGAGGGGTCCGCTGATACGATGTGCCACAAAGGCTTCTGGGAAATGTGTCATTCCCGCAGGTGCAGCATTTCTCATTTCTGTCTGACAAGCTACCATTCCCCATATGTCTCCTTGTAGGCAAGTATGAGTAGTCGCAGAGCCCTGCTTTCCTCCTCTGCAGTCTACTCCCTTACTAGCTGACTGTTTCTCCCCAAACTTTGTTACAGGATCCAGATGTTCGCCTCTCCAAAGCCCTCTCTTACGCCTTGCGCCACGGTGCAGACAAGCTGGGGTTACATATGGGGCCTGGTGAGTGTTTCTGCCCCGTCTCATCCCTTCACTGCCTGGGAAAACCTTACCGGTTGCATTTTTGCCTGGCTTGGGAGGCTTGGGGAGAAAAAAGTTGGCACTTTCCATATCCTTATCTTATTGCATTTGTTGCTGGATGTCCCATCCTATTGACTGTAATGTCTTTTGCACTGTGTCAGTGAGAAAAGTAATGGTAAAGGTTCCCTTGCTCAAAAGCCAGTTGAATCCGACTCTAGGGTTGCGGTGCTCATCTCTGTTTCCAAGCCGAAGAGCCAGCACTGTCCGAAGACGTTTCCATGGTCATGTGGCCGGCATGACTAAACACCAAGGCGCACGGAATGCTGTTACCTTCCCACCGAAGTGGTACCTATTTATCTCCTTGCAATTTCTTGTTTTCGAACTGCTAGATTGGCAGGAGCTGGAACTAGAGACGGGAGCTCACTCTGTCATGCGGCATGTTCGGGTCTCGAACTGCTGAACCACTGACCTTTCACAGCCTGCAGTTCAGCATCTTAACTACTTGAGCCACCACTCAAGTGAGAAAAGCAGGCTATAAATAATGTGTGTGTAAAGTGTTGTCAGGGTTTCCAAGGCAAGAGACAAACAGAGGAGGTTTGCCATGGCCCGCCTCTGTGCAGCAGCCCTGGGCTTCCTTGGAGGTCTCCCATCCAACTACTAACCAGGGCTGACCCTGCTTAGCTTCTGAGTTCTTATGAGATCAGGCTAGCCTGAGCCATCTAGGTCAGGGCAGTCTTCCATCCAAGTACTAACTAGAGCCCACCCTGCTTAGCTTCTGAGACCTGGGCTAGATTGGACTCTCCAGGTCAGGGCATAAATAATGTAAAAAAATTAAACATGGGCATTTAGTATCTTTGTTGCCTGCTGCTTTCAGACCCAGCTTGGTGAGAATGTGGGTTGTAAATCAAACTCGGTCCAAGCCCCTTCCCCAGAGAAAGGCTCCTCCCTTGATAAGCACACCCCGGGGATAAGAGCCAGTTTGGTGTAGTGGTTAAGTGCGCGGACTCTTATCTGGGAGAACCGGGTTTGATTCCCCCACTCCTCCACTTGCACCTGCTGATGTGACCTTGGGTCAGTCACAAGCTCTGGCACAGCTGTTCTCTCAAGGACAGTTTCTGTCAGAAGTTCTCTCAGCCCCACCTACCTCACAGGGTGTCTGTTCTGGGGAGGGGAAGGGAAAGGAGTTTGTAAGCCGCTCTGAGACGCCTTTGGGCAGTGAAGGGCGGGGTATAAATCCAAACTCTTCTTCTTCTCTTCTTCACACGGTCCAGCATGGATGTGGCACACACAGAGCGCAGGGACATTCTAAAAAGATAACCACAGCACAAAATGCTCTGAGCAACAGTCAGCCTGCAAGGTAGAAGGGATTCTATTAAGCAGCGGCTGGACTAACGCTTGTCAGGGGTGCTCTAGGCTGATCCTGCATTGAGCAGGGGGTGGGGCTACAAGGCCTGTATGGCCCCTTCCAACTCTTGTGATTCTGTCTGACTGTGGTCACTAGCCACGGTGACAAAAGGGAATCCACATTCAGAGGCAGTCAGCCTCGGAATATCAGTGCTAGCAGGCAGCATCAGGAAAAGGCCTTGGTGTGGTTTAGTCAGGCTTTTGTTTGCACAGTTATAGCGGCAGCGGGGTGGCCAAACGATGCCCCTGCTTTTTAATTTTGGCTGCAGATGGTTTTGTGGACATAGCGGAGGTCCTCCGTTTGCCCCAGTTTAAGGCTTGGTCCCTGGACGACGTGCAGCGTGTCGCGGAGACGAACGACAAGCAGCGTTTCGCTATGCGGCCGCACCCTTCCGATGGACGCCCCCAGATCCGGGCCAATCAGGGCCACTCGCTGAAGGTGGGTGAGTGTGGGAACGCAGAGCGTGCATCGAAGACAGGCAGGGCAGGAATCTGTGGAAAGGACTGTGCGTATATCCTCAGTTCTGTTTTTTAGACTGCGGGTTGGTTTTACAACCCAAATTCCTATTGCATTTTTCATTGAACGTCCCATCCTGTCGATTGTGTTGACTCACTCTGCGTAATCTGCCTTGAGTCTGAGTGAGAAAGGGAGACTATAAATAACAAATGAATAGATAAATATCATTATTCCACAGGGCAGAGCATAGGAGGATATGCTACGGCAGCGGTCCCCAGCCATTTTGAGCCCATGGATATCTTTGGAATTCTGACACAGGGTGGTGGGCACAAACATAAAATGGCTGCTGCAGAAGGCAGAGCGCTCCCTCCCCCCCTCCCCCTGCGAAAGTGCAGAGAAGATGAGGGGTAATTTAAACAGTCCACTGGGAGAGTGGATTGAGCGACAGAATACAACCCACGCTGATTATTTTAATCTGCCTCACTGATTGGCTCTCCAGTGGCCAGTCAGAAGGACTGCTGGGCTAGTGCCCTGTCTGGCCCCACTGGCTTTCTGAAAACACTTGGTGGGCACCCAAAAAAGTGTTGATAGGCATCATGACGCCCAAGGGCAGGGGTCTCTAGTATGTATCACCTCTACATAAGTAGCCAGAGCTTGAATCTCAGTCCTATCTAAGCCTGGTATTGGAAACCGCAAAACCTGATTGGCTACTCTGTGTGGAAGACCAATCAGGACACTGGAAAGGTTCTGGAGGGAAGAGAATTCATTGGTTGTTAGGTAGCTATTCTAATTGGTTATTAATGCAACTAGGGGCGTGGTTATGCCAGCCCGGATAGTTTAAAAGAGAGCCTGTTGCTCTCCTGTTGTTGTTGTTGTTGTTGTTGTTCCTATCTTGTTAATAAAGCTGAATCACGTGTTATGAGCTGCTGCCTTAAGTCTCATACTTAGCAGTCTCCAACCTTTTTTGAGCCCACACAGGCACCTCTGGAATTCTGACACAGTGTGGTGGGCACAGCCACAAAATGGCTGCAGCAGGAGGTGAAGCCAGTCACAAAAATGGCTGCTGCAGTTTACCTTCAGACACACAGAGAAGATCTTTGTGCTGTGGTGGCAGCTGCTCTCAAAGTGACATTTTTAAAAATCTGCACAGCCAATCAACTCTCCCGGGGCCAATCAGAAGCCGTGCTTGGCAAAAACTCCCCATGACCAAGACCACTTTCTAAAAACACTTGGTGGACACCAGTGTTGGGGACCTCTGTGCTACTGTCTGTTCATGGAGGACAGGTCTATTGACAGGTATTAGTCACAGTGGCTAAATGAAACCTCCCTGTGCAAATGCAGTCCATCTTCAAAGACCAGGTGCCTAGAACAAAAGCGATGGGGGAGAGTTATCACCTTCATGCCTTGCTTGTGGGTTTTCTGGAGGCATCTGCTTGGCCACTTTGGGGGAAACGAGATGCTATTCTAGATGGACCTTTTCATCTGATCTGGAAAGACTCTTCTGATGTAGATGATAGCCTTGACTGCAGTATTCAGATTCTGGAGAATCTCCGCTTTCCTTTTCAGAAAGGGAAAGTTTATTGGCCTTATGGGAATGAAGGTATGCTTGGGAGAATTAGAAGCCAAGGCAGAGGCCAAATAAGTTTTCCAGTGGTTACAAGCAGGTTTGGAGTGCCCTGCCGAGATCTTTTCCCTTCCCCAGGATGGCAAAATGGAAAAGTTATGCAAAATAGAAAGCAGTTGCAGAAGCACATTCTGTTTACAAATGAGGGTTTTAACTCCTCTTGGTGCAAATTGTCTTGTCTGGCATGGAAGTACACACAGTCATGGCTGTAAGGACAGGTCACCCCTATGAGAAGGGACCATGGCTCAGTGGCAGAGCATCTGCTTATTTATTTACTTTATGTGATTTCTGTCCTGCCCTCAGCCTGCAAGCAGGACAGAACCATGAATAAAACAATAGATATAAAAAACATTATAAGCCCCGTTTAAAATCTAATACCGATTTACATACTAAAACATTTAGAACATGATGGCGACCCAGATAATTCTGTACCCCCGAAGTGCACACATGCAAGTGGCAGGGGGCACTAATTTAAACAGGTGGGCCAAATCGCCATCTGAAACATAGGAACGCCATAATGTCCAGCATAGGCAAGTTTGTGCAGGGGAGGCTGATATAATTGGACATCCACTGCCTCAACAGAAGGCCTGGTGGAACAGCTTTGTTTTGCAGGCCCTGTGGAATTGCAGTTAACCCTCAGGGCCCCGATCTCAAGTGTGAGAGTGTTTCACCAGACTGGGGCCAGAGCTGAAAAGGCTCTGTCCCTGGTCGAGGTTAAGCAGATGCCTTTTGGGCCAGGTATTGTCAGAACATGATGTTCAGATGATTGTAAAGCTCTTCAGGGGACACATGCAGGAGGAAGGTTCCAGGTTCATACACGCACGCACACACATTTAAATCCACTGCCCAGTTAATTGCAGTCCTTTAGCCTGTCTTAAGCATCTCAGAAGTCACAGGGCATCAAGGGGAGGCTAGGAACAGCAACTGGTGGGGTAGTCCTGACAGGAACATTACAGACTGCATATATTTGACCTGTGTTGCACCAGCTGCACTGGCTTCTGGTGGAGCAGTGGATCAAGTTCAAGGTTTTGGTTTAGACCTTTAAGGCCTTGAGCGGTCAGGAACCAATGTATCTGCGGGACTGCCTCCTCTGGTACACCCCTGGGAGAGCGTTACGCTCTGCACAGAGAAACTTGCTCAGAGCTCCTGGCCTAGAGACATCTGGCTGTCCTCAACCAGGCCTAGGGCCTTTTCGGCCCTGACCCAGACCTGGGGGAGCTCTCTGCCGAAAAACATCAAGGCCCTGTGGTATCTTGTGCAAGGCAGAGATGTTCCACCAGGCATTTGGTTGAGGACAGTGATGGCTTACATCATGGCTGGCACCCTTCCTGGACCTCTGTCCCCTGAAGGATCTAATTCCTCCCTCCCAATACTCATGAGGCACCCATAGATCAGAAATGGGAGGGAACCTTGATGCCACTTGATTTTAATTAATGAATTGTAGGTGTCGGAAGTGATTTTATGGCTTTTATTGTTTTAACTCTGTACATCGCCACAGTCATGAGGATTAGGCGATTCAAAAACGAAATTGAGTAAATAAGTAAAAACAAAAGAGGGGGAAGCCGGAGTAAGGCGGTGATTTGCAACATGTCCTCCTGACCACGATTCCTTGCTGCAGGTATCTGAGTTGGAACTGATCCCTTTGCTGGACCCCGCAGACTTCCCGGAGATTGTGGCCCACGGCACGTATCTGCGCCACTGGCCAGCAATACGGAGTAAGGGCTTGTCCCGGATGGGGAGGGCGCACATCCACTTGGCGCCAGGATTGCCTGGGGACGGGGCTGTCCTGAGCGGTGAGTCTTCCTTTCTCCTCATGCCCTGAGCTGGGTGGCCCAGCCTAGCCTAATCTCATCAGATCTTGGAAGCTAAGCAGGGTCGGCCCTGGTTAATACTTGGATGGGAGACCAGTGAGGAAGTCCAGGGTGGCTACGCAGAGGTAGGCGATGGCAAACCACCTCTGTTCATCTCTTGCCTTGAAAACCCTCAAGGTTTGCCGTGTCAGCTGCAACTTGATGGCACTTTCCACCACCATGAAGGGGAAAACCAATAACCCTGTAATGGCCATCCGAGAACAACACACAGGTCCCAGGTGGAAACCCAGCCCTGTTCCACTGAATTTCTTCAGGATCCCTGAAGGAATGCCTCTTTCCCTGTCAACCCCAGTGCCAGATGACATCAACCCAGAAGGGAGTCAGTCTTGAACACTTTCTCTCCTCAGACTATCTTACTGAAGTACAAAAGACGCCATTTTGCCATGGCTGCCGCTTCTTGTTTTTGGAACATTCTTCTGGAGAGAGTTAGGAAAGCTTCCTTTTCCCTTCAGCTTTGGACTATTGGAGCTATTTTTGTTCAGAGTAACCTCTCAGGCTCATCCTTTGGAGCCGGAGGGTATGGGGTCATTTCCCAGCATGTGTGAACTGGGCCTGAGGTGGTAGAAACAGGCTGTGCTACTTCAGACTGGGTTGGGGAGTCCTCCTCATGTAAAAACTCCCAGCAGAGGGGAAAAAAATAGTATGTCTGGGTTCTAGTCTAGCTCTTGGCATTCCATGTTAGTTTTCCACATACAAGGTATTATCGGTGGAGGGGAATTTTGGGGGGAAAGTAATCTCACCCTTGCAGAGTGAAGTGGTAGAGTCCATTCCCTAACTTAGCAGCACCCTGCTGGCTCATTCCACCGAATGTGGGGGGGGAGGCCTTTTCCTTCCTGACCCTCTTTGTCCTTGGCAAAACGGGAGCCACATCTGACAGACTGTTATGTGGTTTTTTGCTCTACAGGAATGAGAAACAACTGTGAGGTGGCCATAACCATTGATGTAGCCAAAGCTTTGGCAGGTGAGTGAGGAAGAAGCAGAGAATATCGCCTCCCCCCCTCCCAGGTCCAAGGAGAAATGAGGTAGGCAACTGTTTGTAGCCAAGGCCTTTCCACTCACCCTTTGCCAGCCCTAGCAAACATTTGTCTTCTCATTGTGTCATATCTTTGCAGCAAGCCAGAAAGGTAAATATAGGCCTTCAAGATCATGGGTGGCCCCAGTTCCTTCACTCAGTGACCCAGGTCCTACAGAGATTCTCAAACTCTGGATAGCTGAGATTTTTAAAATACATTAAAATAAATGGGAAGTGCAGTGCACTCCTATACCCAAAGTGGTTTAACTTTTGGAGTGCACAAGGGTAACCGTTATTTTCTTTCACTGTGTGCTTTTGCAGGGATCACTGATCTGGGTGTGCTTCTTGGTTGGAAAAGGGAGGGGCTGTGGCTCAGAGAGAGAGCCTCTGCTTGGTATGCCAAAGGTCCCAGGTTCAATCCCCGGCATCTCCAGTTAAAGAATCAAGTAGTAGGTGATGGGAAAGACCTCTGCCTGAGAACCTGGAGATTTGCTGCCAGTCTGAATAGACAGTACTGACCTTGATGGGCCAATGGTCTGATTCAGTATGAAGCAGCTTCATGTGCTCAAGCTGGCCTGGAACCATGACTCATGCAGAGATGCAGCAGGCAACTTCCTCTGAGAGGAGATCCATTCCGCTGTATTCTGTTGGGGAATGGAGAATAGAACACAGGTATCCTGGATTCCAGGAACGCTTCTTCAGACCAGTCGAATGAGTTGAGAATCAGAGGATGGGAAGTTCAGGGTTCCTGTCGCACCACTTTCTGGGGCAGGGAAGGGTGGCTGTTCTGCATGTAAATGCCACAGGCCTGGTTTCTTCTCCTGCAGACGGAATCGCTTTTTACCGCTCAGCCAACAGCGTCATCCTCACACCTGGCGATGCCAATGGGCTGCTGCCCCCCCGCTACTTCCGGGAAGCCCTGCAGCTCCGGCCTGTTCGTGAGTTCCCAGCTGGCTTCTCTCCCTTGCACTGCTTGAGGGTTTGATAAATTTGGAGCGGGGTGGATTTCACATAAAGCCCAAAAGGAACTTGCCCGAGGCCACAATGAGTCCGTGCTACAGTGTCAGATCTGCTGTCACCCTCTTTTACCCGGACTGCCTTTCACCAGAATCGGAGATAAAAGCCCAAATCCCATTTCCCTTTCCCCACCAGTTTTCATCCTCTGACACTGCAAATCCCCACAGTTCTTGCCAAAACCTATAGCTTCAAAATTTCTGAAAATGTTATCACTGTAAGTGGGAGTGCATGATAATGTCTCAGTTCTGGGGGAACTTATTCTCAAAAAAACAGGGCAATAATTTATCAACAGATACCCAGAAACCACCTTCCGGAGGGGTAGCCATGTTATCTGGATGGAGCCAAACAAAAAGTAACAGATTTACCGAAAAATTTCAGATGAGTGGCTGCGTTGGGCCG
Organism: Gekko gecko; assembly: GCA_029375565.1. Lineage (NCBI taxonomy): Eukaryota > Metazoa > Chordata > Lepidosauria > Squamata > Gekkonidae > Gekko > Gekko gecko. The sequence goes on along the minus strand of JAPDNY010000001.1, from coordinate 19,448,914 downwards.
CTGCAGACCAACTAAGTGTCTTGTGGCACCTTGCAGACCAGCAACTTGGTTGTTAGCAGATGTTTTTGTGGATTAGAGCCGAAGCTTCAGAAAGGGAGGGGTCGTCATTACAAAGAGAGATGAGGCTACCCACTTTCCCAGAACCGAGGTGTGTGAGATTGCACTGGAAAGTACAGCTGCACCAAGTCAAATCTCATGCTGTTGATGAAGCATGGTCTAGCACAAAAAAATCCATAACATCTGGATGCCCCAGGACTCTTTCCTCCGAAAAAATCCAGCTCTGGCTATCCTGGGCACCTTCTTCACAAAGCTGTATCGTCCCCTCTCTCCTCAAGGATCTAATAACCCTTCATGCTAGTACAGGTATGCTAGTAGGATATAGTTAGAGTCCAGTAGCATCCTAGAGACTAGGATCAACATCTGTTGATGGTCCCACCCTGGTCTGAGAGAGCTCCGGCTGTCCTCGACCAGAGCCAGGGTGTTTTGTGCCCTGGCGGAACTCTCTGCCAAATAACATCTGTGCCCTGTGGGACCTGATGCCGTTTTGCCTGGCCTGTAAGGCAGAGAAGTTCTGCCAGGCTTTCAGCTGAGGACAGCGATGGTCTCGCCTTCCTGGCACTCCCACTTCCCTACTTCCCCATGAGACAGTGGCACCATTAACAATTGTAGTGCCATCTTCAGGTTCTCTGCTTGTGTTGATGATTTTATTTGGTTTTACTGATGTATTGTAATGATGTATTTATGCATTGTGTTGTACACCACCCTGAGCCCTGTCTTTTGGAGGAGGGCAGTTTAAAGTCTAAATAAATAAATCTCCAGTTTAAAGGATCAAGGTGGAGGTGATGTGAAGGACCTCAGCCTTCCTTCTCCTCCTCCTCATCGTATGGCATTGTGTGTAGTATAGCCAGGAGATCCTAAGATTGTCTGGCAGCCAGAAGTTCTAGCTCTTTTGGTGTTATGGACCACTAGGTGGCGAGCTAGACTTGCTTTTAAGGCAAGAGAGACATTTCAGAGGTGGTTTTGCCATTGCCTGCCTGTGCGTCACAACCCTGGTATTCCTTGGAGGTCGCTGATCAAAATACTAGTCAACCCTCCTTAGTTTCCAAGATCAGGCTAAGGTGAGCTATCTTGGTCAGGGCACACCATGATTATCCTCTTCTGCCTCAGCCTGCAATCGTGGGGAGACAACTGCTAGTCCAAGGAGGCAACCCTGACCTCAGTCAACCAAGGGTCTGACTCCGTCTCAAGCAGATTGATGTGTTCGTTTTGTACATCATATGTGATTTTTTTTTTTGCCTGAAGCCATTGAGTAACACCTAACTTCTCACCCTTTGTTTTCTTCCCCTTCAGGATGCCGGCTTCCTCTTGAGTAACCCATCACCACACCAAGATTGTCCTCTTCTACCTCATCTCCTCCGTGAGATACCCATTTATGGTGTGTGCATATTATTTATTACTTAAACAGTAAACTTCACTGTTTAAATCTAGTACGTGCACTTTATTTTTCCGTGTGCCACACCTGCCGCCTCCCAGTCTGGGCTCGAGAACCTCCTCGCTTTTGCCTGTCTTTGACCTTTTTAGTCAACAGATGGGAGATTTGTCCTAGCTGTTAAAGGACCAACAACTGCACAGAACTGGCTTCCCTATTCCCAGAATAAGCACCTGCAGCTACCGGTGGCCCCATGGCTATGGAGGCAACGGAACAGGCTATCGGGCTATCGCAAGACTCCACAGCTGATCCTGCACTGAGCAGGGGGCTGGACTAGATGGCCTCTGTGGCCCCCTTCCAACTCTGTGATTCTGTGATCCCCCTGCCCTGGCTTGCTCTGGACAGTTATGGCTGCCCCAGAGATGGAAAAGATCCAGAGAAGGGCAACCCAAATTACTGAGGGGCTGGAGCATCTTCTCTCTAGGGAAAGGCTAAAACATTTGGGGCTTTTAAGATAATTAGAGGGGGGCACGATGATGGTTTATAAAAGTATGCCTCTTATGAGGGGGGGACTTTTTCTTCTGTAATACTAAAACTCAGAGTCAACCAATGATACTGCTGGGCTGTGGGTTCAAGACAGACAAAAGAAAGTACTTCCGTACACAAAAGCATAATCTGTTTACAGACTTCACAGACTGAAGGTTTGTCGATGGTCTCTAGCTTAAAAGCATTTTAAGAAGGAAACCAGACAAAGGCAGAGAGGTGGTCTATCAATAGCTATTAGCTGAGGCGGTGAAATGGAAACCTCCATGTTCAGAGGCAGACTACCTCGGATCCAGCTGCTAGGGAACAATCCCTAAGGAATACCCTGGCCTGGATAGCCCAGGCTAGCCAGATCTTGTCAGATCTCGGAAGCTAAGCAGGGTTGGCCCTGGCTAGTATTTGGATGGGAGACCTCCAAAGAATACCAAGGTTGTTATGCAGAGGCAGGCAATGGCAAACCACCTCTGGACATCTCTTGCCATAGGTCAGTTGTCACTTGACGGCACTTTCCACCACCACCACCAGGGAACAAGCAGCAAGAGGAAGACTTGTTTTTAGAAAGTGGGCGGGGCCAGGTGGAACTTTTGTCCAGCAAGGCTTCTGATTGGCTGTGCACATTTTTTTAAAACAACAACAACATTGCTTTAGCAGCAGCTGCCACCACAATGCAAGGACTTTAAGTGTTACTGACGTTAAGGTGCAGCAGCCATTTTGTGGCTGATTCTGTCTCCTGCGGCAGCCATTTTGGGGTTGTGCCCACTGTGCTGTGTCAGAATTCCAAAGGTGCCCACAGGATCAGAAAGGGTTGGGGACCCTTGCCCTAGGCCAGTGGTTCTCAACCTGTGGGTCGCGACCCCTTTGGGGGTTGAGTGACCCTTTCACAGGGGTCGCCTAAGACCATCGGAAAACACATATTTTCGATGGTCTTAGGAACAGAGACACCGCTCCTTTATGGCTGGGGGTCACCACAACATGAGAAACTGTATTAAAGGGTCGCGGTATTAGGAAGTTTGAGAACCACTTCTCTAGGCCTTTAAGCCGCATTTATAAATTTTCTGATTGGCCAGAGTGGAAGATGGCATACTGGAATGTGGACTTTTTGTCTGGTTCAGAAGGCAGTTCTCAGAAATAAGCACCTAGTTTGCGCTAGAAAAATAATAGTCTCTGGAAAATGAGGAACAACAGAACCTCAGCAAATAAAAGGGGTGGGGGGGAATCAAGGCCGCTCTGAAACGTGAGATGAGAAATTCTCTAAACTATGTCATTAAAGGATATTTTAGGGTGACAGTTTAAATCACAGCAAAGCAAGAGAAAAAGACGATGATACATCATTGAGAATCGGGAAGGACATTTTTATTTATAGCCCTTCGGGGCACATAAGAAAACAAAAAGCAAAACCCATATGAGGGGCCTTCAATAAAACGAGACTTTAAAAAATTCAGTACCGTTAAAATAAGATGGGCAGCCCCCAGCTAACCACCCTCCTATCAATTCCTTTCTTGCGTAGCCCAGACCCCCTCTTTTCCTTCAGCCAAACTACCCAAGAAGACCCTGGGGGGATCGAATCTGCCAATGAGAAATTCAGAAGTAGCTGCAGAGGAACCCAGCACTTTTTTCCTCAACAGAGCAAAAAAGTGTCATGGGTTGTGGCTGTGTTTATTTGGAGAATAGTGCTTGGAAGTGGGGGGGAGATTATAGAGTTGCCAACTCTGGGTTGGGAGATTCCTGGAGATTTGGGGGTGGATCCTTGGGAGGGGAGGGAACTCAACAGGGACATGATTCCATACAGCCCAACCTCTGAAGCGCCATTTCTTCCAAGGGAACCAATCTCTGTGGTCTGGAGATTGGTTGTAATTCAGGGAGAACTCCAGGCCTCACCTGGAGGTTGACGACCTTAAGGGAGAGTTACCTTCTCCTGCCATCCCAGAGACGCCACAGAGATGCTTTCAGAAGCTAACGAAGGGTGGGAATCTGATCCCCGGCCTCCAGCATCAGGTGCAGCTTGGCTTATTGAGTCCTTAGGGGACGCGTCAGGTTCCCATCCGCACTGGCCAGACAGCTGCTGGAGGAGGCAGGCCTGCCCGTCTGACTGCAGGGGAGAAAGTTAGGCTGGGTGGTGGCCAGGTCAGAGGGCTTCGTGCCCTCCCGTCAGCTTGTGGAAGAGGTCTTCTTTCAGCTCCTGGCCCCGGTCGGCCGTGCGGGTCGACAGGAAGATGTAGCCACCGATATATTCGTGCACCGTCTTGCAACTGGCAGAGATGCAGCTGAAAGCCACGTTGATGTGTTCGTCAAACTCAATGGCGACCTAGGGAAGGAGGGCAAGCGCAAGGTGATTACGAGGTTGGAGCATCTTCCCTAGAAGGACAAGGCTGAAGGGGTGGATCTGTCTTTTTCATAGTGGTGCCTCCCCCTGGCAGGGGGGTCCCCCACCTCTTTGAGCCTGCAGGCACCTTTAGAATTCTGACACAGCGTGGTGGGCGCAGCAGCAAAATGGCTGCCACAAAATGGCTGCCGCAGGAGGCGGAGCCAGCCGCAAAACGCCTACCACAGCTTAACTTCAGTCACACAGCGTAGATCCTTGGGCTGTGGTAGCAGCTGCTGCCAAAGCAACATTTTAAAAAATCTGCACAGCCAATCAAATCTCCAATGGCCAATCAGAAGTCTTGCTGGGCAAAAGCCCTACCTGATCCCACCCACTTCCTAAAAACATTTGGAGGATGCCCAAAAAGGTATTGGCTGGCGCCATGGCAACCATAGGCACCATGTTTCACCATAGGAGAAACAACGACTGAGGGGTGACGTGATTGAGGTTTATGAATGGGATTGAGCAGGTTGAGAAAGAAGTACTTTTCTCCCTTTCTCACAATACGAGAACTCGTGGGCACTCCATGAAATTGCTGAGCAGTCAGGTTAGAACGGATAAAATGAAGTACTTCTTCACCCAAAGAGTGATTAACACATGGAATTCATTGCCACAGGAGGTGGTGGCAGCTACAAGCATGGACAGCTTCAAGAGGGAATTAGATAAGCATATGGAGCAGAAGTCCATCAGTGGCTATTAGCCACAGGGTATAGATGGGATCTCTCAGTCTGGGGCAGGTGATACATTCTATTCTTGGTGCTGGAGGGGGCAGCAGTGGGAGGGCTTCTAGTGTCCTGGCCCCACTGCTGGACCTCCTGATGGCAACTGGTATTTTTGGCCGCTGTGTGACAGAGTGTTGGACTAGATGAGCCATTGGCCTGATTCAACATTGGCTTCTCTTATGTTCTTATGTTAGGGACTCCTGCTCCAGGACATGGCTTGAGCGCCACCATTAGTAGAACAAACCTTCAGGATCTAATCTACAGTCAGACTAGGATCTGAGAGACCCAGGTTCAAATCCTTGTTCTGCAGCTTCCTGGGTGACGTTGGGCTGGACCCAGGCTCTCAGCCTAACCTACCTCACAGGCTCACTTGTGAGAGTGAAACAGAGGGGGGGCAGAATGAGGTAAGCTGTGTTGGATCTCCACTGAGGAAAAAAGCAAAGGTCTAAATAGTATTTGGGGTATGGGGGTGGGTTAAGTTTCAAAAAAGGACAATGGGTATGATAAGAGGCTTATAAAATGGTGTGGAAGAAGTGGAGAGATAAATTTCCTTTCTCAAAACACTGAAACTTCTTGAAGGTTAACCCATTGAAACCCTAACCCTAGTTTCAGAGGAGAACTGGAGGGACAAAGGCATTTTTGCATCACCCGTAATTAACAGGATGTGGTCGCGGCCACTGGCTTAGATGCCTTGAAAAGAGGCTCGGACCCATTTCCCGTGAGCTCGTCATGACAACTGCAATACTTAAATGGAGCCTCCGTGCTTAAAGGTAGTCTACTTCTGAATGCCAAATGCCGCTTCACAGCGAACAAGGTAAAGTTGTGGCCATCATACTCGGCTCGTGGATTCTGGGAATTATTTGATTGGCTGCTACTGGATACAGGGCTGCTGGACTAGAGGGCTCCTGGGTTGGTTAGTTTACCACTTTGAATGAATTAGTAAATCCCTAATTCAAATCCCTACACGCACACACACAAAATCCCCTGAATACAGAAAGCTAATATGTCAGGGAGAAGGTTGGGCTAGAACTCTTTTTGCTGACATGCTAATCTTCTACAAGCATGGTGATATTTTCATACGGAGAAACATTCATGCAAGCTACTTGCACAAATTCTGCTATGACTGTTTTGAGTGGCTGTAGGCAATCTAATATTACTTAGCCTCAGCCTACCAATGCTTTGCATGCAGAAAGTCCTACGTTCAATCCCCAGCTTCTCCCATTAAAAGGGCCAGGCAGTAGGTGATGGGAAAGACCTCATCCTGAGACCCCGGAGAGCTGCTGCCAGTCTGAGTAGACGATACTCGACCTTGATGGACTAAGGGTCTGATTCAGTATAAGTCAGCTTCATGTGTGTTCAGGGCTCTTTTTGTAGCAGGAACTCCTTTGCATATTAGGCAACACACCCCTAATGTAGCCAATCCAAGAGCTTACATAGTTCTTCTTACAGGGGGCTCCTGTAAGCTCTTGGAGGATTGGCTACATTAGGGGTGTGTTGCCTAATATGCAAAGGAGTTCCTGCTACAAAAAGAGCCCTGTGTGTGTTCATGCGTGTTTGATGATAATGCTGATCTACCTTACAAATATGCTGTGCAGACTGCTGAAATAATGCGTGTGAAACATTTTGGATCCATAAATACAAAGTTGGTGCTTGATATGTAGGCTGGAGGTTTCCTTTCCATACAGCAGTCTTAAAACAAGTCAGATACAAAAATGAAATATGTCCTCCATTAATAGGAACTTTCTCATTTCAGAGTTATAGATCCAAGAGAATGTTTTTCCCCCCAGGAACAAAACCATTATTGATAGAGGCTTATTGCTGGCAGCTAAAAGAGAAATGATCTGTTGCCTCAACTTCGAAAGGAACAGCTTAGAAATTGTGCGCATGAATAAGTTCATAGATGCAATTCATTATAAAAAAGGGAATAATCTGTTTCACCAAAACATTATTTATGGACTATATAATGGACCTACAGCTGCAATCTTCTGTGTTTCTTATTTAATAAAAATAATAAAAACTGGGGGGGAGGGTCAAAGGCCCACTCAGGCTGGCCCTGGGAACTCAAAACACTGGAACCCCCTTCCCAGCATGCTGCATGGGCTGACCTGGCGGATATCCCAGTTGACATTCCACTGGCGCATGTTGCTGTATCGCCATGTCTTCACCACGTCCCCGACAACCAGGTCAATGCGGATCAGGCGGTTATTGGCAATGCCCAGGATTTCGTCCTTCCGGCTGCCCTTGAACCTGCAGAAAGACAGCAAGGAGGGTGTGCATTGAGGGGTAGACTGGGCTTTCAGCTTCCCTGAAAAACCCCCAAGCTCAGCCTATGGTGCTGCAGGGTCTGATTGGTCCAGACCCAGCCAGTGGCAACCTCAACAGGTGTCAACTTGCCTCTCACCTATTCCTGCACCACATAGCACAGGAACAGGTTAACAGGTGAACACATACCTGTCAATGTTGCCAGGCCAGAACAAGTGGTCCCCAGAGTGCAGCTGGTCTCAGCTCAACTTAGCTTGTTTCTAGGCTGTTTTTGCATCCCAGGCCACCCCACGTATGGATGTTATAAAAAGGCTGTATCATAAACTTCAGCAAATGACAACATGAACTGCACCGATTATTGGGAAAAGGCAAGACTGAGAAAAGTGCGGTTTTGACTGAATATCTTGCTGCGTTTCGGTTGCCTTCCCCAGAGGGATTTATTTAGCAGAAACCGTGCACGAATTGCATTGCCTTCTAATATTAACACACATCCAGCAGCCGCGCCTGTGATCACAGCTCCTCTGCGTATTTTATATTGGAAAGAGATGCAATTTGTTGCCGAGCGAAACTGCTGAATAAATTCCCTTGATGAAAACCGCCTGAACGTGTCAGGAATTACTCATTCGATAATAATTGCACTTTTTGACCTTGGCTTTTGGATTTGGTTTTGTAGCCACGGCTACGACTGCTACAGGGGCCCCCTTCAGAGATATCTCAGACCCTTTCCCCACATTTCCCATTTTCATTAACAACATTGCAGGCCTTTTTACTTATAGTGATACAAGGAAAAAAGAAAAAGGCTAACTAGTTGCACAGTAAGAGAGAAACTCGTTTCCCACCTCCTGTTGTTCTTGCCAAGGGGTACCAAACACTGGAATTATTTACAGTGCTCAAGCACCTGTCAAGTTTAGTAAAACTTCAATTTTGTTTTATGAAAAAGATCTAAGAAATTCAGTAATTTGAATTGCAATCATGCAAGGACTAAAAATCACAGAATACACACATACACACTAGGAATAAGGCCCGTTCTGGAAATAAATACAACAAGCTCTGGGCGGGTGCCCCAGCCTTGGGCACTCAGCATCTATTTGTTGTGGTGACCTCAGCAAGGGATAATGACAGAGTCCACCATTTTCTCCAGGGGAACTGATCTCTGCCATCTGAAGAGCAGTTATAATGAGTGATCTCCAGCCCTCATCTGGAGATTGGCAACAATGATTCCCCAGGAGAAAAAGTATAGTATTTCTCCGCAGTGGGGACCAAAGCAGCTTACATCATTCTCCTCTCCCCCTTTTAAATCTGTGAGGCAGGTTAGGCTGAAAGTCTTGTGAGTGGTCTGAAATCACCCACTCAGGTTCCACAGCAAGAAAACAAAGTTGCACTTACCTGTAACTGTTGTTCATCGAGTGGTCTTCTGTGCAGGCACACATGGGACTGCGCAGTCGCAGGCCAGCCACGGAAAAGATTTCCAAGCTTTCTAATAGACTAGGAGCGCCCCTCCTCCCTCTGGCGCTTTCCCGCCAAAACGCTCACATGACCAGGAGGAGGGGCGCTACTCCCTCAGTTCTCTCCATGCCGCCGCAGGAGACCCCTAGAAAACTAAAGTTCCAGAGAGTTCACAGCGGGGCAGGAGGGAGCGATGTGTGCCTGCACAGAAGACCACTCGATGAACAACAGTTACAGGTAAGTGCAACTTTGTTTTCATCGTCATGGCTTCTGTGCAGTCCCACATGGGACGATTAGCAAGATCACTGAGTGAAGGAGGTGGGTGTGAAGCTCTCAGAAGGAGACCACCAAGAACCGCTTTATCAACAGTTGTTTAGCGGCACGAATTGACCTTCACCCAGAACTCTCCTATGCTAGAGGAGTAAACTCTATGCAAGTGTCCCCACCAAAATACATGTGGGAATGTGATAAAGGAAAAAAGAGCACTCTTTTGAAAAGAGCCATCATACACAGAGTGTAATGAAAGGCTGTGTACTCAAACACAGTGTGATAGCGTCAACCGATCCACAAGGATGGATTGTGTGAGGATGCTAACCATGCATTACATGAGGAGTGAGAGACCACGCTTGGTAGGGGATTCCAGCAGGACATCACCTTTTAAAATTTCATGCATGGAGAGGGTATAAGTTAGTACCCTACGATAAACGAAGCACCATGTAAGTGCCAAAAATAAAACAAGGGGTTATACCCGTCTTTTGTAGCCTGCTTAGTAATCTGACAAGGAAAAGATCCGAGAGGATCTTGCTTCCTTTCTCTTAAATCAGTTGCCAAAAACATTCAACAGCACAAGAAGCAGGGTCCAAACCTTGCTGCAGTTTCTATAGAGACTCCCCTCTCCACTTAGAGGTGCAAGGTGCAAGAGTGATGTTTGCCACTCAGAAAAGTGGGAGGCTACTGCTACAATGCAGGAAAGGAGATGATCAACACATTAATTCATCAGCAGGAGTGAGAATAAGCAGATCTGCACAATGGTAACGAAGGCAGTGAAAAGAGGTGTGATATGGCTAAAGAAAAGATGAACAGAATGCGCCACAAGGAAGAAAACTTGTGTAGTCTGCAGAGCAATTTGTGCAGCAATATAGGCAGAGAAAAAGGCATAACAACAGGTTGTCTTTGTCATTGATTAGAAGTGCATTCCTCAAGGACAAGGTTATTGTCAGGAATGAAGCATAAGGGCCAGGGTCTGGACTGTCATATTGTGGGGCTATGCCAAGTAGCTCAGACCTCCAATCAGAATACCAGGGAACTGGTGTCTGCTAGTAAGTTAAAACATGATTACAGTGCTTCCTTTAACTCTGTGGAGCGTTTGCACTAAAACCAGAGACAAAGTAAATATGCCCATCATGTCACATATAGATATGTAAAAATGCTAGGAAACTCAGCAGTGAAAGGTAAAAGAGCTGACAATCTTAGTAAAACAAAGGGGGTAAATTCAGGCAGGTTGGTTTGAAAAGGATCAATAAGATCTGCCAAAGTAGCAAGGAAAATTTAATATAAAAGCTGCACATAGGCCTCACTAATCTCTGTGCACATTGAGAGGCAGCTAAGTACAAATCCCGTGAAAGGGAATTTTACCATTGGAAACTTCCCTCCTCAGCAAGAGGGGTACTGACTGCAGGAACAGTAGAGCGGTCAAGACACAGAACCACCAAGCAAAAAACATGTATTATGAGCCACTGAACTTGGGCTTATCATAGGCGTCTCTTGAGGCACTACACTGGAGACATAAGAATCATTTGAAATCACATCACTCTCCCTGTCCCACCTCAAATCTGCCTTATAGCGGATCAGACCATTAGTTCATCAAGGTCAGTACTGTCCACTCAGACTGGCAGCACCTCTCTAATGTGTCAGGCAAAGAAAGGCCTTTCACATCGCCTACCGCCAGACCATTAACTGGAGGGCCTAGGACCCTCAGCATGCCAAGCAGACGCTCTTCCACTGAGCCACAGATCCTCCCCATTTATCACTAAATGGAATGATCTACTCAAGTGGAGACCAGCAGCCCTCATATAGAGGAGAGGAGGGCAAACTGCTGAATTTAAGTCCAGCAATTGACACACGTGCACACAGAATTGCAGGAAACTTGATGGACAAAACAGCAGAGGTGAAAGGATCTTGATCACCAGAGACTTTGTCAGTAGGAGATGCCAAGGATGGAACTTGGCCTCTTGTACATGGACAAAAGGTATGCAGGACCCTGAGACATCACGTTAAGTGAAGGCGGGAAAGAAACGTGACTCAGGGATTTGACAAGAAGCCTGTTATTGCCTCCAGAATGTTGTCCAACTGGACAGCAGAATTCACAGCCTTTGTGAGGTCAGTTACCTCAATGCTTTGTTTTGTTCTGTTTTTCGCTTGTTTATTTTGTTTATATTATCTCCTAGCATGGACAAGGGTAGGGTCACATGAGTGATCCAAATTAAAGGGACAGATTCATCATGCAGATCACCAGCATAGGCCGTGAACCACAGTGCATAAAGATACATTCAAACAAAATAGTATAAAGGTCATAGTGACCTGTTGATTTATAAACTGGATCCCAATTGGGTTTATTTCAGATCCTTAATACTCTGTACTGGTTAAATAAAGAGTAAGTGGTATTGGACTCATAGGCTAACAGGAACAATATGAATGAACCACGGAATCAAGAATACAATCATTGATTGCAGCAGAGGATGCAACAAGAGCCATTAATTATAGTTTGCCCATTGGACCCTTGTCTATTAGGGCAGCTGTTCTGAGCAGAAAACAACAACAACAACAACATATGCTCTCTTTTAAAAAGAGTAGTAAGGAGTTGTACAGCATCTGTAACCTAGAGTCAAAGAGTCTTATAACAGTAGCTGTTGCAGATTTTTTGCGCTGTATGGCCGTGGTCTTGGCATTGCAGGACCCGACGTTTCACCAGCAGCTGTGACTGGCATCCTCAGAGGTATAACACAGAAAGATGGAGTACTCTCTGTGACAAGGTGAGAAGAAAACTGGTAGTCAAGTGGGGTAGGGCTGAGTGTGAATAATGTCACATAAGAGTGACTTGTGTGGGCTAAGGAAACCCCCAATTCATTGACGGTTCTGAGGGATACCATGGAACCAAGAGGAGTGGCAAATTACCTAGGCTTGCCTCCCAACGCATACTTGCCAATTAATTCTGAGGTCCTCATGAAGATGGAAACAGTAAGCCTTGCCTGCACTTGAAATAATGCCTGCATTGAAAAGCCCTGTAAGGTTACGTATCAGTGCTGAGAGACTACAGCAGGGCTGCTGTCTCAGCCTTTAAAACTAGATCTTAGAAACAGGGCTTGGAGCGGAGCTCAGCAGAGAGCTGGTTCTGACCTTGGAATCCAGGCAGCCCCAATAGAGTGAGTGGTCAAAAACCACCGCAGGACTTAAGCATAAGTAGTCTGTTGTATCAGATGATGGCTAACAACATGTAGGGAAAACTCCGCCCACCTCAGCCACTCTTCAAAACTACAGAAGCTGAAGAGGTCCAAACGACCCCAACTAAAGGGCACAATAGCGTTCTGACACATAATACCTTCCACAAAGGGGCATAGAGAATTACAAGGCTGTGTGAACCCATGCCTCCACAGATTCTACCGTGGACCTGAGGACAGCCAGGGACAGCAAAGGTTTAGGGCCTTATGAGGCCACACTTCCAGGCTTCTGGTCAGAACTGACAGAAAGGCAGAGAGGGGGGAAGTCTCTTTAAGACAGACAGCCACAGTCAGTCAGGCACAGCAAAGGTTTAAAACGGGCCTTATGAGGCCACACTTCCAGGCTTCTGGTCAGAACTGACAGAAAGGCAGAGAGGGGAGAAGTCTCTTTAAGACAGACAGCCTCTACCAGGCCATGCCTCCAAGCTGCTTCACTGGAAATGATGGGAGGGGCCAGAGAACCTTTCCAAGGTCAGAGGCACAGAGGCCAAAGACCCTTTAAGGAATGACTAGGCAGAAATGCTTCGATGTCGAGGGGGTTGTGACTTAGTGATTTCAGCTCTCACATACTTTATTAGATGAAGAACAAGACAACTGAGCCGGCTCGCAGGCCGGCTTTTATTCCCAAGTGACCCACACCCCAAACACACACACACCCGGTGATTCGCTATTTACATTGATTGGATTAACTCCTGCTCCTCCATTGGAGGGGAGTCAGGATCCACTAGTCCATTGTCCTTCAGGGCGAAGCTCAGGCCCTTCGCCTGGCCACATGGTGGACCGGTTAGAACCAGTCTGAGCACATGGCTGTCCAGAGCCCATGTTCTCCTGTGGATACATTACACAGGCCATGCCTCCAAGCTGCTTCACTGGAAATGATGGGAGGGGCCAGAGAACCTTTCCAAGGTCAGAGGCACAGAGGCCAAAGACCCTTTAAGGAATGACTCGGCAGAAATGCTTCGATGTCGAGGGGGTTGTGACTTCAAGGCACACATCCCAAGCCCCTGAAAAGAGCCAGTTATTCTGAGCCTCTGTGTACAACACCCCAGCACAGAGGGGAGAATACGCCTCCATTCAGAGTCCTTTCCCCCCTACACACACCTCAGCAATGGAGGAATAGGCCATCAAGGGGAAAATAGGCCTTCATAAGGCTGCTGGGCACACAGGCAACTTCCTAAGAGGGCCATTTCAGCCTGGCTCTTTGTGCACACACCTCAGCAGAGGGGGGATAGGCCATCAGGCTGCTGGACACACAGGCCAATCTCCTAAGAGGGCCATTTCAGCCCGGCTCTTTGTGCACATACCTCAGCAGAGGGGGGATAGGCCATTAACAGGCTGCTGGGCACATAGGCAACCTCCTAAGAGGGCCATTTCAGCCCGGCTCTTTGTGCACACACCTTAGCAGAGGGGGATAGGCCATCATCAGGCTGCTGGACACACAGGCAACCTTCTAAGAAGGCCTAAGAGGGGAAAATAAGCCTTCATCAGGCTAGGCGAGCTCCTAAGAGGGCTATTGCAGCCTGGCTCTTTGTCCACACACCTCAACAGAGGGGAAAAATAGGCCTTCATCAGGCTAGGTGAGCTCCTAAGAGTGCTATTGCAGCCTGGATCTCTGTCCACACACCTCAGTAGAGGGGGGAAATAGGCCTCATCAGGCTAGGCGAGCTCCTAAGAGGGCCATTGCAGCCTGGCTCTTTGTCCACACACCTCAACAGAGGGGAAAAATAGGCCTTCATCAGGCTAGGTGAGCTCCTAAGAGTGCTATTGCAGCCTGGCTCTTCGTCCACACACCCCATCACAGGGGGAAATAGGCCTCAGCAGGCTAGGCGAGCTCCTAAGAGGGCCACTGCAGCCTGGCTCTTCGTCCACACACCCCATCACAGGGGGAAATCGGCCTCATCAGGCTAGGCGACCTCCTAAGAGGGCCATCGCAGCCTGGCTCTTCGTCCACACACCCCATCACAGGGGGAAATCGGCCTCATCAGGCTAGGCGACCTCCTAAGAGGGCCATCGCAGCCTGGCTCTTCGTCCACACACCCCATCACAGGGGGAAATAGGCCTCATCAGGCTAGGCGACCTCCTAAGAGGGCCATCGCAGCCTGGCTCTTTGAAGGGAGCTCTTCTGAGTCCAGCTCTTTCCTCACACAGTGGAAAATACACACAAAAAATCTTCTTTAGACATATTTCATTGTTCACAAAAATAAAAAACTGTTGAGAGAGAAAAAAAAATCTCCTCAGCCTCAAAACTGAGGTGAGGAAAAACACAGAGAACAGCAGTGGAGATGATCTCTCCGTGGCGGCAAAAAGAGAACTGAGGGAGTAGCGCCCCTCCTCCTGGTCATGTGAGCGTTTTGGCGGGAAAGCGCCAGAGGGAGGAGGGGCGCTCCTAGTCTATTAGAAAGCTTGGAAATCTTTTCCGTGGCTGGCCTGCGACTGCGCAGTCCCATGTGGGACTGCACAGAAGCCACGACGATGAACCTAGGTCTCCCCCTGGAGAAAATAACTGCTTTGGAGGGTGGACTCTATGGCATTCTATTCAGCTGAGGCCTCTCCCCGCCCCAAACTCTGGCTTCCATAGACTCCACCACAAAATCTCCAGGAATTTCCCAACCTGGAACTGGCAACCTTAGTCAGGACTGGCCCCAATAAGTTCCCCACAAAGGCCAAAGTAGGCCTGGAAAAGGCCTCCAGCTCCTGCCTTTTTACTAAGCTTGGTTGCCTAGCAACAGCCACTAAGGGGAAAGTGAGCCACACAGCAGTTTTGACAGTTTATTCAGAAAGGGAATGGCCAAGTCAGCAGTGGGTGGGGGAGAGGAGCAGACCCAGCACTCAGGCAATGGCACACAAGTACTCTTGAGTGGCAGTTGATGGGCCAGTGGCTGATGGAGCACACAGCACAGCCAATGGAAGAGCCAGAAAGTGCCAATATGCTGGGCTTTTATATATATACTAGGGAGAAGGCCCATTGCGGCGACAAATGCAACGGATCCTAGTTGGGCCGCCGCCTGGCAGCCCCCGCCTCGGGAGAACAAGGGGCAGTGGCAGCCAGCGGTGGGCAGAGGAGAGCCGATCTGCTGGCACGTGCGTCCCAGCTCCTGCCGCTGGGGTCGGAGAGGAGGAGGGTCTTGGCATGGCGGTGGGTGCGCATCAGGGTGGCCTCTCGGTGTAGTAGTGGTAGGGCGCAGTGTGGAGCGGTGTCAGAGCTGCCTTATCTGCCCCGGACAACGACGACAGGGCTGCTGGTGGAGGGGAGGCCTCTTGCCGCAGCAGCAGTTGCCGCCTGTCCCCGCATCATGCATTCTGGGACGTGTGTGGGCTCTTGCAGCTCTTCTCCGCCTCTCCCAGTGGGCCCACTCACCCTCCATCCGCCAGAGCACCCATCCCCTCGGCTGGCTCAGAGCACAGTGAGGCAGAGACGCCGCCAGCTGGCTCACCGCCTCTGTGGGCGGGACGGAGGCAAGGGAGGTAGCCAATGCAGGCAGGGGATCCTTCAGAGTGGCAGGTGTGAGAGCGAAAGGCTGAGGGAGCGTGTGCAGGAGGGACACCAAAACTCTTTTATAATAAGGAGAGATAGGATATGCTGTAGAATGGGAAAGGGGACATTACGTGTGGGGAGAAACAACGTTTTGTGTATGTGTATGCAATAATTAGTTTGATAAAAAGAAATGATTTAATTACAGAGGAAGGATAGTAAATCTGGGCTGGAAGAAGTTTCTGTGGGCCAGAAGCCCATGGCGTTGCCAGCTCAGGGTTGGGAAATAACTGGAGATCGGGGGGGGTGCTTGGGGAGGGCAGCATCTGGGAGGGGAGGGACCTCAGCAGGGTATATTGCCATAGAGTCCACCATCCAATGCAGCCATTTTCTCCAGGGGAAATGATCTTGGTAGTCTGGAGATCACTTATAACAGCAGGATAGCTCCAGGAGCCACCTGGAGGTTGGTGACCCTACCAAACATGTAAGACCTGATGAGGCTCTGGGCCTGTGAAAACTTCTATTAACCTTTCAGGTGCCGCAAGACTGGAATGTCTGATGCTGTTCATTAAGAACTGAATCAGTATCGGGGGTCTCCGACGGCAAGTTAACTTATCTAGATTATCTAGGGGGGATGATCTCTGACTACTGGTCACCGTGCTTGGCTTGCCAAATTCTGAGTGTGTATGGACATGTCACCGATTGCATCTATCTAGCTGTCTGCCGGCAAAGAATAACACTTCTCCCATCTCTGCAAAGTAGGATCTAGGTTAACAGAAATTCATGCAACAATAAATTGCATGAATTTATTTATAAATTTATCCTATTAACCTATGCTAACTCATTCAGTCCTCACATATGTATTCTCAGCAAGAAGGACTATAAATCCTCTGTATTTCAGTGTATTTCTTTTGCAGAATAGTATATTATAATACTGAATATAATGCAAGGGATATTGGATTGTTTGAGGGGGATTGTAGGCCCTCCGCGCCTGAGGAGAGAGAATGAAGATTCCCAGTCACTTCCCACAATTAGAAAAGGCACCTTTAGACATTCATCTGCTAGTTTGACATATTTATTGCTTTATGTTGGCCTTATAACCTTAACTAGTTATTTAGTGTCACTTTGCATATCTTGAACATCACCATGTTACATATTAATTTGCTGTTCATTCTCTGGCTGTAAGTTTGAACCTTCCACGACATTCTAATGTATTTGATAAAGTGTGCATGCACACGAAAGCTCACACCTTGAATAAACCTTTGTTGGTCTTAAAGGTGCTCCATTGGACTCTAAATTTGTTCTAACAATAAATCTGTTCAGCTGAATTGAGACATAATATGAAAC
The DNA here is from genome assembly GCA_029375565.1 of Gekko gecko. Taxonomy (NCBI): domain Eukaryota; kingdom Metazoa; phylum Chordata; class Lepidosauria; order Squamata; family Gekkonidae; genus Gekko; species Gekko gecko. Next base: position 19,431,834 of record JAPDNY010000001.1, on the reverse strand, counting down.
CATAGTTTATTTTAACTATGGCTAATAAGGAACCTTTACCTAATTTGTGAGACCAGGATTTGGCTTACAAATGATAACTCAGATCCTAGTTTGCCTCAACAGATGTTGGATTCACCACCTTTGCTCTGGCGGGTGGTTCTGTAGCTGGGAGTGAAGGATGCTGGGAGCACAGAGCAAGGCATAAGAACATAAGAGAACATAAGAGAAGCCAATGTTGAATCAGGCCAATGGCCCATCTAGTCCAACACTCTGTCACACAGCGGCCAAAATATACCAGGTGCCATCAGGAGGTCCAGCACTGGGGCCAGGACACCAGAAGCCCTCCCACTGCTGCCCCCCCCAGCACCAAGAATAGAGTGCATCACCTGCCCCAGAATGAGAGTTCCCATCTATACCCTGTGGCTAATAGCCACTGATGGACTTCTGCTCCATATGTTCATCTAATTCCCTCTTGAAACTGTCCATACTTGTAGGCAGGTCTGCATTCATATGTCCCATGAAACCACCGTTAAGATGAGTGGTGATTAAGAAGCCACCTTCAGTTCCTGGTTTTATAGATCTCGACTAACTCTAATTAATGGAGTGGCCCGCATTCTGACAAGCACACTAACCATAACTAGTTTGATTAAACCCCGAATTATGCATTACGTCTGAACCAGGCTTTACTCTTTCCCCGGTTGTACTTTTTTTTAGCAGAATGCACAGAAAAGTGGCTCTAGAACTTTTTTCCTGTTAGGATATTGTCACCTGCACAGTAGTAAATAAACTCCCCAAAGTACAATGGGTTACCACTTAATGGTTTGCTTTGCCCGGATAAAAAACAAACTCAGAAATCTATGCATTTTGTCACAGGGATTGTTGTTCTTCCACAAAACAATTTAATATATTAGGGTAAAAAAATACCCCAGGAGTTCATTAATGTCCCACAAGACTCCCATTTTTGTGGCAATGTCTTTGGAATATGTCTAAAATGACTTACGTTCATACATTTTATGGAACTTACATTTAAGACACAATCCAGTCAGTTTTGGGTACTTTCAAATTCCACTGGTTTCAGTGGTTGGGAATAACCTCAGTACGTCTTTAACTCTCTCCCCTAATGAACTTTTAAAATGCTTTATTTTGCTCTCCATTGCTGTAAAATTATAGGTTAAGCATGCACATTGCCTTTAGCAGCTGGATTCCAAGCAAAAGTCAAAATCACCTCTGGTTTACTTCAAGAAAGGAGATTATATCCCCATGACCAGCCTGGGAAGAAAGAATGGATCCTTACCTGACTACGAAATAAGAGATGCCAAAATCGGGGAGCGACTGCCAGGCCTGGATGAATTTCATCTTGGCATCGATGAGCGAGAGCTGAGCCACATTCTGATAGGCTTCCAGGATGCGCGGGGTTAACTGTGTGTGTTTATAAACAGAGAACATCAGAGGTGATTTGTAAGTGCTTGAAGCCACAGGGAAAGGAAGGGATATAAATAAATAAGCAAACAACTTATGCTGGATTGGAGCAAAGGTCCATCTAGTCCAGCATCCTATTTTCTCAATGGCCAATCTAGGGTTGCCAACAGGCCTGGAGCCCCATGCCTTTAACAGAGGCTTAATGTGTAGAAATGGGCAGCTGAAACTTTTTGTGGCCCAGAAGAGATACCACCAGGCAAATAACATCCCATTAAAGCTCTTATAAAGAAACAGGGCATCTTTTCTTCTCCAGGCACTTGGCAACCCAAGCACTGTAGAGTTTTTTTATTATCATAATTTTGCAGCAAGGAATTAGTGCTCATTAGTATTCTTTTTATGACTGTAATTGCTAAAATACAATATTATCACACAGGGGAAAGCAATGAGCAATAGGTTTGGCTGCAAAAAGCAAAGCACTAATTAGAGCCTTTCTAGAGGAAGACTTAATTCAGGTGTATGGCAGTTACTGAGAGCTAACAGGAAGTAATTAATTGAGAAGCAGAAACACAGAGGAACAGAACAAAATTTAAAGAGGCCCTAGAAAGCTTCAACACCAGTGTGGACTGGCATGCACTGCAGATGTACTTTAGGTACAAAACAAAAACCTCCACAAACTGGGTCTGAAAACAATTATGTGAAAACAATACCCCCCCAAAGAACTGAAGAGGAAGAAGAAGAAGAGATTGGATTTATACCCCGCCATTCACTCGGAGCCTCAGAGCAGCTTACAAACTCCTTTCCTTTCCTCTCCCCACAACAGACACCCTGTGAGGTAGGCGGGGCTGAGAGAGCTCTTTCCAGAGCTGTCCTTGAGGGAACAGCTCTGACAGAACGATGGCTTGCCCAAAGGCATCCAGCAGCTGCCAGTGGAGGAGTGGGGAATCAAACCCTGTTCTCCCAGAGTAGAGTCTGCACACTTAACCACTACACCCAACTGGCTCTAGAATGCAATAAGTTGTAAATGATATCATCTGGGTGTTCTATAAAAACCAAATGACCAAATGAGGACTGTTCCATACTCGACAAGCCGGTAGAGAATATCAGAGAGCAATCCTAGTAGGTTTGCTCTATCCTGTTCTACGCTAGGAAAAGCTGGTGGCAGCAGGAAAAGAGGACGACCCGCCCAGAGATGGGTGGACTCCCATCAAGGCAGCCACAAGGGCCCTCTGTCTGGAAGATCTGAGCAAGGCTGTTAACGACTAGATGTTTTTGAGAACATGAATTCACAGGGTTGTCATGTCAGAAGCCACTTGACGACACTTCACGCACACACACTATGCAATGGGTTGTACATCTGGGAACATTTTCTTAGGATGGCATTCTCAGTTATGTTTCAAGAAACCTTGCTCATTCATAACAGCCTCCTTGGAAATGGGTGCAGGGCTTCTCCAGGGGCTTGCACTTCAAAGAGATCAGAGTCTTGAGTGTGCGTTAACAGCCTTCAGTCTCAGTAGTCAAGGGAAGTATCACACTGTGTCGAGGCTTCACCGCTTTCCCTTGAAAACAAGTGCAGGGGTCAAGCTGGCACGTCTGTACTAGAAGCCCAACATCTTGGCTTAAAGAGGTATGCGGGCTTTCAGTCTGACGGCTCGACGTTTATGGGGCTTACTGCACAGGGCTGCATTTTTGCATTTTCCCTTGCCCGTTCAAAAAAAGGGTGCGGGTGTGCTGAGCTGTTTTCTTAATCTGAAATGTGGTCTGAATCTGGGTAGTCGGCTTCATCCCGGTATCTCAGTATTCTTTGGAGTTAGCTCCTGTTACAAAAACCTGATCAACGGAATCCAGATGGCCTCGTTCAGCTTTACCTATTGGTGGGCGGCTGGCCAAATGCTGTCCTCGTTAATCTGGCTGAGGTCCTGGAAGCTGTGGCGGGCTGGCTAAAGCAGAGCCGGTTGAGAACGAACCCTGCAAAGACGGAGGTTCTGTGGCCGGGTCGGGGAGATGCTAGTGTGGGGTGCCGGCTCCCAGCCCTTGACGGCGTGCCATTAAAACTGGCACCTACCATTTGAAGTGTGTGGGGGGGTGATCCTGGATCCCTCCCTGACAATGGAGGCCCAGGTCACCAATATTGCTAGGCTGGCGTTTTACCAACTGCGCCAAGCCAGGCGGCTGGCCCCCTACCTGTCTCGCTCCGATCTAGCCACCGTAAGCCATGCAACAGTCACCTCCAGACTGGATTACTACAACTTGGTCTATGTGGGCCTATCCTTGAGACTGACCCGGAAACTCCAGCTGGTTCAGAATGCAGCGGCTTGGGTCCTTACGGGGACCCCGCGCATGATTCACATCTCTCAGGAGCTGCAAGAGCTGCATTGGCTTCCGGTGGAGTTCCAGATCAGGTATGAGGTGTCGGTGTTGACCTTTAAGGCCCTTAACAGCCAGGGACCCATGTATCTTTGGGACTGCTGAAATACCCCCAGGAGAGCCTTGTGCTCCAGTGATCAACATCTGCTGGTGATCCCTGGCCCGAGAGACATCCGGCTTTTTCTGCCCTGGCCCCAACATGGTGGAACCCTGCTAAATCCCACCCGGGCCTTGCGGGGTTTACTATCTTTCTGCAAAGCCTGCAAAGGCAAGAGATGTTCCACCAGGCATTTGGTTGAGGGCAGTAATGGGGAGTGATGCGCGACAAAGGTACCTGCTTGGGTTTGAATTTCTTCTGGTAACGGGGTGACACCAGCCACTGGGCACCCTCGGCTTCAGTGGCGAGGGGAGCATCAGGGTTGGCCCGCTGCAGTTGTAGAAAGGACAGGATGTTCTGCACCTCAGCCTGGTACGATGCGTCCGCCATAGTTTTACCTTTTGCTGCCAGCCGGCACCCAGCCATCCAGCGGGCGTATTGCTGCTCCTGGAGGCAGGGAGAGGAGGAAGATGGCATCAGGAAACTTGGGCTGCTTTCACACTGTGATTCTTCATGTATACATGAAGCTGCCTTCTACTGAATCAGACCTGTGGTCCATCAAAGTCAGTATTATCTATTCAGACTGGTAGCGTCCCTCCAGGATATCAGGCAGAGGTCATCTACATCACCTGTTGCCAGATCTTTAACAGGAAATGCCAGAGATTGAACTTGGGGCTTTCTGCATGCCAAGCTGATGCTCTACCACTGAGCCACAGAGCCTCTTGTACCTGCTGCAAGAGCAGAGGTATTCAGAACAGCAAGGGAGCACCCTAGCAATTTCCATACCTCACCCCCACCCAACCACCAGAGAACTTGTTTTAAAATAAGAATCTCTAGTAGAGAGACTGCCATAGTTCAATGACCCAAGAAGTGGCTATTGCCACAATCTACTAGCTTTTCTGAATTCCCAGCTGGGCTACGGTTCCGTGGTAGAGCATCTGTTTGGTATGCAGAAAGTCCCCAGTTCAATTCCCAGCATCAATACTTAAGGGGATCAGGTGGTAGGAGGAGGAGAAAAAGAAGGAGGAGAAGAAAAAGAGGAAGGGGAGATTGGATTTATACCCCGCCCTTCACTACCTGAAGGCATCTCAGAGTGGCTTACAATCTCCTTTCCCTTCCCCTCCCCACAACAGACACCCTGTGAGGTAGATCGGGTTGAGAGAGCTCTCTCAAGAACTGCTCAGTGAGAGAACAGCTCTGAAGGAACTTGTGACTGATCCAAGGTCACAGCAGCAGCTGCATGTGGAGAAGTGGGGAATCAAACATGGTTCTCCCAGATTAGAGTCCACTCTCCTAACCACTACACCAAACGGAGGTGAACACCATGTATAGCCACTGCCAGTCTGAGTGGACAATGCTGAACTTGATGGACCCAAGGGTCTGGTGCAGTATAAGGCAGCTTCATGTGGTGCACATTCTGGGGAGGGGATGTGGCTCAGTGTTAGAGCATCTGCTTGGCATGCAGAAGGTTCAGTCCCCAGCATCTCCAGTTAAAAGGACCAGGGACTAGATGAGGTGAAAGACCTTCACCTGAGACTCTAGATAGCTGCTGCCTGTCTGAGGAGACAATCTTGATCTCGATGGCAGAATGATCTGATTCAGTAAAAGGCAGCTTCATGTGTGTGCTCAGCTAAAGTTTCCTCTTATGCCTTCTCAAACTAAAAGGGCTACAGAGGGGTTTTATTTTTTAATAGAAGCTGGAGATTTAGAGGCACTAGTGGACTGTGGCTATCAATCATTACAATGTCATTGTGTTGCAGTGATCTAACAATTAAAAAAACAAAAAACCTGAAAAAGGCGCTCTGGTGGTAGAGGGCAAATGGTGGCTGCAGGGGATGGAGGTTAGAAAAATGACAGCAATATGTGGGGCAGGACCTACATAAGTGTGCACCTTCCTGTCCACACACTGTACAAAGGCACTTTGACTGAGATCTTTCCAAACTGATTCGTCAACTCAGGTTTGGGAAAAATCACCTCAAAGCAGGGGAGAACTTGGAAAGTGGACAATTAGGGGCGACTGCTGTGGAGATGATCCAAAAATACCTCGCTATGTATTGGACGTCAAAGCACAGCAAAAACCTCTTAGCAGAAGCAAGTGTTGTCTGCAACAGGTTCACACCACCAGCTTGCTAATGTAACACATGGCTCCTTTTAAGCCTGATTTCATTTCCGCACTCTGGCACTCACATCGACGCAGCGCAAGTGAATTTCGCTCATCCCATCTGGCGAAGGAACCAGTAGCTTGATGCAGAATTTCTGCCCTGAGATGTTGACGTCAGGTACCACCTCGCAGCCTGGAGTTTGGGGGGGGGGGAAATAGCATTACAAATGGAGAGGAGAAAGGGTGCAAAAACGTATGAACCTGCCTCATACTGAATCAGACCACGGGTCCATCTGAACTCACTATTGTCAAGTCATGACTCTCCAGGGTCTCAGGCAGAGAAAGACCTTTTGTGGTTTCCTGAGATCCTTTAACTGGAGATGCCAGGGATTGAACTTGGGACCTTCTGTGTGCAGAGCACGTGCCCCATTCATTGAGCTGTGACCCCTCTCAGAACTGAGATGAAATATACATGAGAAGAGTGGGTTTAAGCTGTGTCGTGGGGAACCCTGAGGGTCCCCAGAAGTTGTATCAGGATCTGCCACTATGGACCTTTGTCCTGTAACAGCTTCTAAAGGTAACTTGTGTGGAGCCCAGGGTTGCCATTAATGCTCCCTCTAAGCAGTGGAGACTTGTGATTCTACTTTGTGAGCGACTGGCATTAAAGTTGTGAATGAGCCATTTGGCTACTGTGTAAATTAGTTGTGTAAATTAGTTTGTTCTGGAGCCACCCTTCCTGAGCTAAGACAAAAATGTGTAAGCTGGAGGCTAAAAAACTGTGAGCTAGCTCACACTAACTCAGCTTAGAGGGAACACTGGTTGCCACTCTCCAGTTGGGGATGGGGGATCCCCTGTTTTTGTGGGCTCCTGCCTGCCACTGGCCAGCTGGCTGGCGACAGGAAATCCCCCCCCCAACAGTGACATCACTGGAAATAAATGCATCGTGCCTACGTCACTCAGAAGTGACTTAGGCACATCAGTGATGTTGTGGGGTGACGCTCTGGTTTGGGGGCAAAACTCTATGGTTTGAGGCTAATTTTACCACAAAGTTTTGCCCAAAACCAGAGCGTTCCCCCATCAGTGATGTAGGCACCTTGTGCAACATCACTTCCTGCTCCTGGAATGTCCCCCCCACATCCCTCTGCTGGTGTTTCTGGCAGACCTGGCTACCCTAATGGAGCCACTGGTTTCTCATCCACTACTGCCTGCCTTGCCTGGCAGAAGCTCTCCCAGCTCTGCTCCCCAGTTTCTTTCTAACTTTGAACACACAAGACTGTGCTTAGGCAGGAAAGGAGCCATGGCTCAGTGGCAGAGCATCTGCCTGGAATGCAGAAGGTCCCAGGTTCAATTCCCGGCACCTCTGGTTAAAAGGACCAGGCAGTAGGTGATGAGAAAGAATACTCCCCGAGACCCTGGAAAGCTGCCACCAGTCTGAGTAGACAATACTGACCTCAATGGACCAAGGTCTGACTCGATATAAGGCAGATTCACACGTTCATAGTTCTACATCAGGAGCTCTGGGCCTGCTGACTGGAGTCACTCACCCTTGAGGTTGAGCTGTTGCACCGGCTCTCCAAGGGCTTCCTCAGGGCTCTTGTAGTAGGAGATGGAGGTCTCTTTGAAGGTCACCCAGTACTGCTTGTAACCTTTGAGCGTCAGCTTGCGGGGCCTGTGCAGTGGGAAGGGACAAGGAAGCAACGCTGTGTGGCTTTCCCTCCTCATTTCAGCATTCTCTTTCGCGGGTTCCCTCTCTCACCTGCACACCAGCCCCCTTGTAGTTTCACTTAGCTAACCTGGCGGGTGGGATTCTCTTCCAATTCGCTTTCTGAGACACTTAAATCTTGGAGTCCCTGTTTTGTATGGTTGTTTACATTTGTGGGTTTTCTTTAATTAAATTTTTTTTTTGCAAACTGCCTTATGAATAGTTTTCTGTTGAAAGGCTGTCTGGAAAGACTGTAAATAAAAATATGAGATGTGCTCTGCTGGCAAGGCCTGTTTTATTATTGATTTTTGTACTGCCCCTAGCGAGTTACAGGCGCTTGAGAAATAAATAAAACAAGCTCTGCACCTGCAAGGAATCATCCAGGGAAGCGGGATTAATGATTTGGAATTGGATCCCCCACCCCAAACTTCCCCTCTCAAGAAATTCTAAACTCCCTGGGGCATCAGCAGGCCGATTTTCACATCTCCTTCTGTTTCCTTCCTTTAACTGACTCTCAGCATTGCACGCCTCTTGGAACACGCTCAGTCCCCCTCCCCACCTGTGACTAATTTACAAAGTAATATATATATATCGTTCCTTCATATCTGTGGATCCCTCCCCACCTCCAAGCATGTAGAAACGCTTTCTCTGCAAGCGACCGGTATCTTCTGCTGCTCTTGTGACTGACACAAGCCACCCACATTGTTTATAGCAATACTAATAAAACTGTCTTGCCGAAAAGGTTGGGCAAAGTGCCAGCCAAAGCCAGCACTCCCAAGAACCTTGGCTCCGCCTTCCACATCCCCGCCTTCCATAATGACAACAGCATCCTTCCCCCGACTTCCTAAGCTTTAGCAAAATGCTAATGTTTATCCTGAAATCAGAAGCAAAGCAATTACTATTATTATTATCATCATCATCATCATCATTATTATATCATAGAACCACAGAGTCATCTAGTCCAACCCCCTGCTCAATGCATTGTGTGTAGAATAGCCAGGAGATCCTAAGACTGTCTGGCAGCCAGAAGTTCTAGCTCTTTTTTTTAGCATTATGCACCACCAGGTGGCGAGCTAGACTTGGGTTTGTTTTAAGGCAAGAGACGTTTCAGAGCTGGTTTGCCATTGCTTGCCTCTGTATCGCAGCCCTGGTATTTCTTGGAGGTCACCCTTCCAAATACTAGCCAAGGCTGACCCTGCTTAGTTTCCGAGATCTGACAGCATCGGGCTAGCCTGGGTTATCCAGGTCAGGGCAAAACAATTGTGATTGCCAATTTATAGGGTTGCCAACCTCCAGTTGGCACCTGGAGATCTACTGGGATTACAAGTGATCTCCAGTTGACCGAGGTCAGTTCATCTGGAGAAAATGACTGTTTGGAAGGTGGACTCCATGGCATTATACCCTGCTGAGGTTCTCTGCCCTCTCGGTGTTTCCCAACCCAGAGCTGCCAACCTGACCAATTTGACAGCTACTCTAAGATCCACTTTATGCTTTTGAAGCTCACCTGAGTATTCGGAGGTAATCCTTCAACTCTGGGATCGCTGTGAGACTGTCCTAGAAGGGCAAGATGAATTCTTACTTTATTTAGAGAATGTAAAGATCCCCCTCTCAACAGCTCACAAAGTAAAACACTTTAACCATAAAAATCATGAAAACCAGTGGCATGAAGACTGGCACTAAAATGAGTGACAAACAGCACAGAGCAGTATAAAAACAGCATTTAGCAGCATGGAACAATGTTTGCAGCAGACAAACAGCAATGACAAAAATTTTAAAAGGATGAGCTGTCCCTTCAGTTAAAACCCTGAATGAAAATGAATGCGTTTACGTCGTGGAGCAAACAACAAACACCCAGCTCTATTTGGCTGAAGGCCTCTTTAGTAACTGTAACTTGGCTATTGGAATAAGGAATAACAATAATTAACTAATTTAGGCAGGTAGCCATGTTGGTCTGAAGCAACAGAACGGAGTTTGAGTCCAGTGGTATCTTTAAGACCAACAAAGTTTAATTCTGGGTGTAAGCTTTCGTGTGCCTGCTGCACAATCCCTGACTGATGAAGTCTGCATGCACACAAAAGTTTATACTCAGAATTAAACTTTGTTGGTCTTAAAGGTGCCACTGGACTCAGACTTTGATCTAATATCTAACTAAGCTGTTTCTAGAGCTCTAGACCAGGGTTGCCAGGTCTGGGTTGGAAAATACCTGGAGACTTTGGGGGTGGATCCAGGAGAGGGCGGGATTTGGGAGGGGAGGAGCCTCAGCATGGTACAATGCCATCAAGTCCACCCTTCAAAGCAGCCATTTTCTCCAGGGGAGCTAATCTGTCAGCTGGAGATCAGTTGTAAAGGTGGGAGATGCCCGGGCCCCACCTGGAGGCTGGCAACCCTAGCTCTAGGCCAGGCCTGATCCTTCAGATTTTTAGTAGGCCCTGCACTCCTACACACTGCTAGCAGGAAGACTGAGACGAGAAGCACTGAGTCCCTCCTACTCTCCTGCTTGCTCTGAGGCCTACTGGGATAGCCTTTTAAAGAGGCAGTACACAACAGTGCCTAAAACAGAGCAGGGGAAGGTGCCAGGCAGGCCTCAAGGGAAAGGGCATCCCAAAGATGAGGGGCCACCATTGAGAACCTCCATGACGGGCCCCTTCCCTGCAGACCACCCGCCCCCAAAAGTTCCCCAGGCTCACTTGCTCTTGTTCTTATGGAGATTAGCTTGGAATATTTAATTCCAGAGGCCCTTTGGGGTGGGGAACTCCCAGCTGCCGCTGTCGAATGGTTCTGTTGAGCTGACGGCAACCATGGGTTTTGCCTGTTGTTGCGTAGTTCTAAAATGCATCAGCTGTCCTATGGGACCTTCAGGGCCCTCAGTCAGGCATAATGCCATACTGTCCACCTTCCAAAGGGGCCATTTTCTCCAGGTGAACTGACCTCTGTCACCAGGAAATCAGTTGCAATCCCAGAAGATCTCCAGTCACCACCTGGAAGTTGGCAACCCTACTCAGCAGCTTGGCCTTGGTATGCTATGACAAGGACATGTCCCATCCCGTGATCTCAGGGTACAAGGAGGCCATGCCCCGTTCAGTACTCACCAGAACGTTCGGAGTCGCCGATTTCCCCTCGAGTTTGACCTCCAGTGTGGCAAGAGCGGCATCCAGGTCATCGAGGCCGGTGTCTCCGGCGTGGTCTGTGGGGCTGGTGTTCAAGGAGAGCTGGTTGATCCGATACTGGAAGGGACCACACAGACAAGTTCTGCTTGAGATGCATCAGGTGAGTGGCACTCAGTGGTAGGGTTGCCAGCTCTGGGTTTGGAAACACCTGAAGATTTGGGGGTGGAGCCTGGGGGGTGGAGCCTGAAGTGGGTGGTGTTTGGGGAGGGGAGGGACTTCAACGGGGTATGGTGCCATACAGTCCACCTTCCAAAGTGGCCATTTTCTCCAGGTGATCTCTGTTGCTTGGAGTTGTAATAGTGGGGGGATCTCCAACCACCACCTAGAGATTGGCAACCCTACTCAGTGGGCCCCTCAAATAACTTTCCAGACACCCAGAATTAACCGCTAAACCTCAGGTTGCCAGCTCTGGGAAAACCCAGAGATTTGGGTGGGAGTGGATCCTGGGGAAGGTGGAGTTTGGGGAGGGGAGGGACCTCAGCAGGGCTCAATGCCATCGAGTCTAGAGCCCAGTTTCCAAAGCAGCCATTTTCTCCAGGGGAACTGATCTTGGTCGTCTGGAGATCAACTTTAAGAGTGGGAGATCTCCAGGTACCACGTGGAGATTGGCAACCCTAACTAAGTGCTAGGGATTCCAACCTCCAGGTGGGACCTGGGGATCCCCCAGAATTACAGCTCATCTCTACACTACAGAGATCAGTTCCCCTGGAGGAAATGGATGCCTTTGGAGGGTGGACTCTATGGCATTATATCCCACTAAGGGTCCCCGTCCTCTCCAGGCTCCATCCCCAAATCTCCAGGAGTTCCCCAACCGGGATCTGGGAACCCTACCCCCCACTCACCCCCCGCTCACCCCCCACTCACCCCCCACTGGTGGCCAGAGGGGACCTGGTAACCTTACTACGTGCCCAACAGTCATCTAGTAGTGGGCACTCAAATGTTCTTGGGCGGGGGAGAGAAAGTTACCTGCAAAGCAGCGAAGACCACCATCTCTTCCTCAGTACAGTCTGTCTCCTCCAGCAGCACAGACCAACGGGCCTGTTCGTACAGCTGGTTTATCCGCACGGCATCATACTGGATGCAAAGAAAGCAAAGCACAGTTGGGCCAACTGACTGTGCAGGACAAGCTCTATCCTGCTTTTAACCACTCTCAAAAAAGGAAAAACCCCAAAGACATAACTTGTCAACTCCCAGGAGTCACGTTTTGCTCCACAGACTAGGAACGGGAGTTTTGCATTCCAGCTAAGCCCTGACCTGGATGGGCCAGGATAGCCCGATCTCGTCAAATCTCGGAAGCTAAGCAGGGTCGGCCCTGGCTAGAACTTGGATGGGAGAATCATAGAATGTTAGAGTTGGAAGGGACCTTACGGGTCATCTAGTCCAACCCCCTGCACTCTGCAGGAGCACAGACCAGCAAGGAACAGCAGGGTGGCTCTGCACAGGCAGGCAATGGCAAAACCCCTCTGGACGTCTCTTCCCTTGAAAACCCCATGAGGGGTCGGCCATGAGTCAGCTGCGACTTAAAGGCGCTTTTCACCACCTACGTTCCTTGAGTTGTGATGCTGCCAACGACCCTCAAAAAAAATGGTGGGAGAAACGCGGGTGTTTATAAAGCCCCTTTTAAAAATAAGTAACCTAAAAGCTGGCCTCTCTGCGCATGTACACACACACACAGGGTAAAGGAGAGGGGCTGAGGAACTAATGGGGGCCTGGATCCCTGGGGAGGGAGGCGGCACTGACCTTTGGCTCTAGGTCAAAGAAACTGTAATACTTGAAGCGTAGCCACAGATGATCGTTTTCCTTAATATCCTGTTGCAGCAGAGTCCGTGATGAATCCAGCCACCTGGGGACGCAGGAAGTAAGCAAACATGAAGACTGCTGGGCATATCAACCCCAAGAAGAGCCTGTTTCTGTGCTCTTGCTGTTGTTTGCATGGCTGTTGTATTTTTCCCTTGCGTGGTAAGATTTGCAAGGAGAAGCACACGTGGTTTGCACCGGGCACGTTTGCTTTCCTCTGCTTCTTCCTCTCCCTCCTCGGTCTTTGACGATTCTTCTGATATCAGATTTTAGACTTTAGGCCCCACTGGAGCAGAGAGTAGTTTGTCGAATCATTTAAGATTTCATTTGATTAATCATCCAAAGTCATGCTTACTTTTGGATGTAACGCCTCGACCAAGATGGTCTAGAATAAAGTCAAGGAGAGAAGCACCAGGCCCTTGTCTCCTAGCCTCAGCCTCCAGAGGTCTGGACCCATCCTGGTTGAGGACTATAGGCCTCCCCTTCTTACCCACCCAGCCACCTGCCCTCTCTTGCCTGCGGATCCTTCCTCTTCCCGCCTGCAGGCTCTCCCACCCCCTGCAGTCACAGGCAATGCTCCCTCTAAGCTGCGGAGTCCTGTGAGCAAACATTCTACTCTGTGAGCCACCGGCATTAAACTTCTGAGCGAGCCATTTGGCTGCTGGATAAATTAGTTTGCTCTGGAGCCATCCGTCCCAGGCTAAGACAAAAATCTGTGAGCTGGAGGCTAAAAAACTGTGAGAAAGCTCACACTAACTCAGCTTAGAGGAAACACTGGTCATAGGTGCCCACACTAAGAGGGTGTTGCTAGGTGGGCCACTGGTCCTTTCTGCCCCCATATTTTGCCTTGGGTTCTGAGGGCATCCTATTCTTCTGTTCTGCATTTCCCCCCGCTTTCACTTCCAGTTTGTGTTGGGACTTTTTCTTGTTTCTGCATTTGTTTTACAGGAATCTGCCTTCAGACTGCTTCCAGCACACTGTTGACCTGCAGTTCGTTCCCTCCCCGTTCTGTTTCCTTTCCCTCCTTTTCCAGAGGCAGAAGAGGACATGTCCTCCCACTCAGGCAGACTTTTAAAAAGTCCGAGAGAGCATAAGAAGGAAGGAATCAGTAAATATAAAGGACTAGGGGATTCCCTGCTCCCAAATGTGTCAGTCTTGCATGCGTGGGCCTGGATTTCCCCCTCCCTTCCCTTTCCTTTTGCGTTAGGGAGGGAGGGGTTGGGTCTGCAGTTAAAAGTTTTGAAAGTTAAAAGTTTCTCTTCACCTGAGACAAAGCAGCCAGTTAGCTCAAAAATGCAGGTCTTGCTTGTAGATGCAGAATGCATATGAAATACACAACTAAATAAACCGGAGGGGCAGACCCGTAGCTAACAACTTTTTGCTCAGGGGGCCCATGTTTTTCTCAGGGGGCCCACCACCAATGTTCCCTCTAAGCTGTGGAGTTTTGTGAACAAAACTTCTACTTTATGAGCTACTGCCATTAAAGTTGTGAGAGAGCAATTTGGCTGCCGCATAAATTAGTTTGCTCTGGAGCCATACTTCCTGAGCTAAGACAAAAATCTGCGAGCTGGAGGTTAAAAAACTGTGCGCTAGCTCACACTAACTCAGCTTAGAGGGAACACTGCCCAGAACCTACCCCAGTCTTAGAACTACTTAAAAATCTGTTAAACCCCATTTAATAACTCACATTCTGGTGCCACCCCCCCCAGCCAACCAATTAATGGTTGCCAACCTCCAGGCTGGGAGGAAGGGAGGCGGGCGCCTCATCCCCCTCCAGGACCCAGCTTCAGAAGCGCCCAGCGGGCGCTTAGAGGGGCAGCACGGGCGGCAGCGGCGGCAAGAGTCCCCCCTGGCCGCCATGCCTCCCCACCTCAACCCCCCCAGCGTCAGAAGCGCCTGGCGGGCGCTTAAAGGGGTGGCACAGCGGCGGCGGCGGGGAGAGTCCCCCTGGCCAACATGCCTCCCCGCCTCCCCGCCGCCTCCCCGCGCTTCAGAAGCGCCCCGGCTGGCGCACCGCAGGAGCAGGTGGCACCAGTAGCTCCCCTGCGAGGGCCGGGGGAGGGGGCCGGAGGGAGGAGGGGGGAGCAGAGGATCGGGGAGGGGGCTCGCAAAACCCACGGGGGGGGGCGGGCCCCCAGGGCCCCACGCAGGCTACGGGCCTGCGGAGGGGGGAAAAACAGAATGCGTGCGACTACAAAGTCAACCCTTAAAACTTGAATCCTCAGATTCTCTGGAGCAAGCCGTAAGTGCAGAAAGGGCCACTGCCACGGCCACCAGGGATGTGAATGTTTTGTGCATCATCCTCATGCTCTTCTCCACTAGTGCCAGGCAGTGTAAGCCACTGGGTGGACAGGTGACAAAGCACTCACAAGCAGGTAGCGGAAGGGTGTTAAGTGCAGGTGTTATGTATTAAGATGTAAAAGATGGCCACGGCCCGCGAGCCGGGCCATGCGGTCAGACAGACCCTCAGACTTTCGGTCCTAAAGACAATAGCCACCTCGGATCCTAGGGCACGCCAATGGGCTCGCCCAGATCTGAAAGGGAACCTATTGAAACAAAGACTTGTAAATAGAGCCAATTATGGGTGATGGGTGTGTGTTTGGGTGTGGTACTGGGATATGCATATAAACCAGGCACGGACCGGCAAAAGCATGTTTTGTTCTGCTATGTAATCAATAAACATCTTGCTGATTTCACCATGCTGAGCCTCCGGCCTCAGTACTTTTCAGCAGGCATCAGAGGAGATGTGTGAGAAGGGAGTCAGCAGCAGCGAGCCCTGCTAGAATCCACGGGTCCTGGCAGCTGCTGTATCTTGCGGTATGCTGAGGCCAGCCCTGGTCCCCTCCCTCCCTCTCTCCCCAGCCTGTCTGCCCCGTCCCTCCCTCTGCCTCCTCCTTACCTGCTGTTGATCTGAGTCTTCTCGACAAGGGATCCTGGCCGGTGCATGCGCAAGATCTGCTCCGGGGTCAGCCCGGTCTGACTGATGGACAGCATCCTGTAACAGGCTTCGGTGTGGGCACTGTCTGAAAAGTGTGCAGGCATCCCACGGAACAGCTGTTGCTCGGCATCTGGTGTGGGGATGGATGGGAGGGTGAGATCAGGGATGGGGGGAAAGGTCAGCGTGTTACATCCTGTACTCTCCAGAAGGACTAGTAGTCGGTCATCTGACAAAGCAGGCATTGTGATCTCTCTAGGAGGTGAACCAAGGCTGTCTCAAGACACCGGCTTGATTGAGACCCTTCCCCAAATCGTCGTTTGCACGAGTTATAATTGAGAACCCAGACCTGAAGCACATACGCATACCACGCTCTGGAACTGTTTTTCTGCTTCCATTTTCCATCTTGCTCAACAGGGTTCTATGGGTAGCAGCCTCCAGAGTCAGATTTATTTATTTATTTATTTATTTATTTATTTATTTATTGGTATAATTATGTCGTGCTACGCAATGCATTATGCCAAACCATGGCTTGCAAACCTCCTTGCAGACTGACCTTTAAACCATGGCTTCTGATCCTAGCTTGAA
This sequence comes from Gekko gecko, assembly GCA_029375565.1. NCBI lineage: Eukaryota > Metazoa > Chordata > Lepidosauria > Squamata > Gekkonidae > Gekko > Gekko gecko. The sequence continues at coordinate 19,415,685 of JAPDNY010000001.1, read as the reverse complement.
AACAAGGAAAAGGACCAAAAATAGAAATATATCACAATTTCTTTATTGAATAGGATTTATTTATTGAATGGGATTGAGCAGGTTGAGAAAGAAGTACTTTTCTCCCTTTCTCACAATACAAGAACTCGTGGGCACTCTATGAAATTGCTGAGCAGTCGGGTCAGAATGGGTAAAAGGAAATACTTCTTCACCCAAAGAGTGATTAACATATGGAATTCACTGCCACAGGAGGTCGTGGCAGCTGCAAGCATGGACAGTTTCAAGAGGAAATTAGATAAACATATGGAGCAGAAGTCCACCAGTGGCTATTAGCCACAGGGTATAGAATGAGAACTCTCAGTCTGGGGCAGGTGATGCACTCTATTCTTGGTGCTGTGGGGGGGCAGCAGTGGGAGGGCTTCTGGTGCCCTGGCCCCACTGCTGGACCTCCTGATGGCACCTGGTATATTTTGGCCGCTGTGTGACAGAGTGTTGGACTAGATGGGCCATTGGCCTGATTCAACATTGGCTTCTCTTATGTTCTTATGTTCTTATGAATACCATATATTGAAAGATATCAACACACACACACACACACACCCCTCATATAGAGCTGCGTTGTGTTTTAATATCTTTCTGTATATGTATCTTACTTGCTGTCCATGTTTCTTTTTCCTTTGGCCCTTTTTCATGTTTTTATAGCTGTTCCTGCTGAGGACCTGGCTCCTTTGTGCCGTCATTGATTCTGAGCCTCCTTTTGTTTGGCCATCCAATTCAGATTATTTTTTAATTTGTCTTCTTATATCAACCTTCCCAGAGGCATCCTCCATAACTGCAGTGGATGTGACCTCTGAGTTCAGCCAGATCTTGAGTTGGAAACCATGCCCCCCCAGGCCCCACCCCTAGAATTGCTAACCTCCAGGTGGAGGAAATAAGCAGAACAACCGTGAAGTATTATGCCAAAGAAAAATATCCAAAAACTATTTCGTTCTTATCCAATATCCAGTTTACTTGGAGCTGATCAATCTCTCAAAAATCCTTCACAGTGACGCCATCAGCACTAACGGACTATGCATATCAAGTCATGTTTCATTCACAGACTTTTTTGTCAGAGAGTGTAGCGTTGGAATTTCTATAGAGTTAATTCATTTAACAAGCAGTATGGCCATTTCTCCATTTGATATTGGGTAAGAATATTTTGGATATTTGGATATTTTTCTTTGGATATTTTTCTTTAGCATAATACTTCACGGTTGTTCTGCTTATTTCCACCGCCCATCCCGTGACCTCTCTTTTTTGGTTTGAACCTCCAGGTGGAGCCTGGAGAGCCCCTGGAATTCCATCTGATCTCCAGAGGACAGAGATTGTTTCCCCTGAGGAAAACGGCCTCTTCGGAAGGTAGACTCTATGACACTATACCTCATTGAAGCCTCTCCCCTCCTCAAATCCCACCCTTTTCAGGCTACACCCCCATAATCTTAAGAAATTTTCCAACCTGGAGTTGGCAACCCTACCCACCCCAGTTCCACTTGTGTAAAGAGCACGATAGCGTGGCTCCCATCCATTCTGTTTCCCCCTCAGACTGCACTCTCCCACCCCAGGTCCGATGGTACCTCAAGAGTTCCCTCAGGAACACCTTTCATTGAGCTATATCCCTATATCCCTCCTGTTACTTGAGAACGGACAAGCTGTCACAATCTCTCCCTTCCTTCCAGAGAAGAACACAAACTTACCTGTTTGATTATGCATTGTGGCTGAAAAAGAGCTTCAAAATATTCAATAAAGTGTCCTGTCTTAGTGTTAGAGGCCTTGATCAACTTCTCAAGGAACTCTGAGATTTCTCAAAAGGCATTTTGAAAGCCACTATTATTTTTTTTTAGCATTTTCTTTGTGTGTGTGTGTGCATGCAGTTGGAAGTCACGTTGACCTCTGGTGACTGACCCCAACTGGGGGCCTGGAAGATATTCAGAGAAGTGGCTGAATAAAGCCTGCCTCTGTCCTCCTGACATGGAACTCCAAGGAAGTCTCCCATCCAAGTACTAACCACAGTCAACCCTGCTTAGTTTCCAGAAGCTGATAAGATCAGGCTTGCCTGGGCTATCCAGCTCGGGATAAAAACCACTATTCCAACCCCCCAAATCCTGCTCTTAAATCCAAGATGAACGTAATTCAAATTGGCAAACTGTGCTCAAGGGATCCATGGTTTTGTGGCAAAGAGGCGGTATTTGAAAGATTGCATGCTCTCATATGAACCTGCCTAATTACTGATTAAATAATCTTAAACCCTGGTGTGTGTGCCACTGTGATCTGAAATAAGGTGGGTAGCTGTCGAAACAGGACCCATTTTGTGGTGGCACCTTGATTATGGAACACTCCTCCCTGCAGCTGGCTGGCACTCTCTGAAGGCATATTTGTTCCTGTTGATCATATATATTTTAATGCCTGATTTGAATATGCAATTACTATATTGGCATTTTAAATTTGTTATATTGTTTTAATTCTCTATATGCCATCTTGAGCACCTTTGGTGGAGATAATGGGACAGACACTACTTAAAAAGTGCCATGCTTCCGGCAAGATTAGAAAGCATATGCTGTTGTACTTGGATGTGCATACGTGCTCACTCAGCCTCCCCCTAAATGACTCACTTGTTGGGAGCCGAACTCCTGTCAGGTCATAGGTCTCCGCGGCACTTCCTTCTTTCTCCTTGTGCTTCCGCTTCTCCTTCTCTGCAGGCGCACGCAGGAAAGACAGTTCTTCAGGATGACGGATACCTGCAGGATACTTCCATTAGCCTCTTAACTGATCTCACCTCCTGCTTTATCCTTTCTTGCTGTCCCACAAGGCACTCTAACCTGTTGCCCAGTTGTCCCCTGAAACCTTCTTGCCTTTAATCACAGTAAATTACGGGGACTGGGACATGGATCTGCCATGAATTTGGCTTCTTGTCTAAAATTCAGCCTCTTCTTGGAAATCCCAGCTCAGTTAAGTTCCTAGTCCTCATTATTGCAAGGAGGAGCTGGGTGGAGGATGACCGGTTCACTAGAGAATGGAGCTAGGAGGGCTGGCTTTTTATGAGACAATGTACTGGGAGGTATGGCTTTTATCTCCCCTGAACTTGTCTCATTATACAGCCATTAGACTCTTGAGAGTCCCTTGGACTGCAAGGAAATCAAATCATTCAATCCTAAAAGAAATCAACCCTGACTGCTCCCTGGAAGGCCAGATCCTGAAGTTGAAGCTCAAATACTTTGGCCACCAAATGATAAGGGGGCACTCCCTGGAGAAGGCCCTGATGCTGGGAAAGACTGAAGGTCAAATAAGAGGATGGCAAAGGATGAGATGGTTAGACAATGTCACCGATGCAACCAACACGAAATTGAGCAAACTTCAGAGGACAGTGGAAGACAGGAGGGCCTGGCGTGATGTGGTCCATGGGGTTGCAAAGAGTCGGAGTTGAATGTGCGACTGAACAACAACAAAACGGTAGAGTCTTCCTTTGCAAGGGTCACCTGAACTTCCAACATCTGGAATGCCAGAGTCGGAAGCAATGAAGTAGAGTGCCCAAATTCTGAAACGGGTGGAGTAGCCATGTTGGTCTGAAGCAGCAGAACAAAGTTTGAGTCCAGTGGCACCTTTAAGACCAACACAGGTTTGTTCACGGTGTAAGCTTTTGTGAGCAAGCACAACTTTGTTAGATACCTGTGCCTGCACACGAAAGTTTATACCATGAATAAAACTTTGTTGGTCTTAAAGGTGCCACTGGTCTCAAACTTCGTTCTGCAGATTCTGAAACACCATCCATCAGGGTAGAATAGGAATATCCAGTATTGAAAAACAACCGAAGAAGGCTGCATCTATATAGAGCCCGGGAAGAGAAGGGGGAGGAGAAAGAATTACAGTATGAAAGTATTTTTCTGTATATTTATAGATCCCTACACATTTTGCACACTATTTCATCAGTGGATCTGATTAAAAACAAAAATATAATAACAGCTTCTCTTGTATTTTAAATTCTGTTACCCATCTTGTGACTCTAAAAATGGGTACAAATAGCTTTATCCTGGTTACTGCAGACCTGTCTTGTGACAAAAACCTTAGTTATATTATAACTTTACAAAACAGACAAAACTATGTGGCTCCTTAAGAGGAAGAAGATTATGCTCAGTCCTAAAATTTCTTTTATAAAACAGTCTGTACATTTTAATTTTCCTGTTACTGCATTCTTTTATCTTGTTCTTAACTTGATCCCATGATGCAGCGGCATGCAAAACATGCAGGGATCTACAAATATCGATAAAATTATTTTCCCACGGCACTTGTTTTTTCCTTCTCTTCACAGAATAAGGAATAGTTGAGTGTTGCGGAGGGATGTTACTGCTCACTTTGATGCCCCCACGCCACCCTCTGCCTCGTGGGGTGCTCACCAAGTACCCTGCAGATGTTGATCACTGCGCTGAAGACCGGCTGGGCAAAGTTGGCTCGGATACGAACGACGCAGTGGTTCGGCAAGGAAAGACGCACTGGCTTGTGCTGTGGAGTGTACAGCAGGCGAGCATCCGCCAAAACCCCATATTTATCCAGGCTCCAGTGTGTATTCAACAGCCACATTTTCTTCTGCTCCCACCACAGGGCATGGTCTGACCAGTCTCGCTGCAGTTCTACAGGAAAAAGCAAGAGAGCAAGAGAAGAAGCTCAGTTAGATCACATACTTTGTTTGCGGAAAGTTCCAGGTTCAGTCCTCGCTGGGGAATCAGACACTGGGAACGGTTCTTCTCTGGAAAGCTGCCACCAGTGGGAGTAGAAAATACTCAGCTAGACGGACCACATCTTTGAGTAGGGATTAAGGTAGCTTCATAAATATATACACGAGGGTTTTGTGGTATCAGTATGAAGGCCGCAGGCAAAGAGGGGAGCCAGCAAAATGGAATTAAGGCTGAAATTCTGTAAACACCGGCAAACCACATCTGTAAAACAATGCAGAACTGGATAAAGGACCATGTAATGGAAGGATCTGACAAAGGGAGCTTTGACTCTCAAAAGCTCATATACTGAAAATCTTTTTGGTCTCTAAGGTGCTACTGGACTCAGATCTATACGTAATGGCAGAGATGCAGGCCAGACAAAACTGCAAACCATGGTTTATTTTAACTACAGTTTGTTTGTGAACCCAGAATTCATGATTTCCCAGACAGTGGGCTCTTCCACTCTTCCGCAGTCTCACTTTCCTCCCTTGTACATTCCTGTTTTTTCCATTTCTTTTTTTTCCTGTTCTGCATGCTTTTTATGCTCTCTAGTGGTCAATTCGATTTTACACCAGGTTATGCCCAGCATAAAAACCTGCATTTAAAATCTACAGGGGGATATGCTGAGAATAAATGGTGTAACATCAAAATGACCACTAGAGGGAGGAAAACACCTGTGGAACAGAACACCTGCCCCCCCCTGGAAGAAACAGGAACTTACAGGTGAGGAACATGAGAACACACAAAAGCCCAGTCACTCACATCCTGGTGTACCTGGATAAACCCTGGTTTCAAAACCTTTGTTCTTCCTGGACATCTGCCATAGCTGGAGAGTGTCTGAGGGTGTTGCTAAGGAACAAGCCAGGACATCTGCATCCCAACATTATGTGAAAGAATAAATGTGGTTATTAAACCAGGTTCAAACCATGATGTCAGATCCTGGTTCGACAGACTCTACCCAGAGTTAATCAACTGGTTAAACAAAGTATGGAATCACTTCATTACGGATAAAATTACAGATTGTCTACAAAACTTGGAACTCTATCCTAAACTATCTAACTTTGTGGAGAAATGGTTCCCATTCATGGAATTTATTGCAAATTTTGACCTCCAACCTCGCAACCCTGCGTGTCTTAAACTGATCTATCTTTAATCTTTACTTTCTCTTGCAATGTCTCGTTGTAATCTAACATATGGTCATTGAGATCTGCCCTATCTGATTACTTGATTCATCCCCCATTTAGCATTAAAACTGTTTTCACATGTAGTACTTGTACTATTACCTGTCTTGAACAACTGGAAATACTACTGGTATTTCACTGAATATGCTTGTTAGGTTAACTGTACTGAACTGACTTCTCAAAATGCTTTATTATATTGCTGTTAAGCTCTGTTCTAATTTATAAAATTAATAAAAATTAAAATTAAAAAAAAACAACTGGTCACAGTTAATTAAACCCTGGTGTGTCATCTGAACCAAGACCAAGAGGGACCTGTGAGGAAGAAGAAGAAGAAGAAGAGAAGAGATTGGATTTATACCCCGCCCTTCACTGCCCAAAGGCGTCTCAGAGCGGCTTACAAACTCCTTTCCCTTCCCCTCCCCACAACAGACACCCTGTGAGGTAGGTGGGGCTGAGAGAACTTCTGACAGAAACTGTCCTTGAGAGAACAGCTGTGCCAGAGCTTGTGACTGACCCAAGGTCACATCAGCAGGTGCAAGTGGAGGAGTGGGGAATCAAACCCGGTTCTCCCAGATTAGAGTCCGCACACTTAACCACTACACCAAACTGGCTCTCAGGTTGTCTCAGCCACAGACTCATTTGATAGCCTTGAGCAAGCCATTGGCACCCCCAACTAGCAATCTGGGGGAATAACACCCTTAGCCTACCTTACAAGGATGTTGTAAAGATGATGGAGATTATGTACGTGAAACACTTCGGACATTTCAGTCATGAAAACAGGCACATACTCATAACACTCATATTCTCATTGCCTAAGTAGATTCGTACCCAAGGCTGGCGTCAGCATACCCTGAGGTGAGGCAGCTGCCGGGGCCCAGGGTTTCTGGCTGGGCCCACTGCTGCCAACAGCACCCCCTGCTGTTTCAGCATTCTTTTTAGCATTCCATCACCCGTGCCCCGTACTGCACTCACTCTGCCTGGTGCTGCTGTAGGCAGCTTGAAGCATGAGCAATGGGAGCGCTTGAGAGTTGATAAGGGAAGGACACACAAGCAGGGGGAAGGCATGCAACGGAGAGGACGGGCATAAGTGACTGATGGTAGGCAGGAGAGGGGAGGGGGGAACGAACCTGTATGTGCCATCCACTATCACTCATTGCCGGAGGCTCTTCAGCTGCTGACTGCAGGCTGTAAACATCCCCTGATTTAAAGCCAGGACAGTTTTGGCTTGGGCTACACAATAGAAAAAACCAAATTGTTCTGCTATGCTCAGCAATTCAAAATATACCGCAGAAGCTGCAAGGTGTGAAAAAGGCAGGATATGCGCTGTTGGGTGCCTTAGCGTTTCAGGCACGTGCATATTTACAAGCTGCAGGTGCAGCCTGCAAATGGGCAAAGTCATAGACTCCCGGCCATCTATCCCAACCCCCTCCTCAGTGTGGGATCAGCCTGGAGCATCCCTGATGAGTGTCTGTCCAGCCGCTGCTTCAAGACTGCCAGGGAGGGGGGAGCTCATCACCTCCCTGGGCAGCTGATTCCACTGCTGCACAATTCTTACTGTCAGAAAGTTTTTCCTAATATCTAGCCGGTACCTTCCCACCCTTAATTTAAGCCCATTCTTGTGAGTGCAGAGAAGGGCAACTAGAATGATAAAAGGGTTGGAACATCTTTCCTATGAAGAAAGGTTAAAACGCTTGGGGCTCTTTAGCTTGGAGAAACGACGGCTGAGGGGTGACATGATCGAGGTTTATAAGATTATCAATGGGATTGAGCAGGTTGAGAAAGAAGTACTTTTCTCCCTTTCTCACAATACAAGAACTCGTGGGCACTCCATGAAATTGCTGAGCAGTCGGATTAGAACAGATAAAAGGAAATACGTCTTCACCCAAAGAGTGATTAACATATGGAATTCACTGCCACAGGAGGTGGTGGCATCTACAAGCATGGACAGTTTCAAGAAGGAATTAGATAAACATATGGAGCAGAAGTCCTTCAGTGGCTATTAGCCACAGGGTATAGATGGGAACTCTCAGTCTGGGGCAGGTGATGCACTCTATCCTTGGTGCTGGAGGGGGCAGCAGTGGGAGGGCTTCTAGTGCCCTGGCCCCACTGCTGGACCTCCTGATGGCACCTGGTATATTTTGGCTGCTGTGTGACAGAGTGTTGGACTAGATGGGCCATTGGCCTGATTCAACATTGGCTTCTCTTATGTTCTTATGTTCTTATGTTCTCTTATGTATGTTCTCTCCTCTGCTGCTCCTTCGCTGCTCCTCCCTGACCTCCTCTAAGTGACAGCCCTCCAAATACTGAAAGAGAGCAATCATGTGCCCGCTCAACTTCCTCTTCTCCAAACTAAACATCCTCAAGTCTCTCAGGCTTTCCTCACAGGGCTTCTTGGTCTCCAGGCCCCCGATTGATCATCCTCGTCGCTCTCCTCTGCACCCGCTCCATTCTGTCTCCATCCTTTTTGAAGGGAGGCCTCCAGAACTGCACACAAGACTCCAGGTGTGGCCTGACCAATGCAGTGTACTATGACATCTTGCGATTTGGATGTTATGCCACTGTTGATACACCTCAACATCTGCCTGTACCCGTGATTTCTCCATTGTGGCCTCCAGCCTGTGGAATGGCCTGCCTGAAGAGTGTCATGATGTGCAGGCAGATAGTGGCATGGGGGGAGCAGTTAGCCAATGAGTGGGGTCAAGGTCCGGTCAGAGGGTCAAGCACCAGGTCAGAATGTCAGCACAGAGAAGGTTAATGGGCAATCTGGAGGCAGAGTCTAGCAGTCCCAAGAGTGAACACAAGGGAGGTAGAGCAAATCCAAGAATTGTAGTCAGAAGCAACTGAGAAGTCACAGAGTCTGATTCAAGAGTCATCAGGATACAAGAGAAAAGAGAGAAGAGATTGGATTTATACCCCATCCTTCACTCAGAGTTTCAGAGCGGCTTACAATCTCCTTTCCCTTCCCCTTCTCACAGCAGACGCCTTGTGAGGTAAGTGGGGCTGAGAGAGCTCTTTCAAGGACTGCTCCTGACAGAACAGCTCTGAGAAAATTTATGACTGACCCAAGGTCACACCAGCAGCTGCATGTGGAGGAGAGGGGAATCAAACCCAGTTCTCCCAGTTTAGACTCCGCGCTCCTAACCACTACAGCAAGACATGTTCGGATGTAGTGGTCACAGGGTGGGAGGTATATCAACGTGTTGCTTCTATGCCTAACAGCCTCCCTTGGCTGTTTTTTATAGGCATATACACAAAAAAGGGGGAAGAGAAACTAAACCAACCAAGCAAGAGAACCAAAACCTCCAAAGGAAGTTTAGAAAACTAGGAGCCATTTATGGTCACACAAAAAGATATGTGAGTCCACAATTGTGCAGACTGAGGAAGGCTCAGCCAATTACAATATCCTGTAGACCTTGTCACATTAAAGCCTGCTAGAGGAGCTCCCCAGTCACCAGAAACTAAGCACGGTAGTGCACAACAAAAAGCGTATAAGAATTAGCATTTTGAAATATGGCTTGCAGCACTTCATGCCTGTGAAAAAACAACAGAAGGACAAACCTGATGAAGGACACGTAAACGGATATTGTACTAGAACTCCGTCGTTTGTCTGGATTGCTTTTGTAATCAGGAGCTGTATTATTTTGAATGTACTGCTAAGTTGTATACCTTACTTTGTAGAATTATTTTTGCAATTGTGCTGATAACTGAAATTCACACATGGCATATATAAAAGAACAAACAATAATTGTTTAATTATACATGGTGATTGGTTGTTTTATTGGCTAACTATACACTGTAGTCTTGTTTGTTGTAAGATTTTTTTGAGGCATCCCCAACATGGGAAAAATAGGGACAGTGATTTACCCAGAAAACAGGGACCTGGAAGTAAGGACTGTCACTAGTACAATCATACATAGTTGATCTTCCAGTGGAAGGGTTTTTCTTCCTCCAGGTTGTATCAGCATTCTCACACTACAATGCTGACACGGTTGTTTCCCCCACCTTCATGCAAATGACCTCCCCTTCCCTGTGAGATCGACAGGATTGCAAAGACCAAGCTGGGTGGTAAAATGGCCAGAGAGGAGCTAAGTTTATGAACAGCTGTGTCATTTCCTGGCCTGGTTATCACACCCCTAAACCAAGCAGGGATGAGGGGGTTTAACATCAGCCCCTAAGGGTGACAGTGTCCTAAAGTTTATCAGAGGGATTCCAGAAACCCGCAGGGGAAAAGGGATCTGACCACAATTCCTAGCTGAGTCACTGGTATTTCCCTCTCACCCCCCACACACATGCAACTGGATAGAGACAGACCCATCTTTATTGTGTTTTGTGAACTGCACCGACAGACAGACATTTCTGTGCTCAGTGAGAAGTCACTTATTGACAGTGGATCTCTGGAAGCTCTAGGGCAAAACTTAGAAACGTGCACAGAAATAACAAAACCTTTATTTCTAGCTTTGTTTTGGGGCTTAGGTCACTCCAGGATCTGTGAGATGGAACAGCAACCGGGCAGTGTCTGGAAAGCAGTGCTAGGGTTGCCAGCTCAGGGCTGAGAAATACCTGGAGATTTTAGGGGTGGAGCCTAAGGACGGCAGAATTTGGGGAGGGACCACCTTCCAAAGCGGCCATTTCCCCCCAGGTGAACTGATCTCTTTTGCCTGGAGATCAGTTGTAATAGCGGGAGATCTCAAGCTACCACCTGGAGGTTGGCATCCCTGAGCAGTGCAGGTCTTGCTGACCCACTGCTCTGCAAAAGTGTTGTAAAGCATACCACTGGAACATGAAGTAGAACATCACAGTGCACAGGATAAAGCGGATTAATATTGTTTGGGTAAGAGAAGAAGAAGAAGAGGAAGAGGAGGAGATTGGATTTATACCCCGCCCTTCACTGCCCAAGGGAGTCTCAGAGCGGCTTACAAATTCCTTTCCCTTTCCCTCCCCACAACAGACACCCTGTGAGGTAGGTGGAGCTGAGAGAACTCTGACACAAACTGCTCTTTCAGGAACAGCTGTGCCAGAGCTTCTGACTGACCCAAGGTCACATCAGCAGGTGCAAGTGGAAGAGTGGGGAATCAAACCCAGTTCTCCCAGATTAGAGTCCGTGCACTTAACCACTACACCAAACTGGCTCTCCAAATTGAAGGGAGGGGAGCTTGATCTCACCAGCCCTCAGAAGCTAAGCAGGGTCAGTATTTGGATGGGAGACCACCAAGGAAGGCTCTGCAAAGGAAAGCCACAGCAAACCACCTCTGCTTCTCACGTGCCTTGAAAGCCCTTTGCTGGGATCATCATAGGCCAGCTGTGGCTTGACAGGAGAAGCAGTGGTGGACCTACATTTTTGGGACCCTGAAGCTTGAACTGTTATGGGGGGCTCTTCTCAACCAGCAACAATAGGGCAACGTCCAACAAAGTCCAAAGAGACTTGCTGCCCTTGCAAGGACCTTGAGGCCCAAATGGCAGAGAACGGGGTGGTGGGGGTGGAGCCCTTGAAAATGGGCCATACATTAAGCCCCTTCCCACCAGCGGGTATTAGACGGGTATCAGAGCATATTCTAAGGTCAATATTAAGTACTTCAACCCATTGGCTTATGATTCTGCCCCCAAAGTAGCCTTATTTTAATAACAAACACTTTAAAAAACTCCATCAACTTTGTTTGAAAAATTTACTCATTATTAAAAAACCAAAGTTGCTTCAGGGCCCCTCCAGGATTAGGAGCCCTGAAGCTTAAGCTTCATTAGTTTCATGGTAGATCCATCCCTGAGGAGCAGAGTAACAAGAGGATAATGGCTGGGTCTGGATGAGACTCCTCCACTTGCACCTGCTGGATGACCTTGGGCAAGCCATAGTTCTACCAGAGCTGTTCTTGAAAAGAGCAGTTCTCACTCAGAGCTCTCTCAGCCCCACCTACCTCACAGGGTGTCTGTTGTGGGGAGGGGAAGGGAAAGGAGTTTGTAAGCCGCTCTGAGACTCCTTCGGGTAGTGAAGGGCGGGGTATAAATCCAATCTCTTCTTCTTCTTCTTCTTTTTGCGGGTGCAAGGATTTCCTCCCACAGAGCACTGTTTTCCCACCTCCTCCTCTCACAACAGCCCAAAATGCCCTCTGAAACTCTGTTCCCAGGATCCCGCCCCTCCCCCCCCCCAAAGAGGATTTCAGGAAGGCTTTTTGGGCTGATGTAGAAGGAGGGAGGCGGGAAACTCATTCTGCTTGTATGCACAGAAACATTAGTCTGGATCCACCTTGGTGTCTTTATTTGGAAGCACTCTGTGTACTTCCTCTCCCCTGTCCATGAAGTAGCTGGGAGTGGGAGTTTTGGAAGGAGGATTGATTATTCACCTTCTGTTTGTTTTAATATTGTACTAAGGATTTAATTAATTTTACCTTGTTTTATCTCTGTTTGTACATCGCGCAGACCCCTGCAGTAGCAGGGGTGGGGCGATTCATAAATATAGTAAGTAAATAAATAATGTAGTGACCCCACTTGAGGGGACCAAAACCCCACACAATGTATCACCCACAGCTGGGTTTCTGCAAACCTGGAGGAAGTGCATTGGTTGTTGGTTTTTTAAAATACTCAAAAAAACCCCAAAACCCAAAAACCCAACAACCAGTAGCTGTGCCATCTATATATATACAAGTCTCACAGAACCCCCCCCCCCCAAAAAAAAAAAAAAAAAAAAACCACTTCAGGTGCCATTTTTGAAACCCCAAATGGCTACCATCAACTGATGCCAAAAAAGGGAAGAAATGTTTGGGGCAGGGGAGCAAGGGGAAGAAGGTAACTCAGTGCTGGGAAATTCTCAGAGATTTGGGGATGGAACCCGTGGAGGGCGGGGTATGGGGAGGACAGGGACTTCAATGGGGTGCAATGCCCTAGAGTCCACCCTCTAAAGCAGCCATTTTCTCCAGGGGAACCGATCTTTGTAGTGTGGAGATTAGCTGTAATTCTGGTAGTTCTCCACCATGCCCTATCTGGATGTTGGCAACCCTGAAGTGGCTGGCGGAAAACAGGATGGGTAGGAGGGAAGACCAAACAGGAGAAAAGAATTAATAGTGGAACCCAGAGCAGATGGAGGAAGAGCTGGTGAACAGGACCAGAGCATGGGGGAAAGTTGGGGCCAGCAGTGGGGGAGGGGGAATAGAATTTTTCCCTCCCCCTTGAGTCCCCTCCCGCATGTAACCAATATAATATTTTTGGGGAGTATTTTATGTGTTCACAAGCTTGATCTATCATTTTCGAATAAATGAAAGGCACATGGGGGACTTACTTAATTTATCCACTATCTGGAGCATGACGCCTCCGATATGCATGCTGCCGGAGACCCGGAGTGGGACCGGGTCAGCCTCAGGTCCCAGATCCTCCACGAACACGCTGAGCTCCCAAGAGTCATCGATATATTCCCCACTGGCTGTCTTTATACCAGCCATGGTAAGTCCTAGAGAGGCAAGAAAAGACAGTAGCTTGAGTGAAGAGTCAAACTGGATCGAATCAAAAGGTTCGTCTAGTCCAAATATGTAGGTGATGTAATTCCTCCGTTTCTCCCCAGCATCTGATAAACCAAGAGATATACTATCCCTTTGCATGGAGGTTCCATCTAGCTATCACAGCTAACTGCCCTTGATGGAGCTGTTGGTGTAGCGGTTAGGAGCATGGATTCTGATCTGGGAGAACTGGGATTGATTTCCCACTCCTTCACATGCAGCTGCTGGTGTGACCTTGGTTCAGTCACAGTTCTCTCAGAGCAGTTCTGGAAAGAGCTCTCTCAGCCCCACCTACCTCACAGAAGGGAAAGGAGATTGTAAGCTGCTCTGAGGCTCCTTTGGGTAGTGACAGGCAGGGTGTAAATCCAATCTCCTCCTCCTCTCTCCACTCCGTGCATTTTTCTAACTGCCTTTTATATTACCGAAGCTAATGGCCATCGTATCTTGTGACAATGAAGTCACATATGAATTATGTGTTGTGTAAGGAAGAACTTCCTTGTGTCTGCTCTGAATCTACTCAAAGAGCTGGGAATCCCAGGATACAGGTTCAACTCAACACACACTAGCCATGGTCTCAGGCCTGCTTCTTATATTACCAGAACAGCAACTGCACACCAACAAGTAACAACTACCCATGAACACACAAAGCTGCCTTATACTGAATCAGACTTTTGGTCCATTAATGCCACTATTGTCCACTAGCCCTGAACTGGGTGGCCCAAGCTGGCCTGAGCTTGTCAGATCTTGGAAGCTAACCAGGGTCGGTCTTGGCTAGTACTTGGATGGGTGACTTCCAAGAAATACCAAGGTCGTGAAACAGAGGCAGGCAATGGCAAACCACTTCTTGTCTAAAAAAACAACTTTAGCTTGCCACCTAGTGGTGTGAAACAACTAGAACTTCGGTCTGCCAGACAATCTTAGGATCTCCTGACTATTACTACACAGAATGCTATACGATAATAATAATTATTATTACTTTTGTCCCCACAGACTAGCAGAGGCTCTCTAGAATCTTAAGAAGAGGGTCTTTCACATCAGGGATTCAACCTAGGACCTTCCACATGCAAAGCAGAAGCTCTACCACTGAGCTGCTGTGCTCCCAGTCCTATGGGTCCAGTCTACTAACGGCAGCAATTTCCTCCAAACCAAGAAGTTGTTAGGCATCTTGTTCTGGAGGAAAGCACCACCATTAGAACCATAGGATTCAACCTTCAGAATGCTCAAGTTATGTGGAGGTGCTGGGCCACATGGGAAGAGTTCAACACCACAGCTAGCCAACCTTGCTAAGGCCCAAACTAGACATGACAGTGACTACAGATCTGGCCTGTGGATACTGCCACTGGCACCATTTTAAAGTGAATTAAAATGCCTAGTAGGCTCACAGTGTGGTGAGCAGTGTTCCCTCTAAGCTAAGTTAGTGTGAGCTAGCTCACAGTTTTTTAGCCTCCAGCTCACACATTTTTGTCTTAGCTCAGGAAGGATGGCTCCAGAGCAAACTAATTTATGCAGCAGCCAAATCACTTGCTCACAACTTTAATGCCAGCAGCTCACAAAGTAGAATTTTTGCTCACAAGACTTCATAGCTTAGAGGGAGCATTGGTGGTGAGCTCAGGTGTTCTTGTTCCCCCCACAGCAGCTTTTCAAGTGCCGAAACAGCCACCCACCCTCCCCCAATCAGAGGACAAATAAACGATGCTGAGAACCCAATTAAGAACATAAGAGAAGCCATGTTGGATTAGGCCCATCCAGTCCAACACTCTGTGTCACATAGTGCCTAAAACCCAGGTGCCATCAGGAGGTCCATCAGTGGGGTCAGAACTCCAGAAGCCCTCTCACTGTTGCCCCCAAGCACCAAGAATACACAGCATCAGTACCCCAGACAGAGTGTTCCATCTTTACCTTGTGGCTAACAGCCATTCCCTGGCATGCAAGGCCCAATTTGGACTGGGACCGTAGTGTATGAGAAGAAGGGGCTTAACCCTCCCCGCCCCAGCTCCATTTTCCCAACCCAAAATGGCAATAGGGATCTGCTGTTTGCTCCACTAGGGAAACTTATGTGTACTGATGGGCAATGCATACATTTCATCAGTGGGACAAACAGCAGCTCCTCCTGTGACCACCTCAGCCTAGGAAAGAGGGGGGCAGCTTAAGCTACCCCTCCCCCCAGTTCAAAAGCAGGTTTTACATGCTTGGGAATTAATTTCTGATCATGAAACGTCCAGAACATGTCTGTCGATGAGACACAACGCAGACATGAGTACTTTGTAGCGTGTGAATTGTTTCTTGAGACCGCCGTATTTCCAAGTGGGTCTTTAACAGAATGGGAAAATCCATGGTTCCTTCATAATCACAGACATTTCTAGAGCCCTCTCTCACCAAATCCCAGTGTCTAGGGTTTGTGAACTGTCAGTGTTAGAGACCTACAACTTGAACAAATACTGTTCTGATTTAGTTTAAAGCTGCTTAGAGTAAGTGTGTTCCTTAAACAATTCCCCTCAGTTACCTCTAATAACTGTAAGTGGCCTGTTGTGATGAGCTAAAGAGAGATCCTGCCCACCTACCCCCGAAGGAGCCCTCTTTCCGGCAACAGTTCTCTTGAAAAATCTGTGGCAGGGAGGGAATCTTGAATGTATTGAGCCGCAGCCATCAGATGGGTGGAATTTGGAGCTCTACTGCTGGGGGGATGTGGTGGCCAGGTACTACCCAACCAAGGGCCGTCCCTGAGGAAAATATTAATATGTGTAGGTAGGGCCTTTTGGCTTTAATTAAGTTACAAAGCGTTAACTGGAAAGGGCAACCTGATCCTTTTTGTGGCCTCAGACTGCAAACTGAGGACAACTTTGGTCCCAAACATGCCATTCCTAGGACTCAACTCGACTTGCCGACTCCCGTTTCTTATGTCACAAGCAAGAGCACTGACTGAATATCTCCAAGATGGTGGCGGGCACGCTTCCTAAAATGGTAGCCAAAATGGCCAATACCCTCTTGGAGGTGCTTCCTGGATGCCACAGATTGTGGAGGTGGCTGCCACCTAAGTGCAACAAGAAAGATTTGAGGACAGAAATAATTTTTACCTCAGATGACAAAAAGTAATGGCAGCCTAGGTGTTATGTATTGAACTGCGAATCAAGCCTATTCTTTTCCATGTTAAGCTTGATTCTGAATGTGGATTCTAAGCTGTCGCATTCCTATTGGTCGGTTTCTGCGAAACCAGTGTAAATAGCCAATCACTGTGTGATAATGTTGCATAGAGGGAACAGTCCTGATTGGTCTTTATCCCTGCAATGCCATTGGTCGTTAACTTGTTATGGGTGTGGCTTTGACAGCCCGGGAGAGTTTAAAAAGGAGCTGTGCTCCACTGTTTGTGTTGTGTGTTCCTGAGTTGGTGTTTGTCATTGAATAAAGCTGAAATCACTTGTTGAGCTTATTCTGTTGTTGAGTCTCATACTTAACACTAGGGGTGCCAACCTCCAGGTGGTGGCTGGAGCTCTCCCACTGTTACAACTAATCTCTAGGCACACCTAGGAGAAAATGGCCACTTTGGAAGGTGGTCTCTGTTAAATATGGAACTCAACAATGTTTGATTTCAGCAAGTGATTTCAGTTTATTCGTAACAGCAACTCCAACTCAGAACACCACAACAAACACACCACAAAACAGTGGAGCACAGCTCCTTCTTTTAAACTATCCCGGGCTGTCAAAGCCACTCCCAAAATAAGTTAAGGACCAATGAAAATACAGAGATAAGGTCCAATCACAACTGTTCCCGCTTTGATACATATTTACAAGATGATTGGTTCTGTACAGAGGTTTCTCAGAAACCAGCCAATAGTAATGTGACAGCTGAAGAGCCACATTTGAAATCAAGCTTAACATGGGAATGTATAGCATAGATTCACATTCCAATACACAACAGTCTCCATGGCATTATACCCTGCTGAAGTCCCTCCCCTCCCCAAACCCTGCCCTCTTCAGACTCTACCCCCCAAATCTCCAGAAATTTCCCAGCTGAGAGCTGGAAACGCTATAAATGGTGGCTTTCCTACCACCACATCCGTACTTTCTGTTTATGGTGAAGATGCTAGAAATGGTTTACAAACAACAGCAAGATGATGGGGAAAAATGGTGGGGAGAGTAGACCATACCGCTTCAAGTTATAGGTCAGAAAACCCCTTGAAAGTGGAAGACCAGGAGTATGTGTGGTTTTTTGGATGTATAGAATATTTGGTTGTTGTTATCCACCATATTCCTTTTGTTCTTGTTTGGAAACTAATAAAAACAATTTAAAAAAGAAAGAAAGTGGAAGACCAGCATAACAATAAGCTGAGCTAGTTCTTCAGTATGATATGCTTGCAGGGAATTTGCTAATAAAAAAAAGTATTAAAAATAACACATACAGCTGTCTGAAGCAGCACTGTCTACTCAACCACAACCTCTTCTTGCTTTAAGCCTAAATCCATAATAAGGCCTGTGATCAAAGATCTGGGCTGCCTGTGACGGAGATGTTCATTACCACATCTTCCGTCCCATCTCCCTTCCCTCCATACTTCCTGTCAAAATGCTTATGCAGATCTCTCTGGTCTAGACTACTGCGAAACTTCTGCGTTCCTTCCTTTTCTGCTACTGTGAGCTCCCTTCTCTGGCTGGTTCCAAATGCCTCCGCTAACATTCATCATCCGCTGAAGTCACTTATGAGTCACAGTTGCTCTGTGTGAGCTACCCACCACTTTGCTTGCCAAATTTCCTTAGAAAATACGGTTGGGGTGAAGAGTTCAGAGAGACGGGATGAAGGGACCCAATAATCCCAATGTTCTGTGAGGTGCCATCAGGCCTGTAGCTACAGCAGGGCATCTTGGGGCTAGGCCCCCCGACTTACTGGCAAGGCCCCACAACTTCCCATCCAGCCCAGGGGCCCTGAATAGTGGCAGGTTTGGGGAAGGAGATAGGTGTTCCTTTAATTTGATTAGCCAGTGTCCCCTAGGAAATTTAAATGACCCCTGACTAAAAAAATCTTGGCTATGGGCCTGTGGGTGCCATCATCAAAGTATGTGAGACAAATCACAGTGACCAGCTTACTCAGAATTAGATGAGTTATCTTTTTATTTGTGTGTGTGGGGGGGACTGGCCCATAGCTATGGTGGGGCGATTGGGGTTATCCTCCCCTCCCTTAAAGGGATAGCCCCACAAGATTTTCTTAAAAAAATTTTTTTTAAATCATTTCAAACACATTTTTAAAGGATTGTGTGAATGGAGGATAGGAAGGGAGGCTGGGAGAATAGAGGGAAATACAGTTATTTATAGACAATTTTTAATTTTTTGTTTGAAAAATAATAGAAAATAATGGCAACCCCGCCAGGAAAAAAATTGCCCCACAAGCCATAAAATCCTGGCTACAGGCCTGGGGGATGGGGAGACAGTGTCCAGGAAGGATTCTACTTAAGGCTATTTGGCAACTCTGTCCCTAGTTACTAATAATTTTATGCTTACACTCAGTCAGTGATGTGCCCTGAAACAGCAGAAAAAAAAGACCAGTTCATTGGTTACTTTCCATTGCTCAAAGTTTGCATCCCACTAAGATTTTGTGTTGTTGCCATGGTTAGTCATTCCTTTTATATAATCAGTTGCAAGCAGAGTTGTAATGGGGCTTCCACGCAGCCTTTAATACAGGGCTGTTATCTTCCCATCAACTCTTGCCACATCCATTCCCACAGGCAAGTCCCTTTTTAGCAAAGTTTCCATGTCTTGCCGCAATTTTCCTTTTCTCCCATCCAGCTTAACTGGTTACTCCTTGTAGTCACAGCACTCTTGAATCAACTGATAATTATAACTCAGGGTTCCTGAAGGGATGGCATCTTAAATACTGCTTTTCACTTTGTAGTCAAAGCAACTTCAAGTAAAAATGTTTTTATGATAGAACTGAATAGTACTTTACCAATAACAAAAAAAATAAATAAAACGGGAGTGGCTGCTGCAGGGAGGGGCTGTGGCTCAATGGTAGAGAATCTGCTTGGTATACAGAAGGTCTCCGGTTCAATCCCCAGTATCTCCAGTTAAAAGGGTCGGATAGTAGGTGATGTGAAAGACCTCTGCCTGAGACCATGGAAAGCCACTGCCCATCTAAGTAGACAAAACTGACTTTGATGGACCAAGGGTCAGACTAGGTATAAAGCAATTTCAAGTGTATGTTCAATGCACCCCAAAAACCTGAGATGTGGATCATCCTTCGCATTGAAAAAAACCACATAAAAGCCATTTTTATGTCCAAGTTGCAATATTTATAAAATAGGCAGGGCTATTCCAGTGGCCCGGACCATCCAGCTTCTGAAAAGAATTTCAGAGGGAAGCTCCATCAGGAAGCTATCAAACCAGCATCACCAAATTTGTCTCAGGTCATTTAGGGCTTAAGCAAGACCACGGCTTTATTTCCCAGCACAGCTGTTCACATTAAATCACCAGTTACTACTCTTAGCATGCTGCACTTGTCTTGGGTACATTTGAACTTTGCAGAGAAGTGGTACAAACCATACTTCTCAAATAACAGCACACAAAATGCAAGATGTTTAGATCACTTGTCAGTATACATTACACAGATTACATTTAGCTTTGATCTCACGGTTAACAATGTGTATGTGTGTGCGTCTGTCTGAATCCTTCCTGCATCTAGTGAAATTTATTCTAAACCACAACCTTTTACTGCTTCAAGGTAGAGGGGCCACAAGACACTCTGCTGTAACAGACCAACACAGCCCCACCCCCCACCCCATGGCATGGTACTCTGCTCCAGTGAAGCCCAAAAGAAAATAATTTAAACTATGATCATTTTTCCAAGTGGCCCTGCCCAGGAACAGTTAAGAAAAAAAGAGGAACCTCCTAATCTTGTTGCTGCACCCTTAAAAGGACAACGGAAACATACCTTTATGAGCCGGTTTCACCACCAAGACCTGGATGCCTCTGATGTGGATTAGAATGTGGGTCCGAGCTTCCAGAGACGGTCACAGCATGCCTCTAGGGCCCCCACTGCTCCACGTTCAGGGCGTTCTCCTCCCCTCCCTTATCAACTTCCTCACTGCGCACGCCACATGCTCGAACCCACCCCCTTGCAAAACACGACTTCCACTTTTGAACAAGCTGACTTGCTCGGCACAGGAAACGGTTCAGCTCCTTGGGTTGGCTGGGCCAGGTGAGCACCTGCCGGTGGTTCTTTGTAGTCGTATCTTGCATTATAAACAAACCAAAGTACACTTCAGAGCAGAAAGGTTGGCCTGCCCGTTGCTGAATACAGAGAGAGGCATTGGTCAACACTGCAAGGATGCCAGCCTCCAGGCCGGTCAAGTACTTGACTTTTAAAAAACTGATGCAAAACTGACTGGTAGTTGTGAAATTGAATGAGCTGAACGTTATTGTTATATTGAATGTAGTGAATATATATACCTGACTAGGAGGTTATAATAGCACTCAATGCACTTTACAAAATGATCCATAATGATTTCCCAGAATTACAGTTCATCTCCAGACTACAGAGATCAGTTCCCCTGGAGAAAATGGATCCTTTGGAGGGTAGACTCCATGGCACTGTACCCCTCTGAGGTCCCTGCCCTCCCCAGGCTCCACCCCCAAATCTCCAGGCATTCCCAACCTGAAGCTGGCAACCGTACGTCTCTGCCAGAGGCCGGGGAGAGGGAACCTGGTAACCCTAGGCAAAAACAGGTTGCTTACCTGTAACTGATGATCTTCGAGTGGTCATCTGTGCAGTACCACACATGGGTTGGGCGCTTGCGCACGACCTCGATCGGAGAAACTTCTAGAGCTTTACCTCAGAAGAGCTTTTGGCGGGCTCTCCTCCTGCCCTGGGGGAGGAGACATGCACTGCGCATGCCCAGAGTGGGAGAGAGAGCCGCCTCCCACTCAGTTCCTTCGACCACCACTGTCAAGGCCAAAGAATCCAAAGCAGGACATCTGGAGATGCCAGCAGCGAGGAAGGCTGGGTGGGATTGTGGTACTGCACAGATGACCACTCGAAGATCATCAGTTACAGGTAAGCAACCTGTTTATCTTCGTCGTGGTCTCTGTGCAGTCCCACACATGGGTGATTACAAGAACTGAACCAGTCGGAGGAGGGAGCTGGCAGCTGCAAAGGACACAAAAATACTGGTTAAAACACAGCATCATTATCAAAAGAAATCACCCACGGGTCCTACCTGAGGGTGCAACAGGATCAAGCGAAGAGAGATCGCAGCACCGTCTGACCGAAGGCAGCATCCCGTCAAGCTCGGACGTCGAGTGCATAGTGGGTCACGAAGGTCGATGCCGAGGACCATGTAGCAGCCGCACAGACGTCTTCCAACGGGACACCGGCCAGGAAAGCGGTGGACGTCGACACCACCCGTGTGGAATGGGCAGTGACACACGTAGGAGCGGGTTGACGTGCCAGCTCATAGCAAAGGGCTATGGTAGAAGTCACCCACTTAGAGAGACATTGAGAAGAAATGGGTTCCCCCGCATGAGGGGGGCCATAAGCTAGGAACAGCTGCGGAGATTTACGTATGGGCTGTGTCCTGTGCAGATAGAAAGAGAGCGCTCTGCGCACATCTAGACAGTGCAGGGCTCTCTGAGAGGCATCAGTCGGGTTCGGAAAGAAAGTAGGCAGAACAGACGACTGAGAGAGGTGAAAGGCAGAGATGACTTTAGGGAGGAAGGAAGGATCTGTTCTAAGGACCACCTTCTCCCTATGAAAAACGGTATAGGGGGATCGGCCCTGAAGGCAGCTAGCTCCCCTACTCTGTGTGCAGTGGTAATGGCTACGAGAAAGGCCGTCTTCCAGGACACTAACCTGAGGTCGGCGGTAGCCATCGGCTCGAACGGTTTAGTCATGAGTTGAGAAAGGACTAGAGACAAGCTCCAGGAAGGCACCAACAATTTCCTAGGCGGGCACATGCGAAGAAGACCCTTGAGGAACGTCTTGGTGAGACGGTGGGAGAACACTGACGAGCCCTGTATGAGGGGGTGGTAGGCGGAGATCGCCGCCAAATGAACCCTCAAGGACGAGTGTGCCAGGCCAGTATCCTTCAGGTGCACGATGTAGGCGAAGATCTCACGGAGAGATGATCGAATCGGATCGAAGGAGTGATCAGCAGCATAGGATTGGAATCTGTTCCACTTGAACTGATAGGAACGTTGAGTAGAAGGCTTCCTAGCATTCAGGAGGATTTCGGAAACCTGAGGCGAGAAGTCTAGGGCTGGATCTTCCAGGCCATTAATTTGAAAAATCCCGGATTGGGATGGAGGATTCTCCCTTGGGCCCGAGAGAGGAGATCTGGGACGACAGGGAGGGGATGGAAGGAAAGACAGGAGAGTTGAAGCAGGTGTGAGAACCAGACCTGGCGTGGCCACCACGGAGTGATCAGAATGCAGGAGGTGCTGTCTGTACGAATCTTCTGCATGACCCGAGAGATGAGAGGGAACAGAGGAAACAGGTAAAACAGGGTTCCATTCCACTTGTGGAGAAAGGCATCCCCAAGCGACCGAGCAGACGGGGGACCCCTGCTGAAAAACAGGCGACATCGGGCATTGTCGACGAACGCGAAGCCGTCGACAGCTGGGTGACTGAACTCCCGAAACAGAGGTCAAAGATACCGGAGGGGAATGGACCATTCATTGTCCGATGAGGCAGAACGACTCAACCGGTCTGCATCGACATTCTGATCCCCGGGAATATGGATCGCTGAGAGCGTGATGGAGTGATCGAGGCACCAGGACCAGAGGTCTATCGCCAAGTTGCAGAGACGAACAGAGGCAGTGCCGCCCTGTTTGTTGACATAATAAACGGCCGTGGTGCTGTCGGAAGCCACTTGGACGACACGGTCTCGAAGGGTCGGAAGAAAGGACCGAAGGGCCAGATAAATTGCTTGCAACTCCAGGTAATTTATGTGGCGAGTTGCATCTCGAGCAGACCAAGCCCCCTGGACAGTAAGCGTTCCGCACTGGGCTCCCCAACCCCAGAGGGAAGCGTCTGTGGTCAACAGCAACTCGGGAGGAGGAGGTCGAAAAGGCATCCCGGAAAGGAGGTGGATAGGTTGAGCCCACCACTCGAGGGAGTCGAGGACAGTTTGCGGGATCGACAGAATCGTGTGCCAAGGCCTCCGGAGGGGATCGAAGGCTCGGAGGAGCCAGAGCTGAAGCGGCCACATTCTCAGCCGGGCGTTGTGGACAACGAACACCATGGAGGCAAAGTGACCGAGGAGCCTCATGACAGAACGGGCGGATTGTTGGGGACACGTCTGAAAGGCAGACACCATCGCCCGAATGTCGGAAGCCCTGGATTCCGAAAGGAAAGCCGCTTCGAGGTTGGTGTCGAGTCGAGCCCCGAGGAATCGAAGGATTTGAAGGGGCTGAAGGGAGGACTTGGCGTGGTTGACGCAGAGCCCGAGAGCACGGAGAAGGGAGAGAGTCTCCCGAGTGTCGTGGAGCAACTGACTTGGCATTGGAGCTACAAGAAGCCAGTCGTCGATGTAAGGATAAAGAGTGTCTCCCCGTCGGTGGAGCTCGGCCATCACCACAGCCATCAGCTTGGTGAACACCCGTGGAGTTGTAGAAAGGCCGAAGGGAAGCACCCTGTACTGGTAGTGGGCATCTTCAATGGTGAACCGGAAAAACCGCCGGTGTTGGGGATGGATCGTGACATGGAAGTATGCGTCTTGGAGGTCGACTGACGCAAGCCACGCTGCCCGTGGAATGAGAGGAAGGATCGACTGCAGAGTGACCATTCTGAATTTCTGATACCGAATGTAACGGTTGAGATCCCGAAGGTCCATAATCGGTCTGAAGCCGCCGTCCCTCTTGGGGACCAGGAAATACTTCGAGTAGAAGCCGAGAGTTTGTTGCGCCTCCGGGACGACCTCGATGGCCCCCTTGGCAAGGAGAGTGGCAACCTCGAGATCGAGGAGAGGGTCTGGAGGCGTGACGACAAATTGTGGGAGGATCGGAGGCGAAACGAACTCTATGGCGTACCCGACCCGCAGGATGGTGAGGACCCAGAAGTCGTTTGAAATTTGTTCTCAGGCTGGTAGAAAGGGGAAGAGGCGGGTACGGACGGAAGGAGTGTACGACATTGGAGAGAGACGGTGGGGACAGTCAAACAGACTGCTTAGGCTGCGGTGGCTTTTTGGTAGGTTGGGAAAGGTGTTTGGAAGGGGGACAGGAATCATACGGTTTTCTCCTCCATTGGGAGTGAGGTGCCAGAGATAGGTATCGCCTGGAGCCGGAAGGCTTCCAGGAACGGTTTCTGGGACGGTAAGGTGCAGCCGAGACTCCAAGGTTTCGGGCCTGCTTACGACTCTCATCAACAGCCTTCAACACTTCTTCGGTGGTGGAGTGGAAGAGGCCGTTTCCGTCAAAGGAGAGGTCTTTTACACGGAACTTGACGTCCGGTTGTAGAGAGGTGCCCCGCAGCCAGGCATGACGCCGGAGAGCGACAGAAGACACCAGGAGTTTAGAGGAGCAATTGACTGCATGACGAACGGAATTGATTTGTTGCTTTGATATGGCACAAACCTCAGACAAGGCAGCCAAGAGAGTGGGACGGTGCTCTTCCGGAACAAACTCCAGGACAGGACGAATTGCATTGGCAACATTGAATGCATAAGCGGACAAGTAAGATAAATAAGTATCGACACGGAGATTCATGGAGGCCAGAGAGTACATCTTCTTGGCCAGAAGATCCAGTTTACGACCCTCACGGTCAGGAGGCGTGGACTGGCGAGCAGGCTGCTTCGATCTCGAAGAAGAGTGAACCACCATGGAGTTTGGAGGTGGCTGACAAACAAGGAATTTGCCAGGAGCGTCTTGGATCCTGTACAACCCATCATAGCGCCTCAAAACCGGGGGGATCGAAGCCGGGTGCTCCCATGACTCTTTCAGGATAGAAAGATGAACAGGCAGCAAAGGCAAGATGGGAGACGGAGGGAGATCAGCCTGGACCAATCGGTGAACGACGTCGGTCACAGCTGGGGATTCTGTAAAGCCCTGTACTTGAAGGGCAGTCACCATCCTGGTAACGAGCTCCAAAAATGCTTTAGGGCCCTCAGTAGGTGAAATCGACCCCGAGTGTCGAGGCTCATCCTCGATCCGAGAGACCTCGGGATCGAACTCCACCGAATCCGACCTGTCCAAGATCGACATGGGGGAGGAGGATCACGGTTGGACAAGGTCGATGATGGGATGGTCGACAGACGGCCGGTGTCGAGGTTCCATTGGGGAACTCCTTGGAGCGTCCCGATTTCTGGGAAGGTCAGAAGGCTGTTCCCGAGAGGCAGAATGAGCCGAGGCAACAGACGCTGAGCGCCGAGGGCGGTCAGGGGCATGGGCCTGATCTCCACGTTCTGAATGCCGGATTCGGTCATAGTGGTGTCTCTCCGGTGTCGGAGACCTCGAATAATAATAGGCCGCATCCGGACGCTCCCGACGGTCTTCACAAGACCAGAATTGGTGGTCAGAGGCGGAATCAGACGACGACGGGGATTGCCTACGGATCAGGCATCGATGATCGTAACGGGATCAGGACTGCGCATGGCGGTGCACAACCGGACCCTTGTCCAAAGTGTGGACCGGGGTAGTGGAACGCCTCGCTGGAGACCGGGAACCTCTTCGCGGAGACAGCTGCGGAGGCGATCTGGTCAACTGGCCCAACGGTATCGTCCCCGTAGGCGACGAGTGGGAGTGCTGCAGAGTCTGCTGCCGAGCCGCAGACTTGTGGGATGTCGAGGCCAGGGCCGGCATCGACGTCGACAACCCAGTCACAACGATGGGGTCCACCCTCGAAACTGAAGCAGATGGCGAGGCCTTCGACTTTGAAGGGGTCTTATCTTCAGCCCGCTTAGGTTTCTGTTTCGGTGCCTTCGAGGAGGTGTCCGATTTCTTTGCTACCAAGACCTGGGAAGCCCCTGAGGACATTGTGGGACGCAGAGCCGATTCTACAAGAAGAGCTTTGAGCCTAGCCTCTCGATTACAGCGAGCCTGACGAGTGAAACTCGCACAATGAGGGCAGGTATCTACTCTATGGGCCTCACCCGAACAGATTAAGCAAAGGTCGTGCCCATCGTTGGATGGAATTTTAGCAGGGCAACGACGACAGACCTTAAAGAATTGAGTCTTTCCTATACAAAAATCCCCACCCACCCTCCAAGGAAAGGAGGGGGGTGGGGGGAAGAGAGATAGGCAAAGATTTTTTTTTTGTATTTTTTACGACAGAAGAAGAGAAAGAAGTAGATGGAAAAACAAAAGCGAAAGCGAAGAAAGATATACTCAGCTGAGGTAAATGGAGGAACGACAGGAATGAGGTGTGAACACGAAGGCGGTCGAAGAAGAACTGAGTGGGAGGCGGCTCTCTCTCCCGCTCTGGGCATGCGCAGTGCATGTCTCCTCCCCCAGGGCAGGAGGAGAGCCTGCCAAAAGCTCTTCTGAGGTAAAGCTCTAGAAGTTTCTCCGATCGAGGTCGTGCGCAGGTGCCCAACCCATGTGTGGGACTGCACAGAGACCACGACGAAGATCAGTTTGTCTCCTGTTAGCCAGAGGTGGAGATGCCTATCCATACATGTGAGCAACTGGAAAATGCTTAAAAAGGTATCCATGGCTAGGCCAACATATGCAGGTGAAAGAAGGGATGAGGAAGAAGAAAATCTCCTAATCTGGTGGTGACCCCCCCATCCTCCCAGTTTCCTGCCAGTAGAAAACTAGTGGTACAGTGGTATCGACGTCGACAACCCCAGCCCCAACGCCCCTCCACCAGCCTACTCGCTCTGTCACTCTACATTCAGCCTGTTCTAAGTGTAAAGAAGGAGTATGAGGACATTACTCCAGTGAAGAGACACATTATGAATATGGCTTTGTCTGAGCACCAGGGCAGTGTAGAGATTAGGAATGTCAAGACTAGGATCTGGGAAATCCAGGTTTGAATCCCCACTCTGCCATGGGAGTTTGCTGGGTGACCTTGAGCCCATCACACTGTCCTGGTGTAACCTGTCATGAACCCAGAGGTGTAAGGTTCCTTTGAAGCTCACCAGGAGTTTCCTGGGGCCATGACAGCTGTTTACTTTCCCAGTGAAGAGGGCTATAGGATGCACCAACAGATCAGCAAGACCGGAGAGGTGTTCCCACATGAAGAGATAACCTGCTCCTATAAAGGGATAACGATTTGCTCTATCTGCCAGGAAGGGCAAGATGGATTGCACTTGTACAATGTGATCTGGTTACTGAGATGTGCGGAACATTTACCCTTGGATGATTGAGAAAATACAGGCTCACCACCCATGTGGGATCGAATTCCCTAAATCTGGACTGGGTAGGAGACTTCCAGCCAGCCAGTTAGTTCACCTGGAGAAAATGGTTGCTTTGGAAAGTGTTGTTCCATGGCATTATAACCCCCTGAAGTCCCTTCCTTCCCCAAACTCTGCCCTCCTCAGGCTTCACCCCCCCACCAAAAGCACCAGGTATATCCCAACCTGGAACTGGCAACACAATTCAAACGCTAGGAATTGAATTCCCCTGCAGGGAGCAGGTGGGGGTATGTGTCAGGATTTGCATTCACTCCACAGGCATCCATAACCTACTTCACAGAGCTGCTGTAAGGGTAAAATGGAAGAGAGGAGAACATTGTAAGGGTAAAACCATTTTAGTGACTGAGTTACTAAGATGGTTGACTCTGGCAATGCTGTGGATATAGTGTATCTAGATTTCAGTAAGGCATTTGACAGAAGGGAATTTCACATTACCGAGACTCTGTCGGTTTGAAGCCGTTTCTGATTCGTCTTGAAGTAAACCGGTACAGGGCTGCCATTTCACACATGGCTTTCCCTGACCGGAAAAGAGCCGAATCAGAAGCGGTTTGGCAATTCAGATTGCACCGCTTTGTTTTCCCGCCGGTTCCCGCCACGCCTTTTTTTAAAAAAATGTTCGCTTTAGAGCGCTATAGCGCTATAAAACAACACTGCAGGCATTCCAATGGGGTTGCCATGATGCTATAGCGCTATAACGCTCTAAAGCGAACGTTCAAAAAAAAAAAAAAAAGCCGGAGATCGCCCGCGCGGGCGAAAAAAGGCGGGAAAAAAGTGTATCGGATCCGGGAGAAGAAACTGACGACTACTTGGAAGCGGTTGACAGGTACAACGCTTCAGCCCCGTTTCCTGAACGGGACAGAAGCGATTCTGTGTGAAATTACAAATATATTCCGGTAGGGAACCGCATTCCTGGGGGATGCGGCACGAACTTTTTAAAAGTAAACAAAAAAACAAAATGTCGATACTGGAAAAAGTCCTGCAGATACCGGAAGAGAAGAGAGGAGGGACTTCCGGTCCAGATAGCCCACCCCCAGAGCTTGCTGTCAATCAACAGGAAAAGGAGATGCTGTGCCCCCTGCTGGAACAAGTGCGCAAAATCAACGAAACTTTGTCTAAAATGGATAGTGTTCTCATCAGTCGACAGAACCAGATTTTGGAAACAACTAGAAAGATGATTGAGATTGAACAGAAATCGAATTTGATTCTAGGTTTCCAGGGCGTTAAAGAAGAAGAGAAAGAAGATCTCGGATTTACCTTGACAAATGTCTTGGCACCCCTAACTGGCAGTGAAGCGATAAAATTAAAAGAAGAGGTGGATGAGGCTCCCAAAGCCTATTCCGCTTTTATAAAAGAGAATACTCTGCCAGTAGAAGGGGATGTTGAGCATAACAAGCGACAAACTGGAGATCTAATTTCATCTGAAGAGTTTGTGGAGCCCAGGAAGCCTGAAAGCCAGAAGTTTAAGGAAAAAGAGAAAAGAAAGAAGAAGGATTTCATCTTTAAAATGCAGAAACTTCTGAAGAGACACGCCAGCAGAGAGGAAGATGCAGTATTCCAAACTGGGACAAGCGAAGAAGACAGCAGCCCAGGGGAAAGTGGTGATGGAACGGAAGACTTCAAAGTTAAAATGGACTCAATCCATAACTGGAAGAGATTTAAAAAGAAGAGATTTTGAGGACTGTTCGTGTAACATCTGGAAGGAGCTGTTTAATTACTAACCCCAATGGACTTTACTAACTGCATTAACAGAGTGATTTTGGACTTCGTAATAGTTAAAAAGAAGATCTTCTAACCACGATAGATGCCAAAACTGGTATTGGTTTTTTAACCTAAACTAACACTCACTAACAGGAAAAATTTCACTCCATCTTTTTCTTTCTCCACCTGTCTACCCTTCCTGTTTCTTATAAAAAGAATAAAATTCTCTCTTTTTTAAGAGAGTTTTACAAAAAAAAAAAACTAAAACGGTTCTGTCTGAAATGCCAGACCAGAAACCGTTTGGGAACCGTTCCTCTTCCGGATTATATCATCTGTCTAAAATTCCCCAGAGTTTCTCATGATATCCTTGAGGATAACCTGGTTAAGTGTGGGCTGGATGGTGCAACCGTGGGATGGATTCATGGTTGGTTGAAAAATCGTACCCAACGAGTGCTCGTAAATGGCTCTGCGTCTACGTGGAGGGAAGTCTCGAGTGGAGTGCCGCAGGGCTCGGTCCTGGGCCCAGTGTTGTTCAATGTTTTTATAAATGACCTGGAGGAAGAGATAGAGGGGATGCTGATCAAATTTGCAGATGACACAAAGCTGGGTGGGATTGCTAATTCTGAAGAAGATAGAGTCAGGATTCAGAATGATCTAGATAGACTGGAGCAGTGGGTTGAGATAAATAAAATGAATTTCAATAGAGATAAGTGCAAAGGCCTACAAAAAAAATCAAAGGCACAGATATAGAATGGGAGGGACTTGGCTTGACAGCAGCACACGTGAAAGGGATCTAGGTGTTCTGGTTGATCACAAGCTAAACATGAGCCTGCAGTGTGATGCGGCTGCGAAGAAAGCTAATGCAATCTTAGGATGCATTAGCAGAAGCATTGTGTCCAGATCACGGGAGGTGGTAGTTCCGCTGTATTCTGCTATGGTCAGGCCCCATCTGGAGTACAGTGTCCAGTTCTGGGCACCACATTTTCGGAAGGATGTTGACAAACTCGAGCGGGTCCAGAGGAGGGCGACCAGGATGGTGAGAGGGTTGGAGTCCAAGTCTTATGAGGAAAGGCTGAGGGAGTTGGGTATGTTTAGCCTGGGAAAGATAAGGTTTAGAGGGGACATGATTGCAGTCTTCAAGTATTTGAAGGGCTGTCATGTAGAAGATGGAGTGGATCTATTCTCTCTTGCTCCAGATTGCAAGACTAGATCTAATGGGTGGAAATTACAAGGGAGTCGTTACCGGCTTAATATCAGGAGAAACGTCCTGACTGTAAGAGTGGTTGAGCAGTGGAACAGACTGCCTCGGGAGGTGGTGGATGCTCCTTCGCTGGACGTTTTCAAGCGGAGACTGGATGACCATCTTTCAGGTATGTTGTAGGTATGTAGGTATGTAGAGCTATCTTTCGGCTATGCTCCTGCACAGTGCAGGGGGTTGGACTAGATGACCTGCAAGGTCCCTTCCAACTCTAACATTCTATGATTCTATGAAAATGGAAGAGAGGAGAACATTGTAAGCCGCTTAGGATGCCCATTGGGCTGGCAGGCAGGGTATAAATGAAGCAAATAAATGCACGTATATATCACTTCACTGAGCCAAGGATAAGAGGGGGAAATGAAATTAACGGAGAGATGCACAGATCCAACTCTTCACTCAGCAACTTGGAGGAGGAAAACTGTAGAAATGTAAAGCTAGTTTACACGTAATCATTAGTGAAGTATGGAAATATAGGAAGTGAAGTGTAGAAAGCAAGCCCCTCTGAAAGTCACCATGTTATTCACACCTTAGAGTATACCTTCACAGCCATAAGGACTAGAAAGTGGTTCTTATGGTTCTTTAGAATCGTTAGTTAAAAAACCCCAACACATTATCTCAGCAGATGGAGGGTCCCCTTCAGTCACCACAGCTAGTAGTCGTTGACGGGTTTCCCCAACAACCTTTGCTCATTTGAAACAAAAACAGAGCAAGGCTCCAGGCCTTATGGCCGCAAAGTCTGGAGGCTTCTCGGTCCACAGGCGAACAGTCAGAAGCCAAAGGAGGTGGGTAATTCGGGCAGGTGCCAAAGGCAAAGTCTCGGCGTCCCACATTAACGCCATGCCTGTAAGCTAACAGAAGTAGAACATTTTGCAAAATGGTGATTTGCTGCAAGACCGCGCAGAACTAAAATTATACAAGTTTGGAGAGTTTCCCCTGATACAAAGAGCAACAGAACGGCAGAAGCCGTGCGACACACACTCCTTGGTCCCTTGATCTGGCTCGTGACAGCAGAAAGTGTTCCCCACCGTGAAGGGTGTGACCTGAAGAACACCAGTGGGACCAGACCGATGTCTGGCATCCTGCTTCCTCCACATAGCCCCCAAAGGTCCGAAGATGGTGAACAAAGGCTTCCAGGGGCTCATCCCCTGTGCTCAATGCTCCCTCTAAGCTGTGGAGTCTTGTGAGCAAAAGTTCTACTTTGTGAGCTCCAGGCATTAAAGTTGTGAGGGAGCGATTGGGCTACTGCATCAGTGAGTTTGCTCTGGAGCCATCCCTTCCTGAGTGAGGACAAAAAACGTGTGAGACGGAGGCTAAAAAAGCTGTGAGCTAGCTCACACTAACTCTCAGCTTAGAGGGAGCACTGCCTGTGCTACTGGTACTTGCAGGGACGTTTTCTGAACATGGAGAGCCTCTGCAGCCATCATGACTCAATAGCTATAGGCCCAGGGCTATTTTTGTAGCAGGAACTCCTTTGCATATTAGGCGACACACCCCTAATGTAGCCAATCCTCCAAGAGCTTACAGAGCTCTTCTTACAGCGGCTACTGTAAGCTCTTGGAGGACTGGCTACATTAGGGGTGTGTTGCCTAATATGCAAAGGAGTTCCTGCTACAAAAAGAGCCCTAGCTATAGATAAGTGATACAGACAGCAGCCTGAACAGCCTAGGACTAGCCCAAGCTCAGAAGCTAAGCAGGCTCAACAGTGGTCAATCCTTGGATGGGAGACCACCAAGACCAGGGTTGCTATACAGAGGAAGAATTGTCTCTGCTCACCTTTTGCCTCAACTCCCCCCCCTAAGTCTGCTGTCCAGTCACAGCCCTTAATTAAGTGGCACAGAAACAGACTCAGGACTACAGCGTGTGTGTGTGTGTGGGGGGGAGATGCGGGGGATGCCAGGCAAGCCAATGCTTTTTTCCCTCCTCTGCCATGCCGCTCCATATCCTCTTGCTGACACACAAAGCAAGGCACAACCCGGACCGTTGCTGAGCTGCAAAAGGCCTGTCCCTGAGATATGGGAGGGGATAGAGTCACAGCTATGACTGTGGTTCCCCTTCTGACCCAGCCGCTTCCTGTTGCCGTGACCACATCGTGTAAGGCTTTTCTACTTCTAAAAGCCCTGCCTTGGAGTTGTTCCACTGCTTCAGCGGGGAGGGGGCGAGGCAGCTGTGAGCTATGCCTCATCCCCCATCCTCTAGCCCTTCCCTCCAAAACTGAAACAACCCTCCCCCAGTGGGATCTTTTACTTCTCCGGGACTCTCTACCTTAGCCTCACTTTGTTGGCAGGCGTGCAAAGCATGCAGATCTATTCGTTCAGATTTCTGGATCTTATTTTATTCAGATGCAAAGGCTACACAGCCATTTCTTTTGCTTTTCCCCAAGCTATAGCCTGTGCCCTTCAACTCACTACATGGTAACCAGCAAACATTCTCAATTCCACTTCCCTTTGATACAAGAGAGCCAGTTTGGTGTAGTGGTTAGGACTGTGGACTCTAGTCTGGGAGAACCAGGTTTGATTCCCCACTCCGCCACATGCAGCTGCTGGAGTGACCTTGGATCAGTTACAAGTTCTTTCAGAGCTGTTCTCTCACAACCAGTTCTCAAAAGCGTTCTCTCAGCCCCACCTACCTCACAAGGTATCTGTTGCGGGAAGGAGATTGTAAACCGCTCTGAGACCCCTTCGGGTAGTGAGGGGCGGGGTACAATTTCTTTCTTCTTCTTTGCTGAGAAGCGTGAAGCAGCAACTGTATTCCCCCTTCTAAGGCCCTGAATTTCCCAATCCTGTTGCAATAAGGTTTTCTGAGGCTGAATTAGCAGCTAAGGAGGGAAAGGGGAACTGCCGTGGAAAGCTACCGGAAAAGCCTCTCTGCTGAAACACCCCAGGCCTTGAGCGTATGGACAGCGGCACCACTCAGCTGTCGCTGAAAACACCTCTTCCAGACTACACATAGTGATCCATGTCCTTCGGTACCTCATTGTGCTTGAATATCTCACCTGCAACAGCCACTCTGGCACCCTCTCGCAGTCATGGTGAAACCTGATTGACGGAGGACAATCAAAATAAAATGAACTCTAAGGGCTGGAGTCATGCCGAGTCAGTGATGCATAGATTTTCTGTGGACGCAGGGCCTGTTACTGAGTACAGGTGAGGAAGTCCCTGATTGAAGTCTTGCCTTATCTCCATCCTCTAGGGAATGGCCTTGGAGATAAGATAGGGGCAGTATCTGCATTACCAGATGGGCAGACTGCGGGTGTCCATCTTCAAGGCCGAAAAACTGGAAGAAACAAGGCAAACTTAACCCTCGCAAAACATAAAGACCGCCGGAAGAGTCTTAAACCAGGCAGTGTTCCATGTGGACCACTATTGGGAAAGAGGGAAGATAAAATAAGTTTGCAGCTACATATAAAATGGATGGTCCCCCTGATGCTTGGCAATGAGAATAAACTGGCTTGGCTGTTTCCGGAAGAATTTGACGGATACCAGGGACAAAGAAGTGGGGTTCTAGATCAAATCAAGCCTGAACGCTCCCTAGAAGCTAAAATTACTAAACTGAGGCTATCATAACTTTGGTCACATTATGAGGAGACAAGAGTCACCGGAAAAGACGATGATGCCAGGAAGAACCTGAAGGCAGCAGGAAAAGACGAGGAAGACCCAACCATCAATTAAGCCACGGCCCTCGGTTGCAAGATCTGAGCAGGGTTGTTAATGATAGAACCCAAGAGCCCTGCTGGATCAGGCCAATAGTCTGTCCAGTCCAGCATCCTGTCTCACACAGTGGCTAACTGGGTCTTCTGGACAGCCAACTGCTAGCTCTCGCCTGGCCCAATTATTTAGAGTCATTCGGTCACTGACTACCTTGCCTCAGGGCATACCAAATGCTAGGGGATTGGCTATTGGCTGTAAGGCATTTGGGAGCCGTTTTGCAGACAAAGTCTTGCCGCTCTGCTGTGACCTCCCGTCCGCAAGTGACACAATAAGGGAACTGGAAGCCTGTGGGCCGTCTTCCGGTCCAGTCTTGGGCCACTTCAGTCTGCTCTCCCAGGACAAAGCTGACAAGATCCTGATAGCTGTTAAGCCAACTACCTACCTTCTAGATCCCTGCCCATCGTGGCTGGTTAAGGCCTGTGGCAATGAAGTACAGACCCCTCTGAGGGAGATTAACTTGTCCCTTTCAACCGGGACCTTACCAGAGGGACTGAAGGAGGCGGTAGTTCACCCTCTCCTTAAAAAACCTTCTCTGGACCCAACGGCCCTTAATAACTACGCCCAGTCTCTAATCTACCACTCCTGGGTAAGGTGGTTGAGAGGGCAGTGGCCACACAGCTTCAGGCTTCCTTGGAGGAGGCTAAAGTCCTGGATCCCTTCCAGCCTGGCTTTTACCCCCCACATGGGATGAAGACGGTGTTGGTCACCCTGGTGGATGATCTCCGGAGACACCTGGACCGAGGCAGATCGGCGCTGCTTGTTCTTCTTGACCTATCAGCAGTGTTTGATATGGTTGCCCATGAGGTGTTAACCCACCGCCTCACCAGTGCCGGGATATGGGGGCTTGCCTTGCAGCGGCTGGCCTCCTTCCTTCGGGTCGGGGACAAAGGTTGGCACTTAGGGGGTAGTTATCCCAGCGACATCCACTGGAATGTGGTGTCCCGCAGGGAGCAGTTCTCTCCCCCATGCTGTTCAAAATCTATAGGCACCCCCTTGCCCAGATTATCTGGAGATATGGGCTGTGTTGTCCCCAGTATGTGGATGACACCCAGTTCTATCTGCTGATGAGAGGGCTGCCCAGACACGGCCCCAGGACACCTGGATGAGGTGCTACAGGTTGCGGCTGGATGGTTATGACAGAGCTGACTGAAGTTAAATCCTTCTATGACAGAGGTCCTGTACCTGGATCAGGGGATTAGGCTCCCGTCAATGGGGCTCCACTGGTGCCTATGCCAGGGGTGGAGTCTGGGAGTGTTCCTGGATATCTCCCTCTCCATGGAGATCCAGGTCACTGTCTCTGCCAGGTCTGCCTTTTTCTATTTGAGGCAGATCAGGCAGCCCCATATCTCACGCCCTGAGCCCGTTGAGGGAGGGTGATATATAAATCAAATAAATAAAATAAACAACAGGGCACAGAGGCCGAGGCCTTCCCCTGATGTTGTCTCCTGTCCCTGCGATTCAGAGGCTTAGTGCCCCTGAACTTGAAGGTTTCCCTCAGCCACCATGGCTACTAGCCATTGATAAGACTTACCCTCCATGAATCTATTGAATCTCCTTTTCAAGTTGTTTACTCCTGTGGTCACCCCTACATCCTCTGGCAGCAAATTCCACATTTTAATCACTCTGTGTATAGTAGTATTTCCTTTTGTCCGTCCTGAACCTACTGCCCATCAGGTTCACTGGATGCCATCGAGTTCTAGTATTTTGGGAGAGGGAGAATGCTCTGAAGGTTATTAATTCATAGAGCTGCCGTGAGTTGGAAGTGACTTGAGGGCACTTAACACGTGCACTTGGCATCGGGGAGACACAAAATACAACCTTTGGTACAGAGTTGGTTTCCACTTAGTTACTAGGCCTTA
Source organism: Gekko gecko (assembly GCA_029375565.1). NCBI lineage: Eukaryota > Metazoa > Chordata > Lepidosauria > Squamata > Gekkonidae > Gekko > Gekko gecko. Next base: position 19,379,447 of record JAPDNY010000001.1, on the reverse strand, counting down.
TGGTTGCAAAGATATGCTTAGAAGTGTATAGGCAATGCTTAGGTGCAATCTCAAGGAGTGTCTGAATAAGATGCCCAGTAGCTGGAAGGAAAACCTTACTCTTCCCCATGCCTAGAAGAATAAATTATGCAAAATGAGAGTCTACGTGGTGGTGGAAAGGGTTGACCAGTCGCAGCTAACTTATGGCAACCCTGTAGGGTTTTCAAGGCAAAAGACAGAAACAGAGGTGGTTGTGCCATCGCTTGGCTCTGTGCAGCAACCCTGGACTTCCCTGGTGGTCTCCCATCCAAGTACCAGCCAGGGCTGACTCTGCTTAACTTGCAAGATTTGAGGAGATCAGGCCAGCCTGGGCCATCCAGGGTGGGGCAGAATCTGTGTACTTTTGCCCAATTTATTCAGGTTGCTGAATTTCTAGTGCTGACTGCTATTTTGTCAGGGTGGCCCTGGGCTTTGCAGTCGTGACTGGGCCCATATGCTAGAAAACAAGCAGGGAGGAGTCGGGGAGTTAGTGCTCTGCTAGAGGAGACGGCCTAGCCATAGGGCTAGCTCACCAATTACTGCAGAAACACGCTTTGCACAGTTGTCGTGCATATGTATGACCAACGACAAGCCCAGCGCGCATGCCCTGGGGCAGACGAGACAAGACTCGCGGAGGAAGGGAGGCGAGGCAGGAAGCCAAGGCCACTAACTTTGCTTTTTTATTTATTGGGTGTGCAGCAGACAAAATGCAGCCTCACAGCCGGGGAAAGAAAAAGAAGAAGAAAAAACCAGACAACCAACCAGTGATGATGAACCTCCCGCACGCCAGGGCTGCTGGCGAAGAGGATTAAAACTGCGAGGGGGGCGGAGGGGAAAAGAAGAGGGCAGCGTACAGACGGGAACGAGTGCCAAGAGGCAGAGCGATGGGGCAAGACGATCGATGGGGCCAGCCCCTGTGCTGGCAGGGTGTTTGGCGTGAGCACCACACACGCATGTTTGTGTGTGAAACGAGAGCGAGATCGACACACCGCTCGACTGTACAAGTCCCTGCCTCTGACACAGGAGAGGCACCCTCGGACTGCGCTGCCAGCATCCAAAAGTCCCAGCTGCCCTCTTCAATCAGGAGAGGGAGGGCGGAGTCAAAATCATCACCGAATCGCGATCAGACCAACATCCATTAGCTTCTGGATTTTCTGAGCGATGACCGGATTCTTCAAGTGTCTGCAGAGAGAAGAAACAAGGAGGTTCACATCAGGGCTGCTGCCTCCAAAAATGGTTGAGCAGTTACGGTGTTTTGAGTTGCAGCAGGAGCCCTCTGCGGGTGCAGAGACGAATGTGGAGCCCAGTGCAGTGGGGTTAAGGGTGTCAGGTGAGGACCCGGGAGACAGGGTTGCCAAGACTCTTACCTGCAATATTGGGGGGGACCTGGTCCCCACTGCACTGGGAGTTTCACGTGCATGCCAAGTGCACGCCGCTATTACATCGCCCAGAAGTGATGTAACCATGCTGGGTACGTCGCAAGGTGACGCTCTAGCAATCACCATAAAAACTCTATGGTACCGTAGAGTTTTTAGAGCGATTGCTAGAGCATTGCCCTGCGATGTGCCCAGTGTGATTACGTCACTTCTGGGCGACATAATTGTGCTGGGCACGTCGGCCTGACCTGGCCACTTTGGGGGTGGGGTTTCCCACGCCGGCCAGATCCGGACCGGCGGACTGGGGGCCCTTCCGACAGGGGAATCCCCGCCCTCCAGGGGGACTTGGCAGCCCTACGGGGAGACCCAGGTTCAAATCCACACTCTGTCCTGGAAGCTTGAGTCAGCAGCCCTCTCTTGGCCTAACGGAGCTCAAAGAATTGTTGTGAGGATAAAATGGAGGAGAGGAGGAGGATGTAAGACACTCTGGGTCCCCACTGGAGAGAAAGGTGGGGTATAAATGAAGTAAAATAAAAGCCTTATAAACTATTTATGTGGCAGACTTCAGAAACCACCGGGCTACCAAACTGTGTAGTACGGCCACACGGGAGAGAGTGCTTTGAAAATGTGTAGAAACGCTTTGAAAAGCACAAGTGGAATCTTTGAAAAGGCTTTGGAGGAAGCCACCCCCAACCCAATCCCTACAGACTGCCACAGACCTCAAACCGTTTCCAGCCCTTCCTCATAACTATTCTGATGCCCCTACAACATAAAAAAGTTTCCTGGAATGTTAAAAGCCCTGAACGCCGAAATCGCCCAGAATAAGGCTTACGAAATTAGAATCTATCCAAAACAACATTGATCTGCATGCATCTGAAGTAAAACCTGGATTCCAAACCCTCTTTGCTTCAAGAGCCTCACCCACCTATGGGCGCAATGACCAGTCTCAGCCCCAGCTTGTGCTTCCTATACTCTCCTGGCTGGTCCAAAGCATGAGATGTTGTTCAAAATATGCACCATTCCACAACTGATTGCCAATTATGTCCCACTGACTTCAATGGGGCGGTCTGGTGTTTAGAACTGCGGCGCTACCAATGTTATTTGGCACAACACGGGAGCTGCCAGGCTAAAGACAAAGGAACCTGAGACCAGACTATCATCTCTTGTGTACCGATACCATCGATGCCATTTGGACTGGCACCCGACCCCCTGAAGGATTTCTGTAGAGACCCCAGGCTGGTCCTGCCCAAGCTGACCACGCCAACCCAGCCTCCCCCCGCCTGCCCTCACTCACTCGCTTAGTGCTTGCGGATCTTTCTGCATCTGCTCCAGGATCAGCCTCATGGCCGGGTCACTCATGATCTGCTGCACCTCGGGATCGGCCATGGCACGGCGCTTCACATCCTCCGGGTTGTCGTTGCGATTGTACTGGGACATGAGGCAGCGCTGGTAACCCTCCGCGGCTTCCTGCGGGGGTCGAAGGCAGCGGTGTGAGAGATTCTGCTTGGAGGCTGGTGTTGCCTTGCCTCCGTTTCCCCCCATTTTCGTGAACTTGGCAAGTCCGACAAAGACCTGTATTGCTCTGCAACAGCTTCTTGCCCCCTACCAGAGCATGCTGAAGAGACAACTGAGTCTTGGACTGCAAAGACAGCTCAGCACAGCCGTCTGGAGAAAGAATATGACTGGCTAGGGGCATATAAATACATATATAAATGAAGGCAAAGTTTAGGAATACCCTTCTCCTGGGAGAGAAAGCCGGTTTCCACTAGGAAGGCCCTTCTCTTTGAAATCATGAGTTTTTATTCCTGGTGGGGAGGAGAGTACCCTGTAACACTCCTAACATTTCATGCCTCTTTAAAGGAAAGAAAACCTGACCTCCCCCCAAATTTCCTCTGCCACAGCAGCCATGTCCAACAAACATGCACCCACCTTACAATTTGAGTCAAGCTCAAGTGCCTTCTGATAAACATCCATGGCTTTGGTGTAATCCTTCATCGCTTCCAGGGCTGCTGCTTTGCGTGTGTAGCCCTTGACTGCAAGCCAACAGCAAACGATAGGTCACCCTCACGCCAAAAACTACTGGCCCACGTTTGCCACCCCGAGTTCTTTCTTTTGTTTGAGAGAAGAACGCAATTGTCCAGCAGCACCTGGCTATACGGCTAAGCTTTTTACAGTGCAATCCTAAGGACATCTGACGAAGGGGGCTTTGAGCAATGCTCCCTCTAAGCTGTGGAGTCTTGTGAGCAAAAATTCAACTTTGTGAGCTACTGGCATTAAACTTGTGGGCAAGCGATTTGGCTATTGCATAAATTAATTTGCTCTGGAGCCATCCTTCCTGAGCTGAGACAAAAATGTGTGAGCCAGAGGTTAAAAAACTGCGAGCTAGCTCACACTAACTCAGCTTAGAGGGAACTCTGGCTTTGAGTCTCAAAAACTTACACCCCAAAAATTTTGTTGGTCGCGACAGTGCTACTGGACTCAAGGAATGTTACACCCTTCTAAGCCCCCTGACTCCAATGGACCTAGAAGGGCAATTCTTGTAAAGACTGCACTGTCCATCAGCAGAACGGTGGGGGCAGAAGGAAAAGAGCTGAGGGGCTCACTGGGCTCACACTCTCCCTTCTTCCTCTTCCCATTGCACAATGCTAGAGAAGTATCTTTGCTCTCGTGGCAAACCAGTTTGTGGTTGCCTCCAAGCCAGCAATCTGCAGTCCACACTATGTCTGCGAACCAGGAACCCAAAGGTCTGGCATCTTGGCTTGCAGGGAAAGCACAAACCGTAGTTTGCTGCAAAAGAGTCCACTAAGGTCATTCCCATGGGAGGAGCTTGAGTGCACCCATTCATGTAGCGGCAAACCATGGTTTGGTTTTTAATATTTGGAAATAGCTGTGGTTGCCTGGAAAAAGCCACAGCCCTAGGGACTTGCAGGCAGCTTGTAATCAAGCCTCTGGGCCATTCCCCGTCACCCAGAATGCTTCAGGATGTGCTGCTTCATCACCTTTTCCTCTCCCTAATCCCTCCTCAAAGTTAACATTCTCAGGACCACATACTTACTGAAGGTGGGTTCTAGACGGATACATTCTTCACAGTCCTGTGGAAAGAGAAACCACTTTTAAAAGACTGATTTCCCCCCCATACTCAGAGGCACCAGTTAAGATCCTCCTCCCGGGGCCTGCTGCTCAGTCCTGCGCCTGCAGAGGTGAGGCAGGGGGCAAGAAGAGAGTTTTTAAAATGGAACACCACCTTGCTTTTCAGCATGCCCTCTCCCTTGAGGCTCTCCTGATGTCAAACTTTCTGTCCTTTAGGCACCAGGAAAAAAACATCTTTTTACCCTGGCTTTTAACAGATATATTCCCTCTTTTTGAGCTTTGTTTATTTATTGCATTTATTAGCCATCTTTCTACTTACAGAAAGCCAAGGCAGCTTGCAATGTAAATAAGAGAAGAGATTGGATTTATACGTTGGTCTTCATTACCCAAAGGCTGCTCAGAGCAGCTTACAATCCCCTTCCTTTCCTCTCCCCACAACACACATCCTGTGAGGTATGTGGGGATGAGAGAGCTCTTTCGAGGACTGCTCTTGAGAGAACAGCTATGATAGAATTTGTGACTGACCCAAGGTCACACCAGCAGCCGCATGTGGAGGAGTGGGGAATCAAACCTGGTTTTCCCAGATTAGAGTCCGCGCTCTTAATCACTACACCAAACCCATAAAAACCACACATTAAAACCAATAATTTAAAACTGCCGGTAGGCAGAAGAACCAACTGAATGCCATCGTGAGTAAAACTGTCTTCAGCTGCATCCTAAAAATCGAGAGTGAGGGGGGCGAGGCACGCTTCCCTGGCGAGGTTGTTGTATGATTGTGGGGCTGCCACTGAAAAGGCCCTCTTCTCATGCACCCATCAGACAAACTTCTCCGACTGACGAGACAATAAAGAGGGCCTCTCCCTCTGATCTCAGTTCCTGGGCAAGAACATATGGGAGAAGACGGTCCTTCAAATAGCCCAGTCCCAAGCCATGTAAGGACTTTAAAGGTCAAAACCAACATCTTGAACTGTACCCAGGAACAGATTAGAAGCCAGTGTAATTGCTGTAGGATTGGGAGTTTTATGCTTTGTTTCTAGCCTGAGGACTACTCTATCATTTGAAGCTACTAAATGTTTTATTATTAATAACGGTTCCATTTCTGATCTTACTGTACTGCGAGCTGCCTCGAGCAGATTTTTAAAGAGGCAGCATATGCATTTTCTAAACAACAGAGCTTGCCATTTGGTCCGATGCAGACATTCCTCAAACCTTCAAGCCAGCCTAGCTACCTGTTTCAAACAAAATAATCTGATGGTAAGGGAGGAAGAACCCAGGAATTTAAACTACACATTAGATTTATTAATTTAACTATGCATTAAATTTATTCATTAATTTGGGGGGAACAGGTGTATTGTGATATTGAAGGACCTGCAACAGAGTGACCCAGCTCCAAAACAGTTGGGAATTGGTCCTCAGTTGTTCAAAAGCACCAGGTGCCACAGAACTTGAGGGAGGGAGGGTGGGTATCGCAGCAGCTCGTCTACACACCAGATTTAAGTTGCAAGCAGCTTCAACAAATTCAGAGGTAAATCTGTTTCCCAACTGCACCAGTCCACACAGCTGAATCTCCTCCCTATGACCACTAGATATCTTCCTTCTCACCCTAGCCTGCTTCCTGGAAAAGGAATTTTCTAGCACGTACATGTAAGCATTAAAGTACATCACTTCCACCTGGCAACCTGAAGCACTACCACCTTGTCTCCGAGACCTACTGTGCATTGAAGTTAAAAGATGGAGCCACGAAGCAGAAGTTCCCAGTTGAACTCTCAACTTTGCCATGAATTCTCTCAATGGCCTTTGGCCAGCCACTCACACTCAGCCTCCCATCTGCAATATTGGGGGTTGTGGTGGTGGTGGTGGGTAATGCTTGCCTACAGCATCACAGAGCATTAGGACTGTCACTAGACAAATTACATGAAGCACTCTGAATGCTCAAAAGTGGTAAGTTAATACTACATATTATTAATTAGTACTGTGATCTGGTGGTTTATTTAAACCAGGGGCTGCAAACCTTTTTAAGCTTCTGGGCATCTTTTGAATTCTGACACAGTGTGGCCGGCCACAAAACGGCTGCTGCAGCTTACCTGCAGTCACACGGTTCTTGGACTGTGGTGGCAGCTGCTGCCAAAGCAACATTTAAAAAAAATCTGCAGCCAAGTGAATCTCCACTGACCAATCAACGCCTTGCTGGGCAGAAGCCCCACTTCTTAAAAATACTTGGGGGATGATGTGGCGCCTCCCAGGCACCACACTGGAGACCCCTGATTTACAGTAAGCCAAAGTTTCTATTCACTGCTCATGCAGCAGGTTTTCTTCTGCAAGCAACCGGCTCATTAATTCTCGGGGTCTTGAGGGACAGGCACTCAGCAAGTGGGCTTTAAAAACTTAAATGCAAGCATGTAGATTGACCCCGAAGCAAAGTCAATGCCACACGGTGCTGATAAGACGCTAGGTTTACTGAGATGTTTGGTGAGCTCTTTAAAAAATGTGGACCCTCAAGAGGTGTGTATTTGACACTATGGGAATTCTGCAGGACACACAAACACATAGGTGGGGGTTGCCACCAGCAGAAAGTGGTGCACATTATGGCCTCAGGCTCTTCCGGAGTAAAGTGAGGCAAGTCCCAGGCTACAGGTGAATCAAGAACCCATCCAGAAACTGCTCCTCAAAGTCAGTGCTCAAGTTTTTACCTCCAAGAAACCTTTTCCCAAACCAACAGGAACCACCCCCTAGCATTTATCGAACACAGCATTCAAAGTATTTCAGGTTCACTGTCAAGAAACAAAGATCTAAGGAAGGTCAGTATTATCTCTATGTTGCAGGCACAGGTCTGAGATAAAGAGAGGCTCAGCAAACTGTCAATGAATCTGTTGGCAGAGAAGAGATCTGAACTGGAGACTGCCTCAGGTCTAGGGGTGTGCAAAAAACCTCAACCCAGTATTTTTCGGATTCGGGTATACTGAAACTGAAAAATATCAGTATTTCCTGATATTCCCGAATCACAATACCGGTATGGTATTCAGATTTGGGAAATATTCAGGAAACCCAATTTTTTCCATTCCCTTATAGCCTACGGGGACTATTATAGTTAATAGTCCCCCCATAGGGTATAAATGGAGAATCAATCCAGGGTACCTAGGGGTTGTTTTTGAGGCAGAGGCACCAAATTTGCAGTACAGCTGCTAGTGCCTCTCCTCAAAAAGACTCCAAGTTTAAAAAGATTGGACTGGGGGTTCCAATTCTATGGGCCACCAAAGAAGATATCCCCATCCTCCATTGATTTCAAAGGGGAAAAAAGGGCATTTAAACCATAATCCCTTTGTTCGTCTATCTGGTTGTCCTGAAAATCCCAAATATTTTCGGGACTTGGCCATTTCAGATAGGCAAACAATATCTGAAATCACTATCCAGCTGAATCAATACCCAAAAAATACTGATAAGGTATTTTCCCGGCTCCGATTTGGCTGAATGCACACCCCTAACTCAGATCTCAGCTGATCCTCTTTGCCACTCTGTAATTCCAGCTTTTCTGTGCCTCAGAATATGTGTGCTTTGCAAAGGACTCCATATGACTTTCTAGGGTGCACTCAGTTTATTAGCCAGGCCCACTGAGCTTCTCTATTGCCATCCATGAATGTGTGACCTCCCCTGGGGACCAGCAGCTGTAGGCAACCTGTCTTTTGTACCTGTTGAAGGGAGCTTTGACTCTCAAAAGCTTATATTCTGAAAACCTTGCTGGTTTCTAAGGTGCTATTGTACTTGAACCTGTCTTTTAAGGAAGCTTATCTGCCTTTGTGCATGTCGAGTGCCATCAAGTCATCTCTGACTTACACCAACCCTACAAATTAATGACATCCAAAACATCCTATCATTAACAGTCTTATTCAGGCCTTGCAAACCTTTGCAGTTTTAAGGAATGCTGATTGGCTTCAGAGGGCCTCCAGGGTTCCCTGGAATGCAGTTCAAAAGCCCTCTCGACTCTGGGACACAGTTACCTTCAGTGCTAACTGGAACTCCAGCAATTTAGTGTAGCAAGCAGCTCTGTTGCTGTAGAGTTTGGCATCATTGGGATTGCGTTTGATGGCTTCTGTGTAGTGTTTCATTGCTTGAGGATAGTCCCCTGGAAGAAAAAGAGACAGATGATCATATTAACATGTGTATCTTGCTTCAAAATAAATACAGCTGGGTACCCATTTTGGTCTAGAAGCAGCAGAACGAAGTTTGAGTCCAGTGGCACCCTTAAGACCAACGAAGTTTAATTCTCAGTATAAGTTTTCGTGTGCATGCACGCTTCTTCAGATATACTGAAACAAACTTCCTCAAGTTTTACATATAGCCCTTCCTGGCACCTAACCCCCCCTCCACCCACTCTCTACCTATACGTAATGCTTGAGGAAGTCTATTTTATGTATCTGAAGAAGTGTTCATCTACACATGCTAAATCACTCAGTCCTCACTTATACCCAGAATTAAACTTTCTTTAAAGGTGCCACTGGACTCAAACTTAGTTCTCACATCCGTTTAGTAAACTCTTATTTGTAGGCTAATTTGCAGCTACTCACACTAATACCAACTGTATTAATCCAATCTTAGCTATAATCGCTCAATTACTTATGCATTTTGACTCTAACTAGCCCTTCCTGGCAACTAACCCTCCCAACCTATATGTAAGCTTGAGGAAGTCTGTTTCAATGTATCTGACAAAGTGTGCATGCACACGAAAGCTTATACTCAGAATTAAACTTTGTTGGTCTTAAAGGTGCCACTGGATTCAGACTGTTAACTTGCTTCAAGTTGCTGAAGCTGGCTAATTATTAAACACCAGAACTGAACAACATAGTTAAGCCAACACAGAACACCAGAGAAGTAAAATCAGCAGCAGATAAATCACAGGAAAGCAATTCAAATAACCTTGGATTTGATCAGTTCGGTCAAAAGCGTAGTGAACAAAGGAAGCTGCTTTATACAAAGTAGAACCATTAGCCAAACAACAGCAAAGCCACTCCCCCAGCATTTTTCAAGACAGCCCTTTGCTCAAAAGCACCCACAGAACCAAAAGGGCCTCTGGCAGCAGGAAAGACCTTCTGTGACCCAAAGACTCCAGTGTGCTGTGGCCAGTCAGGTAAGACTGACCTAGATGGACTGAAGGCCTAACCCACTCTAAGGCACATGTAAGGACCTCAGCGCCCCTCCTGCTGAGACCCTTCAGAAAGAAGCCCCTCCGACTTAAAACGGGGGTGGGGGTGGGGTGGGGTTTAACAGTTAACCCCTTTTTAGAGCCTAAATGCCAGGGGATCTAAAACTTCAGGAGTCTCAGAAAAGCACCTGGGTTCAGCCATGACACTGGAAGGTGCCAGGGATGTGGTAGGGTGTGGCCTGAATTAAAGCAGATCAAGTGCAACCTTCCCCAGCTCCCTGCCATCTCTCAATAACAAAAGATTTTTCAATGCTGCAGACATCATCCAATGCCCTCAACACACACCCAGAGGTGTCTGCCCAGCCCAAGGTTGGTGACTCAATCGAGGAAGACACTTAAGTCATTAACTTGTCCTCCACCCTCACCTCAGGAGTTATTCTTGCCTCTCTAGGGTCTTTGTGCCCGAGCAGATCTGGCTCACGGCAGGATAATCAAAGGAATTTTCCTGATTTGTCCCACTGAAATATGACAGCAGTTAAACCTGCCAGTAAGACTCAAACTCCTTATTCTCGACCCAATCCAAAGTCGGGACCTGGGATATTCTGTCCATAAAAGAAGGACTTCAAGGGCCAGCAAACCCTTCCTCAGATCTCCGGTCCAGATCTCTGCTAGCCAGAACACTGACTTCCTTCTGGGGGGCCCTGCTGCATTCCACAGGCTTTAATCCCTCTTTTGCTGGCTTCCTTGTTCTGCTCTTCAGACCTCTGCTACACCAGCTGCTGGATCTCTTCAAGCCCCAAGCCCTCAGACATGCTGTATGCCCCTTCCTAAGTCTTCCCAATTTCTCCTCCCTCTAATAAGGTGCGCCCTGCTGCTGGTGTGTATGTGTGAGCGCTGGGGGAAGCTGTTCTCAGGTGCATAGTGTAGGTTCTCTATATTTTTCCATTTTTTGTATAAAGTTATCTGTGTATGTTTACAATCACTTTCTCTTTCCTCACATTTTTTTGTTTTGTTTTTGGGATACCATTAGAGAGTTCTACCATGGTGTACACAGACTACAAGACCTCCTGTCATCCCCTCCTGGTATCCCATCTATAGATAATCCCTCTCTTCAGGGACCAGTTTGGGTACCATAGCTGTTCAGGGTCAGAATGGTTGCTCCAAGATGTGGCTGCGCCCCAGACTCTCACCTTTCTGGAAACACTCGTTGCCTTTGTTCTTCTCCTCCAAAGCCAGCTGAGGATCAATGTAGGCGAGCCTCTCCTGCTCCTTCAAGATCTTCTCAGCCTGCAGAAGGAAGTTGCATTTAAAAACCAACGATGACATCACCAACCATGTCCCTTCTGGGAATATGTCAAAATTAAAAGACTTTTACTGGTGCACCTAAGCCCCTACTGAAGCAAATGGAGGCATGGTAATTAATAATAGCTAAAAATACTATTCAGGAGATGTAACAGGAAAAGACATTCATTCCCTGCTGGCCATCTCCAAGACTTAGATATGAAACTCACAATCCCTGAACAAGGCAAATGATATCTATCTCAAGCCATGAAGACGACTTGTAACATCTCAACTCTTAAGATTATACTGAAGTCTGTGGGATTTCTGCACAAGTTGTATGAAGAAGACTGGATGCCTGTAGTGGAAGAGGCAGAACCAGCCAATGAAGCTGGAGATGCTTTTGGAGAATCTAGGGGTGGGAGAGGCACAGGGACAGGACCAAACTTACTCTGTTACAAGAAAGCTCAAGAGCCTGACACTCACTTGCTGACATTTTTTCAACACATCAGGAGTGCGGTGTTCGGCCAGAGACTTGTTGTAAAACTGGATGGCTTCCTTGAACTTTTCCTCCTTGAAGTAAGAGTTGCCAATTCGGGCGTAAGCTCTAGGTAGAAAAGAAAATGCTTAGAACGAGGAGCTAGCAAGTGCAGAACATCCTGAGCCCCAAACCCCATCAGGTTTTGCTGGGAAGATGGGAAGAGTCACGCAATGGGTAAACAGGCTACTTCTGCAGAGAGGCCATTTCGAGAAATCACATTTCAGCTTCTGCTCAGTTCATGAGTAAAAGTTCTTATAGCCTTAAAATAGGCTGGTCTCCCCTCCCTCCAAATACTGAAGCAAGCAAGCAAATTAGTGGGCTGCGTCCTTCCAACTGGAAGTACAAGGCACTTAAAGGCAGATCTTCCCCTGCTTCCCCAGCAGTCCCCTAAGACCCGCTAGAAGACAAGGCTGGGAATCGAGGGAGCCTCTTTGGGGAAAAAAAAAGACACACAGCAATGTGGGAAATCGGACAAAACTGCTCCTGACTCTTCCTGCTGCTGATGGAACAAGATTTGCACTGGTGCTGGGAGGAGAGGATGCTATGCCCAAATCTCCGCCCTCATTTCAACAACCAACTCAGCTGGGCTCCTCTGACCCACCCCCCTCCACCTGCAGTACTGACTTTCTGGAAGTCTTAAGCAGCTGCAGAGGGAAGAACCTGTCACTACGAGGGCTTTCCACATGCGTAATCCAACTTATTTCCTTCACTCCAAAACGAAGACAGGTTTGTGAGGTACATAGATCAGACAACTGGGTTGACAGAGAGGTTTCCTGAGAAAGATGTAGAAGCTCAAGCAACATATGCTTAATGATTGGGGTGGGACCCCAAAATCTCCCCACACCGAGAAAACCGGCAACAGCTGGAAAAGCCAGAAGTGATCTTCAGAGAAATGGCCGTCCCACCCAACCAGGCTTGCAAAAGACGCCCAGCCACCAGCAATGGAGGACGGCTCTCAAGAGCAACTTGCGGCTTACTTGGCAATCTGGCGGTAGTCCTCCCGGTTCTCGCGCCCCACCTCGATGGCCTGCTCGCACAGCTCCCGGCACTTATTGTAATCCCCTTTCTCGAAATAGACCGCTGAGGGGGGAAGGTGGGTGAAAACAGAAAGCTGTGAGCCCCTGACAATCCCAGAACTGTAACAGCTACAAGCAGCAAGGTCTCTGTGGATGGACAGATGTCTGTTGACTGGACTGTAAGGCAAGTAAACACACATTCCAGCACTTATACAGAACCACAGCAAACTATGTGACGAGTCCCTGTCCCGAGGAGCTTACAAACTGCAATTTCAAACCAAGGGGAAGGGAGGAGGAGGAGGAATAAAAGGGGGAGAGAATACGCATTCATGCCAGTCAGGCTTTGTTTCCGGGGTGGGTGGGTGGGGGCCCTGTTATCCAACAGAGCAGAAAGATAGCCAGTTATGATACCCAAGAACCGGCCCCCTTGATGTTCTGGCTGGGTCAAAGTTCCATACGCTTCAAGCCTCCTTACTGCCAATGCCACCTGAGTCGTTTTATGATCTTGAACTGAGAAAAAAATGACGTGGCGCATAATGGCTAAGTGCCAGCTGGGAAGCGCTTGTTTCGACCCGCAAAGGGGGCAAGCTGCTGGCTCTCAGCTTCAGCCCTTCCTCCAAACTGCAGGGATAAAGACATTAGTCCTGGTTTAACAGATGTGGTGAAGACGACGGAGGATGTGCCTGAGTACATAAACAAGAGAATGTTATTGCTGCTACTGAACCAGGTCCTGGAGAGGAGTGCTCTCATGCCATCTGGTGGGCTTCTTTCTCCTGCCTCTCCCCAGCAAAAGGATGATCAAACCCCCACGCTTAACTGCTGGCAGTTCTTTAGTAAGCCTACTAACCTGGCGCAACTCCAGCCCAAGTATTTCCATTCTGGCCTCCTCTGCGGCTGGGCACCTCAGCTTTGCCTTTCAGGGAGGGAGGGGAGGAGAAAAGGGTCGTCCTTCATCTCACCTGCTTGATTAGTGATATATGTCATGTTGGCTGGATCCAGCTCCTTTGCTTTGCTGTAATGCTCCAGGGCCGTTTCGAAGTCTTTCTTCTTGTAGGCCTCGTTCCCCAACTCCTTCTCTTTGAGAGCCTGCGGAAAGCAACCAAGGGGCCTTTAAGCGATAGTTACTCTGGGTCAGGTTCCAGAGTCGAGTAAAAACTGCGGACACTCCAGGATGAAGACTTTTATTGCAGGATAAGCAGATGATATGACTTAAGGTAAAAATGTGGGTACAAACGGGAAGGGGAGAAAAGAGAGAACACCACACAAAAGGAGGCCAGGTGGCCCAGCAATCTAAGAAATAAATTTACATATATACATGAGTTCATACGAAGTTGCATTATAGTGAATCAGACCACTGGTCTATCGAGGTCAATACTGTCTACTCAGTGGCTCTCCAAGATTTCCAGTAGGGGCCTTTCACGTCACCTGCTGCCTGGTCCTTTCAACTGGAGAGCCCGGGGATTGAACCTGGGACCTTCTGCATGGCAAACAGATGTACTGTCCCTTAACCCTGAGAGGAAGGGGGGAACTACAGTGTGCAGCATTACTATGCAGAACACAGCTGACAACAAGATCCAGAGAAAAATGCCACAGGGAATGTGCACCACCCCCAACTGTGGGTGAATCATGATGAGTAGTGAACAGTGAAAAGGACAATGGGCAGTATCCTACCTTCAATGTATGGAGGGAACATGGAGTTTCTCTCTTCCACTGCTGCCGCTCTTTGGGGTTTTATGAGAGGCTGTGGCTCAGCGGAAGAGCCTCTGCCTTACAGGCAGAATGTCCCAGGTGCATCCCTGGCACCACCAGGTAAAAGACCCAGGCAGCAGGTGCTGTGCAAGACCTCTGCCCGAGACCCTGAAGAGCGACTGCCAGCCTAAGTAGACAATACTGACCAGGATAGACCAAGGGTCTGAATGGTCTGATTCAATATAAGGCATGTGTGACCCATGGTGAGTCACACCTGGGAGGGCTGGCAGGCTGGAGTGAGGGTGTGTGCGTGTAACTGCTCCCTCCCTCAGCCAAGCTGCACTTGCAGAAGAGAATGAGGAGTGGTTACCAATTCCTTGTCCTTCTCTGACTCCAGCATCTCCAACTATCTGGGCTGTTCCTTTGCAGGGAACCTGCAACCCCCGAAATGATCTTCCTGGGGGTGGGAAAGAGCTGAAGCCAAGGAGAAGAAAAGGAGGAAACTATAACTTCTGGGCATGGAGTGATCACGAGAAAACTCTTGGGTTGAAAAACACACCCTGGAAGAAAGACAAAGTGTTGGTTTTTATACCCTGCCTTTCTCTATCTTAAGGAGCCTCAAAGCAGCTTACAATCTCCTTCCCTTCCTCTCCCCACAACAGGCTCTGCTGTGTTAGAAGCATCGTAGCCTTTTAAGCTTGGCCGCCTTGAGGATGCTCCCCATGTTCTACCATTGTCCAAACATGGAGCATACTGTAGAAACCCATCGTGTCTATGATGCTCTGTGTTCAGTGGGCAGTACCTGCTTCTTGTTCTCCGGGAGGTCCTCCTCCATGGGTTCTGGCTTCGGTTCCTTCTTGGGAGGAGGTGGTGGCGGCGGAGACATTGCTTCATCATCATCATCTGCACTGGTCAAGTCTACTCCGAGCAGCACCCCCAGGGTTGTCATCACCCGTGGGTCCTTCAATTTCCTGTTATGAAGTAGGGCATGGAACAAATCAGTTACACACTGCAGACAGCAGGAGACAAACTTCTACCTTCGCCGCCACTACAGACAAATGTTGCTTACAGCTGTACTGGTCCAAAAATAAAACTCAGTCCACACAGTACCTTTTACTTAGGACTAGCTGCGATGCTAAAGAGTCACTCAGTGCCAAAGTCACTATTAGTCTCCGTTCTATCTCTGTAAATATCTAAACAGAGGCGATTTTCATCACAACATTGTCAACGCCGTCAGTCTTTTCGAAGTTTGCAGAGCACTTGTGCCTTTGAGATGGTGACAACCCACATGAAGACCTGTCTTATCAATATCCAATCGTACGTCCATGACTGCGGGCTGCGAGGTACCGGGGCTCAGTTTTGGAGAGCAAGCCCTCCAAGGCTGACAGCAGACACAACTATAGAGGACTCCTTTGAGGCCCCGTAATTGGAATTCGACGCGTTATTGGTTGTCCACTGTAAGGCAAATCTAATGCTAGGAAACACAGAACAAAGTCTGAGTCGAGTGGCATCTTTAAGACAAACAAAGTTTTATTTTGGGTATAAGCTTTCACATGCATGCACACTTCTCCAGATACCCAGAAATAAACTTTCTTAAAGGTGCCACTGGACTCAAATTTTGTTCTGCTGCTTCAGACCAACACAGCTACCCCTCTGAAGCTTCGTAACACAGTAATTGCAGGTCCAACACCATATAATGAAGTTAACTGTAGTTGGAGAGTGTATAAAGTTAGATCATGGGAGATGTGGAGCAGCCACAGCTTAGCGATAAGAGAACACCCACTGAGCTCTGGTCACCAGCCAGCCAAATGCTCTTGGCAACACCTTCTCAGACAGATGTCACTGGTTGCTGCCACTGCCAGAGAGGTGCTATGGATTTCCTGGGGGCCAGATACCACCCCAAAGGTTTTTTATGTCACAGAATTTCCTGCCTAGCCCACTGCACTAGGATTCCCAGCAAAATATCATAAAGGTTTGAGGGGATTGGGCTGGTATAAATGGCTAGATCAATAAACGAGGCAACAGTTTAACTTTTGAAAAGTGAACTAACATGAAGACAGGAACAGACAATGAGAATAAATATTAACACTTAATTAGGAGTTGTGGGGATGTTATGTTTAAGGATGGGCACGAACTGAACCCTGAACCAGGAGGTTGGTTTGTGAGCTGAACCAGTTCACAGTGGTTTGTTGTGACCCCTGCTTTCTGCTGCTTTTTGTGGGGAGCAGAAAGCAGGGGTTTCCTTGTGAAAACTGGCAGGGAATAGAAAGCAGGGGTTTAAATGGCTTGGAGCCATTTAACCCCCCCTTCTGCTCATGGTGAAAAACAGCTGAGTGGCAGGAGTTAGCCAAGTAGCAGGAGTGGCAGGAGAAGCCAAGAGTTAAACCCCTGCTTTTTGCTCTTCAGGAGCCGCCACAAACTGCCTTAAAATTTGTGGAAATTCATGGTGGCTCTTCAGTTTGTGAACTTTAGTTCGCAATCCACAAACTGGCCAAAATTCATTATGGATGTAAGTGCCTGTCCCTAGTTATTTCAGATACTATGGGACAAACAAAAACCTTCTCAGGCAGGTCTGTAGCATAGAAAATACAGAACTCTGCTGCAGTTAAATTACACACCATACCTAGCAAATGCTACTGACACAGTGCAAAACCTCAGCATTCTGAACAGGGAAACTTAACCAAAGATATGGTACTTCCACAGATCTTAAGTTCTCACCCCATTAAACTAACCCCTCTCCCTTCCACTCACAACTTCTAACCTGTCAACCTCCCCACCCCACCCCCAACTCAAGTGACTAAACATCCCCCTGTCAGAGCTCAGCTCTTTTCCCACACAAATCTCACTGGCTGTTTCAATATTCTGTTCTCATGGACTTGTATGTTGCCGGGTAACATTTCTGAACTCTACCTCCAGGCCATGAGAGTGAAGATCTACCTCGTTCCCAAGGAGTAACCCAGGGACTCTGACACTATTATAGATGTGTCTGAATTCTGTTCCCTATCCTTTCCAGCACTTCACTATGCAGAAAGCTCTGTTCTTTTGCTGGATATTGGAAGTAATTATGTATGGTGTGGTATGGGTTTTTGTTTCTTCCTAAATATAGTCTATGACTATAAAAACATCATCTTGATTTTATTAGGTCTCTTATCCCTTAGCCATCTAACTGCTTCGATCACAAGGCCCTAATGAACAGAATCATTGGTGTTTGGGACAAAAAATACACTATTCCAAACTGCTCTGAGCCAGCAAAACAGAATTTTGACATATCTAAAAGGTCCGGGTTCAATCTCTGGTGATGATGGTGGAAAGCACCATCAAATCGTTAAGTGACTTGTGGGTGCGTGCACCACCAGTCACACCAGAACCATCCCAAGAGACACTTCAGACAGAAATCAATGGATTTTCCAAATCAAAGTGAAATCCAGGGGCCATGCGCTGCTCTCACACTTCTGTCTGGCTATTTTCATGTTCTGCATCCAAACCTTGTCCCCTAAACCTCAAAGCTGTCTCCTACTGGTGGGAGCCAAGACAGTAGGCATGACCGCCGGCCCCTGCCAAACTACACATCCCGTTTTCATTTCTTTGTCTGAGTCATAACGCGAAAGAAATAACTTTCTGGTGCACCACCAATGGAAGCCGTCACCCAATTGCCCATGGCGATGGAGGCATCAAGGCTTTTGCACACCAGCTGCCATCACCACACCTGACGATAAATCCACCTATGGATTCTGCCCCTCTGCGTGCTCATGTTTCCTGCCAGTAATGCAGGATAATAACACTCCTATCTCAGCCCTCTTTCAAAGATGCAGACAACACCGTGATAGATGCATGGTACCTCCACATACAGGCCAGTCGACCTGTGAATACCAGATGCTGATGACAAACAAGAGGAAGGGCTATGAATCTCACATCATATTAAGCACACCAGAGACTGCCTGCTGAGTACTATGCCAGAGAGAGACCTTTGGTTTGATCCAGTAGGTCCCAGGGTCCCCCCAATGCCATGGCACCCACTGACACTTTTTCTGGCACCTGCCAGATGTTTTTAGGAAGTGGGCGGGGCCAGGTAGGGCTTTTGCCCAACAAATCTTCTGATTCACTACTGGAGATTTCATTGGCTGTGTAGATTTTTAAAATAATGTTGCTTTGGCAACAGCGGCCACCACAGCATGAGGATCTACACTGTGTTACCGAAGTTAAGTTGTAGCAATCGTTTTGTAGCTGGCTCTGCCTCCTGCGGCAGTGTTCCCTCTAAACTGAGTCCGTGTGAGCTAGCTCACAGTTTTTTAGCCTCTGGCTCACAGATTTTTGTCTTAGCTCAGGAAAGATGGCCCCAGAGCAAGGTAATTTATGCAGTAACCAAATCGCTCGCTCACAGCTTTAGTGCCAGTAGCTCACAAAGTAGAATTTTTGCGCGCAAGACTCCACAGCTTAGAGGGAACATTGCGGCATCCATTTTGTTGCTGCTCCCACCACGCCTTGTCAGAGTTCCAAATGTGCCTGCAGGCTAAAAAAGTTTGGGGGGCCCTGCAGTAAGCGAATCCAAACACCCCCTTCAGCCCCGGCACTTACGCTCCCAGCTCCGATGGCTTGTTGCGGAGCTGCTCGATCAGCTCTCTGTAGCTCGGGTCACTGAGCAAGCCTCTTGTGCGGGGGTCGCTCTCCAGCTTCTGGTAGAGGTTGGGCATGTTGAAAGGGTTCATGAGGTTCCTTTCTGAAGGGACAAGCAAGGAAAGAACATGAGGAAAGTACGATTTCTTTCTGTACCATGCAGTGCTCCTCTTGATCACAGCATCACTTCTGTCAACCACGCCTGCCACCTGTGATGGCCCTCGGCCAATACCTGTCTGCACCACTCCTGTCTTTCAACAACCAGCCTGCGTGGAAATACAAGCTGCTGCATTTCCAGCCTGGAAAAAAAATTAGAGACCCAGCCCTTTCGTACGGACTGGATAGCAATAAACTTTGAGCCTAATTATCACTGTAAGATCTCCCTTCTTTTGGGCATCCAGCACAGGGCTCGGAGGCCACCCGTGCCAAGTGTTGAGCAAAGGAATCGATTCAGGAGGAGGCTTCACCAATACACACCAGTTTGGTGTTTTGTAAGACAATCTTTATTTTCTTCCCTAGGTACAACAAACTCCTCTGGTGTTCCCACAGACTATTTTAAAGGGTTTCTAGGATATGACAAAACTTCCTAAACAGATGCCAGTGACTGCTAATGGAAGCATGAACAGGCCATGTCCCTCATCCTGACCTATACATGTGTACACCAAACACACATGATAAATACGACAACTGTACTCCCAGTGAGGCTGCTGAAAACAACCAGAGCTCTGACTATCAGAAACAACGTTTTGGGACAGGTCAGACATAACATGAGGCCATGGTTAGTTTTGTAAAACCAGCTTTCGGTTCACATGCTGCCACCGAACTCTGGTTTGCCTCAAATTGTTGGTTTCAACGCCTGTACATTTTCCTCCACTTCCCCTTCAATGATCCGGCTGGTATTCCAGGCTGTATTGCTAGGAGGGTGGTGCTGGTGAACAAGCCAGGACACCTCTCTTCGTATGTCACTCAAAATTCTTTTTGTATTTTTTGCTGTCAAAGTCACAGCTGACTTATAGCGACCCTGTAAGGTTTCCAAGGCAAAAGGCGTTCAGAGGTGGTTTGCCACTGCCTGCCTCTGCGTAGCAACCCTGGTATTCCCTGGTAGTCTCCCATCCAAATACTGACCAGGGCTGACCCCACTTAGCATCCCAGATCTGACGAGACTAGTCTAGTCTAGACTGTCCAGGTCAGGGCCACTCAAAACCAGCTTCCAATCATGGTTTCAGGTACTCAGATAAGGTACCTTAGCCAATAGTTAACAGAGTGATCTGCATTCAGACAATCATGCTAACTGTAGTGATCTTAAACTATGGCTTTGGGTGACATCTGATGTGAACATTTTTGCTGTCATGCGGAAGGCCCTCTTCAATGAAAGTGCTTGGAAGTAACCGATGATGGGACACTTGAGGCACAGCGGCACTGAAATTCTCTCTGCATGGCTCCCAGGGCACTAAAGATCTCTAGTCCTGGGAAACAGGGTGTAGAACGTATATCAACCAGCAACGGCCATTCTGAAGCCACCGAAGGGAATACTGTCCCACACATCTGGATTTTTTTTTAAACGGCTCTTGCCTTTCCAGGTTAGGTTTGCGAGGACAGATCCGTTCATTCATTCCTCTATGCCCTCTACTTGCAGCTACACTTAGCATGTACCAAGCAAGTCTCCTCCATCTTCTAGGTCAATGCAGGGCACCAAAGCTGCTCAAAAGATCCAGACAGGGCTCCAGTGGACTCCTCATAGTTCTCCGACAACCAATGAGGAGGAGACATTTCCTTACCGGAAAGTAAGTGGGGAGGACCGCGTACAAACCTATGGATCAGACACATATCTGATACTCCCCATTTGATTCCTGCTTTGAGCCAGGCAGGCTACTGACAGTCAGTATCTCTGCAAGTCAGTGCAATGGATAGCAAGGTTCCTCCTAGCCCAGGGCTTAGCGGACTCCCCCTTTGGAACAATTTCTCAAGCTCTTATTTCAATTAAACTGCAGAACTAAGTTCAACATGCTATCAGAGGCCACGAGGAAGAAAGCAGACTAAGGCATGCCTCTCTTACCTGCCAGCCTGGCTTCCATGTTCTGGAGGCCTTCCTTCAACTGTGCATTGCCTGGCTCATGTTTCAGGCCTTCTTCGTAAGTCTTCTTGGCCTCTTCAAAGCGGTTTAGGAATTCCAAGGCTGCTGCCTTTCGGGAGTAGCCCTACAGACAACAGGAAAGAGGCAAAGTCAGGCTTTTAGGGAGCAAGAGATGCTACTGGTGCTTCCACAAAACATGGCATTCAATACCAGTGATGGCTACTTCAGGGGCTTCAGAGCACCCCTCCCTCCATGCGCTGCTTGAGAACTGAGATATTGTGAGGGTGGCATTTCCCCTGGAAGAGGGCTCTTAATGGAGACAGTTGAAGGTGTTATTGAAGCCAAGGAAACAACAAACTGGCTAGGAATATTTATGAGCAGGGGTCACGGATCAACCATACAGCACCTGCTCGGCATGCACCAGGTCCTGAAATCAGTCCCTGGCATCTCAGGAAGCAGATGATGGGATAGGACTCTTTCTACTGGTAACCCTGGAGACCCACTGCTAGAGCAGATAAAGCAGTTTCATATATTCTTGCAGACCAGACCAACAACAGACAACCTTTTTTGCCTGAGCACTAAAAATCCCTCTGTGCCTACTTGTGTTGGTGTGCTGGCAAACAAGACGTGGAGAGGGAAAGATGAAGGCCAGATGCACTGGGAACAATCTGATGCCCAGCAGCTGGGGGGGGGGTTAGTTGGACAGAATCTGGTTCTGTGGGTACAGCAAAATGGTCTGATTTGTCACTGTCTGGCACATGCATGCCTACCCTTGGGTCAGACTCTTTGACAGGTGCCAGACAGAATTCTTCTGCAGAAATTGCTCTCAGCTGGAGCCAGAAGTGGATCTAGACAAGGCACAGGGGATTCCAAGCACACAGAGGATTTTCCTGCCCTGAGGAGAGCCTCGGCTGGAAAGTTCTTCTCACCTTGCCCCACTCCGGCTTCAGCTCGACGGTCTTGCAAGCATCTTCCAAGGCTTTCTGATATTCCCCCTTTTTGGCATACGCAGCAGACCTGTTGCTGTATAGCACGTGGTTGGAGGAGTCCAATTTAATGGCCTCGGAGTAGTGCTTGATAGCTTCTGCTGTGTTCCCTGAGCTCAGGGCTTTGTTACCTTTCTCCTTCAACTCGTTCACCTTAAGAGCATCAAAAAAGAGAGAGAAAAAAATCAAAGTCTTGTAAAGGATCCTGTGTGCTAGTAACCCAGTAAAGTAACCTATTTCCCCACTGTGCTATTTCTTAATAAACACCGAACACCCTGGACTAGTTATGCTATTATAATCTGTATCTGGTCACATGTTCTGCTTTTATGAACTGTGTTTGGGTTATAAAGGGAAAGGAACAGTCTCTCCAACTACAAAAGCTTTTGGTGTTTTGAAAAGAAACACAGGCCTTCAGAAGTTGGCTGTTACTTAAAGACAGCAGCCTGCAACTGATCACCCAAGGTTCAATTTGAACATCTCCCAAAGGCTATTACTAGCCATGCAAAACACCTACCACAGCCAGCGCCATGCTTAAATCAAGGCAAATACGCAAGGCAGGAAGGAATACCAGCCAAAAAAGAACTCCTTTCAACCAACCAGTCTGCACT
Source organism: Gekko gecko (assembly GCA_029375565.1). Taxonomy (NCBI): domain Eukaryota; kingdom Metazoa; phylum Chordata; class Lepidosauria; order Squamata; family Gekkonidae; genus Gekko; species Gekko gecko. The sequence continues at coordinate 19,357,020 of JAPDNY010000001.1, read as the reverse complement.
GGTTTGTGGGTGGCAGCTGAAAACTGGTTCAGGGTTGCTCTTCCAGACGCAGGACTAGAACTGGAGACTGCAATGGCTCCTTTCTGAATTCTCAGGGTTCTGCTCTCCAGAGAACATTTGATTGTGCAGCTCAGCTTGTGAGGAGAATGGTCATGAATCAGTAGTAGAACTTCTGCTTGGAATGCAGAAGGCCCCAGGTTCCATCCCTGCCATCTCTATTTAAAGGACGCAATAGTAGCTGACGTGAAAGACCTTTGCCCAAGACCCCGGGGAGCTGCTGCCAGTCTGTGCAGACAATACTGTGATGGACCGATGGTCAGTTGAGGGTAGCTTCACGTGTTCAGTTTAACAGGCTCCACCCAACTATTCCTCATCCACATGGGACCACATTAACATAATGCATACATGCTTTGACTTTTTGATTTTGTAGTATCGAGCAACATATAGAACTTCCACTAGATTTTTCTTATCAGGGACAGCAACAAAAAAACCCCAACTGTGCAATGAAATCACAATAAAGCATAGATCACAAATTTATAGCAATAATCAAGACATACTGTAAACATTGCCAACATACTTATTGTTGGCAATGCTTACAGTTATGTCTTGGTTATTGCTATAAATTTGTATTTATGCTTTATTGTGATTTCATTACACAGTTGGGGTATTTTTTTGTTGGTGATTCTATACTGCGTATTTCCCTTGTTTTTGGTTGCATTATTATCAGGGACAGCAGCGAGAAAACCATCTGCCAAACCTTTATTAATGGTTCGTACAGTCTCCAAGGGCCAAACGTAACTGCAGTGAGGGAGCCTTCTCCAGCCCATGAGCCCTTCCAAACACATGAAGCTGCATTATATTGAATCAAACCACCGGTCCATTATGGTCAGTACTGTCTACTCAAGACTGGCAGTGGCTCTTGGGGTCTCAGGCAAAAGTCTTTCACATAATCTACTACCTGTTTTTTTTAACTAGAGATGCCGGGGATTGAACCTGGGGCCATCTCCATGGCAAGCAGATGCTCTGCCACTGAAACACATGCACACCCTTGCCTATGACAGCCCTAGAAACTGCAAGCATATGAGGTTTTGCACCAGGAAAAAGTGTGGTAAGAGCCTGAGGGACAAAGAGGCCTCCAGGTATGAGTCACTGCTTCCACAGGTAGCATCTCCCGCTAATGAGCTCCAGAGGAAGAGGAGCAGAGACTGCAGCATCTGCCAGCCTGCGTGAATGTGCAGCCCACGATCTGCCAGGGCAAACAGAACGACGATGTCCCCACCGTGTCCAAGGCCACTCCTGGAAGGAGAGGCGAGCGAAGGCGGCCCCCCTCTGAATCACAGCTCCATTCAGATGGGGACTGACTGCCGAAATTATAGACAGCTAACGGGAGAATAATCACCACTTCCAGCAGCACTTAACTGGAACATTTGGGCTACATACGCAGAGACCCAGGGACCTTATGACGCTACTTGGAAGGGAGAAACAGCTGCACACATTAGAATGTGGAAAGATTAATGTACATGCCTATGAAGGGCAAAAAAAAAAATCTGCAAGCAACTTCAGAGGTGGTCTGTTCTCTCAGAAGAATAGTCATTACTCTTACCCTCTTGCCACACGTTTGGGGGGAGGCAGGAGGAGAGAACCAGATTTCAAGCCAGGGTTTTGTGGAGGGAGCAGGTGGACTACAGCCAGGTTGCTATAGCTCAACCTTGGCAGAGACCCTTAACAGATTTACCTTCATCTGCCTGCCCTACAGGCCTAATTTTCCTCTTGAAAATGCAAAATGCTAGCTTCGTTTAAAAAGGCAGTAAAACTTTCTACATTCCCATTTTCACACTAAGGCAACGTGGGTTTTTCTCCTGCAATTAATGCGGGAAGGCAGCGCCTGTCATTAGTGTGAGGAGGTCAGACAGGGTTATAGCTCAGTGGCTGAGCACATGCTTTGCATGCAGAAATGTATTTAAAACATTAAGTGCTGCTTTCCCACCCAAGGTGGTGAACATCAAATCAACTTCCCATTCACACCACAACCGCTAAAAAAAAACAATGCCAGCAGCAGAGCCAGGAATGTGCCACAGTCAGAAATAGCAGAGATAGAAGCAGCTGCCAATCAGAGTAGGGCAATACCACACCAGATGGATGAATGATCTGACCCTTCATATTTTCTTATGATCTAATTTCTCATGGAACCATTGACACCACAGAAATTTTACATTCACACAATAAGATACTCCAGTGCTTTCTGTAATGTTGCACAACACATGTGAAGCTACCTTACACTGAATCAGACCACTGGTCCATCAAGGTCAGTATTGTTTCCTCAGACTGGCAGCAGCTCTCCAGGATCTCTGGCAGGTCTTTCACATCATCCAATACCTGGTCCTTATATCTGCATATGTCGGGGACTGAACCTGCGACCTCCATCATGCAAAGCAGAGGCTCTTCCACTGAGCCACAGCCCTTCCCACAAAGCTGAGTTGAGATCCACACAACCAAGCATGAACACATTAGATCAACAGAGTTCTCCCTCTGCTATGGCAATGCTAAATTCCCCCTGAAATAGGGCAGGCTGAAATGCCTCTGTCAAAAGCTTCCCTCTCGTGACTGCCAAACATGCTGCAACTTGCCCACTGCAGTCAGCCCAGAAGGAACCCTTGGAAACAAGTATGCCTTTACGAGCTATAAGGTCCCATCCAACCACAAGTAACCCAATCACAGATGCAGCTTCTGCCTCATTTCATATGTGGCAACACCCATGTAAAGCACCTCACCCCTGAATACTTTAAGTCATCTAAAGTGCCCCTTCACAAGCCTCAAACCCCAAGATACAGAATCCAATGTCAAGCTTCAGAAATTGTTCCATGTGTATTTTCCACTTTCTTGGTTTGATTCTTTTTTGGGTTGTTGTTTTTTCCATATGTGCATGAGTATGTGTGCACCAGGAAGTCACGGCAACCTCTGGTGACTGATGTCTTCTGGGTGCCTGAAAGATATTCCTGCCCCCGCCTCCCGACTACTGGTATTTCAAGGAGGTCTCCCATCCAAGTACTTGCCAGGTTCGACCCTGTCTGGCTTCCGAGATCGGGCTGGCCTGGGCTATCCAGGTCGGGGCAGATTGGTCTGACTCTTGAAATGCTCTGACCAAAGCGCCCTGGCAGGTGTCTTCCCAAACTGTACGTCTTTTTGAGCACAATTCAGAACTTCGAGAATCACAACCCTTGATCAAGATCCCCTGAAAAGTACACTAGCTAAAAAAAAAAAAAAAAGGTACCACATTGGACCCATGCAGGCAACCCTAACACTGCAAATCCAACAGTAATACTGCTGTCTCCTATTCAAGGTGCCTACTGGACACCCCCTTCTGAGGCACTCTCTTCTGAAACCCCACCTTCTAGAGCAGGGCCTCCTCAACCTTTTCAAACCTGTGGGCACCTTTTGAATTCTGACACTGGGCGGTGGGCGCGACCACAAAACAGCTGCCAAGGGAGGCAGAGCCAAACCACAAAACAGCTGCCACAGGATGTGGATGCACATGCCGAAGAAGCCTCAGAGGTAGGAAGAGAGATATTTTTTAAAAGTACTGAGAAAGAGAATAAAACCAGCCCTGTGATGGCAGCTGCCACCAAGACATTATTTTAATCTACCCAGCCAATCAGATCTCCAGTGGCCAAAAACTTGTTGTAGCCAAAGCTTGGCTTAGTTTGTACAGTATATTGTGTTATCCTATGAATAAATTTTTGTACTGCTGCAAAAAAAAAAAGATCTCCAGTAGCCAATCAGAAGCCTCCACTGGAAAGAGTCTCATCTGGCCACACCCACTTTCTAAAATCACTTGATGGGCACCATATTGCCCATGGACACCACATTAGGGTCCCCTGTCCTAGAGGCAATTCCTGAGAGCAAGCCTAGATGAGAGATCTAGGAACACATCTCCAGCTGGTTTCAAATTTAAAAAAAATGGCATTGGGCCATGCAACATGAGAACAGAGGGGAGGAGACAGAATCTAACCCTTCTCCTGAATAACTCCCACAGCTCCCCTGAGGGGGAAATGCAAGCACTCAAGACAGGAAGGAGGGTGATAGCCTCATATGAATCAAGGCCCCATAGATTCTGCAACCTTAGTGGGAGATCCACAAACCAGATGTCCAACCTAGCATTGCCTGGAGAGAATAAAAGTGCAGTTCTAAGGCAGGGCAACTGCAAGATATGCAAAACAATCTAAACACCCAGATGTACCATAAAACATTAATAGCAGCTCTCTGCTGCTGCTTTTTGTTTATATTTGTGTAATTTCATATGGTTACCCCTAGCCCTCAGATAAAACCCTAACACATTTCCCACTCTTTCCATGTCTGCTGTTTTATTTCACACTACCCCTGAAGGGCCACCCACCAACACTTCCGCAGTCCCACAGTCCTGCCTACTCTAACCAAAAATCTTTCCCACAGTCTCTTCCACAGGTTCGGCCCCTCCTTCCCTACCTTCTCACATTATATTGTGTTGTTTTTTTTCTAGCACCCATTACCCCATAGCTAACACACCTTGTGATCACCTCACCCTCCTGTAAGAGAACTCCACACTCACACCACTTTTTCCCTCAATGATCCCACAGGACTAGTGGTGTTCGTTCATTGCCAATACACAGGAGTCCTATGGCACCTTAGAAGAGTTGATTTTTTTTCAAGATATCATAGATTACCTGTGTACTCCTTCCTCAAGACCACCAACCCACCTTAACACTCTCTATCTTTACAAAACACATCATGCCATACAGACCCTTACACAGACCTTACAAGCCTCCCACACTTCATCCCCTCAAGAACCCCCATGCAGACACCCCCTGGGACTAGCCTTCCCAGAATCCTTTGCACAGAAACCAAGACCCTCTCCCTTCTTGACTCATTCCCCATAATCCCTTGCTCCACGTTACACTATAGCCTAAAGATCCCCCCTCCCATTCAAGGACCCCCCAAGACTCACTTTCCCATAACCCTTTGTACGCAGACAGCCCCTCTAGGCCCTCTCCCCTCTTGACCACCCCATTTCCCAAGGTCCCTTTACTTTCCGCTGCATGGCCTCCCCGCTCAGGTCCGGGATCCCTGATGAGGACAGGGACCCTCATTCCCCTCACAAAACATTCCCTGAAGACACCCCCCTTCCCATGAGCCTCTGCACAAGACACAGGCCCTGCTTTTCTTTTCCTCTCCCCCACCTTCTCCATGGCGCCGGCCGGGTCTCCGCGCCACCACTACCGCCGCCTCTACTTAAGCCTTCCTATCCTCCCCCCGCCTTCCTGCGCCCGCCTTTCCTTTGCCACTCCGCCTTCTGGAACCTGCTAGAACCCTCTGGCCCCGCCCCCGAACCCCGATTGGCTGCCGCCTTTCCCTCCGGGGCACGCCCCTTCCTCGCCACGGCGAGGCGTTCATAGGGCATGCTTTCCAGCATTCTCTACGGCTCCGCCCTTTCTTTGCCTTCATTGGTGAGAATTCCAGGCCCCCCACGGCTCAATAGGGTCGCGCCTACGCCTCGCGGTAATAGGGTGCCCGTCACTCTCGGGATAGGTCAAAGATGTTGACTGTCGTCTGCCTGTGTTAAAAGGGGAGGGGGAGGAGTAGGAGAGGCGTCGTGGATTCTTATTGGCCCCAATGTGAAAAAGTGGGTTGTTCCTAATAAAGCGCCCGCCTTTAAATTTCATTGAGCAAAGCCAGACTTAGGTCCCATTGGCTGAGATTGTATAAAACGTCATCGAACGCTAAGCTTATTGGCTGTATGTCCTCTCGTACCGGTTCACTCAAAATCTCTTCCATTGGTTTTTCAGATTTCTGCTTTTATGCCGACTCTGAATTGGACGTAAAGGGTGACGTCAGCGCCATGCCTTTTAAAAAAAAGATAACCGGAAAATGCAGGTTTTTTCCCCCTTCCTCGCGCTGATTGTTGCAAGGTGTGATGTATTTATTGATACGTGTTTGCATTCCCCACAGGTGCTACTTTCACGCATACCCACAAAAAGTCATTTTTAATGGAATGTTAATTCTAGAATTAGTTTTTTAATTATGGATTCAGGTGGCGTAGCCGTGTTGGTCTGAAGCAGCCGAACAAAGAGTGAGTTCAGTGGTGCCTTTAAGACCAACAAAGTTTTATTCAAGGTGTTCGGCTTTGAAACGGAGATGAGCACCGCAACCCTAGAGTCGGATTCGACTGGCTTTCGAGCAAGGGAACCTTTATTTTTTAAGCTTTTATGTGTATGCACACTTCTTCAGATAATTATAGTTAAGCATCTCTTTTGGGTTCTCCAGTATGGTGCTGGTTGCTGTTGTAGGAAGCTCAGACTGAAAGCCTGTCCTAGCTATGGCTTTGCACAAATATGAACCTGCACTTTTATTTTAAAAACACATGCAACCATGAGTTGCCAACCTCATTGTGGGGCCTGGAGATCTGCTGATATTACAACTGATGTCCAGATGACAGAGATCAGTTCCCCTAGAGAAAATGGATGTTTTGGAAGGTGGGCTCTGTGGCATCATACTCTTCCGGCATCCCTCCTGTCTGCAAACTCTGACATACCCAGCTCCATCCCCTCCCTAAATCTCCAGGAATTTCCCAGCCCAGAGATGGTAATGCTTGGAGTTTAGCTAGTTAAAACGCATTTTAAGGCACTGTTTGCACTGAAATAGTAGCATTGTTGGTGTATCTCAGGATGCTTCTTTGAAGGTTAATGCCATAAAACTTATAAAGCACTACATACTATCAAGGCTGTGGTCTTACGCATACCAGAGAAGAAGACCTATTGCACACATTAGGCCTTGCTTCTGAGTAAATGTCCATAGGCAGGGCTATTTTGGGGCAGGAACGCACAGGATCAGAGTTCCGTCTGGCTTCAGAGTTGGCCATGCCCACTACAGCCAAAACCTCTGCGTGCATGGCTACAGAGGGAAGGCCTGGAGAGCAAGCCCTCCCCCAGCGACTGAGGTGGGCGGGCCAGGGGGGCTCCTGGAAGGATCAGGGAGGCATTTAAATGCCTCCCTGTACCTTCCCTGGCCTGTCCAAGGGCTGGCTTGGCTGGGTTCCCTGCAGCCGTGGGGCACCTGGGCAAGCCAAGGGAAGGCATGGGGTGTGGCCTAATATGCTAATGAACTATGCTGTTGGGTGTGACCTATTATGTTAATGAGTTCCTGCTGGGCTTTTTCTACAAAAAAATCCCTGTCCATAGGATTATGCTATATATTCCACAGGAATAGCCTGGAAAAAAAGAAACATGTTAGCTGCACTTAGAATCATAGAGTTGGAAGGGACCTCCAGGGTCATCTAGTCTGCACAATGCAGGAAATTCACAAATACCTCCACCTCCACACCCCCAGTGACTGCTGTTTCATGCCCAGAAGATCACAAAAAAACCTCCAGGATCTCCAGCCAAACTGGCCTGGAGAAAAATTGCTTCCTGACCCCAAAAATTGCTTCCTGACTTGAAATGAAATGACTTGTGTGTATGACTCAGCTTGCTTACAAACTGGAAGGCATGTTGTTTGAGCTTCCTAAGTGTGTTGAGTTTCTAACTGATGCTTGTTCAAGCAAGGATATGTGAGCGATGTTCTCACAAATATGGAGTGCATGTATTATTACTCCCATTCTGCAGTCACTCCATTGGCTGCCCATCAGTTACTCGGCTCAATTTAAGATACTGGCTGGCTATCACATGCAAAGCCCTCCATGACCTTGGTCCCTCATGTTTATGGGAGTGCCTCTTCCTCTATGCTCCGCCACAACAGCTTTGCTCATTTGAACAGGGCCTTCTGTGGGTGCTGTCCTACAAAGGGGCAAGATCAACAGCTGCCTCTTCATGCGTATTCTCTGTTGTGGCCCTCACCTTTTGGAATGGTCTACCTGAGGAGGTCAGGAAGGCTTCCACCCTCCTGTCTTTCCACAAACTCTGTGAAGATGAATTATTCAAGTGGGTATTTGCACAGGTAATAGGGCTACGCCCTAACCTCAATAGCATATGCTAGACCAATCTCATCAGATCTCAGAAGCTAAGCAGGGTCAGCCCTGGCTAGCATTTGGATGGGAGACTTCTAAGGAATACCTGGATAGCCTATGCTAGTCTGATTTCGTCAGATCTCAGAAGCTAAGCAGGGTCAGCCCTGGCTAGCATTTGGATGGGAGACCTCTAAGGAATACCAGGAGCGTGATCCAGAGGCAGGCAATGGCAAACCACCTCTGACCATCTCTTGCCTTGAAAACCCTCTGGGGTCACCATAAGTCAGCTGTGTGACTAGATGGCTTTTCATTGCCAATAGTGCTGTACTGTAACAGTGTGGTTCAGAGAGAGGCCTGGGGTGGAGAGTTGGGGACTCTGGACCATGCTGCTATGTATAGCTCTTATTGACCATTGCTGTAAGTACGCTTCTCCTATGCAATTTTTGTTTAACATGTGAATACTTATGTTGTGCTTCACCTCTGGTTGGTTTTCCAGATCTCTCCAAGTCAAGTGTCTATCACGTTATCTTTTGGATGTCCCACTCTGTTGATCGTGCTGATTTATTCTGTGTAATCCACCTTGAGTCCCAGGGAGAAAGGCAGACCATATATCACCTCAATAAATGGTTAAAAAAAAGCAGGGTGGGTGGGAATGAAGCAGTAAATTTGTAGGTGGAGCCATTTGCAAAAGTTGTGACGGCCTTTGTGATCAGAAAGCCAATGTGGTGCAGTGGTTAAAGGTTGGATTAGGATCTGGAAGACCCCGTGTTCGAATCCCCACAGTACCGTGGAAGCTTGCTGGGAGATCTGGGACCAGTCACATGCTCTCAGCCCAGCATAGCTCACAGTGTGCGTTGTGAGGATAAAATGGAGCGGAGGAGAACAATGTAAGCAGCTTAGAGTCCCACCTGGGGAGTAAAGTGAGCTATAAATATAGTAAGTAAATAAATAGGGGTAAAATTTAATACTGGGCTTGTAATAATGGTTCACAAAGCTTATTTCAGGTTAGATCAAGTTGGCTTGTGAAATAACGTGTTTATTTTTAATTGCTCGTCAGTATCATTTGTGTATCTTGGAAAGGGGGCTGGAAGGACTACAAAAACACCCATTAAAAATGCACACCCTTTGTTCTGGCTATGCTGCTTCTCTGGGCAGTAGAGGGAATGCTAGGAGATTAGTTTTCCCAGCTATAAATAGAAGCTTGCCTCCTTGACTTGGCTTGGTGGTGCCTTGGCAACTTACCTAAATTTAGCCCAGTCGGTCGCACCAACAAAGGGAGAGCAGTTCTCTCATAAAGTAGCAAAAACTGTACCTTTTTTTCCCTTTCCGGAGCTATCTAGCACATAAACCTACAAAACCAGGCCACACACCTCTTGAACCGTGGATTCGAACATGGGGTCTTCCAGATCCAGAACTGGGCACTCCCTTTCCACAGCTTTAGACCTGTCCTGTCCTGATTTCTTTTTATTCACTATACCCCTCTTCTCTGGTTTTTGCTTCCTTTTGTTGTCCGTGGGATTGTGACTCTTCTAAGTGCACCTCTGAATCCCACGGATGGTGGTGGGGAGATGGTTTTTGGTTGAAAAATGTCTGGGGAAAAAAGGTTGCCCTCTCAAAGGTTACTCTCTTCAAAACTGTGGCCTTTCCAAACTCCTTCCCCGCCCTTTTAAAATTGGGGCTTTTCAGATGCTTAAGGTATAGCTTGTCCTCAGGCAATTGGTATGAGGAAAGAGTGATTTCAAGGAAGCAGTATGGTAATAAGAGGTGCCCAGAGCTGCTACCTATGCCTTGCAGGTGTGGTGGCCCAGGCTCAGGTGGATGCTGGAGCACTCGGAATTTCATCAGCTGCTTATTCATAAGGAGGCTGAAGTTGGTTCCTAGTTCCTTATTTGCATTTCCAAATTCCTTATTTCGACTTATTTGTGAATCCAACCACAAATATTGAGGGTAACTTAAAAGGTCTGTTTCTGTACCTTATTAGAATCTTCTTTGCAATACAGGTTTCTTGGGGGCCACCCAAACAGAAGCTTGTAGCGCCAGAACAAGTGCTTGAACTGGGCACCGCTGTATGTCTTCTTGCAGAGGGCCAGCGTCTGGAACATGTTGTTGTTCAGTCGCACAGTCGAGTCCGACTCTTCGCGACCCCATGGACCAGATTACGCCAGGCCCTCCTGTCGTCCGCTGTCCGCTGAAGTTTGCTCAATTTCATGTTCGTTGCATCAATGACACTGTCTAACCATCTCATCCTTTGCCGTCCCCTTCTTCTTTGACCTTCAATCTTTCCCAGCATCAGGGTCTTCTCCAGGGAGTGCTCCCTTCTCATTTGGTGGCCAAAGTATTTGAGCTTCCGCATCAGTATCTGGCCTTCCAGGGAACAGTCAGGGTTGATTTCTTTTAGGATTGACTGATTTGATCTCCTTGCAGTCCAAGAGACTCTCAAGAGTCTTCTCCAGCACCATAGTTCAAAAGAATCTATTCTTTGGAGCTCGGCCTTCCTTATAGTCCAGCTCTCGCAGCTATACATTACTACGTTACTGCAGACTATTACTAGCCTGGAACATGGGGATGTGTTACTTGGAGGTGGTCCTAGGGTTGCCAACCTCCAGGTAGGGCCTAGAGTCCTCCCATTATTATAACTGATCTCCAGATTGGGGTGCCAGCCTCCAGGTGGGACCTGGGGATCCCCCAGAATTATAGCTCATCTCCAGACTACAGAGATTAGTTCCCCTGGAGAAAATGGATGCCTTGGAAGATAGTTTGTACCCCACTGAGTTCCCTCTCCTACCCAGGCTCCATCCTCAAATCTCCCATTTTTTCCCCAACCTGGGTCTGGCAACCCTGCCCCGCATCACCCTATGGTGGCCAGGGGAGATGTGGCAGCCATATCACCAGATGATAGAGATTAGTTCCCCTGGAGAAAATGGCTGCTTTGGAGGGTGAACTTTATGGTATTATACCTTGCTGAAGTCCCTCCCCTCTCCAAACCCTGCCTTCCTTAAGCTCTAGCCCCAAAATCCTGAGGTATTTCCCCGTCTAGAGTTGGCAACCCAAGGTGATCCAAAGATTGTTTTGGGGTGTAGCTTGGCTCCAAATGGATGCCCACTTGTCCTGGGGTCACCCCACTTAGGAACAGCTGGCGCAAGAACTGGGGTTTGGACCAGGGAACAGCATATGTCCCCATGGAGGGCAGAGTTCCCTGAATGTGGTGGTGTATGATTTGTGGTGGTCCAAACTTACTTCGGGGTTCAGAGATTTTAAATTATCTTCAATATTTGTGGTTGGATTCACGAATAAGTCACGTGAAAGCCCTGGATGAGAAAATGATGATAGTTGGGAAGTCGGTTAATGTCATTACAGTAGCCCCTGTAAGAAGAGCTCTGTAAACTCTTGGAGGATTGGCTACATTAGGGGTGTGTCGCCTGATATGCAAAGGAGTTCCTGCTACAAAAAGAGCCCTGGGATATTTTTGAGATGGGCAAATCCAAAGCATTTTCTCTGTACAAAAAGCATGTCCTAGAAATTGATTATAATAGTCTGATCCTGAAAGCCCACAGAGTTTGCTCACCCCCATCTTTTGGTCTTTCTTTCCCAAGATCTTTACCCCCCCATATGTGCTATGTTACCATCCCACGTTACTAGAGCTTTTTTGTTTTGATTGGATATTATTCCTATAATGGTTTTACAGGGGAGATTTTTTAATAAGCCCTATTCTGACAGAGAGAAGCTGCAGTGGCTCAGGTGGTTAAGACACTGAAATGCAGGCTGTGGAAGGTCAGTAGTTCAGCAGTTCAAGACCTGGGTGCCGCATGACGGCATGAGCTCCCGTCTCTAGTTCCAGCTCCTGCCAACCTAGCAGTTTGAAAGCAAGAAATTGCAAGTAGATAAATAGGCACCACTTCGGTGGGAAGGTAACAGCGTTCCGTGCGCCTTGGTGTTTAGTCATGCTGGCCACATGACCACGGAAATGTCTTCGGACAGCGCTGGCTCTTCGGCTTTGAAACAGAGATGAGCACCGCAAACCTAGAGTCGGATTTGACTGGCTTTCGAGCAAGGGAACCTTTACTATTCTGACAGAGTCTGCCCTTGTGGCCTTAGTAGGATAGATCCTTCCATGCCCTGCTTGAATGCAGGTTGGGAATATAAGGCAGTGTTTTTCAACCTTTTTGTGCAAAGGCACACTTTTTTCATGAAAAAAATCACGAGGCACGCCACCATTAGAAAATGTTAAAAAAAATTAACTCTGTGCCTATATTGACTATATATAAAGTAATTCTCTTGAATAGGAATCAAATAAACACAAAGAAATTATTTTATAATTACTTTATTATGAAATAATAATACTTTATTTTATAATTGTTCATATGTTACGGATGAAATTGGAATTTTTCCCACGGCACACCAGACAATATCTCACGGCACACTAGTGTGCCACGGCACAGTGGTTGAAAAACACTGATATAAGGGATCACTATATTAAGCCTTTAATCAACCAACTGTCCCCAAACTCTGGAAATCCTGGCTCTCTTGTTCAGAGATGAGTGTTCTTACTCTAGCAGCTGCAAAATCTGTCTCAGTCCTTTTAGCCCTTGCATAAAAAAAGAGAGAAGAAGCAAGTATCTTCTGCTGCTCAAGATCTGTGAATCAATGAGCTTCTAAGGGGATAAAAAGAAAGGAATGTCATGAATGAGGAACTAGGAAATGCTAATAAGGAACTGGGAACCAAGTTCAGCCGCTTTTATTTGTATGGTTATATGAAAAGTAAGTCTGGCATTTGAGAACACAGTTGTGAAGGCTGGAAAAAACTGCAGGGGCTTGGCTTCCCCAGAGCACGTTTGAGTGCATGCATAAAAGAATATACAGGATTTCTCTTTAAGAGGCATTCAGCCGAGATAATGCATTTCAGGCTGAATACCTGAACTCTCGAAGGCAACAGCAATAATTTGTTGTTGTTGTTTTCACTTGCAGTGACCTCCTTTCTTTTGAGATGATTGCCTTAGAGATTTTATTTTCTTTTTTTATAAGTGAAAGAACTGAAAATCTGGGGCACCTTGCGTTGCAACTGCTGGCTATTTGGTTCTGTTTTCATTTTCACATTAAAGCACAGAGAGCGAGACCAGGAAGGCTCTGCAGAACTACATTTCCCAGTAGACCGTGCATCTGTCAAGGGGAGGGAAAAGGCTTAGAAGTCAAAGCCCCTTATCCTGTCTTGTGGCAGCAGCTGCAGCAGCTAGCCACGCTGTCCCCTGCTCTCCCACCGAAATACCAGGTGTTATAAATAAGGGAGAAGAATTTCTCTCGCCGACTGAAAGGCCAACCAGAGAAGAAGGCCGGGTGCCCAGTGCATTCCCCTGCAGAGTTGCAACCATGCCAGGATTCCTTCTGCCCCTGCAAATCAGCAGGCTGTCTGGAGCCCTTGGGAGGTTGTGGAGGGTGTGGGGCAACTGCCCTGTAACACTGCAAGGTGGTGGAAGGAAGGGTGTGTGTAGTGGAGGTGGGGTCCCCGTTTGCAGGGTGCCAGCCCACTGGGTCTTTGCAAGGGGCATCCGGAGCTGGGCAGCTGCTCCGTTGGCCATGGCAGCCAAGGTGGATCTGACCACGTCCACTGACTGGAAGGAGGCCAAATGTAAGTGAGAGGGGGCAGATGTGGGGGCTCGGGTGTGTCTGTGTGTCTGTGCTGTGGCAGTGCCCCCTATGCTAAGACTGCGTCTAGTTTTTCCAGTTCAAGTCTCCAGTATCTTTGTGCAGCTGTCTTTTGCTAGGTTGACATGAAGCGGCCACTAAATAGGGCCTACTTGCATGAGCTGACTACATCTGTGGGAACTTAACTGTGTCCTTCACCACCATATTTCTCGTTCCTCTGCAGTCCTCACAGTAGCAGGTGACATAGTGAGAGCTGGGGTGGGGGGGGAACCCTAACCCGAATGAAACGGCTAAATATTTCAGGAATTGCCTGTGTGCATTGACTGAACCAAGAACGTGGCTTGAATTATGGGAATTTAGCTCTGGCACCCTTTGTACTTGAAGGTGTCTTGCAGTGCATCCTGGGAAACCTAAATGGTTTCCTAGGAGACGGGCTAGGGCAGCCCTGTGTCTCCCAGAGGCCTAGGTAAAATAACTCTGGTTCTTATTATGCCAGGGCAAATGGAAGCTGGTAGTTTTTTGGTGGGTATACACTGGAGTTAGATAGGCATCGGGATATAGAGTTGTCACCTTTTAAAAAATTGACCCTGCAGCTGGGCCTGTGATAGGAGTTTGAGCCACAGAAATCAAGCAGGTGATGTTTATCCTATGGCTGGGGCTGTGAAGTGGGGCCAGCTACATTTCCCTGTGTTAAGGTCTGTTTAAAACAAGGAAAGAAGATGAAGCAGGGCCATAAAATTGGGCCACACATCTGTTAATGAATAATTCTGTCTGCGTAGTGGCCTGTTCCAACACCCCTTAAAGGAAGGTGCACGGTGTATAATTATGCAACGGAGCAGTGAATTTCAAAGTTTCCATCCTCGGTGAGAAAATTTGGACATCAATAGCCTTTTCTGAATCAGTTTGTTTCCAGGGAAATCTGGGTAGCACCTGTAAAATTCCTGTGTGTTGTACAGGATTCTGGGTAGATTCAGGTGAGTAGCTGTGTTGGTACTGGCAGTGTTGCCAGGCTGCAGTGGGGGGTAGGCTTGCCAGATCCAGGTTGGGAAAGTCCTGGAGATTTGGGGATGGAGTCTGGGGAGGATACGGACCTCAGTGGGGTACAATGCCATAGAGTCTGCCTTCCAAAACATCCGTTTTCTCCAGGGGGACTGATCTCTGTAGCCTGGAGACGAGCTGTAATTCGGGGGGGGAGGCTCCCCAGGTCCCACCTGGAGGCTGGCATCTCTATGTAGGAGTCAACGGTGGTGATGAACAATTGTGTAAAGGGGTGAAGTGTGGAAATCCCCCTTCCCTATGTTCTTGCATACATAACAGCTGTCAAGTTGCAAGTTCTACGGCAACCCCAGAAAGGGGCTTTCAAAGTAAATGAGAAGCAGCAGTGGTTTGCCATTGCCTTCCTCTTTAGAGTCTTCCTCAGATGTCTCCCATCCAGATACTGATCCTGCTTATAGGGTTGCCAACTTCCAGGTTGGGTCTGATCTCCCAGAATCACAACTGATCTCCAAACTACAGAGATCAGTTGTCCTGAAGAAAATGGCAGCTTTGGTGGGTGAACTCTATGACATTATACCATGCTAAGCCCCACCCCTCCCCAAACCCTGCCCTCCCCAGGCTCCACCTCCAAATACCCAGGAATTTCCCAGCCTCGAGTTGGTAAGCCAATCAGTTTAGCTTCCAATATCTATTGAGGTTGGGCTCTACCATGCTGCCTTCCAGTTTGGTGTAGAGGTTAAGAGTGGTGGACTCTAATCTGGAGAACCAGGTTTGATTCCCCACTCCTCTGCATGCAGCCAGTTGGGTGACCTTGGGTCAGTCACAGTTCTCTCAGAGCTGTTCTCTCAAGAGTAAGTCTCTCAGCCCCACCTACCTCACAGGGTGTCTGTTGTGGGGAGAGGAAGGGAAGGAGATTGTAAACTGCTCTGAGACTCCAAGTGAAGGGCGGGGTATAAATCCAACCCTCCTCCTCCTCTCCCCTCCCCCCTGTTCTTTCAAGGAATTTAGCAAGCTAATTTTGCCTCCACCCCACTGACTCTCAACTGCTCTCAGCATTAGATACTACTGAAATATATTCAGCCCTCATCAAGCACTTGTTTTCCTTTGGATTAGTTTACAAAGCGATTAAGTTCTGGATCTTAATCCTACCCCCAAGGATATAAATGCCCATCCTAGTTAGGATTGTCAGCCCCCTCCGGGCAGCCAATGGCAGATGGGCTTATTGGGAGTTCATCCTACGTTTCAATGACGTGCCAATGTGACTTCAACATGACCTGAAAATGATGTAGGCACATGAGGGGCATGACTCTGGTTTTTGGGCAAAAACTCTATGGTAGAATTAGCTCCTACCAAACCCAGAGTGTCACACCAATATGCCTATGTGACTTCCGGGTCACATTTAAGTCATGTAGGCATGTCACTGAAATGTCCAGGGTTCCTCCCTTTTTGGGGGGGGTAAGTCCCCCCTGCCGGCCAGGGGGCAGTGGAGAGGAGGAGCCTGGCAGGGGACCCCTACCAGCACAGGGTGGTGGTGGTCTGGCATCCCTAATCCTGGCTCTGTTGCTTTTCTGATTGATGTGTGGCTGAGCCTCCATACCGTTAAATATAGCAGTGTTCGAAGAGTTGCGCTCTCAGTTTGGATAACTACCAGCCAGGCTCTTGGAGCCTAGTTGTAGCCCTGTTGGAAAAGGAGTGTGCCTTGGTTGTCTTGACTGTGAGGTGCAGGCAGCGCTCAGTAACTGCAGACAAGATGACTTTGGACTGGATTGTATATCTTTATTTTCAAGAAGATGTACACAATAAGCTTAAGGCAACACAGGGCTCCTAGTAAAAGAATTTGAAAACTATTCTTCTAGAGGGTGGATGAAATCTTGCAGGGGGCTGGGGTTAAGAAAGTGCCATGGTTGCTAGTAATCACGGATGAAGGATGGTTTATGCAACTGTAGGATTTCCAGTTTCTGTTTTGTGCCTCAAAAAACAAGTCGGTGTTTTCAAGTAGGGCTCCTGAGCATGTTTTCTTCCTGCCAGGAAAAAAAATTACTAAGGGCAAAGTGCATCTGAGTATGTCTGGAATACTTTCTTGTTTGTAAAAAAAGTCCCCCCCCTGTTTAGAAATAGTGCCTTTAAGCATATGCAGAGGGCTGTCTCACTCTGAGAGGAAGCAGGTTTTTAAAAACAGGGTAGGAATATCTTTGGAAGTAAGGAAGAAGTAACCATGAACATTCTGGATGTGCATTCTGTTGGAAGTTCTAGATGCGGTGTCCCCTCTCTCAGACTTACAGTGGCAAGAGAGGCTAGATAGGCACACTGACCTTTCTTCCTGCCTTTACTCTTCTGCCACTGCCCTCTTTGAAATGCAGATTGTGTTCTCAGGGACTATTTCCCCTTCCTTCTTCTCTCTCACTCAGACGAAGACAAGCTCTCTTCCTGCACGCACCAAGAGAGAGTCATGTGGTCCTCTCTTGGCACCACGAGGCAGATGGGCCTCGCTCCATCTGCTTCCATCCTTCAGCTAGTAAGTTAGTACTCTTATCAATTTCTAGTCTTTCCTATCTGAAGTGTACTTCTCAAATAAAGAGAGAGGTATTTCTCGTCTAAACTTGCAACATGGCTCTATGTAGCTTTGTAAGCTGAGTAACCTGGTAAAATGGTGCTGCTGTGTTTGTAGTATTATTTAAACACTCTGCTAACTAATGGTGACTGGACTAACCATGGCAGTTAACCTCAATACGTTCTTCCCCTCCCTTTTTCCTGCCAGCATTTCTGTTCCTACTTATGTCAAGGCACCTGAAATTCTTCCTGAGTTGATAACTTCAAGTCAGTTGACAACTCAGTAACATAAGCTTCAGTGGGGCATTGTGCTAGGCTAACACTGTTAGAAGGGGATAGTGCCACAGGTTGGGAGAACTGAGCCAGTGTGGTTAAAGTGTACAACAAGGAGTGGGGAGGCCCGGGTTCCAGTTCCCTTGAATAACCTTGGGCTAATTACACTCATAGGCTACCCTACTTCATAGGGCTGTTGTGAAGATAAAATGGAGAAGAGGAGAACAATGTGTGCTGCCTTGAGCTCTTTGGAGGAGAGGTTGAAGCAAAATATGTTGAATGTTCATGGAGCTTCACCTAGAGATCTTCTTCATGTTCTCTGTGCATCACATCCATGGGAAACAGTGCGCCTGTGCTGATCCGATTGGTGATGTAGAAAAGCTCAACAGGATTTTCATGCCCTTGCCCCTGGCACATGCAGGAACCCCACCACCAGGGCTATTTTTGGGCAGAAACGCAAAGGAACAGAGTTGCGGCTAGCTTCAGAGTTGGCCACGCCCACTACAGCCAAAACCTCTGCATGCATGGCTACAGAGGGAAGGCCTGGAGAATGACACCCCTCCCCCCGGCAACTCTGCGGCAGGCTGGCCGGGGGTGGGGGTGGGGGCTGGAAGGATCGGGGAGGCATTTAAATGCCTCCCTATGCCTCCCCCAGCCTGTCCAATGGCTGGCTTGCTGCGGGGCACCCGGGCAAGCCAAGGGAAGGCATGGGGTTTGGCCTAATATGCCAATGAGCTGTGCTGTCAGGGGTGTGGCCTAATGTGCTAATGAGTTTTTGCTGTTGGGTGTGGCCTGTTATGCTGATGAGTTCCTGCTGGGCTTTTTCTACAAAAAAAGCCCTGCCCACCACACATGCCCAAAAGGGCAGGGCACAGATATAGAATCATAGAGTTGGGATCTCCAGCATCATCTAGTCCAACCCCCTGCACAATGCAGGAAAATCACAAGTACCTCCCCCTCCACATCTGCAGTGACCTCTGTTCTATGCCCAGAAGATGGCTGAAAACCTCCATGATCCCTGGCCAAACTGGCATGGAGAAAAAAATTGCTTCCTGACCCCAAAGTGGTGATCAGCATTTCCTTGAGTATGTAAGAAAGGGCCACGAGAACTAAGCACTGAAGCAACCCTTTCTGTCCTCCCTTCTCGTGATCTGCCTAAGTTCACAGAATCTGCATTGCTGTCAGATGGCCGTCTAGCCTCTGTCTGAAAACCTTCAGAGAAGGAGAGCCCACCACCTCCCGAGGAAGCCTGTTCCCCTGAGGAACCACTCGAACTGTCAGGAAGTTCTTCCTCATCTTTAGCCAAAAACTCTTCTGATTTAATTTCAACCCGTTGGTTCTGGCCCAACCTTCTGGGGCAACAGAAAACAACTCTGTACCGTCCTCTAGATGACAGCCCTTCAAGTACTTCAAGCCCTTCAAGTATCCTGCCAGCTCTCTTCTGACTACTGTGCTGTTAACAGCTTGTCTCTGTCAGTTGCTGAGATTTACCTCAGTATTTTTTCTCTTCGGGATTTTTCCTCAATCTTCTCCCCCCACCCATATCTCCTTTTTCAACTTCTTCTGTGGAAAAACTACAAAAAAAACCCCAACACTTCTCTTTATCTCAGTCGCTTTATCTCTTTACCTCATCAGTTATAGGTAAGCAACCTGTTTTTCTGCCAGACCTCTCCACAAAGGTGACAAGGATATGAAGTCTTCCAATGAGGCTTAGTAACCAAGAGTGATAGTGCTACGGGCCTTCCGTGTGACTTCTTACATGGATGACAGAGCATCTTGTCACTGTGGGACCTAGCAATCACAGCCAGAGGGCAGGGATGCCACAGCCTTTTGGGTGTCTGTAGAAGGTGATGCTCCAATAATCGCTAATGGATGCTAGAAGGCTCTGGGCCTGGTTGCCTAGCAACCCTTCCTGGAGGGTAGCAGCAGAGAGTCTGGAGCCCTTGGGCCTGGCTTTGCTAAAATGAGGCCGGGTGCCAGAATGCAGTACAGTCACTCGCACTGGGCAGTTTGGCTGCGAGCAAGATAAACAAAAGAAGCCCAAAAGACATTTGTGATATTCTGTTGTCTGCCTTTACATGGGGTTCAACTGAAATAGTGTAAAATAATAAGCTTTTTTTTGAGTTCTTCAGAATTCTTAATCAAGAGGAATGCTCAGACCTTTTTTTTAAAAAAGTGTGTGTGTGTGGGGGGTGTTTCGAGTCTACTGTGAATTTCCGGCATTGTGCAGGGGGTTGGACTAGATGACCCTGGAGGTCCCTTCCAACTCTGTGATTCTATGGTTCTATAGTTTGTAGAGTCTTGAAATGAAATGCAAGATGTGTTGCAGAATTAATTGGTTTTGATAGTGCCGCCTGCAAAACAGGTTTCAAGGTTAGGGTTGCCAGCTCTGGTTTGGGAAATATGTGGAGATTTTGGGGGTGGAGCCTGGGGAGGGCAGGGCTTGAGGATGGGAGGGACCTCGGCAGGGTACAATGCCATAGAGTCCACCCTCCAAGGCAGCCATTTCCTCCAGGGGAACTGATCTCTGTTGCATGGATATCAATTGTAACAATAGATCTCCAAGCCCCACCTGGAGGTTGGCAGCCCTGTTCAGGGTGCACCAAAAATTCCTAGGTCAGAGCAACAAAAAAGGGGGTAGTGGTAAAAACAGGGGTTGGAGAGGAGCTTGTCTATTTCTGCCTATTAAAATTGTAATTTTAAAATTATATCAAAGCACCAGTGTTAGCCTTCCAGCAGATTTCTGAATGCAGTTAACCACGAGCTCTTTCACTGAGGATAACATTGCAGTTTGGTGTAGTGGTTAAAAGCACAGACTCTAATCTGAGAGAACCAGGTTTGATTCCCCACTCCTCCACATGCAGCTGCTGCTGTGACCTTGGGTCAGTCACACAGTTCTCTCAGAGCTGTTCTCTCAAGGGCAGTCCTCGAAAGAGCTTTCCTGGCCCCACCTACCCCGTAGGGTGTCTGTTGTGGGGAGAGGAAGGGAAAGGAGATTGTAAGCCGCTCTGAGTCTCTTTTGGGTAGTGAAGAGCGGGGTATAAATCTAATCTTTATTTCTTCAAACAAGAGCCTAAATCCAAAGCTCAGAGGAAAGTAATATAATGGCACCTCTAGTTCTTGAGAGACTTTTCAGTTTTCCTTCCATGCCCCTGGTTACTGTTTTCCTAACCCATGGTCTGATAGATCCAAAAACAATGTAGGAAATTCACGACTACCTCCTCCACATACACCCAGTGACCCCTACTTCATGCCCAGAAGATGGCAAAAAACCCTCCAGGATCTCTGGGCCAAAGTGGCCTGGAGAAAATTGCTTCCTGACCCCAAAGTGGCTATTGGCATTACCCTGGGTATGTAAGAAAAGGCCACGAGAACTAAGCACCGGTGCAACCCTCCTTGCCCTCCCTCTCATGATCTGCCTAAGTTTGCAGAGTCAGCATTGCTGTCAGATGGCCATCTAGTGATTTGCTGATCTCGATGACCAATAAAGAGGACTTGGAGGCCAAGGCTTTCCCTGAAGTTGCCTCCTAGCACTGATATTTCAAGGTTTATTGCTTCTGAATGTGGAGGTTCTGTTTAGCCACTTTGGATAGTAGCTGTTGAAGAATCTATCTTTCCTAAATTGTTCTAATCCTCGTCCATGCTAGTGGCCATCCCTACATCTTGCTGGCAGTCAATTCCACAATTTAATTACTTGTTGAGTAAAGAAGTACTTCATTTGAAATGTGGTGTTGGCAGAGAGTTTTATGGATAGTAGGAAAAGAAGTAGACCCATCAGGAGATGGATTAACTCAATAATGGAAGCCATGGCCTTCAGTCTGCAAGACCTGAGTAGAACTATTAACAATAGGATGTTTTGGATGTCGTTAATTCATAAGGTCACCATAAGTCAGAATTGACATAACCACATATAACACATACATTAACTCAAAGAAGGACTTCCTTTAGTCTATTCTGAATTACCTTCATATCTATAATGCCACATGACTAGCCTGTATGAACATGTATTCATGAAGAAACCACCTATATAGACAAAAATATTGTGTGACATAACTAGGGTTGTCAGTCTCTGGGTGGTGCCTGGAGGGCTCCTGGAATTACAACTGAAATCCAGACGATGGAGGAGAAGAGTTGGATTTATACCCCACTCTTCACTTGGAATCACAGAGCAGCTTACAATCTCCTTCCTTTCCTCTCCTCACAACAGACTCCCTGTGAGGTTGGTGGGGCTGAGAGAGGTCTGACTGAGAACATCTTCTTGGGAGAGAGGGCCTTGGTGCTGTCTCTTAGCCCCAGACTCCAAAGAGGAGGGTCTTACAAGAGAGTCAGTTAAGGAGACAGGCAAACCATAGCGAGAGATGTGCAGAAAAGAAGGGCTCACTGAGCTGACCTACTGTCCAACAAAAAGAAACGATGCGCAGATACCCTCTGTAAACCGGTCCTTAGAGAACGCTTTGAAGATCTAAGAAAGAAGATGAATCTTTGTAAGCTTAAGTCACGAGACACTGAGAGGGGGTGTTGGAAGAGAAGGCCTTGGCACTGTCTTTTCGCCTCAGACTCCAGAGAGGAAGGTCTTACAAGAGGTTAGGTGGGCAGGCAAACTGTCCTTCCAGTTTAGTCTTCGGATTCTCTTGTAAGACCCTCCTCTCTGGAGTCTGAGGCTAACAGATGGCTCCAGGGCCTTCTCTTCCAACACAGCTCTGAGAGAACTGTGACTGACCCAAGGTCACCCAGCTGTCTGCATGTGGAGGAGTGGGGAAAGGAACCCAGTTCTCCAGATTAGAGCCCACCACTCTTAACCACTACACCAAACTGGCTCACCTGGAGAAAATGTCTACTTTGGAGGGTGGACTCCATGGCATTATACACTGCAGAGATCCCTCCCTGAGAGCCAGTTTGGTGTAGTGGTTAGGAGGGCAGACTCTAATCTGGGAGAACCAGGTACGGTTCCCCACTTCTGCACATGCAGCTGCTGACATGACCTTGGATCAGTTACAAGTTCTTTCCGAGCTGTTCTCTCAAGAGCAGTCCTTGAAAGAGCTCTCTCAGGCCCACCTACCTTACAGGGTGTCTGTTGTGGGGAGGGGAAGGGAAAGGAGTTTGTAAGCCACTTTGAGACTCCTTTGGGTAGTGAAGGGTGGGGTATAAATCCAATCTCTTCTTCTTCTTCCCCAAACCCTGCCCGCCTCAGGCTCCACCTCCTAAAATCTCCAGGTATTTCCCAACCAGGAGTTGTCAATCCCCAAAAGCTTCCCTCCACATCAGCCTCTTCCCTTCCCTCTTGAACCCAAATTCTCAGATACCTTGGTAATTTATTGTTTTTAAAAACAATTATTTTTAAAGTTATGTTGGAAGAACAGAACAATTGCTACTAATAAGCTTTTAAAAAGTAAGGGCATATAAACCATTTTAAACAGGGCTGTCTGAACCAATTTTTATGCCTGAAGAGGAAATTCTGTGTGGTGCGTGTGTACGCAGAGCCCTTCTCTCCCCCAGATTAAAAATCTTAATCAGATTAAACTAGTAGAAGGAAAAATTGAGAATATATTTTAAGTCAACTAAACAGGGGAAGCTTGTATCTCAGTACACAGTTTTTGAAATTGCTAGATGTTCTTCAGTGGATCCCCACCCATTGAAACTTGGTCAGATTGTATTTGAAATTGGGTTACCTGGTTTGTCGATTGTTACAAGTCTAAACTTGATTGCCTTTTAACTTTTCTTTTTTTGTTATTAGCAGTGTTGGAAGCCTATTAGGGGGGTGGGGGGATGGGGTAAAAATCTTTTTAAATTGTATTGGTAATGATGTTTAATAATGTTGAATGCATACCAATAAAAATTTTGTTCCAAAAAAAAAAAAGAAACTTGGTCAGATAAATTCCAGACAAGTGTTTCCATGCCACATTTCATATTGACAAGATGTACTCCTTTCTGTTATTACCAGGACTATTTTTGGGCAGGAACGCACAGGAACGGAGTTCCGGCTGGCTCCCAAGTTGGCCACGCTCAGCAGGAACTCATTAGCATAACAGACCACACCCAACAGCAGAAACTCATTCAGATTGGCTGTATTAGGGCTGTGTGGCCCAACATGCAAAGGAGTTCCTGCTACAAAAAAAGTCCTGGCTTTTGACAACAAACAAAGTAAACAGAATAAGAAGCAAAAGGTGGGTGTGGCTGGATGACCACACTTCTGGTAACATGGGGGTGTGGCCTAATATGCTAATGAGTGGTGCTGTCAGGGGTGTGGCCTAATATGCTAATGAGTTTCTGTTGATGGGTCTGGCCTATTATGCTAATAAGTTCCTGCTGGGCTTTTTCTACAAAAAAAGCCCTGGTTATTGCAAACAGACTTCTCAGGCATTGCAACAGCAGAACACTGAGCAAAGCATCTATCTACTTTACCTTTGCAGCTCCTGTGACAACTGTATGATAATTAACTCTATACATTAATGGGGTGTGTGCTTACTTTGTTTATACCCTGCTTTTTTCCCCAGCAGGGACCCAAAAGCGGCTTACATCATTCTCCTCTCCTCCATTTTAACCTCACAACAACCCTGTGGGGTTGGTCAGGCTGAAAGGGAGAGGGTGGCCCAAGGTCACCCTTCACGTTTCCATGGCAGAGTGGCAATTTGAACCTGGGCCTCCCAGATTCTAGTCCAGCACTCTCAACCATACTACACCACACTGGGTACTCAAGTAAGGAGTGACGACCAGTGAGGTGTGATGGTTTCACTGTGACTTTGTTTAAACACTGAAGTGCCCCAAGTGAGTGTGTTTCAGCCTTGAGTAGCAAAAAGGGCATATAGGGACGAGAGGTGCCAAACCCTTTATTCTCCTCCCACACTTATTTCCTCACACATCCTCTCGACTAGCCAAGATCACATCCTGTATTGCACACCAGCTGTGAAGAAAGTTTCACCCCGAGCACTTTTTCAGATACCTTGATAATTTATTGGGGAGATCAGTGGTCTTGGCAGGACAATGGTTCTGACTCTTTTTCTAACCAATTACTGCCATCGGGTTTAGCGTAGTTTAGTTTTACACACATGGGTTTAGTTTGACACATCCATTCTGTGATGGGGTCATTTCTTCTGTGTTTTAGCCCGCAGTCTCTCAGCCAGGCCATCTAACTTGGCCCCAGATAAGTGATCCTTGTAGCCTCTTTAATGATGTTTCAATCTGGCCAACATGGCCTCAGTTTCCCTAACACCTGGTCTTAAATCAAGATGGGTAGCCATGTTAGTCTGTCTGTAGCAGCAGAAAAGAACAAGAATCCAGTAGTACCTTAAAGACTTTACAACATCTAAAAAGCGGCTTACATCATTCTCCTCTCCTTCATTTTAACCTCACAACAACCCTGTGGGGTTGGTCAGGCTGAAAGGGAGAGGGTGGCCCAAGGTCACCCTTCACGTTTCCATGGCAGAGTGGCAATTTGAACCTGGGCCTCCCAGATTCTAGTCCAGCACTCTCAACCATACTATACCACACTGGATACTCAAGTAAGGAGTGGTGACCAGCAATGTTCCCTCTAAGCTGTTGAGTCTTGTGAGCAAAAATTCTCCTTTGTGAGCTACTAGCATGAAAGTTATGAGCGAGCAATTTGGATACTGCATAAATTAGTTTGCTCTGGAGCCCTCCTTCCTGAACTGAGACCCAAATGTGTGAGCTGGAGGCTAAAAAACTGTGAGCTAGCTCACACTAACTCAGCTTAGAGGGAACAAGATGACCGCTCCTACCCTGCCACAAATTTTGCTAGTCCTTGAGGTGCTACTGGACTCTTGACCTGGTCTTAATTGAGCCTCAGCAAGGATTTAATAACATGATCTGAATGTACTCACTTTAAAACTCCTGTCCTTGGCTTTTGTGGCCTCTTTTTTTCCGGGGGGGGGGCTTGGAGGTGAGAGGTGAGAGGCAGGCGGCTGGATCTACTCTTTGAAAGAAACAGAAGACGTTGGCAGGTGTAAATATTGAAATAATGGTTCTCAAAGGGCGGCTTTGATTTCCCCAGCTGTTATAGATGCTTTAGAAGCCTGTCACCATCCTGTTGTTTTGACACAAATTGGATTACTTGCTGTGCCAGAAAAAATGTCTTTTGAAGTGCGTGGGGATGGCTGAGGGACTAATAACCCCCCTACTGTTGAGGTGTAGTTCTCACAGAGGTTGTCAACCTGTGCCCAGGTTGTACTGCTTTAAAGTGTGGTTGGTGGGACCCTGCTTTCCAGCCCAGTTGCCCAAAGCCTTGGCCCTTTCTAGCCTAGAGAAATCTTGGGTTTCTATTATTTCTATTGTAGGACGTGTTTTGTGTGTGTCTGAGTTAAAGGCTGGCTGGCTCCCACATCTCCTTGCAGCTTTTCTCCCCCAATTTGGATCTCTTAATAACCACATTTGTTTCTGTCTTCTCTCTCCCACCCTTTTGTTTCCTGTTCAGCGTTTCTGAAAGGGCTGAATGCTAAGCAGAGGCGAGACCATTATTTCACCAAGGATTTCATTAAACTGAAGCAAATGCCCTCATGGAAAGAAATGGCAAAAAGTGAGTCTCGAAAGCTCCCCCTTCCCCTGTCAGTGTAATTCCATTGGCTACTGTATATTTCTGAGGGAAACTCAAGGCTGGGATCATGTGTGTGTGAAGAAGAAGAAGAAGAAATTGGATTTATCCCCGCCCTTCACTTGGAGTCTCAGAGCAGCTTACAAACTCCTTTCCCTTCCCCTCCCCACAACAGACACCCTGTGAGGTAGGTGGGGCTGAGAGAGCTCTTGACAGAAACAGTCCTTGAGAGAACAGCTGTGCCAGAGCTTGTGACTGACCCAAGGTCACATCAGCAGGTGCAAGTGGAGGAGTGGGGAATCAAACCTGGTTCTCCCAGATTAGAGTCTGCACACTTAACTACTACACCAAACTGGCTGTGTGTGTGTGTGTAGGTTGAGAAATGGGGATATTGTGAAGTTGTGTGGGCTTATAGCTAGTGTGGGATAGGGGCCAGAGTGTTGGACTAGCAGGACCTGGGAGAACTGGGTCAGAGCCCTCATTCTGCCATGAAGCTGACTGGGTAACCTTCTGCCAGTCTATTTCTCTCAGCCTACCTTCCCTTACAAAATCAATGGCGAAACCCCCTCTGTCCCTCACTTGCCTTGAAAACCCTGTGAGGAGTTGCCATAAGTTGCAGTTTGACATCACTTTGTTGTTGTTATTTTACCTCACAGAGTTGTGAAAACAAAATGGGGTGGGGGAAGAACCGTATATACTGCCTTGAGCTTCTTGGAGGAAGAGTAGGACGAAAATTCATAGATGGATAAATGTCATGATCCACGCTTCTTGTCTGTCCATCCTCATCTGGAATTGCCTTGCCGGTGTAGATAGGCGGAGAACCATCAGAAATTTGAAAATAAGGGTAAAGTATTAGGTTGAGTATAAGGAAGAAGCTTTTCTTTCACAGCCTCTCATTCCTACAAGCTGATATGTCTACCTCTGGTTTATAAAGTGCCCCCCCTCTGGGCATTGACCCACACAATGGTATCAAGGGGGGGTCTCTTGTTGACAAAATGGTGGCGTGGTACTTCTACAGACTTAGAAAGGAAAACAGTGGAAGACAGAAATAAAGTTTATTGAGAGGAATAACACGATGGGGCTGGGCTGGAGAACTAACTAGCAAACTTACGCAGTCAGAACAGCATTGAGCTGCTCAACGATACTGCCCAGTGTGAGAGAACCTTCTGAAAAGAGCTAAATCCTCTGTGCACCCACTTGCTGGCAAGATCGTTCGCCCCAGCGGGGAGGCCCAAGATGGTAAAACGGGGGCTGCAGCTATGCAGGTCGAAGCAAGAGTCCCAGGGAGGAGCCCAAACTTCTCAGCAGCACACGATCCAAAGGAGAAGAGGGGATCGTGTTTCATGTGTCAGCGGGCAGTCAACAGACTGTTCACGTAGGCCATTTAAAACAGCCTTTGCTGTTTTAAAAAGTGCTCGAGGCAAATAAAAGACAAACATGAACAGAACAATAAAATTCATTTAAACCAATCACAATGTATTTAATAGGACATAAAACTACAGGAATGACTCGGCTTGAAAAGGCCATTTGAAATTAATAGACAAAGTCTTTAGCTGATGACTCAAGGCCTATAATGGGGAGACTAAAATGTAATTCCAGGGGGAGGGAGTTCCAGAGGACAGGGGTCAGCTTCAGAGAAGGTCTTCTCTAATTGTGTGTAATTGAGATCCTTGGATGGTTTCTGGGTGGAAGCAAGTACAGGAGGTGGAAGCAGAATTGTTCAGGTACTTTAGGTCAACACTTTTGAAGGTTTTAAAGACCAGCACCCCTACTTTGCACTGAACCTGGAAGTAAACTGTAAGCAAGGGTAATTGGTTGGTTCCACAACTTCCAGGTTTTCCCCAGCTCTGCTATGATTTCCCCCAAACCTGTTTTGGCATGATCTTTCCTGGAAGATGGTACCTCAAGTGGATTTAGGAAAATGCAGAAGGGGAGGTGTGGATTTCAGCAACTCTCCACCCACCTCTGGTGCTATTTCCCATCTTGCCTCCCATTCACTCCATCACCAGGGACAAGCTTTTTGCTGAGTTTTTTTAAGAAGGTATCAATGGACAGTATGTCACTCCAAAAAGCCCACTGGTTGGCAAGAGGGGAAAGCTAAGAATAAATACATGCAGAAACTGTGTTGCTGCTGAGAATGGATCTACGTTTGGAAAGGCAGAGCAGAAAGGGAAATCGTCCCTGCGTGGAGGCTACTGTTGATACAAGACAGGTCTTATAGGCTCATTGCAGCAAACCCCTGTTCACAAGACTAGTCCTGGGCAAAGGTCAGACTCCTATGCTCAGGACTGAATTCTGGCTCCAGTTATAGGGCAAGCAGCTTGAGCCCTTATCTTTACTAAGAAGCATGTTTGGGGAGGGGGCCACGACTCAGTGGTAGAGCATTTGTTTGGCATGCCGAAGGTCCCAGGTTCAATCCCCAGCATCTCCAGTTAAAAGGATCAGGTTGTAGGTGATGTGAAAGACCTTCGGCCGATACTCTGGAGAGCCTCTGCCAGTATGAGCAGACGGTACTGACCCCGATGGGCCAAGGGTCTGATTCAGTATACAGCAGCTTCATATGTACATACATGTGCTGGAGCCCTCCATGCCAGCAAATTTACTTACTGATAAGGGTCTTTTTCAAACAGGTTGTTTGCCCCGGGTTCGATGATGTGGGGAAGCGGGTTTTTCCCTCCCTCGGGACAGCGTTGGCGTGCATTCGTGCATTTCTTCGATTTTCTCTAGTTTTTCTCCAGACCTTCCCAAACCTGCTCTGCTGCGAAGTTTTGGGAACTATTGCAGAAAGCCTGGATGATTGCCCTGTGGGTGAGAAAGTCCGGATTGTGTCAGTCCCACCCAGGGCTATTTTTGGGCAGGAACGCACAGGAACAGAGTTCCGGCTGGCTCCTGGGTTAGCCACGCCCAGCAAGAACTCATTAGCATAATAGGCCACACCCTACAGCAGAAACTCATTGGGATTGGCTACATTTGGGGTGTGTGGCCTAACATGCGAAGGAGTTCCTGCTCCAAAAAAAGCCCTGGGTTTTGACAACAAACAAGGTAAACAGAATAAGCAGCAAAAGGTGGGTGTGGCTGGATGACCACACTTCTGGAAACATGGGGTGTGGCCTAATATGCTAATGACTGTGCTGTCAAGGGTGTGGCCTAATATGCTAATGAGTTCCTGCTGGGCTTTTTCTACAAAAAAAGCCCTGATCCCACCCATAAGGCAGCTATTTTCCCTCAGCTTCTCCATGTGTTTTCGAGGATCTTACTTTTTGGTAAGTGACGTAAAAATATAGAGATATATTGCTATGTTCGTTGGGGGGCAGAATCCTCAAAAAAGACCCCTGGTGGCAGGGGGAGGAATTGCCAGTGTAGAGATTAGCACAGGGAGTATGCAGGGAAGCCTGCCATCTTAAAAGGCCTTTGCTGGTACAGTGTATTGGCACAGGAACTGAAAAGGTAGGAAAGAAACCTAGTAGAGGGCCAATAGCTAAAACCTCGTATACACTTGTTATAAGTAAAAATACATGTGTTTATTTTGAGAAAAGTTGAAAAACATATAAGGGCCCAATGAAAGCCTCGTTACACAGTACAAATAACATGCACACAAGGACCAGTTATTCCAGCCCAATAAGGCCTTCTTCAGAGGTCAACCAGTTTGAGGTACAAATAGGCTCATGTTACAAAGAGCTGGCAAAGAATATGCCAATACTGGACCAAAAAAGCAATGCTCCAAAGGGAAATTAATAGACACAAGACCAGAATGTCGATGAGGCCTCTTAGGAGCGAGGCATGTGTCCGGTACCTATGCACAGGTGCTAAAAGACGTTCCTGTTGTGTATCTTCCAATTCTGGTCCAGAAAGCAACGATGTAATCAATTCATCAGAGCCAAAATGCCCTCAAGTGGAAACACTGTATTGGCAGCCACAGCCACAAAGGGGCTTCGAAAGAAAAGTGTCGCCATGTGGAATAGCCCAGGTGCTGTCGACTGTCTTTTCACCTGGAAGGCCAGGGTTTTGGGGGGTCATTAATTCATAGGGTCACCGTGAATTGGAAGCAACTTGACAGCACTTAACACACACACACACAAACACCCAGGCTGGGATGCTTACTCAATAGTAATCCTTCGGGTACCCTTTGGTGCAAGCGGTATGCCAGCCGAGAACAGCCCCTAGAGCATGTTGGGAGGAGGCGGGACCACATGGCCATTCTTCTCCCGGAAGGGAGCTGGGAGGTTGCAAACAAACCCAGGCCCTTTTGCTGCTGGTCCATCCAGGTTCCCTCTAAGCTGAGTTAGTGTGAGCTAGCTCACAGTTTTTTAGCCTCCGGCTCACGCCTTTTTGTCTTCCCTCTGGAAGGATGGCTCCAGAGCGAACAAATTTGTGCAGTAGCCAAATCGCTTGCTCGCAACTTTAATGCCGGTAACTCACAAAGTAGAATTTTTTTGCTCACAAGACTCTCCACAGCTTCGAGGGGGCACTGAGAAGAGCGGCCTCTCTCACTCCCCATTTTTTCCCTGCCAGGTGCCCGGGTTAAGCCCCCAGAAGAGGCTGTCTACCCAAAGGACAATCACCTGAATGAGAAGATCTCTCTCTTCCGTGGCGATATCACCAAGCTGGATGTGGACGCAATTGTCAACGCTGGTGAGTGACTCTGACTTGCCGTCGTTCCTGAGCGGAATCTCTTTTGGCTTCTGGGGGGATTGTCTGTGCTTGAGCTTTATTCCAGGCCATGGCTTGTGCCTGCTTGGGAACTTGATGATGGGATTCCTAAGGCTGGCAACAGCAGAGAGGTCAAATATGTAATCCACCCCCCCCCCGGCCCCGGGCCAGGTTTTTATGGT
This sequence comes from Gekko gecko, assembly GCA_029375565.1. Taxonomy (NCBI): domain Eukaryota; kingdom Metazoa; phylum Chordata; class Lepidosauria; order Squamata; family Gekkonidae; genus Gekko; species Gekko gecko. Next base: position 19,326,209 of record JAPDNY010000001.1, on the reverse strand, counting down.
GCAGTTTTATTTAATAGCAGAGCGGAAGAAACGAATGTTTGTTTACGTCTGTTGTACTCCCTTCCAATCAATTGTCTGTCTCCAGCTTTAGTAACGGTGTTTGTCCCACAGAACATCATTTTAGTCTAGAAAGAAACGTTAGTATGTTTGGGTGTTTTTTGCAAGCAGAGCTGCTGGTCATAGTGTATACTTCTGTGAGGACTTCTTTGTTTCACTGGCGTTCCTGCCTGCCCTGTGTTCGAATTGCTGTTCCTGTGTTTTTGCATGTGTATTTTACTTTTGGTTCGAATTGGTTTTACGATCAGATTGCTCAGGGCTCTGTTTTAAAGCGTTAGCCGCCATGGTGGCCCTGACTGGGCAAAAAGGCGGGATACAAATTTGGTAAGTAAATAAAAATACGCTCAGCCGGTGCTGGCTGTGGATTTGTACATTTCTGTATTGCTTCCCCCCCCGCCTCCACAAAACCTGTTTCACCAAATGTGACAGTGGGAGAAAAGAAATCCATGAGTATGCTCTTGGAAGGGATGCCTCTCTCAAACTATTTTCAAGTCTCTCAAAGTATTTGTTCTGCTTAAGAATACCAGTTACCAGGGCTATTTTTGGGCAGGAACGCACAGGAACGGAGTTCCGGTTGGCTTTTGAGTTGGCCACGCCCAGCAGGAACTAATTAGCATAATAGGCCACACCCAACAGCAGAAACTCATTAGGATTGGCTACATTAGGGGTGTGTGGCCTAACATGCAAAGGAGTTCCTGCTACAAAAAAAGCCTTGGGTTTTGACAACAAACAAGGTTAACAGAATAAGAAGCAAAAGGTGGGTGTGGCTGAATGACCACACTTCTGGTAACATGGGGGTGTGGTCTAATATGCTAATTAGCTGCATGGTCAGGTTGTGGCCTAATATGCTAATGGCTTCCTGCTGGGCTTTTTCTACAAAAATAGCGCTGCCAGTTACCATTCACGATGCTGAACAAAGGAACCCCCCCCCTTTTAAAAAAGGATTGGTGGTTCATGCTGATTACAAAAAGATGTGGGATAGGGGAGATATTGGGATGTATCCTGTGACTCCATTCAGGTGGAGGAGCTTTCTGCTGGTGCAAGGTGTTTCTGGATCCAACCCATCTCATCTCTGGGCTGGCGTCGACCTAGTGAGGCTGAATGTCCTCTAAAGAAAGGATTAGTTGGGCTTAAGTAAAGTCTTTGTGAACTAGATTATAAACATCTGGACTGGCTGGAAGGATGGGGGTTATATAACAAGCAAGAAACAAAGTATGGGTACATTTGTGGTGCCCAACCACGTGCTTTGTTCAAGTGAACAGTCTTCTCCCCGGGGGTTGCGTTCAGGCGGATTGGCTGGTTCCACCTGCCCAGACTCTAAAAACCAGGAGGGGAAGAAGTTGGTACAAGGCTAATAGCAGAATTGGTGTTCAACTCATTTATAAGAATGTCTTAGTATAAGAATGTTTTAGCAATACATTTTACAAATAGGGTGGCTTATCCCACAGCAAATCCTGCTTTGCCAGACTCTTTGTGCACACCCTTAGCCAAGGGCCCGGTTATATTCTGTGTTATCCTTCGGGCTTGCACAGTGAGACTGTGAATTGAGTTCTCTGTTGGGAACTCAACTTCAATGTGTATGGGGTTCGTTGGATCAGAACCATGCTGTGCAGGGAGAGGGGCTTAGGCCTTCTCCACCGGACATTTTCCTGATGTGAAATGGCCCCAGGAGGTGCTGTTTCCCATGTAGGAGGGCTCCACATGTAGTGATGGGATATATCTAGGCTTCTCCAACTAGGTAAACAGCACCCTCTGGGGCCGTTTCGGCTTGAGAAAACGGTGCTGGGGGGAAGATAATTCCCCTCTCTCAGTATGCTGTGGCTTCAACTGGGCCATGCGATCCTGGAAGCTGAGTTCCTAGTATGGAACTTATGACACGCAGCTGATTGCATGCATCTGTGGAGGTCCTGGGGAAAACCTAATGTGTGTAGTTTAGTCCAGCGTTTTTCAACCACTTGCCGTGGCACACTAGTGTGCCGTGAGATATTGTCTGGTGTGCCGTGGGAAAAATTCCAATTTCATCTGTAACATGCGGCTTTGGCTCACAGAGTTAAATTTTTTTAACATTTTCTAATGGTGGTGTGCCTCGTGATTTTTTTCATGAAAAAAGTGTGCCTTTGCACAAAAAAGGTTGAAAAACACTGGTTTAGTCAACTGTTACAGCATCAAGGCACACAGAGATTTGCAAGGCGTAGATGTCATTCCCCCCAATATACACTAGAGGGCACCAAAGCCTTATGGTTCTGGGACCTGTCGGACTAATTTTGCTCCCTCAATAAATCACACTGTTTATTAGTGGAATAAAAGTCTTTGCTAACAAGAGGTTTTGTTGGCGCTTCATAAATCCTGCCTCTGTGCATCATGAAGCCCATATGTGCTTAATTCATATGTAAAGTCGCAAGTGGGGCTATAATATGTGTCCATTAAATTCTAGGAGACCTGATAATTATCATTAGCCGCAAGTAATTACCTGTGCGGATCGAGGCCAGGAGCTGTTAGCTGCCGTCGCTGCAGTGCCAAGCGTGGCGGGTGGGTGGGTGGATGAGTGGGGAGGCCATGCATCTCCAGGACAGCAGGGTGGGCTACACCGTGCAGGTAGAGGGGACAGACGGAGCCTTTCTTTCCTATTAACCTTGATTCCCTGCTGAGATGGAGAGCGCCTGAACTCTTGCCAGGCATGATTACGGTGTTAATGCCAGCAGCAGCAGGCAGCCAGGCCATGGCAAGGAAAGTGGGTAGACCCTTGCAGGAGAGGACCCAGTGCTGTAATATGTTCATAGGCACATATGGACATCTGTTCATAGTTCACTGCCACAAGAAGTGGTGGCATCTACAAGCATAGACAGCTTCAAGAGGGGACTGGATAAACATATGGAACAGAGGTCCATTGGTGGCTATTAGCCACAAGATGTAGATGATGAAGAAGAAGTATAAATTGGATTTATACCCTGCCCTTCACTACCCGAAGAAGTTTCAGAGTGGTTTACAATCCCTCTCCCTTCCCCTCCCAACAACAGACACCCTATGAGGTAGGTGGGGCTGAGAGAGCTCTTTCGAGAACTGCTCATGAGAGAATAGCTCTGAAAGAACTTGTGACTGACCACACCACACCAGCAGCTGCATGTGGAGGAGTGGGGAATCAAACTTGGTATTCCCAGATTAGAGTCTGCGCTCTTAACCACTACACCAAAATGGCTCTCACTACACCAAACTGGGACACTCTGTCTGGGGCAGTGATGGTCTGTATTCTTGGTGCCTGGGGAACAACAGAACTTCTGGAGTTCTGGCCCCACTGATGGCGCTTGGGTTTAGGCTGCTGTGCGACACAGAGAGTCGGACTGGATGGGCCACTTGTCTGATCCAACAGGGCTTCTGTTACGTTCTCTGTGTACCTCCAGAAAGTCTACAAACAGACAGGCCTGAAGAGAAGGTAGCTACCTGGGCTTGCATCTATGACTTGCTGAACTGCCCATTCTAACGATTTGTGTAGTGAGCTTAGCTGCTGCAATGATGCCTTCAGCAAGCTTCTGTTTAGGACATGATGACCACTATTAGGGACCTGATCTTATCTGCCTGTACTTCTCAAGATTCTGATCTGGCAGGGACTATTTTCCTGGAGAGGTTCTCCACTGCCCAGACTAGCTGCTGAAAGAGCAAATGAGCAGTGACCCCTCCCCCTGTGAGAGTTTCTGTCATGGGCTGTGCGCGTGCCTGTATTTAAAATAAAAATATCTTTGAGTGTAAAAACTAAATCCATCTCTGCTGTGCTATTTTTTCTACATACAGGGGTTTATATTTTTACTGGAGTAACATTCCAGCCCTAATCTGCAAAATTCTACCCCTCCACGTTCTGTAGCTCTCCTTAGGAGTGGGAATGTGAGGAAGCAGTGCAGAACCCAGAAGGCAAGTAACAAGAAACCCCAGATCTATGAGTCCAGACCACCGTCTCAATCATTTATCCCAGTAGGCTTGTGAACCGTTTTGTGCAGTGCAGCCCTATTACCTATGCAGAAAAGCCTTCTTTGAATAGACCGGTTTTGCATATTTTGTGGAAGGCCCGGAGACCGGAAGCTTTCCCAACCTCCTCAGGCAGGCCACTCCCTGCATTGTGCCTGGAGGTCCCTTCCAACTCTAGGATTCTGAGGTGGGGGGCCACCACAGAGAAGGCATGTGTAGGGGCAGCTGTCGATTTTGCCCATTTGCAGGCTGGCCCCTGCTGACATGCGTGTTCAGAGTATGTAACCCATTTTAGCCTCTTCCCTGATGCATTAGGTCTCTGCATATGGGGATTTACAAAAAAATATAAAAAGAAATCACAAGGTAGCATGGAAGAATGAGAGCAATTCACCTGGAGTCTGAAATCATACGATCCAGGGCTTTGCTGAAAGGCAGCCTGGGCTTTTTAAAGTCTCCTCTTTTTCCAAGTCTGTTCTCCAGGCACGCCCTTAAGGATCTGAAACAGGGTCTCAGGATGGGGGGAGGAAGGAGATGTCACGTTTGGTTCCTTGGGAGGAGGGGATGGTATGGGAAAGAGTGTGGTTGGGGTGGTTGGAAAGTTAAAGTCAGGTGTGTACGAGGGGAGTCCCACTCCACATTTCTAAGAAGACTTCAGAGTCCCTTCATGTGTTATGGTGCCATCAAGTCGCTTTCATTTTAGGATAATCCAGTGAATTAATGTCTTCCAAAACATCCTATTGTTAACAGCCCTTCTCAGATCTTGCAAAACTGAGGGCCGTGGCTTCCTAGACTGAGTCCATCCATTCTGGGTGTGGAACAGTGGTCACTGTGGGTGTGGGGGGGAGGTATTTGTGAATGTCCTGCATTGTGCAGTAGGTTGGACTAGATGAACCTGGGAGTCCCTTCCAACTCCTTGATTCTATCTTATGTTGGGCCTTTCACTTTTCACACAGCATTATTGTCTTTTCTGGTGACTCTTGTCTTCTTGTAATGTGACCAGCCTCAGTTTAGTCATTTTAGCTTCCAGGGAGAGTTCAGGTTTGATTTGGTCCAGAACCCACTTCTTTGTCTTCTTTGGTGGTCCACGGTATCCGTAAAACTCTCAATCCAATGCCACATTTCAAAGGAGTTTCAAAGTTTCTTTAAAAGCCCCCATTTATAGTGATGCCGGAGCGACATATTCCCCAAGGGGAACAGAAGAACACAGCGTGCTCTACTGGCAATTGATACCCTGTTTTGGCGCCAATGATAATGTGCCACCAGAGCTGTTAGCTGACTTTGATTCCACTGTGCCTCGGGGTGCTGACCCAGTTCTCTCCTTCCCCAGCCCTGCAGCCATAATGGACAAAACGCAGGCGTCTCAGCTCTCTCTGTCTCCTGACAATGCTCAAGTAGGGGGCTCCATTTGCACAGGAGTGGGAATAGAATTTATGGCATGTTATTACTGCTCTGGGTGGAGTTGCCCTTGAAGGAGCCAGTTTGCAGCTCAGCGGTATGCTTAGTATCTCAGATGCCCAAGTGGCGCTGGTAGTGTGTGGTGCCTTCAGCCTACCCGAGAGCCAGTCTGATGTAGTGGTTAGGAGCGCAGACTCTAATCTGGGAGAACTGGGTTTGATTCCCCACTCCTCTGCAGGCAGCTGCTGGTGTGACCTTGGGTCAGTCACAAGTTCTCTCAGAGCTATTCTCTCAAGAGCAGTCCTCGAAAGAGCTCTCTCAGCCCCATCGACCTCACAAGGTGCCTGTTGTGGGGAGAGGAAGGGAAGGAGATTGTGAGCTGCCCTGAGGCTCCTTTGGGTAGTGAAGGGTGGGGTATAAATCCAATCTCTTCTTTTTCCTAGGCCACTGCGCTGACCGTGGTGCCGTCTGATGGCAGGGCCCCATTGGATTCTGCCTGGCTGTTTGTCATGGACAGCCCCCATCTGCCCTGCAAATCCCTCTGCTGCAGATCAGGGGCCGGGGCAAGAGAACTGTCAAGCTGCGGTCCCCGGGGCCAGTGCCATCGCACCCTTTGGCGCCTTTTCCTCCCCGCCTTGGCTGGTGCCGCTGCTCCTTCAGGCTTTCCCCAAGGTTGAGCTTTAGCTCCTAGAACAGCTTGCCCTTGCAGGGGCTGACCCTCCCTGGGGGCAGGTGACTGGCTTGGCGCCTCCTTGCAGTGCTCCCTGCCACTACCCATCTATCAGTGAGTTCTGCTGAGGTGTGCGCATGTGCACTCATGTTTCTCACAGGACAGGGTAGCCTTGCCGCAGTTATCTATCTGTGAGTAATGTCCAGATTACCTTTTAGGTTTCTCACTTGTAAGATGCCTTGAGGTCTCCTTGTAAAGCTGGAAGATGCAGAAGAGGAAGGGGAGGGGCCATGGCTCAGTGGAAGATCCTCTGCTTGGCATGCAGAAGGTCCCAGGTTCAGTCCCTGGCATCTGCAGTTAAAAGGATCGGGTAGGAGGTGATTATTTGACCTGGATAGGCCAAGCTAGCCCGATCTCATCAGATCTTAAAAGCTAAGCGAGGTCAGCCCTGGTCAGTATTTGGATGGGAGACCACCAAGGAATACCAGGGTGCAGAGGCAGGCGATGGCAAACCACCTCTGAATATCTCTTGCCTGGAAAACCCTCTGGGGTTGCCATAATTCAGCCATGACGTGTTGGCCAAGGAAATGAAAGCAGGTGCCTGCAAAGACTTCTTTTTGCAACCCTGGAGAGCAGCTGCCGGTCTGAGTAGACAGTACTGACCTTGATAGATCCGTGGTCTGATTCAGGGTAAGGCAGCTTCATGTGTAGAAGAAGAAGAAGAAGAAGAAGAAGAAGAGATTGGATTTATGCCCCACCTTTCACTACCAAGGGAGTCTCAGAGCAGCTTACAAACTCCTTTCCCTTCCCCTCCCCACAACAGGCACCCTGTGAGGTAGGTGGGGCTGAGAGAGGTCTAGACAGAAACTGCTCTTTCAGGAATAGCTGTGCCAGAGCTTGTGACTGACCCAAGGTCACACCAGCAGGTGCAAGTGGAGGAGTGGGGGAATCAAACCCGGTTCTCCCAGATTATAGTCCGTGCACTTAACCACTACACCAAACTGGCTCTCCTGTGTATGTCCTAAATGAATGAACAAACTGCAGCTTGCTTCTTGACCCAGGAGCTTCCTGGCCTAGCTATCCCTTCTCTTTCATGAAGGTTCCCCACCCACGCTTTTCCAGCAATCCCTGACCAGCTTTCCTTGAAAGCCACCAATGGGCTTCACCTGGGGTCACCTGGCAATGGTTCCAGCCTTTGTGCTGCCCATTGGTGATTTTTTTTTTGGGGGGGGGGGTGGACCTCGATGGCGCCCCGTTTTTGTTTGAGGAGAAGAAACCGCAGACCGCCGGCAGGCGGAAAGATCGGAGCGAAGCCAACCGCCGCTTCTTCTCCCCAGCTGGGTGTTTTATGGATAGATGAATGGATCTAGCTGCTGTGTATTCCTCTGTATTATGAATTGTCGCCTTATAACGACAATAGTTATGGGACCGCGAAGTGTAGGAGACAAAGCTCTAGGCAGATATTACGATGCCGAACTGTCAGCGTAAATCGCTTTGCCTGTCACTTTGGCGATCCAATTGTTTGCGGATGTTCGCTGCCGCTCGGGAAGAGGAAGAAAGGAGGGTGGGAGCTGAGCCAGCGTCGTGACTCGGGAAGCTGCCCGTGTGGTGAAATCTGCTCTGGCACGCATCCCGAAACGGGTGTGGCAGCGTGCCGAAGTGCCCTCTCCCAAAGTTGTCCACTTGGAGTCGTGCAGATGCTGTGGGGCCCTAAGGAGCAGCTTGCGCCCTACAGATGTTTTCTGATAGCAGCAGAGCCTTTGCCCCGTCAACGAAAACGTCCCCTGAGGCAAAGAAGGGAAGGCTCCCAAGACTGGGGGACAGATCTGTGTGATCCAACCTCTTGTGCAGAAAGCAAGAAGTCAAATGTGGGATAAGTAGTGTTAGGGGAGCACCTCTGATTAAAGGTAAAGGCTTCCCTTGCTCGAAGGCCAGTCGAATCCGACTCTTGGGGTGCGGTGCGCATCTCCGTTTCCAAGCCGAAGAGCCAGCGCTGTCCAAAGACATTTCCGTGGTCATGTGGCCGGCATGACTAGATGCTGAGGCGCACGGAACGCTGTTACCTTCCCAACGAAGTGGTACCTACTTATCTACTTGCAATTTCTTGCTTTCGAACTGCTAGGTTGGCAGGAGCTGGGACCGGAGACGGGAGCTCACTCCGTCATGCGTCACTACTCGGGTCTCGAACTGCTGAACTACCGACCTTCCAGTCTGCAGTTCAGCGTCTTAACTAATTTTTTCCCCTCTACTAGGTGGACAGGGCTCTCCCTACAATTTATTTTCACAAGTGTGATTACTGTGGGAGGTAGGCTAATGGGACCCCTGGTAGAACAGGTCCAGGTGGTATACTCTGGTCTGAGGCACCTTAAGAACATAAAGAAGCCAATGGCCCACCCAGTCCAACACTCTGTGTCACACAGTGGCCAAAGCCCAGGTGCCATCAGGAGGTCCATCAGCGGGGCCAGAACTCCAGAAGCCCTCCTACTCTTGCCCTCCAAGCACCGAGAATACAGAGCATCACTGTCCCAGACCTAAGAACAGAAGAGAAGCCATGTTGGATCAGGCCAATGGCCCACCCAGTCCAACACTGTGTCACACAGTGGCCAAAGCCCAGGTGCCATCAGGAGGTCCACCAGTGGGGCCAGAACTCCAGAAGCCCTCCTACTCTTGCCCTCCAAGCACCAAGAATACAGACTACACCTTATAGCTGAACACATGAAACTGCCCTCTACTGAGTCAGCCTGTTGGCCTGCCAAGGTCAGTGCTGTCTATTATGACTGGCAGCAGCTCTCCAGGGTCTACTTCAGCAGTCTTTCAAATCATTTCCTATCCGATCCTCTTAAGGGGGATTGAATTCAGGACCTTCTGCGTGCAAAGCAGGTGTGCTGCTGCTGCTGCGCCGCGCTGTTTAAACGCAAGAATTTTGCAGTTGCTGCTTGGTTGTTGCCTGAGGTCCAGGCATCTTTTCTCCAGACAGCCTTTCTGTTTTACGGAAACTGCTTCTTCCCAGCGTGTGGAGTGAAAAATGGGAAGTAAGCTGGAGGATGGAGGCTAGGAGTCTGTCATTTGGAGAGAAGGGAGGGGGCTCGGTATACCTGCAGATGGACCCCCTTCTACAGTAGGAGGTGTGGATGAAGATCCCCTCCTGGTCTCTTTCCTGCAAAGTGCTGAGTGACAAACTCAGGTCAGGCCAGAGTTGCCAGGTCCCCCCCAGCCACTGTTGTGTGTGTGTGTGTGTGGGGGGGTAGGATTGCCAGCTCCAGGCTGGGAAACTCCTGGAGGCTTGGGGGTGGTGCTTGGGGAGGACAGGGGCTTCAGTGGGGTGCGATGAAGAAGAAGAAGAGGAGGAGGAGGCGGAGGAGGAGGAGATTGGATTTATACCCCACCCTTCACTACCCATAGGAGTCTGAGTGGCTTGCAATCTCCTTTCCCTTCCCCTCCCCACAACAGACACCCTGTGAGGTAGGTGGGGCTGAGAGAGCTCTGACAGAAACTGCTCTTTTTTAAGAACATCTGTGCCAGAACTACGGCTTGCCCAAGCTCATCCAGCAGGTGCAAGTGGAGGAGTGGGGAATCAAACCCGGTTCTCCCAGATTAGAGTCCGCGCACTTAACCACTACACCAAACTGGAGCAGGGGTGTCGAACCCATTTGTTATGGGGGCTGGATCTGACACAAATGTCACTTTGTCGATATAAACTTTATAAAGGACAGCAACTGGTAATCTCCAAGTTGATGTGTCCTCACTGCAAGGCCCCGTGGGCTGGGAGGGGGATGCCGAGGAAAGCCCACCCAGGCAGACCGGAGAGCCAGCAGTGCAGCGCTGGGCAGACACTTCCGTGCCCCAACAGAGGATCCTCTGCACTCCCTCACGTGCATATGCTGATCCCTGAGGCCATCCGGGACAGCACCCCGGAGCTGCAGGCCGAGTGGAGAGGTATGGATGCGGCTGTAGTGGCTCCCGGCTTACCACTCCCGGAAGTGAAGGGGTTCTGCTTGACTGCTGCAGACGAGGTTGTTCCGCCGTGCTGAACCCACAGTCGGAGTGGCTCTCCACCCCCTGAGCAGCCTCCTATTCCCTCCTTTGCACCAGTTGCTCACAGGCCACATAACAGCCCCGGACTGGCCGGTTCTGGCCCCCGGGCCTTATGTTTGACACCCCTGCCATAGAGTCCACCCTCCAAACCACTCATTTGCTCCGGGGGAACAGATCTCTGTAGTCTGGAGATGAGCTGTAATTCCAGGAAATCCCCAGGCCTCACTTAGAGGCTGGCGTCCCTGTGTCAGACCCCTCAGATGGCAGGTTGTTGGAAGGTGTGGTTGGAGACACGAGCAGTGGCATTGAGTTTCTAGCACTCATTGTTATGGCCGTGGTATGTCTGAGGGCAATGGCTGCGATCCACCACAAGTCAGATCTTGACAAAGGCCCAAGTCAGGGGAACAAAATTGTTGCCACTACCTGAAGTTCTGTTTCTTTCAGGGAGATTTAGGGCCTGAGTAGACATGACTGCAAAAAAAGGAGAAGAGATTCCGCAGCATTGATGCAAATGCAGATCTTTGCCATAGCTGCGCCCCATGTGCACAGGCATTACAGCGACAGAAGGGCAAGCAAATTGTAACAAGAGCTGATGGGGAAGATGAGGGGTGACTGGGAGAGAGGGCCAGGTTGTCAGGCAAGCCACCCAGACTTCTGCCTCTCAGATTAACAAGCTGTTTTCCAAACACTGGCCCACGCCCAGCTGGCCAGTTGCTTGTAGCTAAAGGACAAGTTAGACAGGAAGGCTTCCTCGTGTCCCCCACTGGGATTCTACCACCATTTTAAAGCCAATTTAAAAATGCCTCCTGTGACCATTTCAACACTTGAAAAAGCACCGGGGGGGGGGCGAGGAGAGGGCCTTGTCTCGCTGCACTGCAGGCCAGATCTCTTGCAGAATTTGTAAATCTTCCATTTTAGGCTTCCACAGTGGACGTGAAGATGCCTTTGTGTCTAAATTGCCCTTTAGTTATAAGCAACTGGCTAGCTGGGTGTGGGCCAGGGTTCAGCAAATGGCTTGTTATCCAAGAGGGGGAAGTCTGGGTGCCGTGCCTGACAACCTGGCCTTCTCTCCCGGTCACCACTCACTTTCTCTATCAGCGCTTGTTGCAATTTGCTTGCCCTTCTGTCACTGTAAAGCTTGTGTGCATGGAGCGTCGTTATTGGAACGAGGCACATTTGCATAAATGCTGGGGATTTTGACTTCTTTGCTACTTGATTATGGCCGTCGGGTTTCCTCGATGCAGATTATAAACGATGTAATCGAGCCTTTCTGAACCCTCGTTGTTGAATTCTGGCTCCTTAGCAGCTGTGTCTGAGCAATGTTCAGAGAGCTTTGTAGACCCTCTGGACCAGAACTGTGGGTATGATTGAGTTCTGGTCTTCACATGCAACAGAAGGCAGTGGGTAGTACACACCTATTGTGTTAGAATGGGCCATACCATTTTAGATTGCGCGTGGGTGAATACTGTTTTTAAAACACCCCCCCCCCCGAAAACTCCCCGCAAGCAAAAAGCAGGCACATCAGGGAGATAGTTTCAGAGGGTAGCTGTGTCGATTTGCAGCAGAAGAGCTAGATTTGAGTCCAGGAGCATGTCAGAGACCACCAAAATTTTGGGGGTATAAGCTTTTGAGAGTCAGCACTCCCTTAGTCAGATTGTAAAGGAGCTTTGACTCTTGAAAGCGTATACCGTGAAAATCTCGTCTGTCTCCAAGGTGCTGCTGGACCTGAATCTAGCATATGGGAGAGAGTTAATTCTAAGATAGCCTGTGACAGAATGGGCCTGCTCTGGCCTGCAGGCCCTGTTCCATTCTGCCCTCCAAGGTTTTCTCAACACCTGGAGAGGATTTTCTCTCTCTCAGGTAACCTGCCACCGTCACCTGACCTTTGTAGGGACTGCCCACTGGGAGGGTCAGGACTTCTAGCTTCCCTTCCAAGTTTTGAGGCCTTGCCTGTGTGTCTCCTGCTGCCCAGCATCTGGTCACCACGGGGTCAGTTTACTACCTTATGTGTCCCTGGAGGAATAGCCACTTGACAACTGCCTGTCTTCCCCCAGTGCTCCTTTTCAAAATAACGTGTCCAAGACAGTGGAGGCCTGTGTAGTACAGAGAACCACTACCAGCATCACAAGTTATAAAGTATTTATTAAAACAAAAATGTTCACTAGTTTTGGCATGGCACCAGACTGAGCAAGGGATTCAAAAGAAATAGGTAAAATGCAATTCCTTTGTCCCTCTCTTTATACCTGCCATATCAGATGTTACAATAGGACAGGCTCCTTAGTTTAGGAAGTTGCAGATATCTACAGAGTGTCCAGTACCTTGAAGTTTCCTTCAGCACTTTAGGACAGCACATGGTCAATGGCTGCCTCCTCAGTTGAGAGTTCTATCTGCTCTCATGGACTCAGCACCAAAGAAAGAGAGTTTCCTCCTTGCTCCCCTGAGTTTTATCACCTCTCTTTTCCCCTTCCCACTGACCCGGTCAGGCCAGGTTAAGGAAGCTTTTCCTGACGTCTCCAGAAGTTTATTCCTGAAGAATTTCTAGCCTTAATTCCTCCAAGTCTCTGTTCCCTGCTTGAAAGGGGGGGCTGGCCCAGCCAATTGTCTCTAGCTAGAGCTATTAGCATTTGTATGAAGGTGGGCTGAGGTAAGTCTGGAAAGCAAGTGAACTGACTTCCCTGCTTCCTGCCTGTTCTCTGCCCAAAGAGGGGGGAAAAGCTTTTAAAAATCAGAGTGAAGGTTTTGCTCATTTCAAACCTCCAAAGAAAAAATGCATTTCTTCACATAGTCCCACTCCCTGTTGCTGCTATTTTTAAAAAAAATTGTGTGATTTTTTTTTAAATATGAGGGGATATTTAAGAAAATGGTATCCCTCAGCTGCAGTATGAAGTTGTTTAGTCCAGAATACCACTTTGGTCCCCCGCCCTTACTCTGCTACATGCTTTGTTGTTGTTGTTCAGTCACACACTCGAGTCCGACTCTTCACGACCCCATGGACCACATCACGCCAGGCCCTCCTGTCTTCCGTTGTTCTCCAGAGTTTGCTTAATTTCATGTTCATTGCATTGATAACACTGTCTAACCATCTTATTCTCTGCCATCCCCTTCTTCTTTTACCTTCAGTCTTTCCCAGCATCAGGGTCTTCTCCAGTGAGTGCTGCATGCTTAGATCTAACCTAATTTGCCAGTCTTTCCAGGATACGACTTCTTATCACAAACTTCTTTAGTTGTCATCAGTGCTCTCATGACTTTCTGTAAGCAAGTCTTGCAACTTTGGACCTCCACGTTTTCTGTGATGCTCCTCGGATCCTAGCCTGGTGCTCCACTTTCTGACAATTCCTGCTTAACAAACCTAATGTTCAGGCCAATCTACTCCTCCATTTTTGTTATCTGATCTTTATAGACTCCCCTCCTCCTTGGAGCAGCTCTTAAGTTGGGAGACTTGTTCAGCTGCGTTACAAAGAGCTGTCATAAAGCGCCGATCTGATGGGGCGAGTCGGGGGCTCCGGTGCTGGGTTTTTAATGGACGACTTTTATCTCCCTCTTTTTTTTATGGCCTAGAATAATTTTTAGCGGCTTTCTGACTTGGCGAATAAAACCACTCGCTCTTTATGTTCCCACGGCGCTCGCAAGGCCCTGCTCCCTGGGCCCTGCTGGCTTCACATCCAAGGTCAAAAGCCCGTTCTTCATATGCTCGCTCGTTCAGATACTGAACCGCTCTTAACATCAGGCCCTCCCATTCCAGGGGGAAGAAATATTTATTACTCTCTTTTTCAAATCCACCTCGGACTGTCAACTCTTTAAAAGTTCTCTTAATAGATTTACTGTCTGGCTATTCTGGCTTTGATTAATTAAACATACTTATGGCAAAAACCTTTAAGGTACTTTCTAGAGGGTCTTGAACGAAGATGGCAGTTTTAGTCTTTATGAGAGTTTATAATATTTGAGGAAAGATCTAAGGCATTGCCAAGGGCTCTGTGCAAGAAGCTCACTATAAAGAATTGCATGTCCCTGGATGCGATGGCAATCTGGCTGCGACATCTGTCACCCCACTGATCACCAGGGTTGATTCAGCTGATCTGGCTGGCTAGGCGAGTGTCCCCTACCTCCCTCACCACTCCACGTAGGTCCCTCTCGAAGCTGCACGCTCGGTCGAAGAGGATGACCATCCTAGATAGAAGGAGTGTACCGTTCTTTGGTCAACGGTTTACGATAGCCGTGCTCCCCTGCTAGAACCTCCAAACAAGCTCAAGAATTGCACAGCCCTTTTGGTGATGTTTTGTGGGTTTTCCTGTAATGCTGCAACCCATAGGAAGAAACAGACAACTGTTTGTCTTCAGCCAGTGGCTTTCAGATTGGGTTCTGGGGAACTTTCAGGACTCCTTGGAAGCATATGGGAGATTTCCTTTTGCCGGGCAAACTTCCCTGTATGCTTGCCCACTAGGACCAACCTTCTCCTGCCACATTCTGCCGCAAAGCAAGAGGCCTCGTGATCCCCAAGAAAAAGATTTCCTCTGGGACCTCTCTTGCACCACCCAGACCCGAACATCACTTGAAATAAAATCACATTGTTCTTGTTGGTATAGATGGGATAGTAATTATCTTTCTGTGCACCATGCATTTTTCTTTCTGCTCAGGCATACCACACTTCTTGCTATTCTTTGCATGCATATTGAGAGGGGCAGCAGGACTGCAAGGTAAGGTCACTCCAAAGTAGAGAAGATTCTTCCACGGCTCTAAATGGGAGCTGGCTCAACCACTAGGCAAACCTAGGCAACCGCTTAGGGTGCTAGCTTTTGAGGGTTGCCAAAAAGCCAAGAGGAGCCCCCTCTACTGGTTTGAAGGGAAACTTGGCATTAACTAGCTTCTACACTCTCCGTATCTCTTGACTCTGGTCTTCTACAGATGTCAGGATGGAACACGGAAGGGTTTGGAAGAGCTTATGTATTTTTATTTTTACATTTGTTTCGATTGCCCAGTAAATAAAACATTCACTCTAGACCCTATTTTTCTCTCCATTGAATGGTGTGTCTGTGTGTATACTTCAAAGTCATAGTTTGCCGAGGGTGCTGAGAACTGTTGTACTTCAGTACATGGCAACTTCTGGAGCTCAGCTTGCGTTTCCTGTTTCCCGACTCCCTTGATCTGTTGCCCACCATCCTATCCTTGATACAGCTGAGGTCATAATGTCAGCTCTTGCCTCTTCCTGTCATGTTGCTGTGATGTCACATGACTTCCTGCCATCTGTTTGCAGTTCAGTAGGTCTCGTGCTGCTGCCTGTAGGGTTCCAGTAGGTTCCAGTTTGAAGACCACTGCGCTAGAATGTGTTCCCGAGGTCAGGTTACAGTCAACGTGGCAGATGCACAACTAGGTCTGCTGGCGTAGAATTCAACTGCAGAAAAGGGAGATCAGGGTAGAGACTGGTAGCAACATTTGGGGAAAAGAGGTTTCATTCCCCACCCCCAGAACATTTTCTTGATTGAAAATGAAATACACATTCCCAGACTGCTTTAAACCCCACTAGGGGGAAAGGGGACCTGACCTGGATTGGCCAGGCTAGCCCAAATTCATCAAATCTCAGAAGCTAAGCAGGGTTGGCCCTGGCTAGTATTTGGATGGGAGACCTCCAAGGAGTACCAGGGTCATGACACGGAGGCAGGCAATGGTGAAGCAGCCCTGAACGTTTCTTGCCTTGAGAACACTACAGGGTTGCCATAAGTCGGCTATCACTTGAGAGGAAAAAAGAGGGGGGGAGGCAGGGAGTGAAATATAGGTATCGATCCATGTTTTGTGTGTCCAGCCTTAAATTTTTATTTATTTATTTGGCTTCTAGCCCTCCCTCCCCCACAAGCAGGCTCAGGGTGGGTTACAACAAAACAATAAATGCATAATACAGAGTTTAAGATATCACAGTTCTTAAAACCCAGTATAAAAATAAAATCCAGTAAGAACAGACAATAACAGTCGATGGCACCATTCAGTCACTCTGTCCCCATCAACACTCACCTAGATTCCCCAAGTGTTGCAGGTGGGTGGTAGTTGATATTGGAAAAAAGTTGATATTGGGAAAATATCAGGGGGAGGGGACTTTTGATCAGAGAAATGGAATGGGGTGGAGTTACACCTCCCCCTCCAGCATTTTGACCTTGATTCACATTGTGTCCCAAAATGCCTGCATCAGGAATTTGAAATGCCCTCTCAAGGTGGCCTGATTTGTAGCACCCCCGCTGTGTCCCCACGAGTCAATGGTAAGGCCAAACAGGCCTGACTGGTGCTGTGTGGATCTGTTAGCCCACCCAGAACATACCCCAGAATCCTTTGCAACATGAGGAGGACTACTCAGCAGATGTTTGATGTGGAAAACGCCTCTAGAGTGGCCCAGGTGCAGGGGAAATGTGGAGAAATGTGTTGGCAAGCCGCAACAGCCACAGATGAACCATGCAACCGTGTCCCCGTATGAAAAAAACACCCTAGGCTTGTTGTGTTTTCTTATATGCAGAGAAGTTGTGCATAGGGGAGCACTCAAAAATACGATTCTTCCCACAATTGCGGTGTTCAGTGATTACAAAGGGGATAGTCATATTCGTCTGTCATAACAAAATAAAACAGTCCAGTAGCTCCTTAAAGACCGCTAACATAATTTATTTCAAGTGATAAGAGTTCATCCCACTGCTTTGTACTCTGCCACTTAATTCTGCTGCAAATGTGGACCAGGCCCGATTTGGGGAAAGACGGAGGGGGGTTCTCCTGTTGCCTCTCCCCTTC
The DNA here is from genome assembly GCA_029375565.1 of Gekko gecko. NCBI lineage: Eukaryota > Metazoa > Chordata > Lepidosauria > Squamata > Gekkonidae > Gekko > Gekko gecko. The sequence continues at coordinate 19,309,333 of JAPDNY010000001.1, read as the reverse complement.
TCCTGTGTTTTGGCTGGGCCTTCTTGTGTGCAAGCAGTTCTCTGTCCTTGTGGAGTGCTGTTTTGCCACATCAAAGAGGGCAGAAGCTATTGACCATTCAGCCCCGATAGCCCATTTCCTGTCTTTTTGGGGGAGTGGGGAAGGAACCCCCTCATCTCCTTTTCCTTGCCTCTCTCTTTCATGAGACGATAACAATGGTGGGGTTTTCTTCTCTTGGAGAGCGGGAGTTGTGTCAGCAACCCTGGTGGCATTTGAGCTTTTGTTCAATTTAATGAGCGCTGTTAATGGGAGAGCCAGCCGGGCTGTGTTCCTGGAAGGGGAAGAGATTTTCTGCAAACGTGAAAAGGGCATGCTACAGTGATCTTGTGCTGGGTGGGGGGTTGCGAGAGGGAGCCGTACGCTTAAAAGGAATGACGGTAATGATGCTGTGCCAGTGTTGGGTAAGGGGACACAGTGTTCTAGGGGGTGCATCCAAATGTGGGAACCAAACTGGGAGGGGGGAGCATTGCAGAACAGCCAAAACCCAAATGGAGGCTAATGTTATTCGATTCCATTAATACAATTTAAAACATTTATGTGGAAGAGTGACTAATGCTTGTCAGTCATCCGAGTCCTTCTTTGGCCAGAACAGTGGGTGTGGGATTGTGTTTATTTCTTAGTTAGCAGCTAGGTAGAATTTCCTTATGGGATGTTTCCCCTGGAATAGGTCTGCAGGATCCAATCTTCCATTAAGACTAGCACTTAGAAGAAAAAGAGAAGAGCTGCGGAGCCAAGAAAGCCTGAAAAATCCCACGGCTATGGCCCTGGGGGTATCAAGTTGATAACCTAAATTTCAGTATTGGGAGTTCCTTCATTTTCAGGCTCATCTAGAGATGGTAGTAGGTAAGGCACAGAGTCCGGGCTGCTGGTTGACATGGACAGAGAGGTAGTTGAGAAGCACCTGGTTGCATTGAATGAACACAGATCCCCCGGGCCAGATGGTATGTACCCAAGAGTGCTCAAAGAACTTTCTAGAGAGCTTGCAGAGCTTTTGTTCATCATCTTCCAGACCTCTTGGAGGACGGGAGACATGCCACAAGACTGGAGGAGGGCAGATATTATTCCAGTTTTCAAAAAAGGGAGGAGGATTGTGTTGTTGCTTACTCAAGCTTTAATTAAAAAACATTTAAAAAGGAGAGAAGGGATGATCCAGGAAACTACAGGCCAGTCAGTCTGACCTCTGTCCCAGGGAAGATACTGGAGCAGATTTTAAAGGGATCAGTCTGCGAGCATCTAAGGGACAACTTGGTGATTCAGGGAAGTCAACACGGATTTATCCCCAACAGGTCCTGCCAGACCAACCTCATTTCCTTCTTTGATCAAGTGACGAACTTCCTGGAACAAGGGAATGCTGTTGATGTTGTTTACTTGGATTTCAGTAAAGCTTTTGACAGGGTTCCCTATGATGTTCTGATGGGTAAACTAAAGGACTGTGGACTGGACTCTAGGATAGTTAGGTGGATAGGGAACTGGTTGGAGAACTGCACTCAAACCCTAACCCTAACTCAAGGAGTAATTGTCAATGGCATTTCATCTGAACGGAGGGAGGTGTCCAGTGGGATGCCACAGGCTTCTGGGTCCGGTACTTTTCAATATTTTTATAAATGTTCTGGATGAGGGTATGGAGGGGCTACTCATAGAATTCAACGAGATCTGAACATACTGGAAAAGTGGGCGGGTGTGAACAAGATGCAGTTTAACAAGGATAAATGCCGAGTTCTACATCTGGGTAACAAAATTAGGAATGCACATACTGGAAGGGGGATACACTTCTGGGTAGCAGTGTGTGTGAACAAGATCTTGGGGTATGGGTGGACCATAAGTTAAATATGAGCAGCCAGCATGATGCAGCGACAAAAAAGGCTAATGCAATCTTGAGGTGTATCAGCAGAGGCATAACATCCAAATTGCAAAACGTGATAGTCCCGCTGTACACTGCACTTGGAGTATTGCGTGCAGTTCTGGAGGCCTCACTTCAAAAAGGATGTAGACAGAATGGAGGGGGTGCAGAGGAGAGCGACGAGGATGATCGGGGGCCTGGAGACCAAGCCCTAGGAGGAAAGGCTGCAGGAGTTGGGAATGTTCAGTCTGGAGAAGAGAAGGTTGAGGGGGGACAGGATGGCTCTCTAAGTATCTGAAGAGCTGTCACTTAGAGGAGCGCAGGGAGCTATTCCTGTTGGCAGCAGAGGATAGGATTTGCAATAATGGGTTTAAATTAAGGGCAGGAAGGTAACAGCTGGCTGGATCTTAGGAAAAACTTTTTGACAGAGTTGTGTAGTAGTGGAATCAGCTGCCTAGGGAGGTGGTGAGTCTTTAAGCAATGGCTGGACAAACTCTTGTCAGGGTTGCTCTAGGCTGGTCCAGCGCTGAGCAGGGGATTGGACTAGATGGCTTGTATGGCCCCCTTCCAACTCCATGATTCTATAAGAAAAGGGAGGGAAGAGGGAAAAGGGGTGGAAAGGGAGAACGGGGAAGGGTAATATCACAGGATGAAGATGAGCAAATTCGTCATCTACAGTTCCTCATCCTGAATTGCCCTAGGTACAACTTGCTGTTTCCAGCATCTGGGTTTTCAAATAACAAGGATGTTCCTATGGCAGAGGGGTCCATGATTAAATGGCAGATAACATGCAAAACCCCAGGCATCTCAAAGATAAACAGACTTTGATAGTTGGACAAGGTTTTGGCCTGAGACCTTGGAGAGCCCAGTAGGTAGAGAGAGGGTGAGAAAGCCAGAGTGGCACAGTGGCTGGAGTAGTGGGCAATGACCAGAGACACCCAGGTTCAAATACCAGCTAAGCCAGTGAAGCTCCCTGGGTAACCCTGGGCTAGTCACTCTTCTGCAGTAAAAACTGCCGTGCAGGATTGTTGTGAAGATAATATAGGAAGAGAGAGTTTTAAATATGCTGCCCTGAGCTCCTTGGAGAAAGAGTGGTCAGAGTGTTGGATAGGAACTGGGAGACTGTTGTGTACCAACTGAGGACCGCACATGCGGTCAAGTTAGCACGTTGTCATGTGGAGTAGCATAGCTTCGCGTCCAGAGACAACAGCCAGCCCGGATCCTAGAAGAGACCTATCAGGTAGTCAGGGTCCGAGGAATGACCTATGGGATTTGGGGACACTGTAAATATTCCTATTACAGGTGTGTGTGTTTGGGTGTGGTTTGCAACGGGGATTTAAACAGGCCTCCGGTCCTGCTTCATTGTCTCAGTTTTCTCTAACCGAATAAACTATGAGCTCATTCACTACCAATGCGTCTGGAACCCCGTATATTATAGAGACCAAATTGAATCTCCCCTTGGCCACAGAATCTTATTGGGTGGGCCAGTCACACATACTCAGTTGTTGCTGGAGGTAAAATGGAGACATAAGCCACTTTGGGTCCCCGCTGTGGAGAAAGGTGGGGCATAAACTAGGTTAAAATACGTTGAATAAATAGATGGGGCTACCGTTTGCCTTACTGCCTCATCTGAGTTTTGAAATTCTTGTGTGCACATGATAAAGTTCTCTAGCAATGGCTGCCAGATTTGTTTCTCTATCAGACATGTACTGTCACATGGAGAGCTCCTTACTGCATGGGGGCCCAGTTCCAATCGAGACCTCCTACTGTTGTCTCAACCTGAAACGGCTCTGGGGAGCCACTGTTTGCCTCATTGAGTTTGCACATGTTGAGTTTCCTCAGTGGAGCAATTTCAGATCAAGCAAGTGGTGTGTCAGGGGGAAGCTGAAGTGCCCTCCCTGTGATCGTGGTGCAAATTGACCCACACATGCCCACTGGGGCGTTCCATGCATGTGTCTGATCAGAGGTCCTCCTGGTAGCCGTGAGGGCTTTGTACCCATGAAATCGGCTCTCAGTGGTCGAGCTTCTGCTTTGCATGCAGAAGGTCCTGGGTTCAACCAGTCCCCAGAGCCTCCAGTTAAGAGTCTCGAGTGGCGGGGTTCTAGGAAAGCCGCTTCACTGCCTATGGGCCATTCAGAGGAGACAGTGCTGAACTAGGTAGACCTTGGTCTCACTAAGTATAAGTTTCAGGAGGGTAGCCATGTTGGTCTTCTTCAGTAGAAGAGCCAGACTTGAGACCAGTAGCCCCTTGAGACCAGTAGAGAGTAGAAGGTCATGGTGGTAGTCTAGGAAGGGAGACCTGAATAATATTCATTGGGAGAGCTACTCGAGCCCCCCTCTCGCTTCTGAGAACCCTGAAGAGGGGGTTTGAAGAGAGAGCAAAACAGCATTGTGAAGCTGCCTCTGTATGGGAGTTCCAGCTCAGGAGAAGGGGCATGGTCATTCATGAGTCTGGGAGTAACAGTATGTGGGAGGAGGGGTGGGCACTGGATTTCCTCAGGCCTTGCATACCACTCTCCGAGCATATATCCCCTTTGCCGCTTAAGGATTCAAAACCCAGGCTCTTGAAAGTCTTGGGACGTCTGCACTCCCATGGAGCAATCGCAGCAGCACAATCCTGCACATGCCTGTGTCCATCTCTGGTAGCCTATGAGAACCCCCCCTTTGTTCCATTCCCTGTTCTTTCCCTCCTCCCCCTCATACATTTTTAATCGCCCATAAACAAAATGGACCTGTAGGTGTCTTGCTGCCTGCACAAGGATTCTCCTATTTAGTCCGAAAGCCTGCAACAAGTGTAATTGGGTGGCACTGTTCCCCAGTCTCTCCCCGCTCCTCATCCCCTTCTGTCTCTTTCCACCTTTTGGCTGTAAAAATTGCTATAAAAAGAGAGATTTGCAGCGGCCTTCTGCATGGCTAAGTCGGGAGCACTTCCCCATCAGATGGCTCTTGTCTCAGATCCCTTTTATTGTCACCGCCGGGCTATATTTCACAGGGAGGTTTTAAAGATCATTAAAACCACCTCCTCGTGGCTGCTTTCAGAGGGGTTTGCTGCTGAGGGGAGGAGGAGGAATTTGAAGTTGGTTGGAAGGTCTGCTTAGCATACGGGATGCGGCCCTCGGAGCCCGCCTTGGCATATTGGCAGACATCAGTAAATGTCAGTTTTACTGCGCGTGCAAGCAGATTGCTTTTACTTTTGCTCCTTTCCAGTCCTCCCGAATGTTCACGTTTATCAGGGATACCCGTGATGTGAATCTAAGTGGAGGCACCCAGTCCCACCCCATTCCTTGTGCGCATCCCAGATTGTGACGATAGAACCCTAGCCCACGGAAAGTAGTCCATTGAAGAGATTTCGTGCTCCAGGTTTTGGGAGATCCACAGCAAGATGACCCCACTGAAGCCCTCCTTCTGTGAAGTTGCCGCTCTCACCTCTTTCCAGAGAGCTGAGCAAGTGAGTGGCAATGGCAGCAAAGGCCAGCGTCGGGCCCTTCGAAGCCACTGGGGCCTCTGGCATCTCCATGAGAGTGCCATCCTTGATACTGGACCAGATTCTAGTACTGCCATTGAATTTTAGCCAAGATGAATTTGGGAGGTTTCAATCTTAGGAAACGGAATTTTGAGGGGAGCAAGCATAACTCTGGTGAAATTTCCCAGAAGAGTTCCAGAATTCATACACAAGGACCAACAGATGCAGACCCTGACCTGGATAGCACAGGCAAGCTGGATCTTGTCAGATCTCGGACACTAAGCAGGGCCAATCCCGGTAAATACTTGGATGGGAGACCTCTAAGGAATACCAGGGCTGGGACGCAGGGGAAGGCAATAACAAGCCACCTCTGAAACATCCAAGCTCCACTAGGGGTCGCCAGAAGTCAACCATGACTTCCAGACACACACACACAGAGAGACACGCAATACTCATCAAAAAAGAAAAAAAAACACAAATAGTTGTATGAAAACATGTGCATTTGGGCCCATGTCATCTGCATTACATCTGTGCTGGGTGTTCTCATCTTGGGTGACTACAGCTAGTAAAGAAACTCTCCATGCAGTGGGTAGAACTGGTTTGATCCAGGACTAGAACTGCTGCTTGAAACATGGCTAAGTGATTAATTTGGAGCCTCCTGCTCAGGTGGTGTCAGGGTAGGGCTTTAGGTAGCCACTGAATGCAGGTCACAAGCCAGAAGTAGGCGCAGTGGCTTCTCTCATTGCTTTAACCTCAGCAGCTCCTAAAAGGTTGAGTTTGCAGGAACTTCCGCCAAGGGTAGATAATTATAAATAAGACCAGCGAAATTTCTCTTGGTGCCAAACACATCCCTAATTCATTGCCGCTTGACCTCATTTGACAAGGTGGAGCCCATTTGCAGCTGCCAATCAGTCCAGGCTACAGGGTGCCACTATACCTTTTGGGTGTCCTGCAGTCTATCAAGTAAAGGAGGAAAGAGTTAAAGGGCACAAGATAAGAAGTACTGAATTTGTTTTTTAAAAAACCTGGACATTTTATCTTTTTTTTTTTTTAAGCACAGTGTGCTTTTCTTTTTCCATTTCTATGCACTTGGATATTTCCCCCCTCCCTCTGTGGGGTGTGTCCCTCTCCCTTTCCCCCCTAGCTTTCACGTTTTTTAGGCCTAGACCAGCCTCTGACTCATGTCAGTGTGTGCTCCAACACGTTTGCAGTTGTCACGATGCTGACACCCATTTCTAAAAATAGCCTCTGGAACCCTCCTGTTCCCGGCTGGAAGAACTGCTTGGCATTTTTGTTTTACCCATTTCTAGCACTCAGGTTGGCTGGTGGGAGAGGAACACTGCGAGGTCTGCTCCTCCCTCAACATTTACGCTAAAGACCCTCCTGGCTTAACGGAGTGGATATTTTAAGGACTGGTGAATAAATTACCTGGACAGCATCTAAACTGAGGACAGAAGAAACTGTGAAGCTTTTAAAACCAACACTTCCTTGCTCTGGATATCCTCTGATATCCTGTGAGACAGGCACCATATGTGAGACCTCCTTGCAAAAACAGCAGGGTCTTTTTGTCGGTGCACCAGGCTACCACAGCCTGGCAGCTACCGAGCGCATCTGAAAAGCCCCTGTCAGGCCCACTTTAGTGGTGCTAAACGGAACCGTGCGTGACAGATGTTTTAGCACTCCTTAAGCCACTCTTTGCAGCTGGTGGGGTGTGTGATTGTCCGGTGGGCCTTGAAAGTGTTGTGCTCCCTGACAGGCTATCCCCTGCCTCAGCGTGGCAGTGACAGAACAGACAATGATCATAACACTTAGCACTTGCACTGTGCTCCCTGACAGGCCGGGCCCTGCCACAGCACAGCAGTGATGGGACAGACCTTCAGCAACCGTCGTAACACTTTGCTTTTGCAGGATGTTCTATCACATTTATATTCCAGCCTTTGTCCAAGAAACTCAGGATGCCAAGCACAGTCCTTCCCTTCTCTGTTTTATCTTCATAACCCCTATTCCTCCAGTGAGGTAGGTTAGGCCGAGAGACAGTGACTGGCCCAAGATGACCCAGCCTGTGTCATGGCTGAGTGGAGATGTGAACCCTGGCCTCCCTGGTCTCAGCAGTGTAACCACTAACCCACACTGGCTCTGTTTAGAGTTTTTGAAGCCCTTCTCTCACACCCTTAGCAATCTTTCAGAACAACCCTTAAAGAGGTAGACCACTGTTGTTGTTGTTGTTATATCGCAGACAGGGATGGGGGGAAAGGCTGAGACCAACGGAGAGTGGTTTGCCTTGAGGTCACCCCATGAAGTCACAGCTGAGGTGAAACTTGTCCTGGAGACTTCCTGATTCCCAGTTTAGGCTGGTAAAAGAAGATACAGATATTGGTTTGAAAGAGGGGTTATGGCATTGACTATCATCCCTGGGGTCAGTTCACCACCCAAGTGGATATTTGTGGTACTCTGAGGCTGATTCTCTAAGGCTGCGATCACACACATGAAATAATCCACTTTCAATCCACTTTCAATCCACTTTCTAACTGGATTCTTACTGTGTGAACTGGCAAAATCCAATTCAAAAGTGCATTGGAAGTGGATTATTTCGTGTGTGTGACTGCACCATAAGAGGCACTTGGGATCCCTGTGGGACCTGCGACCAGTACTTTAACAGGTTTCTAATGGGGAGTTGAGCTTGGGCGTCAGTAAAGGAGGTTGAGGGGAGCAAGGAAGAACCCCTCTAGTCCAAGTTTCCTGAGAAAGGAGATTCAAGCTCCACATCAGCAAGGAGGGTGGTGCGCTGCTGTATCCTTCCTGCTACAGAAATCCACACAAATTCTGCTAAGCACCCTATTTCACTCTAAAATCTTCTTAAAACAACTAAACTAGTTATGAAGGTAGAAAGCCAGCAGGGGATATCCAGTGTTTGACAGGGAGTGCCACATGTATGATTATCTACCCACTGGGCAGAAATGATGGTTGTGTGTTCTTGGCTCTCAGGGAGCAGGTTCCTTCCCTTGGGGCTAGAGTTGCTGACCTGGAGAAGCTGATACAGAGAGAGAGGTTTGGGAATGAGGCTTACAGGGACTTAATCAGAACAGTCCCACTCCTGTGCTAATAGCAGCTGTTGTGGAGAGGGAGAGTCGGAGGGTATCAGTCTAAGGAGGAGGTACCCCTTCCTTGGGTGATGGACCAATATTGTCTCATACCGAGGATATCCTCTGGGGTTTGCGGGAGGCCTGTTTACAGTAGTGCATGATTTAATTATTAGGAATAGGGATAGAGGGGTCTGCGACAGGCATTTTGGCCGCATGATGACTTACCTGCCTGGTGTGAAGATTGTGGACATCACACACTGTCTAGATAGGTTGATTGATAGTACGAGGGGAGGAGTCAGCAGTTATGGTCTGCATTGGTGCCATTGACACTGGGGCTGATTTCCCACAAGCTGCTGCTCTGCGCCCACTCTTCCCTTTGTCCTGATGGTATGTGTCAATTATACACTAAGTGTGCGTGGCTGCATTTTGCCCCACAGCTTCGTGCAATTTCCCTGTGTCTACTCAATCCTGTTTTTTGAGGATTGAGTAGACGTGGGGAAAATCGTGTGAAGCTGTGGGGCAAAAGGCAGCCACGCAGCACTTAGTGTGAAATTGACACATACCATCGGGGCAAAGGGAAGAGCAAGCGTGGAGCAGCAGCTTGTGGGAAATTGGCCTGGGAAATGTAGTTGTGTAGTCCTGAAGAAAAAATGTAAGTTACTAGGCAGAAAGTTAAGGCCAGGACCTCAAAGGTAGCATTCTCCAAAGTGCTACCAGTCCATGTGTAGGGCCAGCTAGGCACAGTTTGGAGGTCTCATTGTGTGGATGAGAAAGTGATGCCGGGAGGGAGGATTGAGATTTGTTAGGCACTGGAGAACTTTCTGGGAAAAGCTGAACCTGTACAAAAGAGATGGGCTTCACTTGAACCAAAAGCAAACAACAGTGCTAGCACTTAATATCAAAAAGGCAGCAGAGCAGCTTTTAAACTAATCCCAGGGGAAAAGCTGACAGGAGCTGGTAAGCCTCTGGTTTGGGACAAGTCAGTCCAAAGGGATGATTGTGTAAACACTCAGGGTAATATTGATAGGCATACAATAGAACTTAGGAGATAAGATGGCGAAGGAGGCCCATGTGTGGTGACAAAGAAGAAGAGATTGGATTTATACCTCGTCCTTCACTCTCAGAGCAGCTTACAAACTCCTTTCCCTTCCCCTGTGAGGTAGGTGGGGCTGAGAGAGCTCTTTCCAGAACTATCCTTGAAAGAACAGCTCTGACAGAACTATGGCTTGCCCAAGGTCATCCAGCAGCTGCAAGTGGAGGAATGGGGAATCAAACCTGGTTCTCCCAGATTAGAGTCTGCACACTTAAACACTACACCAAACTGGAGCTGAGGGAGGCAAGTGTTACTAGAGAGGGAAACATGTTGTAGTTGTTTATATGCCAGTACTAGAAGACTCTGAGCCAAGATGGGGGAGCGGAGTGGTTGGTACTCAATGACAATTTAGATATAGTGAGTATCTCAGAAACATGGTAGAATGGGAAAAGTCTCTGGGATACAGTCATCCCTGGGTATAAACTCTACAGGCAAGGCAGGGAGGGATGGGTTATTGAAGGTACTTTATGTAAATTGTTTGTTTTATTGGAAATTTTACAGCATTATATCTATGCATTGGTGTTCTATTGTATCTTAACTTGTTGTATGCTGCCGTGAGCCAGCTTCTTCTGGCAAGGTGGGATATAAATCGAAAGTATAAATAAATAAATAAATAAATAAATAAATAAATAAATAAATAAGGTATTGCATTGTACATCAAAGACAGCATAGAATCAAATAAGTTAGAAAACATCAGGGGAATTGATTCCCCAACAGAAGCAATATGGGTAGAAAAAATGGGCCCTAAGGATTACTTTAAAGTGGGGGTGTACTGCTGGCCACCTGGTCAAACCTTTGAGGTTGATCTTGAGATGGAGAAGGAAAGAAGGGAGGTGATAATATTATGATACTGGGAGACTTAACTACCCTCACATTGATGGGGTAAGTATGCTTGAGTCATAATGCAGAAATGAGATTCCTAGACATTATAAATGATGGTGCGCTGGAACATTTGGTCACAGAGCCACCCAGGGGGTAGTGACCTTGGACTTGGTCCTGAGCAGGTCTCAAGACTTGGTGAGAGATGTAGAGGTTGTTAAACCAGTTGGGAATAGCAACCCAACCGCAGTGCTATTAATTTCAGCCTTCATGTCAATGGAAACTTACCTCTAAAGTCCCAAACTGTAACATTTGATTTCAAAAGAAGGAACTTTACAAAAATGCAAAATCCCTAGAGGATGTTTAGAAACTATTTAAAACCACACTAACTGAAGATAGAATGCATTCCAGAGGTTATGGAAGGCACTGCCAGGTCTAAAAGAATGCCTGCATGGTTGACAACACAAGTCAGGGAAGCTATAAAAAAGAGAAGAATCACAGGCTCTGCAAAGGAAATGTGTCAATAATCTGCTAACCCAATGCAAAAAGATAATTTGAGGAGCAGGTTGCTAAAAACATCAAGACAAATAGTAAATATTTATTTCAATATATTTGGAACACGAAACCAGCCAGAGAAGCAGTTGGGCCTTTGGATGACAAAGTAATAAAGGGATTGCTAAAGGAAGATGGGGGGATGGTAGCTCAATGAATTTTTTGTTTCTGTGTTCACTGAGAAAAGTGTGGGGCATGTACGCATGCCACAGCCATGATTTTCGGGAAGGGAGTCTGAAGAACTGAGCCAAATTGAGGTGACAAGAGATGAAATTCTATTGGGGAAATCAAAAACCAATAAATTTCCAGGTCCTGGTGGCATACACCTGAGAGTTCTTGGGGAACCCAAATGTGAGATTGTTGATCTGCTAACGCATATATGTAACTTATCACTAAATTCAGCTGCTGTACCAAAAGACTGGAGAGTAGCAAATGTTACACTGACTTTTTAAAAGGGGTCCAGAGGGGAATCAGAACATTACAGTGCAGTTATCCTAATGTCTATTCCAGGCAAATTAGTAGAAACTGTAATCAAAGATAGAATCATTAGGCACATAGAGGAAGAAAGCCTGTTGAGGGAAAATCAGCATGGCTTCTGCAAAGGGAAGTCCTGCCTCACCAGCCTTTTAGAGTTCTTTGAGAAAGTGAAAAGCATGTAGATAATGGTGACTTGGTAGATATTATGTACTTGGACTTTCAAAAGGTTTAGCAAGGTTCCTCATCAAAGACTCCTGAGTATGCCTGGCAGACATGGGATAAGAAGATGTGTCCTTTTATGGATCAAAAATTAGTTAAAAGACAGGAAGCAGCTAGTGGGAATTAATGGACAATTCTCTTAATGGAGGAAAGTAAGCAGTGGGTTCCCCACAAGAATCGGTATTGGGGCCGGTACTATTTAATTTGTTCATAAATGATTTAATTTGTTCATAAATGGTTGAGTAATGTAGCAGCTGGCTCTGCGGGTGACACAAAATTATTCAGGCGGGTTAAAACCAAGGATGACTATGAAGAGCAGGAGGATCTCCACAGATTGGGTGAGTAGGCAACAGTGTGGCAAATGAAGTCCAGTGTTTTGGCCCTCATACTTGTGCAAGAAGAAAAACTCCTCTTTGCTGCTTGGAGTGTCATTTTTGAAAGTTAAAGCAGTTATACCCGTCCCTTCCCTACATCAATGCAGAATGCTCAGTGTGCGGGCAGCAATGTTGCTGGATCTGTGTATGGCTTGAATCTGTATGTAATGTTTTATACATGGGGATGGAAACGGGATAGATCAATAGGGAAGGAGAAAATGGAGCAGTTGGTTTAAAAATTTATTCATAATTTAGATTTATAAATCGCTCAATCCCTGAATACTCAGGGCTCTGAGCAATGAACAACAACAGTACAACATATTATCTGGACAATTCCAACAATTTAAAGAACTGATTAAAACAATTTTGCAGCTAAAAATATTCAGATGGCGTTAAACATCTAATTTCAACTGAGTCCCCATTTCATAGGGGGGTAGGCGAGAACATTGTTGGAGAGGGGGGAAAAGGAGGAAGGGAGTGCCAGCCAAACTAGTGCCCATTGCTGCCCTCAACTAAGGTCTGGTAGAACATCTGTGCCTTGCAAGCTCTGCGGAGCTACATAAGGTCCTGTGGGGTGCAGATGTCATTTGGCAGAGAGTTCCACCAGACCAGGACCAGGGCAGAAAAGGCCATGGCCCTGTTCAAGGACAGCTGGATGTCTTTTGGGCCAGGGATCACCAATAAGTTGTTCTCAGTGGAGTGTGAAGCTCTTCGAGGGACATATCAGAGGAGGCAGTCCCTCAGGTATGCTGGTCCCAGACCACTTAAGGCTTAAATAGGAGGCTCCTGTTTGGGGCCCAGCTGTTACTCAGTTGTTTGCAGAAGGAAAGGGAAGTTTCCTTGGGGTGCAGTGGAGCAGTGGCTCAGTGGTAGAGGATCTGCTTGGCCTGCAGAAGGTCCCCTGTTCAGTCCCCAACATCTCCAGTTAAAGGGATGAGGTAGTAGGTGATGTAAGTGACCTCTGCCTGATCCCCTGGAGAACCGCTGCCAGTCAGCGGAGGCAATATTGACCTTGATAGACTAATGGTCCTTCTTGGGCAGTTTCATGTGAACATCTGATGTGTGGACAACTGCCACAGGACCAATCATCCATCCAATAGTTGGGGGTACATAAGGAGTTTACCTGGAGTTTTAGGATTTTAGCCTCCTTCACAGAGTCAGACTATGTGAGGTGGTAGTCATGGGTCTCCCTGTGTCCTTGCCCATTCAAGTTCAGGCTACAAGGGTGGGGGAAAGGGAGTTTAATCTTTCCACTCAAGCATAATTATGTCAATTGCCCATGCTCTGTGCTTTTAGCCTTGGAAAGGAAAGAGGTGGGCCTGATGGTTTAGGTAGGTGATACTGTGTGGGGATGGATGGGGGTGGCCTTCTATGGTCCTGATCTGAACTGAAAGAGGGAGTGCCTGAAATTTAACTTAAAAGGCACTGGGAGATGTGTGACTCCCCTCCCCTCCCCCCTCTCCTTTGGTCTCTGGGGAAGGAAGAAAATCTATTTTCTGCTTGGCTTGGGAATTTATGTTCTTTGGTCTCATGCCTATCCCCCTGAGGCACCAGTCAAGGCAGACTGTTTACCTGAGCCACAAGGTGCCAGCCACTCCTGGGCTTTACTCATGTGCCATTAGTCTTCGCTCCCTGGTCTGCTTGGTACTGCCCTGTAGCCTTCAGTCCCGCCTGAGTCTTAGGGCCTGAGGCAACCCTAAAGTAAAGAGAGATGTAAATCTGCATCTTGAATAGCATTTGACGGGATGTGGTAACTGACATTTGTGTAACAGCTGAGGCTTTTTTTGGATATGGAGTTTTGGATACAGAGGGAAAGAGACCCTCCGTGGTAACTATGAATTAAGCTTGTTAACCTCGAAGTGGCACCTGGGCATCTCTCGCTATTACAGTTGAACTCCAACTGACCCAGATCAATTCCCCTGGAGAAAATGAGTGATTTGAAGGGTGGGCTGTCTGGCATTATACCCTGCTGAGGTCTCTCCCCTCCTCAAAACCCACCCTCACCAGGCTTTGCCCCCCCCCAAATCTCCAGGTATTTCCAAATCCAGAGGTGGCAATCCTACTATGAATATCTACTATGGATATAGCTCTCTCAGAATCTTCCTGGGAATGGCAGTGTGAAGGTACTGAGAACAGACATTAACTGTTTTTCGTTTTGTACATTGTAATTGTCATTGACTCTGTCATCAATGATCCTTTTAAGCGTCACTTATATATTATGTTCCTTTACATGTAGATGACACAAAAATGTGTTAATTTTAACCGTGGGGAAATCAGCACAAGGATAGAGAAACAGGTGCGAAAATAAAGAGGCCGAAGGTTCGCTTCTCACAAGGGAGAAACAAAACTGAAATATTCAAATAGTATTGGACAGGAATCATAGTGGGTGAATCCTAGCCCTGCTTTCCCAAGGAGAGTTCTCAAGGCTTCTCAGTGAGAGGTATTGCCTGCCAAACCAATTTAAGGCCAAAATCACACAGGTGTTGTAAAGCACTGAAAGGATGGAACAGGATTGTAAATCAACCTTCTTGCACGACCATGAATTGATTCTGGAAAAGGAGATAAGAGTGTTTAAAACTGCCTTTTTGCATGGATGACAGGAGAGGGGCTAAAAAGAACTTTTGGACAACACGTGTGGTTTGGATCTTCATACAGGCACCGCTATGCCTTTAGGAGGATGATCTCTTTGTGACAGATGGGGGGAGTTAATGTGAGCACGAAGCACAGTCAATTTGGGGGGAAAGTAGGTTCAGATTTACTGGCGGAGATGAATCAGAACTGAAGTGCTCCACTTGGAAATGAGATATGGGCGAAACAGCAATACAACATATGTTCACCTGCCTGCGGTTCCTTCATTGCCGGGGCTGTACTGGCTTGAACTTAAAACGCTCAGCTTTAAACTGGTTTTGTAGATCGATTGGCGTGTGTTCGCACACTGCTGCAGCCGGTACAGCTCCTGCTTGAAGGTATCTTTCCGGCATTGCGTTGCCTGCCTTCTGACCTTTTCTGTTCCCTCGGTTGTCTGTGCATTAGTCTTTTAAGAAGACAATCGCTATCCATCCTGCTATCCATCCCGATGGTATGGGGTGCCCTGGAGCTTTCTTCAGCTGCGCCTTTGTGCAGGATGAGACCATCTTCTTTTAGGCCCTGAGAGCTGGCATTTGATTTCCCAGGGTTATTAACAGGACTGGATCATTTGTATTTGTCCCCCCCCAAATCAAAACTCCACTTCAAGGTAATGCGGGTCAAGGAAGAAGTCTAGATTTGGTGATGAAAATAGATTGCGCACATGTGCATAAATTGTTCTGCTTGCGCGTAACCATTTATCCTCCCAGGGTCCACTTCTTAAATACAGATTTTTAAAAAAATTTCCCTACCCAAGGACTACTTTTCAAGTGGAATGTTTACAAAACGTTCCCACTCCCCTTCTCTCGCCCTGCGAGGGGGCCGATGTAGGTCAATAAATACGGCTTTAGAGATGTAGCTCAATAAAGGCAAGGCTTATAAAAAGCAAGAGGGGGACGTGTTTACCCACAGGCAAGGAAAAACAGAGAGCAGGAGGGAGGGGGGCGATGAGGTATTATCGGCCTGGCATTAAACTTGCCACAGAGCCTTTGAGTGGGGAGGGCGTAATGGTTTTCTTAACTGCCTCAAGAAAAGAGAAAGTCACCTACCATTTTGGATGTTATGAATAGATGGATTGTGTCTAAGGCACGACTTAGAAAGGTTCTGCTCCACTTGGCGGTGATCAGGACTTTGCTAGCTGCTCTGATTCCCCCCCCCTTTGGGGCCAGAGCTGTTTAGTGCAAGAAATTTATGGGGGGGGGAGGATGAGGAAGCAAAAGAAGGGGATTAAAGAGCTCGAGGGATTTCTAAAGGTGTTCAAACACAGGTTTTGTTCAGTATAGCACCCTCAAAATAATAATATCCTGTCTGTATCTAATGGAAGGGGGGTAGGATTGCCCTGTTTATTTATTTAGGTATTTCTATCCTGCTTTTCTTCCCACTTGGAGGGGATGTCTCAAAGTTACCATGAAATAGAAAAAATAGAATTTAGTCAAACAGAGAAGAGATATGTACAGAGGAAAAAAATAGCATGCATCCAACTCCTGGGCTGTGTGGGCACACTCAGGGCAAAATGGCTGCATGCTGTATGCTAAGAGCCAGAGGTTGTGAGCCCCCACCCCAAAGTGTTGTGCTTCTAGACACATCTGGGCCCCATCCCTGCAACAGGGAAGGAACAGAAGCTCTGCCCAGTATCCCATTCAGCTGGCATAAATATGTTTCGTTGCAGAGAGTTGGAGAAGAGTGGAAGATTTTTGCATTGTTGTCCTTGCTGGTGTTCTGGTGTTGGGCCTCTGAAGAGCCTGCTGGGTCAGGTCAAAGGTTCGCCTCCTCTGATTCCAGTAGTGGCTGGCCAGATACCTCAGGGAAGCACACAAGCAGGGCCGGAAAGCAACACTCCTCTATTGTTTGTAACCAGTCCTGTCTGGTATCCGGTTTTGACAGGTATATTGCCTCTGAGTGTGAAAGTTCAACGTAACCATTGTAGCTAAATGGGAGACATGATCATGGTGTTTTCATGAGGTGTAGCCTTGCTCCTTTAGGCAGAACTGGCCTGAGATATTTGATATTTTGGCATCCAAGGCTGCAAATCCAAATCTGCCCCCCCACTTCCTTCTACATTAGATGGGACGCAGTCAACCTGGGAAGGTGTCCTGCGGAAGCCTCTCTAAAACGTGTAGGACCTGTGCAGAAGTGCCTGAAGATCCCGTAAGTCTATCAGCAGAGGCGGTGCCCTGAGCCTTCACATTGTCATAGGGCCGCCTCCCTTTTTCTCCCCCCGCCCATGCAAGTCTGATTGAAACGGGAGAGTGGGGAGAGACTCCCCGTGGCAGCGTTTGTGATCCCTTGATCCAGCGACAGTGATCAATCGCAATTTCTGCACCGTGTTCTTGTTCACTGCGTGAATCTGTACAGCTTCCGCGGCGGGATAACGACGGCTGGGTTGATAAATGCGAGCAGAGGGGCCCGCTCAGTGCGCATGCCTGGCTGTTCCGAGCATGAATGATTTTTTTGTCAGCCTGCATGCTCAGTGGCTACAAGGGAGCTTTGATTATTCCCCCCCACACACACCCTGCCTCCTTTAATTCCAGCTAGGTCTGTCTGGCCTTGCAGTCAGAGGGCTGGAAACCCTGCCAGCTGCAAAGCCCCAGGGCTGGCTTTCTGAGGGCCAAAAAAATGCCTGCCTGCCACCCTGTCCTATCCGCAGGCTGAAAAATGGCACCTCCATCCCCAGGAGAAATCCATTAACCTGCGGGCAGACGCTGGAGCCTGTCTAATGCAGAAGTAATGAGCTCTGGTTTTATGTTAAATTTAGCAGAAACCACTATTACAAGTGACAGAAAATAATTTCCCCCGGGGAGTGTGATAGGCCGGCAGGCAGGCGGGTAGCCTGGGGTGTGTGGTGTGTGCGAGGGAGGGGTTGCGTTACGGAGGGAAGCAGTCTCCCCCTTTGTCTGGGGGAACATGGTGGCGCCTAGGTGGCCATTGCATCGAGGCAGGGCCCAATGAAGGCCATGCTCTTCACTGATTCTTTCCTGTAAGGTAGCAGGAAGTGGCAAGGATGGCGGCAAGCTGCCTCGGTCCTTAAATGTTCAGTGACACAACAAGGGGTGGGCTTGGGGGGGTGAGGTTCTGTGCTCGCAGAGTGGAAGTGCAGGTGAGTTGCCTTTTACATGGAGTCCCGCCCTGACCTGGATAGCCCAGGCTAGCCTGATCCCGTCAGATCTCGGAAGCTAAGCAGGGTCAGCCTTGGCTAGTATTTGGAAGGGCAACCTCAAAGGAATACCAAGGCTGTGACACAGAGCCAGGCAATGGCAAGCCAGCTCTGAAACATCCCTTGCCTTAAAAAGAAACAAGTCTAGCTCGCTACCTAGTGGTGCATAATGCTAAGAAAAGAGCTTGAACTTCTGGCTTCCGGACAATCTTGTGATCTATTCTACATATAATGTAGCAGGGCTACTTTGGGGCAGGAACGCACAGGAATGGAGTCCCGGCTGTCTCCCGAGTTGGCCACGCCCAGTAGGAACTCATCAGCATAATAGGCCACACCCAACAGCAGAAACTCATTAGGATTGGCTATATTAGGGGTGTGTGGCCTAACATGCAAAGGAGTTCCTGCTACAAAAAAAAGCCCTGGGTTTTGACAACAAACAAGGTAAACAGAATAAGAAGCAACAGGTGGGTGTGGCTGGATGACCACCTGGGGTGTGGCCTAATATGCTAATGAGCCATGCTGTTAGCGTTGTGACCTAATATACTAATGAATTCCTGCTGGGCTTTTTCTACAAAAAAAGCCCTGCAATGTAGAATATTCTATTCTACATACAATGCCATACGATAATTATTAATTACATGGAGTCCCAGTTTGGTGTCGGTCCCTCTGTTTTGTTGGGCATGAGCATAAAGCCATGGAGTATAAAACCTTTGGATGGAAACACTCTCTGGTTAAAGACAGCAGACTATTCCCCACTCCCACCGCAAGAACTGATGGTGTATAACAGAGCCATTGTTTTTCACTGGTGCAAGCACCTTGCTATTGTTTTGAAGATTGTTGTGCTGCTTTGGGGAAATCTGAAATACCTTTTTATCCAGAGATGGTGGAAAGAAAGAGGCCACTGCAAAATAGTTTGGCAGGAGGCATGCAGGAAAATGGAGGGGTCTGATTCCTTCTCCTGCTCACCAGTCCTTTGACTGAACCCCTGGCTGTATATTAAGCCCAAATTGGGTTCTAAGGCTCTTGCATCTACTTGCCCCAATGAGTTTGGGAAAGGGAGAGAGGTCCAGTGGCTGTGCTCGTGAGAGTTTCCTCCTGTGATGAGCGATTACATTGCTCTAGATGGAGCGAACCTTATTGCTAGCCCTAGAGTGGAGGGCTTCTTCCTTATTGCCTCATGTGAGCTCTCCTGTCTCCAGCTGTCTTCTTCTTAGGATTGCCAGCACTAACTTAAGAAATGCTGGCAGATTTTGAGAGTGGAGTTTGGGGAGGATGTGATGGCATGCCTGCACGACACTCTAGGAATTTCCTCTAGCCTCTATGGTAAAGACCATAAAAACACAGGGAAAATTCTACAGCAACATTATGGAAATCCATTTTCCAGTCTCCCACTCCTCAGTTTCTTGAGGGTGGAGAACTGGGGCTCAGGATAGGTGTTTACCTGCTGTGGACGAGCAAGTGGCAAATGGTACTTCTCATCTAGAGCTCACACGTACACATAATACTCAAGAGGCTCCCGACAGTGAGAGTTATGTGGAAGAATAAAATGAGAAGCTGACATAAAATGGCAATTTAGCAGCTACTGGACCTTGCTAAGGTTACCGCCTGCCTTGATCCCCCTTGGATTCTGTACCTGCACTGGGCATAACAAGGACATCTCGCTCTCCTGTCCCTTTCATCTCTGTCTTTTTTCATTCTTCTGATCCTCCTTTGCTGGTCACCCTCTAGATCTTTCCCTCTACTTCCCGCCCCTGTGGGCCGAACTTGATGTGACTGCATCCACAGATCCAACCCATGGCCGCTGACGTGATTTTGGAGAGTAGTTTGGCTATTTAAAAATGCTGTGAGGCCGCAGAGCAGGAAGACCCAGGTGATCTTGTTCCCCCCCACCTCCACCCCTTCTCAAGTTCATTGGGGGCATTTTTAAATGGCTGAACTCTTCTCTAAAATGCAGTGGTGTCTCTAGGTCAGACCTGTGGATACCATAACATCTAGTTTGGCTCTAAGTTCTTACTGCTTGTTATCTATGGAACTCCGTAGTAGCCAATACAAGCTTCGCTTCTTATCTATGGAACTCTTTACTAGCCAGTACAAGCTTGTCTTCCTGTTTTTTGTTTATTAAAGTATGTTTTACAGTTTGCTTAATTTTAGTGAGCCTTTGTCTAATTGTGCTTGGCCTTCTGCCCTCAAGTTTTTACTTTAGTTTCTGGTATCTTATTGTATGAATTAAATTGTAAAAATCACTGGAGCAGGGCTTGTCTTTGTGTGTGTGTGTGTGTATGTGAAGTACCTTGCGTTTTGTTTTTTGAACAAGCCTTTCACAAAATATATGTCTAAACATGCACAATAAGTCTAATCATGCACAAAAGCAGGGCTGTAGTATTCTAGTGGGTAGGGCTTACATTTCCCAAGGGAAGCACTTTGACCTGTGAATGATCCAAGGCAGACAGGAGGGAGGGTAACTGAATCAGGCTCTGGAATTCCTTATTAGTTCAGACAAGGGCCTTAATCTGAAGGTTTATAACCCTGGGATAACAACTTCTGGATCCCAGTTGCATGAACAGGCCTCATGTGATGGCTTTCTGCAGAAGCATTAATACAATGTGTTTTGATACAGCCAGTTGACAGTTTTTAGTACCATGTAGATCCCTCCCTCGCCCTACATATACAACCCCCCCCACCAAAAATTCTTTTACTGATGGCTTTTCTCCACTGTAGAACATGCTTACTTCTTTCTAACCCGTTCGCGTGCCCTCCCCTCCCCCTCCCCTCCAAGTGATGCCACCAAGACTCTGATCAAAGTTAAATCTTTTCTATTTTATTCCAAGAAAGGGCAAGGAAAGATTTTTTTTGTTTTATAATTATCTTTTTTTTTAATTTGTACTTTTATGTGTTTTGTTTTTCTATGAAAAACGAAGGGGAGGGGGAAGGACTAAGGGAACTTGCGACACATTCATTTGAAACATTTGAAAATTTTCAAGGCACCTAAAACGAGAAGGAGGCCAAAGGGCGCGCAAAGAGTGCACTTTGGTTTCTCTGGAGACCAAAAGAAAAAAAAGAAAAAAAGACACCCTTATTTTGGCGGAGAGAGTCTGGGATGGGATTCTGTCCGTCATCCACACACAGCTCCACGGGACCAAAGAGAGAACTGGTGGGTGGGTGGGTGGAAGGAAAGGAGGCGGCAAAGGGCAGGAGACTGAGGCTTGCCTTGTCCAAAGCAGTCTTTCGGAAGATACAGTCCTCCTTTGTCCTTGACGGTTTGCAAGGGATTTTCTCAAACAATGTTCAGGAAACACAGTAGGTTGAGTGTCAGCGCTTGTCCTAGGTTCGTGACTGTTGACGGTGCATCTGCTGTTCTCTCTTGGCCTTCCTCCAGCACAGATCGATGATTTAATCCTACCATAGTCACTGGAAGTGTAGCTAGCTTGTCCAATCAAAAACGTGGATGACAGGGATGATGTGGGTTTTTCCCAGCTTCTAGGAGGCCACTTTTTCTTTTTTTTTTGCTTGTTCTGAGTGAGCTCAGCTGCCCCCTCCCAGTAACATTGTGTGGGGGCGGGTGGGTGGGTAGATGGGTGGGTGGTGGTGCTGGTCTGAAACCCAGCCATTATGAACACACAAGAGAGAATCATCTTGAAGACCTGGATTTCACAACTAGCCCTGTTTTGGGGTTTTTTTTTGTTACACTCTTTAGCTTTCCGTGCTGGCGCACGAAGCCTGTACTGTTGGGTGCCAGCCCCTCTCTCTGCAGCTTTTTGGGTCTTTCAGCCAAGGCCTTGACCAACCAGGAAATAATGGAATGTTCAGGGCTTGTCCAGCCTTTCTCTCAGTGGTAAAAGAATCTCTCAGACTCAAATTGGCTTCCCCACTGGCCTTTGATTTGACTTGGAGTCCCTGCACACCGTGTTCTGTGTCAGATCAGCCTCAATTCTTGGCCTCAACTGGCTTGAATGGCTCTCCTAAGTTTTTGGTTCCTGTCCTCCTTCACTGGCCCCTTGCCCCCCCCCCCCGGTCACCGGACATCCTTCTCTAAAATTGCCTCTGGCTTCGGCTATATGTAAGAAAATGTGACTACCTGCCTCTCTCAGTGGGGTTCCTTCCTGCTGGACCTTGTTTTTCTGCTCAAGAACCCCTCCCCACCAGCAAATATGATTTCACCACTAAACCCCCCCCCCATAGATTCAAGATGGTGGAGGGATTTATGAGCACTGGAAATAAGGATTGTCAGATTATGTTTTCTTCCTCTACCTTGGATCTGAGAATGCTAGAAAGCACGCCTTAAGGTCGCTCAACTGATGCTGCACTGACGTTCACCCTGCTTATTTCTCCCAGCCTTGATAAAATGGCTGGAATGGGCCAACTGTTGGCCACGGAGGTCAGTTAGCATGACATGTACAAATTCTGAAAGGGAAATTAAATTTCCTAGTTCCCTTGGATCCAAAAGGTTACATAAAGGCTCACTTCCCTTCCTCTGTGCGCTGTCATCATTTGAGACCATCCTGCTTATCTGTACCTTCCCGTCACCTTCTGCCATGAAGAGAGAGATTCTGGCATCTCTGTACTTTCTAGCCCTCTCCTTCCCTCCAAAACCATGCATCCCTTTCCTGAATAGAAACCACAAAGACAAAATGTTTTAAGTTCTACTTCTTGTACGGAGCCATAGCCCAGGGGTAGGGCACACATCTTTACATGCCAGAACTCCTAAGTTCAACGTACAGCATCGCCAGTTAGAAGGATCTCTGGTCCCCAATTCTGCATTAGGCTTCTCACTGCCAGAAAGCAGCTTCCCAGTTCTGGACCCATGGTTTGACTTGGTAGAAAACAGCTTCGTATGTTTATGTGAATCCCTTGCACGGTCAGTCTATAGCCAAATGGGCACTTCTCCCTCCATCAGCAGCTTTTTTTGCTGTATACCTATTCTGCAGTGGGTGCATATAAAGGCAAGGGCACCACATAGCCCTTGGGGTCCCTGTCCTCTCATCTTAGTTCTGTAACTGTTTTGTGGATTGATCTTTGCGATGTGTCCAGGAGCCCTGCAAGGTCGGTAGACGTTTGGTTCAAAGCACGAAAGTGGGGGTTGGAGACAATGGATCCATTCTACTAATGGCAGTGCGTGTGTTTGTGTGTGTCCCACATGAAAGTTTCCTTTCCTGATGCAAGAATCTTTGGGATCAGGAGGAGGCTCCTACTACTATGGGAAGGCACTGACGTAATCAGATTGGATCCATGCGACTTGGCACACTGTGTGTATAGGAAATTGGTTTAGAAGTGGTAGTCGTACATACCAATCCAAATATTTTTGGCAGCCTGCTGCTCTGCTTCTTGCGTAATTTTAGTTATTTATTTGTGTCATTTATAGCACACCTTTCTCACAGACTCAAGGCAGATTGCACAGAGAGTCATTTCAATCATAACTTTTCATCCTGAAGAAGTGTGCATGCACACGGAAGCTTATACCCAGAATTAAACTTTGTTGGTTTCCAGTGGAATCAAACTTTGTTCCGTTGCTTCAGACCAACACAGCTACCCACCTGAACATAACTTTTATGGTCTATGTTTTTATGCGTCGGGCTGTGTTTTTAATGCTTGAGTTTTAATTAACATCTTTTATCATTTTTGTTTTTGTTATTTTGTCAGCTGCCTGGGGCAGATTTCTGGAGAGGCGATGTTAAACTTTTCTAAATGAATAAACTTCCAGCGACAGGCCAGATGAGTTACCAGGATGCCACGCTTGTAGGCATTCTCATAGTTGAATTTGATAACTGCTATCTGGCAGAGCTCTTTAAGAGCTTTTGTTTTTTATAGAAAGCAAGTTTCTGGTCCTCTGTACTGCCTTGTCTTTTCAGAAATCTTTCATTTAGAAAAATCCTCCGCCTCTGGTGGCTGCGCTCTATCCTGATGAGCAAAGCTGGCACTGGAAAGCTCTCCTAGTTCTGTTCTTTCTGTGCTATTTTTTAAAGTAGCAAACAGCAGTTAGGCTCAGACCCCCTACAGCAAAGCTGCTCCAGCCTAGCAACAAAATTCTGTATTACTGGTGTTCAATTTGCCCAGAGTGCTGTGCTAAGAAGATAAAATGCCGTTGGGCCACTTTAAAAAAAAATGCATGGTGAGAGGCCTCTTGTTGGGCTTATCACTGACCCTCTTCCAGAAGCTCAGACTTAAGAAAGCATAGCCGTCTGTGAAAGAGAGCCAGTGAGCAAGGAATTTAGGAGAGGTTTCCATGCGAGCAGAAGAAAGGTGGTGGAGGAGAGCAGCCACTAAGTCGCAGCTGACTTATGGCGACCCCATAGGGGGTTCGAGGCAAGAGAAGAGCAGAGATAGTTTGCCATTGCCTGTCTTTGCGTAGCAACCCTGGATTTCCTTGGGAGTCTCCCATCCAAATACTAACCAGAGCTGCACCTGCAAGTGGACGTGGGGATGGAGGAGATCAAATTGTTAATAATTGTCATGAAAACCCTGCATCCCATCTGGACTACTTCTGCATCACCACAGCACCACTCTAGATTCCTGTTTGAGTGACCCGAAACTGGACCAGAAATGATTTGCACCAATGGCATTGTTTCCTTTTTTCAGAGGGGACTGTGGAGAAAATTGGCAGTTGGGGTTGGGGAGAGGTGTGTCCCATGGCGCCATTTGTAATTTAGAGTTGTGGCCTAGTTGTGAAAAAGCTGAAGCAAACTGCTCTAAGCTGACACGTTGATGTGCCGGAAACAGGGGAAAACGGGTGGGGAAAGTGGATGGTTTCCCCCAGATCCCAGGATTCTGAAATGTCTCTGGACCAGGGGAGTTGTGAAATGAGAGAGAAAGTAAGAGCAAGATGGGTAATGCAGAGCCGCAAAGCTCTGTGTGTCTCTGTGTGTGTGTGTGTTTGTCACTCACAGAAGAGTTAAGTGCTCTTCTGCTGAGCAAGTGGGAAGCCCAAGGCAGCTGTCAAGTTAGATGGGGCAGACGCCACAAAGAGCTGAGCGAGTCTGATGGCTAACGCTGCCTCGTAGGGAGGGGTGAATCGGAAGGTACCCTGCAGGCCCTCGGTGGGGCCGGCTTCCTCAGCCACTTTGTGTACCGCCGCTGGCGTCTTAAGATTTTACTCGAGATCAGACTTTGTGGCTAAAGAATGCTTTGGTTATAATTAGGGATACGTGAAACATATCCCCTTTTATATCTGTGGAGCTTCGCCTCCCTCAAGCTCTCACGCATCTGCGGAATGTCTCGAACGCTTGAGATGTTGCCCCCGCAGAAAAAGCAGTTGCACCTGGAACGTGTGTGTTGACTGAGAATGGGAATGCACATCCCATCAGCAGTAGTAAGCGTACAAGAATAACACGGCTGGGTCAGACCAGTGGCCCGTCTAGTCCAGCATCCTGTCTCACTGGAAGGCCCAAGCAGGGGCACAAATGCTAAAAGCGTCATCTGTTCGCCGGCCCCAGCAACTCCTATCCAGAGGCACACGGCCTTTGAATACGGAGGTTACAGTTAGTCTTCATGGCTAAGAGCCTCCATGAATCTCCCTAATCCCATTTTATACCTATCTGTGCTAGTGGCTCTCACCGTATCCTGTCACAGTGAATTCCGGATTTATTATTGTGTGGATTTTTTTATCTGTCTTGAATCGACTGCCGTCAGTTGGATTGGGTGCTGTTGACTTTCCAGGCTTACATCCTACCACTCCACTCCACAGAGTCTGAAGCCGGCCTCTCCCTTAAGCCTCCATTCTCCACCTGAAGTAGCGCCTCCACCAGAGAAACAGCCACTTGAGCTGGAGGAATTCTTCAGACTGTGCTGAGCGGAGTTGGTAAGATACAAGCCCTAGTATCTGGGGAGAAGCAGGAGAAAAAAGCCTCAGAGCATTTTCTACACAACAAGTACAATGCCGCTCGCCCCCTTCCTCCCTAACTTGCCCAAGAGTTTGCCTGTCTAGGTGCTAGTGATTCTTCTGTTCTCCTCCTCCTCCTCAGAAAGTAAATTGGTTAGACTTAGACACAAGGCAACTTTGGGATAATTGTCTGTGCCACCAAAGCAACATCCACATTGGAAACTGAACCTGGTGGATTACCAGAGTGTCCATCATTTTTTTTTTAAGGCCAACAAAGTTTAATTCTGGATATAAGCTTTTTTTTTTAACAGTGTCCATCATTTTTAATGCTTGGAAGTGTTGGAGGGAAGAGGGAATTTTGTTGGCATGTGCTTGGCAGTGCTGGGTTTTGACCTTTCTGATGCATTGTCTATGCCCAAAACAGACAATTGAGGCTAAATCAGGATGGACAGCAGGTGCAAGCGCTCAGGAAAGGCCTAAATAGTTCACAAGAGAGCAGCAATAGGGGTGGTTTAGCATGGGGACGCCACGCTGTGCTGTCAGGGTCAAGGGAGAACTGCCATCCTCTCAACCTGTACTGGATGTGGGGTTCCATTAGTGATGCCAGAAGCATGGCTGGAATCCCTGGGAAAGTTTTGGGGCAGGGCACGAGGGAAAGGATTTACATTGCTGTCACTTCCAGATGAATCCAGAAGGGATATCGGCCATGCTCTAGGATTTCACCCAATCTCTGAGGTAAAAAATGAGAGAGACTGGGAAAATCCCTAGAGCACTGCCAGCATGACTTCTGGGTTCCAGCCAGAAGGGATGTCAATGCATTGTCCATGTCCTTCCCCCTCTCGAAGACCGGGGAGCATCGCTGGGAGCTTGCCTGCTGCTGGTGGGCAAATGGCAAGCCTAACTTTACCCCCTGTTGTCCGTTGCTGGAGCTCGGGACTTGGTAACCAATACTTAGCATTTGCATAGCATTTTCAGTATTACAAGAATTTCTCACAAACCGTCGCAGTAACCTTTACAACTGCTCTATATGGTAAAAGTAAAGGTAAAGGTTCCCTTGCTCGAAAGCCAGTCGAATCCGACTCTAGGGTTGCGGTGCTCATCTCCGTTTCCAAGCCGAAGAGCCAGCACGTTTCCATGGTCATGTGGCCGGCATGACTAAACACCAAGGCGCACGGAACGCTGTTACCTTCCCACCAAAGTGGTCCCTATTTATCTACTTGCAATTTCTTGCTTTCAAATTGCTAAGTTGGCAGGAGCTGGAACTAGAGACGGGAGCTCACTCCGTCATGCGGCACTCTCGGGTCTCGAACTGCTAAACTACTGACC
The DNA here is from genome assembly GCA_029375565.1 of Gekko gecko. Taxonomy (NCBI): domain Eukaryota; kingdom Metazoa; phylum Chordata; class Lepidosauria; order Squamata; family Gekkonidae; genus Gekko; species Gekko gecko. Next base: position 19,282,456 of record JAPDNY010000001.1, on the reverse strand, counting down.
TTCCTCAGTCTGCAGTTCAGCGTCTTAACCACTTGAGCCACTGCAGCTCCTCCCTATATGGTAGGCTGGCATTGTTACCCCTCGTATTGTTACTTCGTGGGGAGTGGTGCTGCAGTTGTGAGAGCTGATTGCCTATGTTTTCAGCAGAGGTGGAACTGAGACCGCTTGGATTACAGGGTGTTCTTTTAGCTTCCCTGCTGCACAAGCTGAGCAGGGGCATAACTTGAAGTGGAGCTGGCAAACAATGCCGGTGGGGGTATACCAGGTCTGGCTATCCCGGTGGCTTCATACAGCCTTCTACTCCGTGAAGCTCATGCTTCACACTTTCCTTCCTTCCTTCCTTCCTGTGCCTGAAGTGAGGTCTAAGTACGCACAGTTTCATGTGTCTTATGATGGTGGCCCATAAGAACCCTGTTTTGAGCACGTCCTTGAAATCTGAGTCCCGCTACCCTTGCATGTTCAGTCGCTGAGCCTTGTTGCTAAAGCCTAAGAGGCAGCAGCAGTGGTGGTGGTGGGGAGGGGGAATCTCAGAAGCAATCTTCTGTCCCCATTTTCTACGCGTGCCTTTTTAAAACACCAACCAGCAACCCTCCTTCTCCTAAGTGATGAAAACTTTGCAAGCTGAGCCGCAAATGGCTTGTTACCGTAAGCTCTGTGTGCGTGCCGGCGACGGTGTACACCAAGCAACCCTCGAATCACCTGAATTAATGAGCAAGCGGGCAGAAGGCAGGGTAGGGTTTTTCTCCCCCCGCCCCCCCCCGGGTGCCTTTTTGCATTGTGCTAAACACATCCTCCCCGAGATCCTGCTCACATTAGCTGTGTTTGTTAAGCACTGTATATAGAGCTAAACACTTAATAAAATTACACTTTGTGGGAGGCGAGACTGACGCGTCGGGTCCAAGGCCCGGATTGTGCAAAGTGATGTTTAGCGTATAAATATGAGCCAGCCTGGAGCGCTCTCTCTCTCTCTTTCCTTTTTGGGGGGTTGTTGTTGTGTTTTTCCTTGTTGATGGTGTTTAATAGTAAGGAAATAAGCCACCCACCCGCCGTTCCTTTCCAAAATGACTTCTGTGGATGGCTTGTTTCTTTCTTCCCCCCACTGGTTATTTCGGTGCACTGCTAATGAGCTGCATAAATTTGCATACAGAGAACTGAGGGTTGGGGTATATAATAGAGAGGCAGGCATGCTTGATAGAGAATGTCTGTGATACAGAAGTGCAGCTATGGCCGCCTGTCTCTTTAAGAGGCATGGGACCCTTGAGACATTCCCAGAATATTGCTTCGCCCTCCTGCTGCCTTGGCTTGGCCCCTTAAATCCTACAGCTTCATCAGACCTGCTGTGGTATCATTTCCAAGCAATGAATGTGGTTTTTGCTCTTCCTCAAATTCCTTTTTTATTCCCTTATTTTCTACCCTGCCCCAGTTTGCCTTTTGATCAATTGGATACTTGCCCGCCTGTGTTCATTTGACTTGTGCAGGAATTGACACAGGCATGGGGAGGAGGTGGGACTGCTGGCCGAGTAGGTTTACTCACCAGCAAGTGCTCCACCTTTCCATTTCAAGTGGAATGCTAAGGGAGGCGGTGTTCTCGCAGTTAAAGGGTTGGCAGACGAACACCTGGAAAGCCTGATAGTCTTTTTTTAGCACATACAGTATATGGGTGATGGTTTTGCATTTGCTGTGTCTCCCACCTGATCCTTCCACTTGACCTCCTGCCTTGCCTGCTGTAACAAGAGAGCCTTGAATATTTCCCTGCAGCAGGTAGGAGAGGAGGGTGAATGGAAGGACTGGACAGGAAGGCACACTAGTTGCACCCTCTCCTTCTGCCCCCTCAAGGGTGATGCTAGATTAGCCAGGCTGCAAACATCCTGCAGAGGAGGCACTTCACAACATGCCTGCCTTACTTGTGTCCCACGAAGCTAAACACCCCCTAACAAATTGGTGTCTCCTATTCTTAGTGGCTGCCAGGACCCACAAGAGGTGGACTGGCAGGTTGGCTGCCTTTGATACTGGTGAGCTGTATTCAGCTTACTGGGTCACAAATTGCACCTAATCCAGGTTGGAGGCTTGGTTGTCTGCTTTAAGGGCTACACAAGATCTTGTGCGGATAGTATGAGTAAGTGCTTGCCCTTTACCGAGCAACGGTGTAAGCTAAAAATCCCAGTCCTCCTGGGCCACAGAGTGTGTTCCTAGCATTCCCTTTAAGGTTAAAACTAGAGTGGCACAGAATTTAATATCTGGCATTAAACTGAACACCACCAGGGACTGTTACTCAACAGAAACCAACCAAGGGCATAACTCTATCCTGGCCTCTCTGTGGAGCAAACTCTGGATGTTCAGCATCGACTTAGCAGAGTAGAAACCAGTTCAGTGTAATACTGGAAGTTTCAAGGAGGATCGCATTATGATTGCATGTTCCCCCTCGCACGAAAGCAGGCAAGCAATGATGCCGTAGGATAAAAAAAATCCAAGAACTCTGCAAATTCAGGTGCTGTAGAGAAGGTTGAATATGGAGTGGTAGGGGATACAGAAAAGGGTGTGGGAAAGAAATCCAGAGTTACTGTTATTTGGGAACAGCCAGAAAGTAGGCCTGCCAAGTATGGGCATTTTTGGGGGGGACGGCTAGTTCTGCTATAATTCAGAGGGATGCGTTGCCTACCGGGCAATTGATAGACGCAGAATCGTTATTGTGCCATCATTGCGGTGGTTGGCCTGGCTTTTAAAAGCTTCTTGCTTATTCTGTCTTCTGCCCCCCCTCCCTTCTACTGTCACTTTGTTTTGTCACCAGCAGCTTAAAAAGCATTTTTCTGAATGCTTATTATTGTCGCTATTAAGGAACACAAGCCTGTCAGAGAGCCCCGGTGGCGAGGAGAGGCCTCCTAGGAAAAGATGCATCTAATGGCGTGTTTATTGCCTGCTCTCCAGTTAGCCAGCTAATCCCATTTATTGCCATTCCTGGAAATTAAGGGGTTGAAGCGTTGCATTTTTGTACACATGAGAAGGTGAACAAGAGGAAATAAAAAAAGAGAGAGAGAGAGACTGTATGTTGAATGACACGTAAAGTGACTGCTAATAAGCTTTCTCTGGTGATTCGTTGGCTTTTGGAGAAGACGCGGGTCTTGGGAGGGGCTGACGGTGCAGGGGGGCAGAGTTTCTGGGTGATGCTTTGCATTTTGGGAAAACCTTCCTGGTTGCCCAGGCAGGGACTTGAAAAAGATTAAAACATGGTTTTTTTTCCAGGCCACTTTAGCCCATTAGGAAAAGAGAAGCTCCTCCTCTTTCCTCCCACTTGGCAGGTCACCCTACACGGCTGTCCTGCTGTCCCCCGGCCATACCGGGAGGCCAGTTTGCAGGCTGAATTTGTAAATGTGAATCTGGCCGGCTTGAGTCCCCAGAACATATTTTATCGGAGTGTGAAATCCGGTCTGATTTGAGAGACACCTATTTGTCCTCCCTCTAAATAAGTTGTGTGAATTTCTCATCTTAAAAAATCATCCTGTTTTTTCCTATACAGGAGGACTGGAAAACTACTTCAGCAGTCGCTAAATATTTAGCTGCAGTGATTTCCAGGACTTTTTTTCCTGGGGGACTGCGCCAGAATGGAGTTCCGGAACCTCTTTGACAAAATTCTTTTAAAAATGTTTAAAAATCCATGAGTTTTCAAGTATACAGATTGAAATCTTCATTTCCCTCTTGAGAGTTCCAGCACCTTTTTCCAAAAAAAAGAAGACAGCCCTGTGTAAGACAATTGCATCTCGATCTGTTCAAGACCTTTAAGTCAAAAGAACAGTAAGAGGAGTAGGAGGTGGTGGTGGAGGAGGAGGAGGAGGAGGAGGAGGAGACTGTTGTGCTGCCTTTGTTTGGAGAGGTCATAAGTTGTACCCACTAATCCTAGAGCCTTTCGTTGGCTCCCTGTCGAGGAATGAGTTTATTTAACTGGGTGGGGTTCCTGCATGCTACTGCCCTTTGATGTAAAATTATACCTAATTATGCCCAGCGGGATCCTGTGTTTTACAGATTTTTTTAAAAGAAATATTTTTATATTAATACTGTGAGAACAGGCGTGATTGCTAGTACGAAGAAAGATGGGTCTGCAGTGGGGGAATCTGTTTCCTGAATTTTATGGTGAGTTTGGAAACCACAGGCGACTGCCTAGATGTGCTGAACCAACGTCTACCTAGCCCAGCTTTCCATTTCTAGTAGCAGCCAAGCAAGAAGTTCTTGAGTGCATAGAAATAATGGCCCTTCTCCTGTGTTTTCCCCCTCTCCATCCTCTGGTTACACAGAAGTGAACTTCCTCTGCACATGGAGTTTCCAGTTAGATATTAGCCACAGTAGATTTATCCTCCATCAGTTCTGTGTTTTTATTCCTCCTTTCCCAAGGGAAATCAAGGAACCCTTCAATTTTCCCCACTACATTCATTATCCTAAACTTCTTGTAGATCTCTTCAATCTATTTGAGGGTACAGGAGACAACTGAGAAAACCCATGACTTTTCAAGCTCCTTCACACCAGCTCAGACCAATGGTCCATCATACTGTCAACCACTCTCAACTTTAGGGTTTTTTTAGCTGAGTTCTTTCTCAGCCCTTTCCTCCTACAAATTCTTCACTGGCAGTGCTAGGGATTAGACCAGGATCTCCCCACATATAGTTGTGTGTGCATTACTGCTCAATTCCCAGCCTATTTTTCATAGGTCCTCAAATATCTAACCAGCTAAAATAAAGCCCAATTTGTGCCCAGGATCTTGGCTGTGACCATCAACAATATGAGAGCCCTCCACCACCTGTTCATTCTGATCTCCTGGCACTTCCGACACGACCTTTTTAGGGGTTTCATCACTACAGCTGCTCAATTACTTGAGATCATATAGAGTTTGTATGACTAAGTGGAGGAAACTGATTTTCCTGGTATTATTCTCAGCCTTGAATCTTTCAGATCACTCTACAAGGAACCTAACTTACTTGGAAAGCCATTCAAATGCCAGGACTTGCCTGCTCAGCCTGTGACTCACCAAGGTGACAGCGAGGCCATCAGTAAAACACAGCAGCTTAATCTGTTGTGTGTTTTTGATCTATCCTTGGGAGGCCAAAGAACAAGAGGACTGAGAACCACCTGGCAGGTCACATGCCACGGACAGTTTGTTTGGATTGGTGGTTCACGAGGTGCAACGACCAGCCTGGGAAGAAACATTCAGAACATCTCCAAATAGCATATCAAAAGACTGTCGTTCTGGGGGATTTGCCCATTAGTCTGGCACTCATAGATGTACATTTTGGACATGCAAACTTATCCCATGAGGAGAAGGGGCAAACATTGTATACAAAGGCATTAGCTGTAGACCAAATAAAACCCTTGACCATCTTGGCTGATGGCCTGCCCTGCCCTCTTTGAACTGCCTTGAGCCAAAATTTGCTTCTCTCTCCTTCCCTAACATCTCAAAACAATTCATGCTCGATGTGAACCTGAGATTTGTTTAGGACTCCATGACTCCCACCTTGGAAGGAACCTCTCGCTGGTTGGAAGACACCGCACAATCCACTTCCGCTTCAGTTTTTGTTTTGTTTTTTGTTGTTTTGTTTTGTTTGTTTTTTGCTAAAAAGACAAAAGAGCTACATGTCGAATTACTCCTACGAAGAGAATAATGTTGAATGATTGTCCCGAGGGATAGATGTGTGAGGAGGTAACGAAATGGATACTCTTACGATCAAGTTTGTGCAAAGCAGAAGAGCAAAGTTGAAGGATTCTTCTGCTGCCACAGAGGGAACGGGGTCAAAGGTAGGGGAGGAAGGAGTTTGTTTCCGTTAACTCCCTAAAAACCTCCCAAAGGTGGGCTTCCCTCCCCTTATCTTTGTAACTTCCATGATAAACTTGGAACCTGTAAAGAAAGCAGAATTATGGGAACCAAAAGGAGGCCTCGGAGCCATGACTGCCCTTCTCCAAAGATTCACAGTTTCTCCCCCTGTACAGTCAACAGTTTAGCCGTTAGGAAAGACATTTTGATGTGTTTTTCTTTTTTATAATCTAACCCCTGAACAAAATAGAAGATTTATACAGGAAGAAAGATAAAACAGGTAGCATTTTTGTTTTTGTTTTTCTGCTTAGCTTTCTCTTTTCTTTTCCAGGTCTTCCCCCTGCCTCCCTCCACCCTTAGGAAAACAAACCCAAATGTTCCTTGATGGTCTGAGTTGGTTTTCTTCCCCCTCCCCTCCTTAAATCTGGTATATTAAATATAAATTATGTCTCTTTCCCCTCCATGTCTACTTTTTTAAAACTTTTGTATTTTTTTCTACAAAATAGGCAATTTTTTTTTTGTAAAATTTCCTTCCCCTCCCCTCCCTTTTGTTCCACCTGGTTCTGCTTGGAAAATAATTTGCATTTGTTTGTTCGTTTTTTTTGCGTTGCAATTTTTTCCGTCTTGGCAAAAAACCTGGGGTGTATGATGAGGAGGGGGCAAAAACAGGGAAGAGTTTGGGTGGGGGGGATGTTTGTGGAAGGGAGGAAATTCGGCATCATGTATATGAGTAGTCTATGTCTGGAATTCCGCCGTCTCTATACCCACGAGTTGTGCCATAGCCGATGGTGTGGGTACTTTTGTAAAGACTGGTTCCATTGGAAGGGAATATGGTATGGATGACATATTCCTCCTTTGCACGGTGAGGATTTATTGGTAACATCTGCAAACCAGGACCTCTGATCTCCAAGATGGAGTTATCCTTCTTGGTGCCTGACTCCATGTAGTCGTCTTTCTTCCGACTGCCTCTGCTACAGGCCCGGTCTCGCGTCAGTAGCTCTCCCGTCCGGTGGACATACCAGCAAATGGCAGCCAAGACCAGAAAGAGGAAGACCAAGGCCACCGCCCCGCCGATGATTCCCGCCAGCGGCAGCCCAGCCATTGGGTCCACATTTTGCTCATGATTGAGGGTGGTGGTAGGGCTGTACATGTCTGCCGTCTCGGCCTTGGCGCACACTGGGGTCTCGTCGGGCACATAGGTGCTGCCAGTCTCCATAGTGACCATGCAGATGATGTAGGTGGACTTGGGCTCCAAGGCTGTCAGCAAATACTCAGTCTTGTCGCCTTGCACCAAAGTTTCTGTGATGGAGCCCACAGCCGGACTGTGTCCCAGGCGCAACCAGCTGAGGCGGAATGAGGCCGCTGGGAACATCGCCTTCCAGCTGATGCGGATGCTGTCGGCGGTCAACGGCTTGACGTTCAGAACCAGTGCTTTGGCCCCAGCTCCTGTGGCCATTGGGTAGTCAATGTTGGAGTCTGGCAATTGGATGCCCGGCCGCCTGGCCTTGAGGGTGAAAAGGGAGCCCTGTGGGGTTGTGACAGCGGCATTGCTGGCGGTTGTCTTGGCCACTGCCGGACCCGAATTGCTCTGCGGGCCTGCCTCAAAGCACTCATCCATTTCATTAGTTATGTCCTTGATGGCCATGCCTCTGACCTTATCAGGGCCCTGGCACATCAGCCCCCTCACATTCACCACAGCAGCACGGGCTTTGACCCAGTCCCGCAACCACATGAGGTTACAGCCACAGTACCAAGGGTTGTTCCTCAGCAGGAGCTGAGAGAGGCTATCGAGGTCGTCAAAGAGACCTTTGGGTAGTGTGGTAAGGTTGTTATTGGACAGGTCCAGCCTCTCCAACTCCCTCATCTTGGAAAGGGTGTTGTAAGGGATGTGGCTGATAGCATTGTCTTGGAGGTACAGCTTCTGCAAATGGGTACTGGGCAGGTTGAGAGGTGGGGCAGCCAGGGAGTTGCGCACCAGTGAGAGCTCACTGAGGTTCTGCAGGCGGCTGAAGGTGTCATCAGCAATGCGCTGGTTGGCCAAGAGGTTGCCGTCCAGCACCAATCGCCGCAGGCTGTTGAGCCCCTTGAACGCATGGAGGGGGATGGTGGAGATGCGGTTGTCGTCCAGGCGCAGTTCCTCCAGGGTGCGCGGTAGGCCGGACGGGATGCTGCTGAGGTGGTTGCGCGAGAGGAAGAGCAGCTTGAGGCGCGTGCTGTCGGCGAAGGCGTCGTCTTCGATGCTGACGGTGGAAACAGAGTTGTCGTCCAGGTGCAGCTTCTCCAGTAGAGGGATGCGGGCCAAGGAGTCCCGGGCGATGGTGCGGACATTATTGTCCTGGAGGTGAAGTTCCTTCAGGGAACGAGGCAGGTTGATGGGGAATTCATCTAGGTCATTTTCGTAGAGGTATATGACCTGATGGGAATGGAACGAAGAGGAGATTCAACAAGACAGAAGTGGGGGAGAGACTGGAAACTGCACATAACTCAAAATCACATGAACGCACATGAAGCTACCGTATACTGAATCAGACCATTTGTCCATCAAAGTCAGTATCGTCTACTCAGACCGGCAGCAGCTGTCCAGGTTCCCAGGCTGAGGTCTTTCACATTACCTACTGCCTGATCCATTTAACTGGAGATGCTGAGGGTTGAACCTGGGACCTTCTGCACGCCAAGCATATGTTCTACCACTGAGCCATGGCCCCTCCCCAGCCCAATCGAGTTAAACCTCCAAAACATTCATTTTTAGTTCTAGTTTATTAATACGAGAATATTCTGCTCACCACGTCTGAAGTCATAAACCTTATCTCCGGAAAAGGGGCCTCATTTATTACGTTAGTATTCTTTTGAGAACTTAATGTTAAAGAACAAAGATCCAAGTTTCAAAAGATACTTTTTGTGAAAAGACCAGATCGTTACTAAAAGTTCAAGCATGACAAGCCTACTCCAAAACTGAAATGTCACAGGGGCCCTAAAGCTTCAATATGATATTTTGATTTCCAGAATGGGATGTATGGCGCTAGAGATGTAAGTGGTGTCGTCGTTTCTTTAGTGGCTGCTGCCCTCAGTTGAATTAGTTTTGTTAAGCATTTTTGATATATGTATTATCATATTCTTATTGTAAGCTGTCCCAATTTTAAATAGAAGGGTAGGGTATAAGTTGTTGTGCCGTCAAGTCACAGCTGAGTTATGGCGACCCCATGGGGTTTTCAAGGCAAGAGATGTTTAGAGGTGGATTGCCATTGCTTGCCCCCCACGTCATGCCCCTGGTATTCCTTGGAGGTCTCCCATCTAAATACTAGCCAGGGCTGACCCTGCTTAGCTTCCAAGATCTGATGAGATTTGGTTAGCCTCAGCTATCCAGATCAGGGCAGGGTATAAGTTTTAGACCTCAATAAATGCATATACTCAGGACTTTTTCTTTTTTTTAAAGAGAAGGCCTGGAACTCTCAAGAGGGAAATGATATTTTCAACCTGTGTACTGAAAACTCATGAACTTTTAAACAATTTTAAAAGAACTTTGTTGAAGAGGTTCCGGAACTCCCCCTGAAAAAAAGCCCTGGATATACCGGTCAAGTATCTAAAGGCTGAGTAACTGCATTAACCAAGCATTCCATGAAGCTCCCTTATACCAATTGAAATTTTGGGTCGTCCACATAGCATGTTATTGTTTACTCTGGCTAGCACCAGCTGTCTGAGGCCTAAGGCTATCTTTCTAAGACTTCCTACCTGAGATCCTTTTAACTGGAGGTTTCAGGGATTGAACCTAGGGCCTTAAGCATGCGCTGTTTCCCCCCCTCCTTCCCCCAGCATCTTCTTCCCTGTTTTTTAACATTTTGGACTCAACACGAATTGTCTTGGCAGGTTTGGGCATGTCAAACTAGTCTTGCAAGCATTCCAGTGACTCTCAACATCTGGAAGGAATCTTCGAAATAAGAAAACACGGGTTGTCAAATCAATGCCTTGAACGCTCACTTAAAGTATTTGGAATAAGGCACCTGGGAGTATTCATAGGAGTGTGGTTCAAACCCCCCAAATAATCAAGAAGCATCTTGTATTCAAACATGGAAAGTGTAAATCATCCCTAGTTTCATAAATAATCATACTTTCAACTTTTAAATGAACACATGAAACTTCTATATATTGTATCAGACCCTTGGTCCATCAAGGTCAATATTGTCTAGTCAGACTAGCAGGGGCTCTCCAGGATCTCAGGCAGAGGTCTTTCATGTCATCTGCTACATGATCTTTTTTAAGTGAAGATGCCAGGGTTTGAATGTGGGACCTGCTCTATTCAGAACAGATGCTCTACCACTGAGCTACTGCCTCTCCCCCAAAGTTTTAAAATTTGGGCCTTCTCCCCAAATGGCTTTTTGGGGAGTGAGAAAACTCTTATTCTGTGCAACTCTTTCGTCTTGGAAGGGGAGGGGAAATGGCTAGGCTACAATCTGAACTAACTAATCAACAAAGATCAAGAAGGCCTCTTTCAAGCGAGGCCAATGGTTCTACAACCTGAACATTGAGTTTGTTCTTCAGGTTAGGGGGGATGCCGGCGTTGTTGATCTGATTGTTCTGCAGGTACAGGGTGGTGGCATCATCCGGGATGTCAGGCGGGATAGAAGTCAAGCCCCGGTCATTGCAGTAGATGAAGCCATTGTCACAGCGGCAGACTGATGGGCAGGTAGTGCTGTCAATCACCTCGCTCAGGAAGGCAACCAGGCCATAGCAGAGGAAGAGCCAATCTCGCAAGTCCATGGCTGCTGCTGTGGTCACCACAGTAGCCGTCACCACGGCGGCTGTCGGGGAAGCGGTCGCCATGGTGCTTGAGCTGTGAAGCTGACCCTGAATTTAGCCCTTGCAACCTGTAAAAGAGAGACAGAGAGAGATTTTTGTAAAATTCTAGATGTTATTACCTGTCCTATTCCAAAGGCTCGGGATAAGGTGCATGACAGGTTCTCCTCCTCTCAATACTTCCGCCATGTGGGTTAGACTGAGGAGCGGTTGCAACTCTAAGACTACCAAGTCAGAATTCAATTCAAACCAGGCTTAATTGCAGAACCTTTACAAACCCAGTGCCTCTTTGCATGTTCTGGATGCTTTCCCCACAAGGCACAGTATAACTGCAAAACTCTGCTTGTGTTATCTGTGCAGAAACCAAACACTGGTATTGCTCCCCCATTTCAAGCCACAGGTGGAGGACTGCTTTTTTGAATCTCTTCCCCCTTCGAACACACTTCAAAAACCTTAAAGAGCAACAAAAGCTGAAGTGTTACAGTTAAGGAAAGGTTATTTCTGCATGTTTGGATGGATTAGCTCTTAGATCCAGAATCTGGTATTCTGCTAGCCAACCAGATCCTCTTAGAGAAAAGGCTTCTCTGGCATATAGGGATTTGCTATATGCTAATGACCAGTATGCACATGATGAGACGACAGATACAATTGAGAGGGGAGGGGCGCATGTCAGCCATTTTGGCCTCTTGTTTCATCTTGTTAGGAAGCACCAAACTTGATAACTAAGTGCCTGAGAGGCTTCGAGGCCTTTTTAAAACAACAGCTTTAATTAGTGTGAAAGCATCGATCGTATTTTTAATTGGATCTTAATCAGAGCTCTTCGCCTCCCCACTCCCCTCACCCTACCTAGAATGGAATCTGGTGCCCCTGGCTGTCTTGCAAGCAATTGGTGTGCATGTCTGAAAGTCGCAAAAGTTGGAAAGGGAACTAATGGAGTCATCCAGACTGACCTCCGGGGCTTTCCCACATTCTCTCCCGTTCAAGCATGCAAAAAGCACAGCCATATCTTGGCCTGTGACCGGATTACTCCTTTTCCAAAAATCAGACTAGAGCGAAGAATCGTCCACTCTGCCACTGCTTTGTACCTCTTCCATTCAGAATCTGACCAAATGGCAGGGCACTGCTGCAAGTGGAAGGTTTTGACAGCACTTAAAAACAGGAAGCACTCTTGGAGCGAACTGATACAGGAAGGCAACTACTTATTTATTAAAACAATTTTTTATCCTGCTTTTCTTGCTGTATATAGCTAAAATAGACAGATTCACTATACTTGTTTCCTTCCACGTTGCCATTTAATATTACGAAATTCCAGTTTTATTAATCAGGAAGTTTTTTGTTCTCCTTTTCCCATTACAGAGGTCCACACTGTAATTATCACGACTGCCTCTTAGACTACAGTCGCCAATGTGGGCATTAAAGTCTCCTAACAGCATAATCTTTGCCTTGGGGTATTTAGCCTTAAGTTACCTGGCGGGGAAGACACCTTGATCATGCTGTATATAGGAGTTCTGAACTGGACTTGGTGGTGGAAAGTGCTGTCAAGTCACAGCTGACTTATGGTTACCCCATAGTGTTTTCAAGGAAAGAGACATTCAGAGGTGGTTCACCACTGCCTGCCTCTGCGTCATGATGCTGGTATTCCTTGGAGGTCTCCCATCCAAATACTAGCCATGGCCAACCTGGCTTAGCTTCCGAGCTCTGATGAGATCAGGGTAGCCTGGGCTATCCAGGCCAGGGCTGGACTTACTTAACCACAAGTGGCAGACTAAGCATTAAAAGAACCCCGAAACATCATTTTCTCCCAACAGTCAGCATCTTCCTCATCCAGCATAGTCCAGCTTTAAGTTCCATCAAAGGCCGGTCTAAATTTCAAAGAACTGAGGCTTCTTCCAAGAACCCAAATGAATATGTCTAAGACAGAACTATATAGGCAGCCTGAAAAGCCTTGACTAGCCTGATCTTATCAGATCCTGGAAGCTAAGCAGGGTCGGCCACAGTTGGTTTTTGGATGGGAGACCGCTGAGGAAGTCCAGAGTCACTGCACAGAGGCAGGCAATGGCAAACCACCTCTGCCGGCATCTTGCCTTGAAAACCCTGTGGTCTTGGGGTTATCATGAGCTGATTGCAACTTCATGGCGCACTATTATTATTATTATTATTATTATTATTATTATTATTATTATTATTATTATTATTATTATTATTGGCTCTGAGACCAGGAGAATTTACAAAACCTTATAGTCCCCTCCCATCAAAAGCAAATTTATCAGTCTTGTATTTATGGGTAGTTAATAAGCAGAATGGGTCTTGCCAGAGTCACTTTGCATGTGTGGACAAGGTCTTGCAATTTCTACTGCCAGGCTAAAAGCAACCTCTCCAAGAAGGGCCTCCTTTCCCTGCCTACCAAACCCCCAAAGACCTTGCAACCAACTCCATCACCTCCAGAGTCACTCCCACCTATGCTTCAACTTTCAGCTGGTATCTGTCAAACCACAGAATGGGTGGCAGAGGAAATTATAAATCTCAGTTGATAAGAAGTATAAGAGAGGCAAGGCTGATGCATTACAGCATTCCCCAGGCCACTGGAAAGCTGCAGATACAATATTGCATGCATTAAGATGTGAAGACAGGCAAGGTAGTGTGTGTTCCTGGCAGCCTCCTATAGTGAACACATGAACCTGCCTTATACTGAAACAGACCCTTGGTTCATCAAGGTCAGTATTGTCTACTCAGACTGGCAGCATCTCTCTCCAGAGTCTCAGGTGGAGGTCTTTTCCCATCACCTTTTGACTGGAGGTGCCAGGGATTGAACCTGGGACCTTCTGCATGCCAAGCAGATGCTCTGCCTCTGAGCCATGGTCCCTCCCTCCCTTTCCTCCACCTCTCCTGCGCTTATGACCCAGTTCCCCAACAAAGGCTGCTGCGCCAAAGGATTTGTTTCCTGGCTTCTCCGTTTCCACCAGTCTCATCTTCAACGTTCTCCTGCTCTTTGGTGGCACCTGCACTGGTTCCCTGATTTCCGGCATGTCCTGCTGCTCTTGGCAAGATTTCTTTTCCCTTTTATGCAGGTTGTATCTAAACGCTGCTTTTGGTGCTTCTTAGAGGACTGTTTTGCAAATGTGCTGAACGCTGGGATCCGCAAGGATTCTGTGTTTCCAGAATTTGGGTTACCTTCATGTTGGCGTTTTGCAGGATATACAAAAAACCCTGATTTTTGATTTTTTTGGGGGCAGGGCGCATCTTAGCTTACGTAAACAGCTAATTTTTTAGGAAAGAAAAGGAGCTAGCTCGAAAACAGAGAAAGAGTCCTGATGGAGTCTGGGAAGGAGAGGCATGTCCTGCCTCTGTTCTGGGTTCTTGTCCACCTGCCCTTGCCACTTTCCCGCTGCTGCTGCTTTAGAGCCAGCCTCTCGTCATGGGCTTCCCAATTACCCCAGCACAAAAGGCCTTTGGAGAAAGGAGGACGAAAGGACTTGGCTTTGGAGGACGGGGGGGGGGGGGGGCGCGAGAGGGACCCTCGTGCTTTTGGCTGCTCCTTCCTGCCCCTGTTGTTTATATTACACAGGTTATGCAGCCAATCGAATTAAGGGCAGTAAATCGGCTTTACTTTATGGCCTCGTTTTTTTAAAATTCTCTTGGATCTCACTGAGTAAGGGAGAGAGAACCTAAAGGGAGAAGAGAGTGCGGTAGGCTGTGGGGGGTGCGTTGTGGGGTGTGAATGCACACCTGAAGGCCGGCAGGGGCAAAGGCGTCTTGGCCCTGGTATATTTTGTCTGCCAATGAGCAACCCAAATTGCAGGTTTCGGAAGCACTATTATCCACTCCCCACCTCGATCGATGTAGCTCTTTCCAACCTTCAGGCTCCCTGTGGTTGCAACGCGAAGGGCATTTGCTAGGGAGGAAGCTCCATTGAGCCCAGTGGGATTTACTTCCCTGGTAAGGATTGCACTGCATGTCTCACCCCAGTGCCGGCGCAACATTTTGGGGTCCGAACTAGGAAATCCAAACACCCGCACACTCTCCTGCTAATTAATACAAAGCACGAGCCATTCGTAAATTCTCTTCTCAAGCCTCATTGCGATGAATGGGAGAGACACAACAGCTTCCTTCCTACTTCAGTGGGGCGTTTGCTGGAGAACCTCCTGGCTCATTGTGCCCCAAAGTCTCCCATTTGGCTGACTTTAGTGGCCGCCATAATATATTTCCTGAAATGGCTGCCTCCTCAGTTTTGGAATGGGGTGGAGGGAAGTGGTGGTAGAATGGACTGCATTCCTAGACAGTGCAGCTGGAGGAATCACATTCTAAGCGTTCACTGTATAGTAGGTAAAATGCAGAAAAATAACCTTGCCCTGACCTCGATAGCCCAGGCTAGCCTGATCTTGTAAGACCTTGGTCCGCTAAGCAGAGTCGGCCCTGGCTAGTATTTGGATGGGAGACCTCCAAAGATTACCAGGGTCGTGACACAGAGGCAGGCAATGGCAAACCACCTCTGAACGTCTCTTGTCGTGAAAACCCTATGGGGTCACCGTAAGTCAGCGGTGACTCAACGGCACTTTCCAGCACCAATCCTTTTCCCTGCTGGGGGGAGACTTTTTTTTTTTTTTAGAGAAGTTTGAGAATGTTCAGAACTACCACCTGCAGTCTGAAATGATTGACCATCCTAAAACTTCAGCCCTTGACCACCCTCATCCTCCTGTAGACCCAGAGAACAAATACCGCTCACTGACCAAAGGTGACCCCACAAGGTAGATAACTCCAGTCAGCTTAAGCAAGTGAGCCATGCTGCATAGTATGGCAGGGAGAGACATATTACCACACTTGTGCACTGAGTCTTAGGAAGGGTTTTTTCAGCCACGGTATTCTTCACCTAACCCTAGCTTGAATTTGAAACTACTTGGTGTCGTTTCCCAAAAGGGAAGAGTGCACCCACACCAACCAATATCCCAGTTCTAGTTGCAGCAGAGAGAGAGAGAGAGAGAGAGAGAGAGAGAGAGAGAGAGAGAGAGAGAGAGAGAGAGAGAGAGAGAGAGAGAGAGAGAGAGAGAGAGAGAGAGAGAGAGAGAGAGAGAGAGAGAGAGAGAGAGAGAGAGAGAGAGAGAGAGAGAGAGAGAGAGAGAGCGCGCACCTAGAGGAAGTCTTGGGAGAGACTGCCTGACTCCAGCCCTAAGTCAATGTATCTTCAACCACATGCCAGCTGATTTATGCCAATCTGCTGGCTCGCTCTCCAAGCGGACACTTAGGGCACTGTATTTATTGTATTTACTTATTTATTTAGAAGACTTCTGTTCTGCTTCTTCAGACACTTACTCAAGGCAGCTTACAGTGGGGAAAAAAACCTATTAAAGCACAAGCCATTGGGACATCAGCAGCATAAAAACTGCTCCTAAAACAGAAGCAGAACATTTTAAAAAGCTGATAAACCCCTAATTAAAAGCCTGGGTTAAAAGGACGTGTTTTAGCCTGGTGCAAAGTAGGTGCCAGGTGAGCCTCAAGAAGGGGTGCATTCCAAAGAGCAGAAAATGCCTTGCCTCTAGTCACCACCCGTCTCGTCTCTAAATGCAGGGGCAGAGTGCTGGGCACGGGAGGCAGATCTTAACTGGCAGGCTGGATAGCATGGGAGGATATGGTTCTTCAGGTACCCTGGTCCCAAGCCATTTAGGGCCTTTTTGGCAGAGGGCAGCAGAAAAGATGGCCGATATGGTTTAGGCTAAACCTGTTGTCGTCTCCTAGACCTTGGACCGGCTTTGGACTTAGATATCAGACCTGCTTGCTGCTGTATATGACCTTGGACTGCTAGACCTTGCTTTCTGGACCACGCTCTGATGAAATGGATTCTGCTCTCTGGTAACTGACCTTCTGGACTGAATCTTGACTAGGCTTGCACCTAGACTTCGGCATGTACACAGCTTGCCCAGGTCTGAGATGGGCTGCTGCCCTCCTTGGAATGGGCAGGGTGGTATTGGGGCCCCCCCCCAAAATTTGTCCCGGCTTTCCTCCACCTCACTGGAGCAGCAGGTACTTCAGAAGAACTCAGGAGGCATCTCCTTTGGGTCTGCAGGAAGTGCCCCATTGGAACTAGCTGCCTCCTTCATGGGAGGGCTTGGGACCGCCAATATTTTGTGACTGGCCCCCAGCCCCCAGGACAGCCAGTGTGGCTGTGCCCCTCACTTTGGCTGCTGTTACACTGAGGAACCCCTTATCTGTTCTCGGAATCCAAAGGTGCCCACAGGCTTAACAATGCTAGAGATCCCTGGTCTACCCAGTATCATCTGTCCTGATGGGACACAGCTTGGTAGGATCTCAGGTAGGGACACCAGCCTCCAGGTAGGACCTGGGGATCCTGGGAATTACAACACATCTCCAGACTACAGAGACCAGTTCCCCTGGAGAAAATGGATGCTTAGGAAGGTGAACTCTATCACATTGCATCCCACTGAAGTCCCTGTCCTCCCCAGACTCAGCCCCCAAATCTCCAGTAGTTTCCCAACCTGGATCTGGCAATACTACACCCCCTGTCCCCCACCTGGCAAACCTAGTCTCGGGGGACCTTGTAATTTGGGATTGGAGCCAGGATTGAACTGCAGTGTCACAAACTGGTGCTCTGTATTTTTGGTGCTTGGGGGGGCCAACAGTGGGAGGGCTTCTAGTGTCCTGGCCCCACTGCTGGACCTCCTGATGGCACCTGGTATTTTTGGCCACTGTGTGACAGAGTGTTGGACTAGATGGGCCATTGGCCTGATCCAACATTGGCTTCTCTTACATTCTTATGTTCTTGCGAGGCAAGGATTTACAACTAAGCCCCAAGACAATCTCTCTCCCCTTATTGCTTTTAATCATACAAGATGGTAGTTCAAAAGCTTTCACGCTATTTTGTGTTATTTTAGTTGATTTCTTGCAAAAGGCATTACATAGCGTTTGCTTTTGAAGTTGCCACCTTTGTGTGTGCAAACTGTTGTACAGTAGCCTCACAAAGCTTAACCCCGTAAGAAAAGCCCTGCTGAATCAGACCAGTGGTCCTCTGGAGGGCCAACAACAGAGCACAGAGGCCGAGGCCTTTCCTTGACGTTGCCTCCTGGCACTGGGATTCAGAGGTTCAGTGCCTCTAAAAATGGAGGTTCCCATCAATCATCATGGCTAGTAGCCACTGACAGACCTCTCCTCCATGAATCTCTCTAATCTCCTTCTAAAGCTCTCTATTCCTGTGGCCATCACTACATCCTCAGGCAGTGAATTTCACATTTTAATCACTCCCCGTGTAAAGAAGTATTTCCTTTTGTCCATCTGGAATGTACTACCTATCAGCTTCATTGGGTGCCCTTGAGTTCTAGTATTTCTGGGGAGGGAGAAAAAGTTATCTTTGCCAGCTCGTTCTACCACCACTCATCCAGCCCCCACTTCAATTCTGTGCCAGTGAAAGTCAGATTCTGAACATGCTATAAGTTTATTTCCATAAAATGATCTGCTTTGGCTAGGGAGTTCAGACATATTCAAGGAGGACAGGTCTATCGATGGCAACTAGTTGTGGTGACCAAATGGCAGCTCCATATTCAAAGGTAGTCAGCATCTGAATACCAGTGCTTGGAGGCAGCATCAAGGGGAGGCCTTGGCCTCTCTTCCCTGTTTTCTGGACCTCCAGCAAATGACTGTGTGAGAAGAAGAAGAGGAGATTGGATTTATACCCTGCCCTTCACCACCCAAAGGAGTCTCAGAGCAGCTTACAATCTCCTTTCCCTTCTCCTCCCCACAACAGACACCCTGTGAGGTAGGTGGGACTGAGAGAGCTCTATCGAGAACGCTCTTTCCAGAACAGCTCTGAGATAAACTTGTGACTGACCCAAGGTCACACCAGCAGCTGCATGTGGTGGAATGGGGAATCAAACCCGGTTCTTCCAGTTTAGAGTCTGCACTCCTAACCACTACACCAGATTGGCTCTCTGTGTGAGACAGGATGCAGGAGTAGCTGGACCACTAGCTTGATGCAGCAGGGCTCTTCTGATGTTCTTAGCCCTAGAACTAGCAGGCTGATGCTTGTGGTTGTAATACTTTTAATACATGGCAGACAGTTTTTTAAAAATTACTTTTTCTTTTAAAAAATGGCAAAATATTAACAATATTAACAAGATCACAGGGGTTGGCCATGTATGAGACAGTATGCTGGACTAGAAGGGCCACTGGTTTGATTCAGCAGGGCTCTTCTTGTGTTCGTATCTACTTATTCTACAGAACATGAGAGAAGCTTGCCATGATTAAGCATACCCAAGACTTAAAAAAACCCAAACCAGTAACAAATCTGTGTAGAGAAGTGCTGTATATCTCAGCTGTCTAATTGGTTCTGCTAATTCACTCCCTTGCTTCTCCTGCTCTCTCATCTACTGTCCCTGCTCTGTCTCCTCCCCTGCTCTGAATGCTTCCTCAGTCCGTCCTTCCAGATTTGACTTTCTGTCCCTGCCTTGCTGAGCTGGGCACTCGCTCATGCGGGACGCTGGCAGCTTCCGCTACAGAAGGCTACCCTTTACGGGGCTCCCGCGCATCCCTTTTAACCTCGGCTGAGTTAAACTCCTTCCAATGTTATTTTTTACAAGGCCCTTTTCATGGAAGATTTGAGTCGGCAAGGTGTCTTGCTGGACCAGTGCCCGTTAAATCACTAGAAACCACTCACTTGCCTTGACTTCATTATGCATTCAATTCCTCTATAAATTTTACATTTCCTTTTTCGTTCTCTCCCCACCGCCCATCTTCTTCCACCCCCCATCTCCCTCTGGCTTACTCTTACTTTGGCCATATTCTCCATTATGGGACATAAAACCCTTTATAGCTCAATATTTCACGGTGTCAAATAAGAGAGCCCAACCGGACACGCTTTCCAGCCTCTTTGCAACGATCGCTGCAGATTCCACTAAAACAACCCACTGTGGGATTCCCCCCCCTTCAAAACTTCGTAAATTGCTTTAGACAATATTTTTAACCTTCCTGGAGCAGCTGTGAGCCCCTCAGCATGATGCTGCTGCTAAGAGAACTAATGCAATCCTTGGCCGCATTAAGAAGGGGATTACTGGGGAAGAAGACGGCCAGCACGAGCAGTCTGTGCAGACTAAGTGAAAGGTGCGGACAGGAGGCAGCTGAGATCCTCTCTCGGTGCTGTAATCGAGTTGCGCTACACTGGCAGCAGGATTTGGGGTATCAGGGCAAAACTACAATAAAAAGAGAGCCTTAGTAACCTGAAGGAGGCAGGATGTGCAAGCCAAATGTCCTCTTAAGACTGGGCCTGCTGTTCCACATTATCAAGGGGAAATAGCAGTGCTACTGGGGTCACTTTACGCTGGGCTTGGGGCTTTGCATACCCTGACTGGATGGCCCAGGCTGTCCCAATCTTGTCCGATCTTGGAAGCTAAGCAGGGTCATCCCTGGTTTGTACTTGGATTGGAGATGACCAAGGAAGTCCAGGGTTGCTGTGCAAAGGCAGCCAACGGCAAACCACCATCTCTTCCCTTAAAAATCCTACAGGGGTCTTTCTACAGCACTTTCCACCACCACACGCTTTGCATGCAGAACCTCTGATGTTCAGTCCCTGGCAAAAGACCTGGCTCATACCCTGGAGAGCCACTGCTAGTCTGAGCAGCCAACATTGAGCTGAATGACCCAGTGATCTGACTCCAGTACTGGGCATCTCGATATGCCACCCCTGGTGCCTGATATCACTCTTTCACTTTGCCACCCTGTCACTTTCAGCATCGCATTTTACGGCACTCCCGCTATCCCCCTCCTACCATAAACTTGCCTTCGCTTTTCTTTTTCCCAAGCGGAGGGCAGTCATAGAGCACCTGCTTTGCATGCAGAAGGTCACAAGTTCATTCCTCAGCATCTCTGTCGAACGTATCTCGGGTGGCAGCTGCCGGGAAAGACCTTTCTCTGCCTGAGCCCTGCTGCTGGCCAGAACAAAGAGCACGGGGCTTAGGCGGATTGGTAATAAGGTCTGACCTGTTACAAGTCATCTTTCTGTGTTCTTGCTGTTTCCCCACTTACTCTGCCTTGCCCAGCCTTTTCCCTCTCAGACTTGGCAGGAGCATCGTTCTTTCTGCACTGTTACCACTGAATATTTCCAAACTCCAGTCCTTTGCCAAGCCTTGTCTCCCCCCCACACCCCGCAGCTTCCCCCCCTTCTTCTTTGTCTTACCCATTTGATTATATTTGCAAGTCCTCTGCTTTGGAGGTGGTGTCATTTCTGTGATCCAAGATACAGTCAACATATTGCTGCTGTTTAAGAAATACTGAATGGGAGTAGCAAAAAGGCCTGTCCAGACAGCCGAAGAGAGGCCGCAGAGGATGGGTGGGTGGAAGGAAAGTGCCGTCAAGTCACAACTGACTTATGCCGACTCTGTAAGGTTTTCAGGGCAAGAGATCTTCAGAGGTGGTTAACCATGGCCTCCCCCTCTGCATCACCAACCGGGTATTCTTGGGATGTCTCCCATCCAAATGCTAGCCAGGGCTGACCCTGCTTAGCTTCTGAGATCTGACAAGATCGGGCTAGCCTGGGGCTATCCAGGTTAGGGAGGCAAAAGGATACGACTTGCAATAATGGGTTAAATTACAGGTGGGAAACTTCTTTTACAGTAAGAGCAGTTCAGCAGTAGAACAGGCTGCCTAGGGAGGTGGTGAGCTTCCCCTTCCCGGCAGTCTTCAAGCAGCAGCTGGATCAACACTTGTCAGGAATGCTCGAGGCTGATCCTGCACTGAGCAGGGGGTGGGACTAGATGGCCTGTTTCGGTCCTTCCAACTCTGTGATTCTACATGCTACAACTCAGCAGGTGGTTCCGGGCAAGCCTCCATGTTTGCCCATCAGTAAAAGAGCAAATCGTCGCAGGCAGTTACCAGCAAAAATCAAAGAGGCTTTAAACCCTCCCCCCCCACAACATTATGGACTACAGCTACTCAAATTCTGTATGCAAGAAACCTCAGGTTTTTGTGAAAAGTTAGGGATTTGTAAAACACGCTCTCTTTGTTTTTCACACATTTCCATCTTTTGACACTCTGGCACCTCACATTCAGAATACTGACTCGCATGAGCAGATATGCAAATTTCACAGCGCAGATCAAATCATATTTATGCACTGTGCATGTTACAGCCTGCGGATGGCTTAACCGCACATCGTGTGCCCTGTTCAAAAAGCACAGGCCACTTTCCCTTAGCAGTGGCTGAAATGACTCTTGTGCATTGTGTCCCCTGTATTACGGCATGCAGTTGTGCATCACGTCCCCCATTTTAAAGCGCAGCCAGTCTCTTAGCGGAATAATGCAGAAATGAATCCATCCTGCGATGCCAGCCCAGCTCCGTCTGCACATCCCCTGCCTCCCAAATCCAATGATCACTGTTCTGCCTGCCACTAAATCCACAGACACAGAAATACAGCTGTGGTCTTGGATGCATCCTTGCTCATAGTACATTCTGCAAGTCAGTATAACTCTGTGATCCACATTCTGAGCAAACGTGGCTACTGTTTGGCATGGCTGTGTGCCCCGTTTAGGCTATGGCTCGCTGATGGATTAGCCACCACCTTAATGTCACGCTACCACTTTACTAAGGAGCTTTACACAACTGGTCTCCTTCCTTGCTGGTTGGAGGCACGTTTTAAAGAGCAGCAAGAGGCAATTCTAATCCAAATTGACAATTGTGAAAGGTCCGGATTAGTTAATCTGGACTCCAGAAGCACAGGAGCATGTAACTAATGCTGTCTTGGAAAAGGGGGGAGGGGGGATATGCCTTTTTAATCAAGTGCTTTGGGATGTGCGGAGAGAGCAGCGTTTTAAACATGTTGGTGGGAGCTCATGTGGATTAACTGGCTGCGCATGGGTGCCAGTTTATGCAGTGCAAATTCTAGACTTTATTAGATGCTAGCAAAATGTGTGTCATTAAGACTGGTGAGGGTGTGTGTGTTGGAGGAAGGGTTTGTCTAACACAGCTGCCTCACCATGTGTTTGCAATGTGTCTCTGAGTATCGCACTCCAGTACTGGAGCCCCTGTCAGTGTGGGCCCAGCAGAGCCATTACTTTGGCCCCACTGCGGCATGTTCCCGGGCAGTCTTTTCATTGTTTCCTGTAGGAGTAAATGGCAGCCTTCTACTTAATAACTTAGCATTTGTCTAGCACTTGAGTGCAAAGTGCTTTCTGTGCATTATCTCAATCAACCTGGTGTGGTAGATCGTGTTGCTGCTATGGGGACTGTGAGGCATAGCAGGTGGATAAAAGGTAAAATTTAGAGACAACACATGGCGAGGGCTAAAAGAAGGGCAGGTTTTCCTTTCTGTCAATTACACTTGGTCCAGGCCTTCCTCAGGGGGTTGATGCACCTGGACCTTAGAATTACAGAATCATAGAGTTGGAAGGGGCCTCCAGGGTTATCTAGTCCAACCCCTTGTTTCCTGCTTTGTCCTCACAACAACCCTGCGAGACAGGTCAAGCTGAGTGCACTTGGCTCGAGGTTACTCTATGAGACAAACAGCTGAGTGGGGATGGTGAGTCTCATTTCACATATATTGGTTGATACACTTTCAATGCATTTTAGCAATTGTTTGCAAGTAGATTTTTCGGTTTCGCACAGGAAAATCTGGCTGCAAAGGATTAACGCACACTGAAAGTGCATTATCCAACACATGTGAAATTAGCCTCAATCTCCCCAGGTTTACCTTACTCCAGATTGTCTTCCTTCCCCAGCTTTTCCCTTGGAATGCAGCTACCTGAGTTCGTCCCACTGAACGCCCCACCCCAGATTCACATTCTCAGTGTGATGGAACCATGGGAACTGGCCTATAGATAGAATGCAATTCAGGGGAGGGGGAGGAATTTATTTCAGAGGAATCTATTTTGAAATGTTTGGCTTTGAAAAAACAACAACAAACACACCACACTGCTTTCTGGCAAGTATCCCCTAGGGTGCCAAACGACAGGCATTAATTCACTTCTATCAGCCATACGGCTATTTTTGCATTCTGCGAAGTACTCCTGTCATCTGGCCACTGGTTTGCATCTCTTGTGCTCCTGGATCAGAAACGCATTCAGCACCTTTGCTTTAGCAGGTTGTTCTGGATTGGCCCTCTTCGAAATATGGTGGCCTGTTTTCATCTTGGTTTTGGCCTTCCTCCTCTTTCTAATTGTTTCCTCATCGCAGTTATTGGCAATGTTAGGCATTGGAGAACTAAATTTACTACAGTTTTTTTAATAGTGGTTACATATAATCCAGCTTAGTTCCTTTGTAAGATACAGGCAATTAGCTTAAGGACAGAAAAAGAGCCCTACTGGATCACACCAGTGGCCCATTGAGTCCAGCATCTTGCTTAACACAGCAGCCAACCAGTTGTCCCGGAGGACCAACAGACTGGGCACAGAAGGCACAGCTTGCCAAGGGCTCTGCTTGCATTTTTGCAAATTCTAACCCCCTTTCCAGCTTGTCTTCAAGCAGCCCAAAGGGGGTAGCTGATGCTTCCCCCAAAAATATTCCACACCCCAGGTTTCAGTCCCATTAAGGCTCTAGAGCATGGCTTAAATGTGTGATTGTGTGTGCTAAGTGCCTTCAGGTAGGTTCCAACTTAGGGCGACCCTATGAATTAATGACCTCCAAAATGTCCTATCCTTAACAGCCTTGCTCAGGTCTTGCAAACTGAGAGCCTGGGCTTCCTTAACTGAGCCAGCCCATCTCATGTTGGGTCTTCCTCTTTTCCTGCTGCCTCAAACTTTTCCTAGCATTATTGTCTTTTCTAGTGACTCTTGTCTACTCATAGCGTGACCCAAGTACAATAGCCTCCGTTTAGCCATTTTAGCTTCTAAAGAGAGTTCAGGCTTGACTTGATCTAGAACCCACTTATTTGTCTTTTTGGTAGTCCATGGTATCCCCCCTCCACCACCACCACTTTTCGAAGGAATCAACTTTCTTCCTGTCAACTGTCTTCATTGTCCAACTTTCACACCCACGCATAGTAATGGTGAATACAATGGCATCAGTTAACTTGATCTTGGTCACCAGTGACACATCCTTACACTTATGGATCTTTTCTAGTTCTTTCAGTGCTGTCCTTCCCAGTCTCAGCCTCCTTCTGATTTCTCGGTCGCAGTCCAATTATTTCGCCAAAATCTATGCTCCTGTAAGAATGGCCTTTGTCACTCCTTGGCTTTCTGCAGCTAGTTTTTTTCTAGTCCACTCCCGTCCGCTTTTGGCAAAGTATGTTTCTTTAAATATGGGAAGTCTCTGCCTTCATAAATAAGCCTTGCTGAACCTGAATGAGGGGAAAGTGCTCATGTCTTCAAGTCAGAGGCAAGACACTTCTGAATGCCAGAAGGGAGGGCTCCTGTCCCCACAGGCGGTGTGTGGACTCCCCCAGAAGCATCTAACTGGTCACTGTCTGAAACATGATGCTGGACAAGTTGGACCTTGGTCTGCTCCAGAAGGGCTTGTCCTATCACAATGATAATAAACATGGAGCTTGTGGCACTGTAAAAACATAAGCTTTAATCTCTAGTGCCACAAGGCTCCTGAGTTTTGGGGTTTTTTTTGCAGCAACAGACTTAACAGGGTTAACCCCTCTGGAATTAAAATAACGATACCCCTCCTTTTCATCCGGTTGACTGTTACTGGAAAGAGGCCACGAGACCAGAGGGACTTCAGGTGCGATCTAGCAGGGCTGTTTACATTTTCATGTAAAGATAAAAGTTTGTGGATGTTTGAGCTGCTAGACAGCTCAGCGCGAAGATCTTGTGAGGACGCCCTTGAAGCCACCACCCTCTTCAGAGAAGAACAGAACAAAACTAAAGGCTCGGTTCTACCTATGCAGCCAGAAGACATGCCTGTGCAAAACACATCCGTGCTTCTGCTTGTTTTCTGGTGGTGGAAAATTAGTAGGTGCATTTTTCTGGGTACAGAGTACAACCATAAGATTCAGTAAGAGCGTGCAAGGACTACTGTAAGTGACAACTTTTAAAGCTTTTGGAGCGTGTTCTCGGCACGCAGTCAAGGGAAGCGCAGGGAGGGCAGAGCTCCATTTCTAATAACAGATGTGCCCAAGGCTTCTGTCTTGGTACGAATGCCATCTTGTCAGGTCTCGGGAGCTAAACAGGGACAGCCCTGGTTAGTATTTGGAGGGGAAACCAGCAAGGAAGTCCAGGGTGGCTCTGCACAGGCAGGCAATCACAAACCACCTCTGAATGTCTCTTGCCATGAAAACCCTACAGAGTTGCCACAAGTCAGCTGCAACTTGATGGCACTTTCCACCACCACCACAAATGGTGACCCATGCTCTGGAAGGAAACCTTTTTCCAAGTGCATGAACTGATGCATGTGACAGCCACTTTTGTGTAGTAGCTGAGAGCACGGACTCTAATCTGGGAGAACCGAGTTTGATTCCCCACTCCTCCACATGCAGCTATTGGTGTGACCTTGGGTCAGTCACAAGTTCTTTCAGGCTGTTCTCTCAAAAGCAGTCCTCGAAAGAGTCTTCTCAGCCCCACCTACCTCACAGGGTGTCTGTTGTGGGGAGGGGAACGGAAAGGAGATTATAAACTGCTCTGAGACTTTGAGTGAAGAGCAGCATATAAATCCAATCTCTTCATCTTCAGTGCTGAGGGAAAGACACTCCATACATGCTCAGAGGCACATCTACTTATTGTGCAATAATATTGCTTTGTATCTGCTTCTTTAAAGAAAAGGGTGTGGCCAAAAAAAATGTGGGTGAAGGAGGAAGTCTGGGGCCATGGCACAAGGGCTAACAGTATATATATTTTGTAGCAATGTCAATGTGTATGAAGCTGCAGCTAGTACCAGTAAGATGGGTCCATGCCCTGAGGAGTTTATGATTTTTGGATTGGATGCAGGGGAGGCAAGACGGGGAGAATGAAGAGTTGAGGGGCAATCAGGAACAGCATCTAATTGAATTTCATGTATTTAGGTTAGTAGGGGTGGTGATAAGGGAAGGAACTGAACCAGTGATTTTTCTTACCATGCACACTGGATGTAAATAAAAGCAAGCATCTACCTCTAACTTTCTTGGCTTTCACCAGAAGCTTTAACTACACATGAAGCTTATACTGAATCAGACCATCGGTCCATGAAAGTCAGTATTTGTCTGCTCAGACTGGCAGCATCTCTACAGGATCTCAGGAGGTCTTTCACATCACCTCCTACCTGGTCCTTTCAACTGAAGATGCCAGAGATTAACTGGAGATGCCAAAACCACATTTCAGACATTAGTAAGCATGCTGTTCTAGTAAGCATGTTAGTCTAGGCTGTCTTTACTGCCCAGTGTGAGAGCAGAATAGCCCGTGGGGTGGAGCAAATGATGTCATTTAGGTCTCTACTTTGCACTGGACTTTGTTCAGCAAATTCCTAAAGGCCTGTCCCTTGCAAATATTTAAAATGAAAAAGTGTTTCTGTACACGAGCCTCCTCCCTGCTCTGGTGACTTACAGTGCTCAGGCCCCTCCTGTGCATGCAGTACCCGTCATAATGATAGACATTTTGTTAGTCCTGTTCAAGAAATGGTACGCATTACTTGGTGACAGCTTAGGACAAGGCTGAAGAGGCTGTTCAGCTGACTTTGCTCCAGCAAGATGTCATTCAAAGTCAGTGGCTCTTAGGCCATACCAAAAAAATGAAGTTGCTCCTCAACCTTAGAATTTCCACCTTCATTAGCAAGTGCCTTAGCTGGCGCAACCCTTTTGTGACATCAGAGCAACTAAGCCAATGGCAGCCTACCTAGCAGATCAGCCACTCTGGCAGGTAGGCAGACACACGTAGCAGGCTGCAGGCTGTGAAATCTGCTAAATAGTCGAGATCTGCCCCCACAGACAACCTCACTATTTGCGTTGGAACACATGGCAAAGGATAAGAGAACAAAGGAGTTAACAAGGATTCAACAGGCCCAGCCCAGAGGCAGTGGTCCAATTCTTGGGATTTCTATCTATACACACACACCTTTTTTTTCTTTTCCCCAGTAAGGTAAATTAAAATGATGAAATTTGCTCCTCTCCAACCTGATGGCAATTTTTCAGCATGGGAAAACGGTTCTGCTCTGATGCCCAGATGTTGTCACTACAGATGAGCCTGATCAGATGTAAAATACTAATGTTATTTTCCCCAAAAGGATTCGGCATCCCATCTGCTTCCGGTGTATGTTTGTTTGTGTTCGTGCATGTGCGTGCGTAGCTAGATTTTTAGCACTTGGCATCTGCGCTAATTCCCCGTTTGACCCGCGCTGCCTAATTTTTCATGATGCCTCCCTCCCTGCTGCGAGAGTGAAAAATTCTTCTCCCTCTCTCATAATACTAGAAGCTGCGAGGATGGGGGGGGGGGGAACGACACTTTTGCCCTGGGAAGCTGACAGTAGGCAAGCTGCTTCAGGATGGGACAAAAAGGAAATACGATGCCTTATTAACTTATGGAACTCGCTGCCACAAGTTTGTCATTTGCTTAGAGACAGCTTGGGGAACAAAAAAAAAGCCGATTAGAAATTCATGGAGGAAGAATAGATCTGTCAGCTTGAATAACAATATGCCTGTGCAGCCTACCTCTGAAAGCCAGATGCTGGGGACAAACTGAGAACAGCGTGCTGCTTTCACGCCCGGCTTGTGGGGTTCCCAGAAGCATGTGTCAGGTTGGTCGGTGTGGGACAGAAACCCCAAAAGAGGGAGGGGGGAGAACCCCACCAGAGGCAACGACAGAATCAAGTATTCTAAATCAGAGCAGTTATATTTTGTATACTGTACATAGGAAGGCTGAGAATAATGGCAGCATGTGTGACAAAACTCTGGGCTGCTTTGATTCCTGCCGGATAACCAAAAGATGCAGAAGTCCACAGAATTTCAATGAAGACCAGCCTCAACAATAGCTGTCAGCTGTCACGGTTACGGCCCCTAGTAGAAACACAGCACTGGGGTCTATAGATCCTCGGTCAGACCCGGCAGGGCTTTTTCCCCCCTTAGGTTTTAATGAACTCCTTTGCAATCACGGAGCTTATGGCTGAGTCTGCATACAGACAGGCAGGGGATAAAATGGACTGTACCACTTTGGACTGTGTTTAGTAGAGAACAGTTGTGTGTGGGGGGGAGAAACAAGCACAGTAGTGAGAAGGTCTCAAGCCCTGCCCTCTGCTCGCTAGGCTAGTTTTCCAGATGTGGGGATGTTTTAATATAGGGAAATATTCCAAAACAGGCTTCCTCCCTCCTTGCCCACCATCTAAACTTTAAAGTGATGCAGGCCATTTATCACCTCATTAATGTGGTGTCCTGAGTATCTAGGGGGCACTAGGGCTGGGGAGTCCAATTCAAGTTCCCACTCTCTGCGTGACCTTGAGGTAGTCACCTTTTCTCAGCCTCCATCTACCTCACAGGGTTGTTGTGAGGATAGCACAGAAGGAAGTGGTATGGAAAACCTGTATTTAGCTGTCCTGAGCTTCTTGGAGGAAAAGCAAGATAAAGAAATGTGATGGATGGATGGATGTGTTGGCCAGGACTAAGCACCTGGGACAAGCGGCCCAGCCAAACTGAGAGCAAAGCGTCATGGAATGGCCCACTACACTTTTGGGTGCCTGAAGATGCAATTCCACAGTGATAGCATACGGGAAGGGTGCCCATAGTGCTACTGAGCAGTTCTTCTGAGCAGCTGAGCATTCATTCATTAGCTTAACATCCACACACACACCAAAGAGAAAAAACCCAAGGAAAACAACGTGATTCCTGCTGGAGTCTTTAATCTGCCTAATAATTCATAATGCTGCTAAATCCCTGTCCACAGCCCCCGAATTCGTAAACCCCCTCCTTGCCTGAAGAAACACATGTTCAAACATTAAAATCAGCTCTTGCGTCTTTTAAGTTTCCATCAGGCTGGCTGCGTTCAAGGCAAAGAATATTAGCTGAGCAGAAGAAGGAAAAGTAAACTCGGATTGTTGACTCTACAAAACCTCTCTCTCTCTCTCTTTAAAAAAGGCCAGATCTGGTACAAATATCTGGAGGGAGGCCAGCAGCTGCTTACATCTAACAGGGGCTCCATTTCCAAAACTCGATTAGTTTTGCACTTAATTCACATCAGCTGGGGATCTGGACTGTTGGACTCCAGTAGATCGAGGCATAGGAATAGCAACTGGAATAGCCCACCGGGAGCCAGTGTGGTGTTGTGGTTGGAGTGTCAGACTAGGATCTGGGAGTCCCAGGTTCAAATGTGCCATGGAAGCTTGCTGGGTGACCTTGGGCCCATCACACGCTCTTGGCCTAACCTACCTCACAGGGTCGTTATGAGGATAAAATGGAAGAGAGGAAAATGACATGTTTGGTCCCCGTTAGGAAGTAAAATAAGTTAAAAATAAAATCATTCCAGTGGATCAAGTCATGCCAACTGAGTTTCTGGCCCTATCGATTCCAATAAATCAAAATCGAACTATGCTAAGTTAGGGATAGTCTGAGGGCAATGGATAGAGGCTGATTTACAGCAAGCAGTGATCCAGTCCTCTTAACTACAGTGGATTGCACACAACGGTTTGGAGATCTGCACCAAATAATGCTCATAGCTAGTTTATATCAGATGGGAATCTGGCCTAGTCTTCAAGCCCAATCTACCACAAGACGGGCTGTCGTCTCCAGAAGAGCCAATTTACACCAAGTTGTGGTCTGGCCTGACTCCAGCAGAGCAAGTTTGACCCACAGTGCAAGTGCACTTTTCCTCTAAAATAGCAGGCCTACAGTAAGCAGTTGCTCTGATTTCCTTCATTTCACTAGATCCAATTTGGGGTTTTAACCTCAACTCCTCAGGATGATGATCAACTAAGAGTGAGCAGAGAATCTAGCCGTACTCCAGTGGTTCTAAAGCAAGCTGGATTGATTGACTCTTACCGGATAGGAGTGGAGAGGGCTCCTATCCAACATATCCTTTCTACGGTGAATCAGGTAGGTATGTAGACCCATTCACTGTAAGAAAACCCAATGTGACCTATTGTAGCATGGGGATCTAGGCCTACTTATCCTAAAATGCAACCAAGGCAGGCAGCAAGTCAGAATCTTATCAGGTTAGTAACACCTCTGCCACTTATCATTCTTCCAATGAACTCAGGAAAGGGGCTCTTTTTTAAAAAGCCTCACAACAACCCTAGAAGGTAGTGACTTGGTCAAGGCCACCAAGAGAACTTTGGTATCTGAACTGGTGAGTTTTTGTTTTTTTTTAGGTCTAGCCCCTCACTGGGCGACTAGCTTGAGGCTCTGGAAGGTGGAGAGCCAGGCCCACAAGCCTGTCAGCTCCAGGGCCCCCACTGCTGTCTTTGGCCTTCTGCACTGCTCTTGCTAATGGAATAGCAACTGAAAAGCCTAATTATTAAGTTAGGTGAAGAGTCCATCATTCTGTTTCCAGCAAGGAACAGACAGGTGCCTCCGGGAAGTTTGCAAGCAGGGCATATACGTGTCCTCAGTGTCTGGTACTTGAAGGTATACAGCCTCTTGACTTGGAGGCTCCGTTTAGTATAATGACTGGCACCCTTTGAACAGAGTGCTGCTGGATTAGACAAGTGGTTAGAAGTCCATCTAGTCCAGCATCCTGTTTCTAGTAGTCACCAGCCAGTTACTTCTAGGAAGCCTGACAGAACAAGCCTTCTCTATTGTACGTCTGCAGAAGCTGGTACTCTGCCTTTCCACATGGAGGTTCCATTTTGTTCCTGTGCTCAGGTCCCAGAGTACAACTGGGAAGAACAGGGTTCAGATTCCCACTTGCCCATGAAGCTTATTGGGAAATCTTTGGCCAGTTAACCTACCTCCCAGGGCTGTTGTGAGATGAACATATGCTGCCCTGGAGCTCTTTGGATAAAAATGTGCTACGCAGATAAATCAAACCACCTGTAAAAGTGCATGGCAGCATCAGATCATCAGGTTTATTTGGTCCAGAATCCTTTTTTCAGCCGGGGCCACCCCTGGGAAGCCCACCCTGTGCATGAGCGGGGGGGGGGGCAGATCTGGCCAACGACGGGCCAAGGCACCAATCTGCTCTCTCCCCCCATTCTCTACACCACAACTAGGTCCAAGAGTTCAAGGCTGATCCAAAGCAGGTGAGGAGCTTGCTCCCCATTCATTCCAGAGCCCCTAAGCCTTCCTCCCCCGCCCCCCCAACTACATCGACATCGGGTACTTTCCCCCCTTTTCCCCATTGCAAACTTTTCTGGCCGCGCGTGGGGCTACTTACTGCGCCTTGGCATCACCGGAGATGCTGTTGCTGGCGGCGAGTCCCTTTTTGGCAAATGTGTGCGTGTGTATATATATCTCAAGGTCTCTTCCTCCCCCCCCGCCCCTTCCACCTTGGTCGGAGGGGAGAGATCTCCAAAGCCGGGCGCGCTGGGGCTCTCTCTGCACGGCGGCGGCAACGGAGAGCTATCCAGCGTGCACCGAAAAACGCTTTTTCCGGCATTGCGGTGCCATTCCGGCGGCTGTGGCTGCGTCCGGATCGCGACCCTCCTTTGCTTCTTCTCGCCTCTCTCTGTCTCTTTTTTAAAACTGTCTCGGCTACTCCGGATTCGTCCCTCTTCGGGCCCCCACCTGGAGCAGCCGTGCAAACGGAGCAGCCGGAGTGATGATGACTACTCCGGGGCTGTGTCTCGTGTGTGCAAAAGGCCCGTGCGCTGGGAGGGAGGGAGGGAAGGGGGGGAGAGCCTGGAGAAGGTGGGAGGGAGGAGGAGGAGGAGGCGGTGCTCTCGATCCGTGGCGGGAGGAGAGCCTCTCCCGCAACCCGGGGGGGGAGATCAACGTCATGTCAGGCAGCTGAAGACACCCCCCCCCCCCCGACAAAGCAACATTTCCCTTCCACCTTTTGTAGGAGATCAGATAAAAAAGAATTTTAAACCACCGCGAGTCGTTCTGTTTTACCGGGGGGTGGGCTACCCTTGGAGGAGAACGCCCCCTTCTTCTTTTCCTCTCCCCGAAAAGCTTCTTGCCCGGTAAGCAGATTGCAGATCCAGAGTTAAAGGCTTTGATCTCTAGGGGATTTGGTCCCGAGGAATGAAGCGTGCATAGGATGGCGGCAGTGGCCCGCTTCTAGTCTCTTTTTTACTCGCGAGTTAGCTGTACTATGGGGCCTACTCCCGAGTAACACGCGGGGCATAGGATTGCAGCCCGGTGGTGTGCCTAGGAGCGTGTCCCAGAGGATTTACTCCCAGGTAAGTGTGGCCAGGATCGCAACCTTGCTGTGGCCCTCTGCCTCTTCCTGGTATCCTGGCCAGATTGCACCTGCCTACACACCCCCTGGCCTGCAACTTCCCCACCAAATGTAAAAAATTCCAGTCTCAGAGGGGGTGTCAAAATCCCACTGGGGCTCTATCACAGCAGATGGGTGCAGCCTACCCAAAGAGGAGGAGGAGGAAAGGGGGGGTATGTTGGTCCCAGTGCCAAGTCCCAGAGGAGGGTTCCTGGAGCTGATTAAGACTTACCAGGCTGTATTTGTCACACAGTTGGGGAAGGCTGAACTGTTTTTATCTGGTGATGTAAAGAAACACACAGCAGACTAGTTTGGCCTGAGCTTGTCAGGGCTCAGGAGCTAAGCATGGGCCAGTACTTGGATGGGTGACCACCAAGGAAGACTGGGGTTGCTACACGGAGGCAGGCAATGGCTTATCTGTTGCCAGTAGTTGGTTGTGACTTGACAGTATGTGTTATTTGTTTAAAGAAACACATACATAAGCTGTTCTGGATTGTGGTGTGGGTGTGTTCTTCCGTGTAAGGTTGCACTAATGGACCATACACAGTTAAAGGTTGCCAGCCTCCAGGTGGGGCCAGAAGAGGCCCTGGAATTACAACTGATCTCCAGAATACAGAGATCAGATCCCCTGGAGAAAATGGCTCCTATTGAGGGCGGACGCTATGATGTTGTACCCCACCGAGGTCCCTCCCCTCCCCACGATCCACGACCAAATCGCCAGGAATCTCCCAACCTGGAGCTGGCAACCATTGTATATGCGCTTGATCTGGATCCCAGCTGTATGCTCGGTTCAGCCTTCCCCCACTTTTCCCAATCTGCTATGCACTACTCATTTAAAAGCTAGTTTTCAACAGGCAGGTTTTAGTATGGGGAGGATTCAGACAAGGAAATTTCTCCACTTGTATTTCAATCCAGTGGTATTGTTCTTCAGCAACTCTACTACATGCTTTTTTAAATGGTTGGATCTGCCATGAGGTGGTGTTCCAGTTATGGGGGGGAAAGGGTGGGGAACCTATCTCTTGAAGTCCACTAGTTTGGCCCCTCAGCTTTCTAAAAGTAGCAGGGGAGGGTCTCCACACAAGCCAAGGGCTCTGTCTAATTTGAGTACTGTCCTGAGATCCAATGTGATGTAGTGGTGGGACTCCGTCTGGATCCCTCACAGTACTGTCCTAAAGCAGGTCTACTCAGACCCCTACTGAAGCCTACTCAATGGGGCTTTCTCCCAGGGAAGTTGTTCTTAGGATTGCACTGTCAACTGTGAAGGTCACTGACTATAATCCTAAACCCCCTTCTAAACCCATCAACATCAGTGGATTTAGGGGTGTAACTCTGTTCAGGATTGCACTGTGGGTGACTTTGGGGCTGGCACTCCCCCCTCATCTCTCCCTCTCTTCACAGGGTTGTGGTGAGGTTTCAGCAGAGAAAAGGAGGACCCTGCACATTGGAGCTCCTTGGAAGGAAGGGCGGGATTAAAAAAAATGCAATAGGCAGATGTTTCATTCTTTTCCCCTGAACATTCAACTTGCAATTCCATTTGCTCAACAGGAAGTCAACCACCTCCTGCTATTGAACTCTCGTAAAGTTGCCTTATCAGAGCCTCAGTCCCTCAAGGTCAGTATTGTCTACTCAGACCGGCAGTGGCTCTCCAGGGCCTCAGGTGGAGGTCTTTCACATCACCTACTTCTTAGTCCTTTTAAACTGGGGATTGAACCTGGGACCTTCTGCATACCAAGCAGATGCTCTACCACTGAGCTACGGCCTTGTTCTGGCCAATTAAGCACAAACTTATAGACTTCAAAAAAATAAAATTTCATTAAGGCCAGATCCTGAAGTTGAAACTCAAATACTTTGGCCACCAAATGAGAAGGGAGCATTCACTGGAGAAGACCCTGATGCTAGGAAAGATCGAAGGTCAAAGAAGAAGGGGACGGCAAAGGATGAGATGGTTAGACAGTGTCATCGATGCAACGAACATGAAATTGAGCAAACTTCAGCGGAAGACAGGAGGGCCTGGCGTGATCTGGTCCATGGGGTTGCAAAGAGTTGGACTCGACTGTGCGACTGAACAACAAAAAACATCTTTTAATACATTTTATCTAACATGCTTCTCTGTAACTGTTTTACAGTGCCTTACAATGGCATCTCAGTGTATCCCTATACACACATCCCACGTCTGGCTAGAGGTCAGTTCATTTCTGGCCTTGGTGGAAATCAAGTTACAGGGCTAAGGTAGGCCACTTGTCAGACCCACAGTGACAGACACGAAGGGACTGAGTTCCAGACAAAGGGTGTGGAGCCATGCCAAGTCAGTGGCACCTACAGTCCCTGGCAGAGTCTAGAAGGAGCTAGTTGTTTTCCTAATTCCTTGGCAACGAGGAAAATGTATCAAAATATTATTTTAATTAAAACAGGCTCACTCAGTGCACCAAAGTGCCTTAAGTGAGATGAATGATATGTCTGAAGTGGCAGCTTCGGCCCTGTGGGGAAAGCATCTTGCCCGGGAAAGGCGTCTTCGCTTCCCTGACTTCTGCCATGCACTCTCCTTAAGGCCTTGGGCAGGTTCATCAGTTCCCACATTTGATTCATCTGGATTTTTTTTTTTTTTTTTTGGGGGGGGGAGGCAGGATCTTGCTGTCATGTCATGCCTGCCTCTCCTGGCGAGGCCCTCCTCCCCTCCCTCAAGATGGCTTCACAGAATTTAAGGAGAGGAGTTCGGTGTGAAGGTACTTGCTTTTTTTAAAGCTATCAGCTCCAGCTTAAGCTCATTACTAACAAAAAAACATGTCATCCAGTTGTGCAGGCATGTAAGCTTTGTGTGTTGGAAAATGCTGCCAAATCACAGCCAACTTATGGTGACCTCATAGGGTTTTCAAGGCAATAGATTAACAGAGGTGGTTTGCCATTGCCTGCCTCTATGTAGTGAGTCTCTGGAATTCCTTGATGGTCTCTCATCCAAATACTAACCAGAGCTGACCCTGCTTAGCTTCTGAGATCTGATTAGATCAAGATAGCCTGGGCCATCCAGGTCAGGGCAGTAAGATTACTCAGAAGTAATCTCCACCAAATTCAATGTGTTATTTTCTCAAGTAATTGTGTGTAGGATTTTGTACAGAGCTGCTCTGTGTAGTGGCCTGGCTCAGATGTAATGGCTAAACCAGGGTTTGTCAGTCAACGGTCACACGGTCCATTCTCCCCTGTCACTCTTCAGTTTCTTCCCTCCCTCCCTCCCTCCCTCTTTTCTTTCAGCAAGGCTAGTTGGCTATTATGCCCAAATCATATAAACCATAGTTTGACTCCAGGCTTCAGCTGGAAACTGCAATTTTGAGTGGAATTTCCACTTCTGATTCAGAGACAAACTGTGATTTGTGCTAACCACAGTTTGGGTGATTTGGTTGGAACAGCCAACTGTAGTTAGCTGCAGACAAGGAAGTCCAGGAGGGAATTGGAACACATGATAGGAGAAATCTGGAATAGAAAGAAGCACACAAGCCCAAGGTGTGAACTTGATGGCTAAACCATGGTTTGGCCATTCAGTGTGCATTGAACCATTATTTTTTGTTGCTCAACACCTTGAAAAGGTGGGAAATGCAAGTGAATGACCATTCTGGGGTCAGTTCAATTGATTAATTTTTTGGTGTTAATTATTTTTAACTGTGGGTGGCAAGTGAAATGTTAAGAGGCATTCTCTCTATCCCCCCCCACCCCCATTTTCTTTCTCACAGGAAGGACTGTCTCTTCAAAACTAGTGCCTATTATACATATCCATCAAAAATGAAGGAAGCTTTTCCCCTTCAGAACTATTGTTTGTATGCAAATATATGCAGATTTAATTTATTAATCAACCCAGACACATCAATTAAGAGACAAAGATTAATTTTACCAGGTGACAGCCCTAATGGGTTTACAGAACAATCCTAAATGAAGTCACACCTTTCTGTAAGTCCACATGGGCTGGCTCCATGTTACCATGAATGAAGCTTGCAGAATGGGACTTTCCTGTCTCCCTCTGCTTTTTGGAGCCCACTGAATCCCCCCTCTCCAAAATTCTGCTTTTCTAGGAGTATGTGTGTCACAAACCTTCATAAATGTGAGCAATGTGAGCTGCCCTGAGAGGCAATGTGAGCTGCCCTGAGCCTGCTTGCAGGGAGGGCGGGTTATAAATATAATAAATAAATAAATATAAACAACATGAGATGTGAACTGGGAATTTGCAGCTGCTGGGAGACCTGGCAAAAATCACCCCTCCCTTATCCAATAGAAGATGCTGTTTTGCTAGCATTAAATTTAGTTGCTCCGCCTTTTGGATCCAACCCATAGTTTATATAGAAAGTATTTTAAAGTGTTTCCCCCCAGATTAAAGATTTGATTGCTCTGTGTGTGTGTGTGTGTGTGTGTGTGTGTGTGTGTGTGTGTGTGTGTGTGTACCGTGAGTGGTTGTGACTTGGCCTGAAGCCACCTGGTAAATGTCATAGCTGGGTTGAGATTTGAATCGGGGACTTCCAGAATGCGCCTAGCTGCTAAACTAAGCTTAAAGGTGTATCCAAATGACCAGGATTCCTGCATTTGCAGTTTAACCTATTTTAAAGGTCTATAAGAGCAGGTTTTAAACATGTTTTTAAACAGGTACTGTTTTTAAACAGGCAGTGAGGGAGCCAGGAAAGCTGGCAGGATTGCCAGCTCTGATTTGGTAAATTCCTGAAGATCTGGGTGGTGGAGTCTGGGGAGGTCAAGGTTTGGGGAAAGGAGGGACCCCAGCAGGGTATATAATGCCACCCTCCGAAGCAGCCATTTCCCCCAGGGAACGTGATCTTTGTCACGAGATCTCCATGTGCCACCTGGAGGCTGGCAACCTTAAAACCTAGGTTCTCTCTAGTGTTTTTTGGGAGGGCTATTAGTTTTTAAATGTGATTTCATTATATATGTGTTAATTTGTTAGCTCCTTTGGTGGCCATTGTAAGGGCAGAAAGGTGGGATAGAAATTTTGGGGAAAAGTTTTTTTAAAAAAATACTCGAAGCCCACTGGAATAGTTGCAAGGGGTTGCATTGTCAGGGTCCAGAAAGTGGGAAGCTTAAAGAATTAGAAACTAGCCCCCTTACCTCTGCCCTATGCCTTGACCCCACCTGCCAGTTTTGTTATAGGTGTACTGAAGCTTTCTTTCAGAGCCAAATCCCTGCTTTCTTTCCCCATGATTCTTTCCCCTTCCCTACTCTCTAGCAAGGTATGAAGGATAATTTCCCCCCTGGCAGAGGTGCCAGGCCTCCATTAAGTTAATATCTATGGAGCCTTTTGAAGTAAATAATAACATTATTTTTTTTTGCCCTTTTCATCTCTCAAGAGCGGACCGGATGGCAGACCATAATTACCCTGGCTGCGGCTTGCTTGAGGCCTTTGTACCGTAGCTGTTATTAAAAGGGCCACTGGCTCCGGGGAGCAAAGACGGCTTGTGCTGTGTTTCTCTGTAATCCATAAACTTGGGTGCCCCTTGATCTCTCCCTCTGGGTTGCCACGCTCAGCACTCCTGCACCCGACAGCCAGGGGAGACCCTTCTGGCTGATAAGCAAAGATGAGCAAGAGAAGAAGCAAAACCGTCTCTGGGCTGAGCTTCGGGGCGGCATCTCGGAAGACAACCCGATTCAGGCTTCGCCATCAGCTTCTTTTCCTTCTTTTTAGAGCAAAGTTTCTAGGTCTCATGGCTCTGCCACTGAAAATGTGCAAATATTGTTGTTGTTCTTCTAAAGGCAAGGCAATCTATTCATCCACCTGCAGGCTTTCCAAACAACACACAGCTGGAAAGTTGACCCTGGTGGTTTGAAAGAAGCATTACTGCTCGTTCGGCTTCTGGCACCGGTGTATGGGCTTTGTGGGCTTTTGTTTTGGAGTCCCGCAAACCATGTTGGGGTTGGAAATGAAAAGGAGGACAAAAGAAATACTTGTGTATGGTGTGGGAAGAAACGCCTCTCTTGTGAAATAGTCAGCTCTCTTAAGAACTGGCTGTCCAGGCTGAGGTTACAATCCTGTCCATGCTGAGGTCTGTGTCACAGATACATTGTGAGGTGCGATCCTAAGCAGAGTTACACCCTTGCAAGTCTGCGGGAGTCAGTGGGCTTAGATGGATCGAGCTCTGTGTACTGTGAACTATCACTTGGGGCATATTATAGGGTTTCCAGTCTCCAAGTGGTGGCAGAAGATCTCTTGCTATTACATCTGTTCTCTATGCAACAGAGATCGGTTCCCTGGAGAAAATGTCTGTTTTGGAAGTTGGACTTTATGGCATTATGCCCCATTGAAGTCCCGCCCCAAACCCCGCCCTCCTCAGGTTCCATCTCCGAAATTGCCAGGTATTTCCTAACCCAGAGCTGGCAGCTCTAGGAATCTACTTTTGCTCCAGTTAACATGCATTCCCACCATTCACGGGTTACCTTTCTCCTGTGGCAAAATTTATGTCATGCTTTTTATTAGCCAAGATATCACAAACCAATTTGCAGGCTTTTGAGTTCATCAGGACTTTTCATTGCATGACTACATGAAGCTGCCTTCTACTGAATCAGACCCTTGGTCCATCACGGTCAGTATCGCCTACTGGGACTGGCAGCAGCTCTCCAGTAGCTTGGGCAGAGGTGCTTCACATCGCCTGCCACCTGATTTTTTTTAGCTTGAGATACCAGGGATAGAACCTGGGACCTTCCATGGGCCGAGCAGACATTCTACCACTGAGCCCCAGCTCCTCCCAAAGCTGGATGTTTTTTTTAAAAAAGGATCTGAGACTGAAAGGTATTTTTTGGGGGGTCACGAAGGGCAGAGCCACTAGCATGCAGCTCATATGGGATGTGTGGTGAACTTAATTAGATTAAGTAGTGCTGGGCGTAACTGGTTTCTAGATGTGCCGAAGCCTGCTGGGATGGAGGCAGAAAGTGGCAGTCTTCATTTGAGAATATCAAAGCTAGTAATTAGCCAAATGCCTCTCTGGTATTATAGACCATTGTGGCTGTCTACGACCTCATTGGCCTGTGGTTCATGTGACCGCCTTTCAGGTAATACAGGAGAAGGTGCTCCCTACCCCAGAGGAAGCCTCATAGTGTTTTGCAGCGAGACTCCATTGCAACCCCCAAATATCCATTCAGTGTTCTGCTTTAACTTTACTGCATGGACAAAAAGGACCTCATCTTCCTAGGCTTGGCAACTCGGGGTCGGGAAGGTCCTGAAGCTTTTGGGGGTGGAGCCTGGGGAGGTCAGGGTTTGGGAAGGGAACACAGCAGGGTATGGAGTCCACCCCTTCAAAACCTCCATTTTCTCCAAGGGAATTGATCTCTGTCATCTGGAGAGCAACTGTGATTCTGGAAGATTTCCAGAGGTTGGCTAGCCTAGGTCTTCGTGTATGTGTGTATTAAATAACCTTAAGCTTGAATAATTAAATAATCTTAA
The DNA here is from genome assembly GCA_029375565.1 of Gekko gecko. Lineage (NCBI taxonomy): Eukaryota > Metazoa > Chordata > Lepidosauria > Squamata > Gekkonidae > Gekko > Gekko gecko. The sequence goes on along the minus strand of JAPDNY010000001.1, from coordinate 19,242,248 downwards.
GCAACTAGAATGATAAAAGGGTTGGAACACCTTCCCTATGAAGAAAGGTTAAAATGCTTGGGGCTCTTCAGCTTGGAGAAACGACGGCTGAGGGGTGACATGATTGAGGTTTATAAGATTATGAATGGGATTGAGCAGGTTGAGAAAGAAGTCCTTTTCTCCCTTTCTCACAATACAAGAACTCGTGGGCACTCCATGAAATTGCTGAGCAGTCGGGTTAGAACAGATAAAAGGAAATACTTCTTCACCCAAAGAGTGATTAACATATGGAATTCACTGCCACAGGAGGTGGTGGCAGCTACAAGCATGGACAGTTTCAAGAGGGAATTAGATAAACATATGGAGCAGAAGTCCATCAGTGGCTATTAGCCACAGGGTATAGATGGGAACTCTCAGTCTGGGGCAGGTGATGCACTCTGTTCTTGGTGTTGGAGGGGGCAGCAGTGGGAGGGCTTCTAGTGTCCTGGCCCCACTGCTGGACCTCCTGATGGCACCGGGTATATTTTGGCCGCTGTGTGACAGAGTGTTGGACTAGATGGGCCATTGGCCTGATTCAACATTGGCTTCTCTTATGTTCTTATGTTCTTAAGCTTGTATAATATCTCTGTGGGAAAGAAACTATGGTTCAAATATTCATGTAGAAAGCATTATTTCACAAGTCATGCAAGAATTGTGGGAAGGTGGGAATGCGGTTGCAAACTGACCTTCCCTGCATAAATATCATTGGATCCAAAATGCGTACACAAGTGCACAGAGGACAGCTCTTCTGCCTTTTGTCCGGGCACAGCAACAATGGGGAAGAGTCTTGAAAGTGCTTTAAGTAGGACGTGTGAATTCAGTCGCATTTTTAAGTACACTGAGTACTCACTGAGGGAATACTTTGGAGTCAAAATGCATAGGATCAGGTTCAGGATTACAGGATGCTTTTGCAGGGGAGGTTAACGCCTTTCTTCTATCTCCAGCCCATAAAAAAATGAGCCTAAACTTGCAGATATGGATAACAAGCCACAATATGGAAAACCACCATTAAACATTTGATCCATGGTCTCTGGAAAGATGGCCATTTCGTTCTGCTCCCTAAATTCAGATTTATGTAGAACCAGGAGTGGTTTGGCAAGGACCAAGAGCCTGTGGAAGAGAATGGAGGGAGGGGACGACATGGGAAACCGAGTTCCACTTACGTTGCCCATAAATATGTTTCCTCCTCTTCATTTCCCTCTCTCAACTTAGTCCTTCCTCAAAAAGTTACTTCAACATGCTTACGGTAAAAGTTATTATTGTTCTTATTATTCATATCTATATGTCCATTGTGAATCTAAGGAAGACTAATAGCTCTGGACTAAACGCTTAACACATTTCGGTTGTTTAATAGATACTGGCTGTTTTTTTGCAAAAACGAATATCGAATAAGCTCTCATCACTGTAAGCTTTTTATATCCCTGCTCCCCAACATCATGTTTCACGTACGATATAATTTTCAATAATTGAAAAGACCTACAAATAATTTACTTTAACCTTGCAACATAATTACAAGAGAAAGTTACAAAGGAAACAGACAGAAAGATAGTAAAACTCACACAAAATTTCTTATCGCAACGCTACAAAATGGCCAACCAGGAACCAGCTAAATATAAATAGATTGTTGTGTAGACCTGTCATTTCACACCTCACATAATCATGCTGTTTTATCACTACCCTTGCCTCCTGTCACTTTCAACAAAACTGTAGATGCTATAACAATTCACTTAGCAACCAAACCAGCCGTTTTTCTGGAGGATGCCAAAGCTATGCCATGACCTTTGAAATGCCTCCCACACCTTGCTTGGGTTCTGAATGTTATACTAGAATCCACCCCAATATCCCCCAGCATTTCTGTGCAACCATAAGGACCACTAGGGTTGCCTGCTCCAGGTTGGGAAATACCTGGAGATTTGGGGTGGTGGAGCCTGCAGAGGGCGGGGTTTGGGGAGAGGAGGGACTTCAGTGGGGTATAATGCCATAGAATCCACCTTCCAGAGTGGCCATTTCCTCCAGGTGAGCAGACATCTGTCTCCCAGGTTGTAATCCCAGGAAGTCTCCAGGCACCTGGAGACTGGCAGCCCTAAAGACCAGTAGCTTGCATTTGCCAAAAAGGGGTGCCAAAACCACTGGTGGGGAAATAGATCCTGCAGTTGGCTGAGATCTTCTCAGATGTTCCATTTTGGTGCTCCAGCCACGCCTAATGACAGGGCACACTGGGCGTAATCTTCCAGGTACCTGCAGTCACCATTTTGTGTGAATGGGGCACTGTGCCTGTCTTCCATGCTTCGTGCAGCTTCAGTATGCACAAACCGAGCCCTGGAGTTTTGAGAGACTGTGCTCACATATACTGATGCTATACATTCAAAAAATAATGGTGACTGTGAATATTAGGAGGCTCACGCAAAGCACGTGCTCTCAGGCACAGCTGAAGTACAAAATCTGAACAGCTGAAAAGGGTCTTGTGATCCTGCAGACAGCAATCCATATTCCCCAGGTGGCTGTGTTACCGAAGATCAAATCCTGCACTTAGTCAAAGTCAGCGTTCTGTCTGTGCTCATGTTCATGCATCTGACTCCCACAGACACCCTTTTGTTACAAAATCTAGGTTTTAAAAAATATAAGAAGCCATATTTGTGCACAAAAACTATATCAGAATCCCCCAGCCTTGTTGCAGCGGCTCCCAACACAGGAAGCAGAAAGAGTCTATCTCCTAATGAAAGCAAGCTCAGAATTGCAGCCTTCAATTCCTTTATTTCCCCAACCTCCCCTTCCCAGCAAAAACATTTTCATATCAGATGTTGCTATCAATATAATTAACCTCCCAAGGCACAAGTCTGAAATCCTTTCTCACTCTCCACCTACAAAGTACAGCGTTTTCTATTAAATTAAGATAGTTGTCCCCCCCAACACTGGCGAGGAGGAAAGCACCCCAAATTTCTTTTAAACCACTGTAGATATATATTTTTAAAAATGATTTGCATACCTGCCTGCAATTACAGTGGAGATAAGGGAAGATGCATTATGCATGTAGCATAAAATTGACAGAAAATAATTAACTTTTGGGTCCTTTTATTTTGTGGGGGGCGGGGAGGGGAGAGAGGGACACGCAACTGCTGTCATTTCTATAAAAAGACACCTTCAGATAAATATCAGACAGACGCTGCATTGGCCCTGGTTCTAGCTTGCTCGAGGCTCATGTCAGGATAACATCTTTCCCTCAGCCGCTCTTGCTAGCTAAGCAGGTCGGATCTCTGTCTCGATCCTTTAGCAAGCACCTTGATCCCTGAGATGCTGTCATCGGGAGCGACAGCGGCTGCAAAGCCTTGCTGAGGCTTTTACAAGCTAGTGGCCCAGGGACTGAGCTGTCACTGAGGAAGGCGCCTGGTCGCAATCTCGTCTCTGCCACAAATTCACTAGGTGTCCTTAGGCAAGCCACTTAACTGCCTTGGCCTCAGTCCTCTCTCTGCAATATGGGCATAATAAGGACCACGGCCTGCCTTGTAGGTTTGCTGCTGCAACCATTATGGAGCATTTTGAATATTGCAGCGTACTTTGTAAGTACTATTATTATGATGATTGATGCCCAAGGTAATTATTACCTGCTGCCAGGTTTTATAAAAGAATGTTCATAGGGTTGCCAAATCTCGGTTGGACGGTTCCTGGAGATTTACAGGGTGGAGCCTGGAAAGGGTAGCATTTGGGAGAAAGGGGGACCTTATCATGGTATAGTGCCATAGAGTCCACCTAGGAATGCCAGCCTCCAGGTGGGACCTGGGGATTCCCTGGAATGACAGCTCATCTCCAGACTGCAGAGATCAGTTCCCCTGGAGAAAGTGGATGTTTTGGAAGGTGGACTCTATGGCATCGTACCCCACTGAGGCCCTTGCCCTTCCCAGGCTGCACCCCGAAATCTTCAGGAGTTTCCCAACATGGAGCTGGCAGTCCTACCCTCCCATCCCCTGCTGGTGGCCAGGGGGAACCTGGGAAACCCAACTTCACCCTCAAAAGCCACTATTTTTTCCAGGGAAACTGATCTCTGTAGTCCAGAGAGGAGAATGTAATTCCAGGAGATCCTGGGAGTAATTCTGGGAGATCTCCAGGTCCCACCTGGAGGTTGACAACCCTCAGTGTTCATAGTCCGACTCCCAGGAAAGGGCTTGGACTGGGGGCTGTAGTGGAGCCTGAATGGCCTGTTGCGTTACAGCAGTTCATGGCACTGCATCCCTGTTAAACTTAGCTCGGCCTTCCGCGTCTTCTCTCTCAGTCGAGATGTATCATTGGACTAAGATTCAGATGGGTGTCTATATTGGTCAGAAGCAAAAGAATAAAGTCTGGATCCAGTGGCACCTTTAAGACCAACAGACTTTAATTCTTGGTATATGCTGTGCACCCTGGGCTTAAAGGTGCCACTGGACTCAAACTTCATTCTATCATTGGAGTATGTCTGCCAGGTTCCTGTAGTCTCCCCAAGCCTTTGGGAATCTCAAGCCGACCTCTTAACATAGACACCCAGACACTAATCTTGCTTCGTCTTTCCTGCCTAGTTTAGAATAATAATACTATTACTCAACCTCTGTCTTATCATTTGCATCCCTTCTAGCCTTATCTCATTTTATTCCCAACCCGTTCGGAGGTAGTGGTGAAGCTGAGACATCACGGGGTTTGATTTTTCATCTCAGTTCCAGAGTTTTTAGAATGTGGCCCACATGCATTCACTCAGCCATGCTCACAGCAGTCCTGTAAGGTAGGCCCCTGTTGTTCTTACCATGTTTTTTGCAACTTGGAGTTGGGGGGCGGGGGAATGAAGCAGAAAGAACAGTGGAAGTGGTGAGTTCACGGCGGAGGCAGGAGATCCGAACTAGGACTTGGAAGCTCCTTTCTATCCTGCCTTGCTCCTGTGTAGTCTTAAACCCCCTCCCTCCTAATTAAATCCAATTACAGTAAAAGATATTTAATCAAACGATAGCAGGCAAGCGAGCAAGCAAACAAAGGATATTAAATAAATGCCGATTCTAAGATAGCAGCAGCAATAAAACACCTCAACTATTACAATCCTTGGCAAATGCCGCAGTTTTAGTGAGGCATCTGAAAGACAGTAGCATTGGCACTATGCGAACATGGCTGGGGGAGGGCAATCCATAAATGGGATGCCACCACAGAGAAGGCCCTGTTCCCCAGCTGCCTAACTTCAGAAGGTGGGGGTAACCAGAGTACCACTTCTGTGACAGGTTGGGCAGGTTCGTACAGAGGAAGAGGCCCTTTCAGGTAACCCAAACCCAAGCCGCTGAAGGCTTTTTCGGTCCAAGCTAACAATTTTGCATTGTGCCCCCAAACAAGCTGGAGACCACACCTTCTAATGCTGGTGAAGTGGATTCTGAATGGCACATCCCAGTTAAGGAGATGGCCGCCAAACAGTCATCAAGGGCAGGTCCCCGTCCCCTCGCCCAATGCACTGTAGTAATATAACTTGGCTGCCACTTTGGCGAGGGTTTCTCTGTCTACAGGGACTGAAGCTGTAGCCTGATCTGATGTAAGGTGCTTCGCGCCACAGATGCCGCCTGGCTAGATGTCCACCTGGCAGCAATGCTGATTCTACGACTCACTGTGCATTTAGGCAGATTGTAGGGTTGCCAGCCTCCAGGGGGTGACTGAAGATCTCCTGGGATGGCGACTGATCTCTAAGTGACACAGATCAGTTCACTTGGAGGAAAATGGCCACTTTGGAAGGTGGACTCTGTGGCTCCCCAAACCCCGCTCTCCCAGTGCTCCACCTCCCAAAATCTTCAGGTATTTTCCAACCTGGAGCTGGCAACCCAAGCAGATTGTGAGAGGGAGGGCAGGAAGGGTTGAGCCAGTGCTCGGCTCTTGTGGCCCTTTCTTACCTGCCCAGGGTAATGCCAATCGCCACTTCAGGGTTAGGAAGAGATTTTCCTCCAGGCCAAATTGGCCCAAGGATCCTGGAAGTCCCCCCCCCTTCCTCTGGGCATAGAGCAGGGGTCACTGGGGGAGAGGGAGGTGGGTGAGGCAGCTGCTAATTTTCTGCATTGTGCAGGGGGTTGGACTAGGTGACCCTTTGGGTCCCTTCCAACTCTATGTATCTGTGTTTCATGTAATATAAGAGCAGGATGCCAGCGTGGAGTAGCAGTTAGAGTGTTTCCATTCCTCCTCTGCCATGGAAACTCACTAGGCCAGTCCCCCCTCTCAGCCTAACCCACCTCACCGTGTTGTTGTGAGGATAAAAAGGAGAAGGGATGAACCCACGTATGTCTTCTTCCCGAGGTTCTTGTAGAAAGGAGACGGGATTTTCTTGGAGAAAAATCAAATCAGCCAGTCAATGAAACTTGCTCTACACAGCCAGCTCCAAGCTGCGATTCTGATCTTTAACCAAACAGGGCGAGTATCACCTCCACGATTTTGGATTGGCAACATTTGCATGTTATGGGCCGTACGCGTCTTGTCTGTTTCAGCGTGAAGAGAAGGGAAGTTTAGTTAATAAACTGGTAATCAATGGTGGGAGGGGGCAGGGGGCGGAGTAGCCATGCCTGCAGACAATTCATTACAACGCCTGAAAATGAGGCCGTGAGATTAATAAGTCTTTGATTTATTGGCACTCCAGGCCCCTGAACATTACTCACGGTGCGGCATGGACAAGGCCTCAATTCCCACCTTGGCCTGTGAGAACTGGGGGGCGGCAGGGGGAGAGGATAGGTGCCAGGACCCATCCGGATGAAGCCCTAAACGCCTGGCTTGTCGAGGCATTAACGGCTTTGTTGCAAGCCCCAAAGCCATGAAAGATTCCCTCTGGACAGGGGGGTAATTGTTATTGATTATGAAGGCAGATAAATCCAGCAGGAAGCAGCTGGTGAAAAGCCACCGCTGGGATAGCAGCAGCCTGCCTTCTCTGGTCCCTTCGTTGATTAGTAGCAAAATGACTCCCCGGCTTGCCTAACCCTGCAGCTGCGGCTCTGGCCGCTGAGGGCCAAGGAGGGACTATAAAGTGGGGTGAAAAATCTTGGCCGCCCCCCCCGGCCTCCAAATCCAGTGCCGGCATCTAGGAGCTGCAGTAGGATTCTAGACCAGATCTCCACATCGTGGCAGCAAACTTCGGCTGCTGTTAATTCCACCTGCTAGGATCCTCTTCTTGCAGTTTCATCGAAGGCTCGTGCTGGAGAACCTCTTGGTAGATAGACTAATATATGCAGGGAGGTTCCACTGGGATGGTCCACCACAGGCATTGAGGAGGCTTGCCAACCTCCAGGTGGGGCCTGGAGACCTCCTGGCATTACAACTGATCTCTGGATTATGGAGATCAGTTCCCCTGGGGAAAATGGATGCTTTTGGAAAGTGGACTGTACGGCAATTTACCTTTGTTGAGGTCCCTCCCCTCCCCAAACCCCACCCTCCCCAGGCTCCACTCTCAAAACCTCCGGGCATTTCCTAATCCAGAGCTGGCAAATTTAGCGCTAGAATCTCCTTGGCTGGCCTTACGTACTGTCAGTCCTTGTCTCCCCAATTCCTAGGGTTGCCAGCCTCCAGGTGGAGCCTGAGGATCTCCCACTTATACAACTAATCTCCAGTTGACAGAGATCAGCTCCCCTGGAGAAAATGTCTGCTTTGGAGGGTGGACTCTGTGGCATTGTACCATGCTGAGGCCCCTCCCCTCTCAAACCCCGCCCTCTCCTGGGTTCACCCCCAAATTTTCCAACCCAGACCTGGCAACCCTACCAATTCCCTACATGTGTTTTAAAGATTTGGGTATGAGGAAGGCTGGAAGGAATAACCAGGCTTTAATTTCCATCATTTATTACATTCTTTATACCATCCTTTCTCCAAGGAACTTGGGGCCATGGTCATGGTTGTTCCCTTCCTCCGTTTTATTCTCACAACAGCCCTGTCAAGCTAGGTTGGGTTGCGAGGGGACTAATGGCCTAAGGTCAGTTAGTCAAGTTTCATGGCAAGTAGGGTTTTAATCTGGATCTCCCTAGTTCTGACCAGCACTTTGACCACACTGGTTTCAAGTACCCAAGAATCAGGATGGCTACAGGCAGGGGACTGAGAATCAGGCACCTAGAGGAACAATGACTGGAGGAATTGTGGGATGGGGACAGGGATGGAGGAAGAGCTTACTTGAGGCCCAGGGACGTGTGTGTGTGTGTGTGTGTGTTCTCATGTGCATGCATGCACACCATGGCTGGGAAACGGGGAGGTGAGGCTAGGGATTCAGTGATGCAGGCAGTGCAAAGAAGTGTGAGCAATCCTTTTTACTTAGGGTTGTGGGGTCCCTGCTATATTGCTTTTCCTGCTTGTCCCTCTTTTCATCTTGTTAAAAACACTGTGTGAATTGCTAGCCTCATAATTCCTCAGGGTCCAATTCCGCTCTAAGGTTTCTAGAAGTTAAATCTCTATGGGGGCGGGTGCATCTCTTTTGCACGTGCTTGTTAATGAGCACGCATGAACACTAAGGGACCCTGCAGTACGCAACTTGCCATTTTATACCCTGTTGCTGTGCAAGATATACTTTGAGCAGGGTTCATCAAGAGAGGAGCCTTCAGAAAAATAAATAACTGGCGGGTGGGGGGGAGGTGCTACGAAGGGACGCTTCCTACGAGAATTGGGGTGTTACAAGCATGGTTACTTCCCCGTGGGCATGATGACTCCCTGTTATTGCCACCAGAGATGCAGATGTGTTCTTCAGAGTGGCAATGGAGTTTCCACATGGAGATCTGCCGTGTGCTTTTTCCTCCCGCCCACCGACCCTCACTCCAAGAGCTAAATGCAGAAGCAAGTTATGTCACTGTTTTCATCTGTGGAACGTGGGAGAGTAAACTTGGGAGTCGTTTTTCTTATGACTACTAATACTCCTTCTGATAGCCTATATTTAAAGTCGGTCCACATCATCAGCAGACTCCAGAGATTAAACTTTTCCTTTGCTGGTCTGTTTTGGGCGGCAGGTTGAAGACTGGGAGAGAGAGAGAGTGAGTGAGTCTGTACATGTCTGAATCAAAAGTAAAACTCCCTACAGGTAGAAAACTAGCATATCAAGACAGGGAGAGGTTTTTAATGAGCTTAATTAACAAAATATGTTTAATTCCTCAGCTGTAACTTGACATGGGACCGTTCAGGAAAAAGCTTTGCCTGAGCTTTGCATTGATACTATCACCTGGCCCAAGGGACTGCTTAGAAAGTGGGGCGGGGCTAGGTGACAAAATTTCCAGGGCCTAGCCCCCAGGGAAGGGGGCTTATGGAGCCAGGTAAATTTTTATTTACTCCTTTTATTGTCTGCATATTTTCATAGGATGTTTGAGTTGGGTCCGGGTAAGTCAGGGGTCCCAGAAGATGCCTTTGTTGGGGGAGGGGTGCATTGTGGCTTTTGATATCCCTGGCCTAGGGGGTGCTGCCTTTTAGATGCATTCCACTGGTATTATGCACCATGCCTCCATACAAGAGCAGGGGCTGGAAATCATGATCCCTAGCTTGCCTACTTGTTTTACATCCCCTCTTTCCTTAGCTGCTTTCCTCAGCTGTTTCCCACCACCTTCTGCTCTCTGTCCCACAGTTTTTCTTTGAAGCAGGGGTCCCCGACCTTTTTTGAGCCTGGGGGCACCTTTGGAGTTCTGACACGGCGTGGTGAGCACAGCCACAAAAATGGCTGCCACAGAAGGCAAAGCCAGCCACAAAATGGCTACTGTGGCTTCCCTTCAGGCACACGGTGAAAATCCTTGGGCTGTGCTGGTACCACACTGGGGACCCCTGCTTTAAAGGGTCAGTAGGGTTCTTCACGCTGCTGCTTCTTGGTGCCCCATGCCGGGCTCAAGTGTAAGATCAGTGCCTCAGTCTTACCTGCCGGTTGGATTCAGAGAAGCGGCTGCGGAGGTCGGAGGTCCCTCTCCTGGGATGCAGTTGTTTTTTTTTTTTAACGTGGCTGTCTCCCTCCTCCTCCTTTTCTGCCCATCGACCTTTCCAAAGGCCTTAACTCAATTTGCAAATTGAAAGAAGCCGTTTTACATTCTCGGTGCGTTGCCTGCCAGTTTCCTTTCCGTTCCTTCTCGGAGCGCACAAGTAAATCCCAAGGGTGCCTTCTGGGCCACCACAGGCCACCGAGATGGCTTAAAGAGAAGCCTCTCTGAAGAAAAAAAGACCTCTTTCCTCTCAAGGGCTCTTGCCCTTCTCCTCGTTTTTTTGTTTTTTTTTGACTGCTTCACGCTCAGACCCGGTGGTCTGCCGTGGCTCTGCTTTGCGACCCCATCCCAATGGCGAATCAGTGTCTTCCCTTAAATTTTACCATCTGGGACGAAGCGGTTTGACAACAGCACGAGCTCAATCTTCTCCGTCTAAAAAACTTGTTCTGTCCCCTTTCTCCCACTCCCTGTGAAATGCCAGGAAATTCCAGTGCTTACGTCCAGCGACAGCTCTTCCCAGAAACGGAGCTTTGGGTTTCCAAGCAGCCCATGGAAGGATCTTTCTTCGTTGGAGCCCCCAGAGGTGCCTTTTCAGGGTCTGACGAGGAAAGAGGGAATCTCCCAGCCTGCTCGGCCCAAACAGCTAGCTTGTCAAGGATGGGTGGGCCTGTTGTTTAGCAGGATGAAAAGAGTGGATTTTCTTTCTCCCCCCAAAGCGATCAAAGTGTTCCCTCCACGAACGGGCAATGGGGTTAAATCCTCCAAGCGACACCAGACTGACGGAATCAAGGCATAGACCGCAGCGTCTTCTGGAACCTGCAAAAGTCATTTGACAAGGCTGTTAAAGTCAAAGGGAGAGGCAGCGAAAGCGGGGGAGCTGGTCCCCCTCACCCTAGAGAGCTTTACATGCTGGGGGCTTCTGTTTGCAGCCCTTCTGAGCTTGACTGATCAAAGTCAGCCGCTGGTGGACCAAAGTCTTGGAGCGCTGAGTGACAAAGGAGACACCGGGTGCTCTCTCTCTCTCTCTCTCTCTCTCTCTCTCTCTCTCTCTCTCTCTCTCTCTCTCTCTCCCTCTACATCCACCCGCTTTACACACAGGGTTGCTTTCCCTCACACAACAGGCTCAAGGTAGTCTTGCAGAGCAGCACTTTCCAGGGAACACTTCCCACCATCAGCTCCTTTGCCATTGGAGCCCCTGTGTGGGCTGCAAAGGATTCTGGGACACATTTTGGGATACCCATTCAGAGCTCGTGTTGGGTACAAGCCAGCCCGGTTGGAGGACCCCACTGTCGCCTTGTGTGAACAAAGAGAGTGACTTGATTACTACCTTTGATGGACGAGACACACATCCAGACCAGTGTCCCCTCTAAGCTGAGTTAGTGTGAGCTAGCTCGTAGTTTTTTAGCCTCTGGCTCACACATTTTTGTCTTCGCTCAGGAAGGATGGGCTCCAGAGCAAACTGATTCATGCAGCAGCCAAATCACTCACTCACAACTTCAATGCCAGTAGTTCCCAAAGTAGAATTTTTGCTTACAAGACTCCACAGCTTAGAGGGAGCATTGTTCCAGACACATTGGATATTTGTTAACCAGAACAATTTGGAGAGCATAGGCAGTTACCATGAGAGATTATCCATGGCCTACTGTGTACACATTTAGCAACTGCACAACACATGAGAAAGCAACACCTGGCTCTAAAGAAAATCTTTCATATATTTATTTCTGGATGTGTGTTGTTTTACAATAGTAATATTGACCACTGAGGAAGGCCCTAACGAGCCGAAACGCTTATGGACTCCGGGATCAAACCCAGTTCTGAGAAGTGGCAGGCAGCAGCAAGTGCCTGATTATTTATTTAGTTATTTAAAATATTTACACAGGGATCCCAGAACCCAGGGTGGTGGCGGAGGTAACAACAATGTCAAAACGATACAACACAATCCAATCATACATTAAAATAATATATTACACAGTCCATGACACTAAGAGGAGGGCAGGGAGCTGTTCCTGTTGGCAGCAGAGGGTAAGACTCGCAAGAATGGGTTTAAATTAAGGGTGGAAAGGTACCGGCTGGATTTTAGGGAAAACTTTCTTACAGCAAGAATCGTGCAACAGTGGAATCGGCTGCCTAGGGAGATAGTGAGCTGCCCGTCACTGGCAGTCTTTAAGCAGCGGCTGGACAAACTCTTGTCAGGGATGCCCTAGGCTGATTCTAGAGGTTGGACTAGATGGCCTGTATGCCCCCTTCCAACTCTGTGATTCTCTATAGGAATGTATTACACATTTGAAGCTGCTTTATCCTGAATCAGACCATTGGTCTGTCGAAGTCAGTATTGTCTACTCAGACTGGCAGTGTCTCATCAGCATCTCAGGTGGAGGTCTTCCGCCTCACCCACTGTCTGGTCCTCTTTACTGGAAATGCCAGGGATCGAACCTGGGACCTTCTGCAGGCCAAGCAGATGCTCTGCCCATCTCTTTCCCAGTTAGGGTGCTTTCACTTGTGAGGCTTCAACTGATTTAAGCTTGATACTGGGTTGGATCCATTCTGCTAATGTCATCAGCTGCCTCCTGGGCGCAGAACATTCCCCTGATTCCTGGAATGCCAAGAGGATGTTTGGAGACTTGAAGGGCCTCTTGCATCAGAGGTACTGGATGAAGGTGCCACAGAGAGCGGAATGGGTCTGTAGGAACCAAGCTGTTGTTATACTGAATACAAGAAGACTGATCCCTGCTCCAAGAAATTCCCTTGCTAAACTCTGGCATGTGGGAAACAGGCCAAGGGAGAGAAGGGAGATGTCGGTCAGGGTAAACAGAGGGACGTGGTGGTGGTAAAAAGCGCTGTGAAGTTGCAGCCAACTTATAGCAACCCCTGGTGGGGTTTTCAAGGCACGAGATGAGCAGAGGCGGTTTTTGCCACTGCTTGCCTCTGTACAGTGACCCTGGACTTACTTGGCAGTCTCCCGTACTAAGTGCTAAGCCGACCCTGCTTATCATCTGAGATCTGACAAACTTGGGCTAACCTGGTCCATCGAGGGCAGCCAGAGGAAGCAGAGTGGGTTATTCCAGTCACTCATACTTTCAGCAGGGAACGGAAATTATGGGGCTGTGCCACAGACTTCATAGGTATGGTGGCTTTTGAAGTGAAAGACCTGGCGTCGCTCAAGTATTCCGGGAGGCAGTTTCATGTCTAAAGGGCAGCAAGGCAGAAAGGGTGGGGTCAGCTGAGGGGAATTGGGCTCCTCCTATACATTACAAAGTCCTTGTGTTTGTTGAGGGAATGACACGAGGACTTTATATCATGTGTGTGATGGGAGTTTTGTGCCTCCCAGACCACACCAGCTCTTCTCTCTTTGCAACCACAGCATGCAAGGAGAAGCAGCTTCAGGCCCCTCCCCCCATGCTATTTTCGCCTCCTCAAGTTGCTCCCGTGGAGCCTCAGTTATAAAAATTATGTTCTTCATATGGCTAGACGTAAGTTTGACCACAGAGCTAATAGCAGATGTATGGGGCAGTTTGAGGACACAAAAATAGTATGTGGGGGGGGGGGTGGCGGCAGTAAAGATGCTTCTCCCCACCGACTTTGGCGACAAACAGAAAAGAGCTGCTATGCATCTGGGAGGCACAAAACTCCTGCTGCATGTGTGATACAAAGTCCTAATGTTGTTTCCCTACAAGCATAAGGCGTTAGTAATGTGTAGATGGAGCCTGGGGAGTCCTTTGCACCACTGATATCAAGGATGCCGACTAGAATACGAGTTATACTAAATGTACGTTTCACGCAGTCAAGGCAATACCCAGAGCCCGTATTAAAGAGGAGAAGAAGAAGACGAGGAGGAGGAGGAGATTGGATTTATACCCCGCCCTTCACTACCCAAAGGAGTCTCAGAGCGGCTTACAAACTCCTTTCTTTTCCCCTCCCCACAACAGACACCCTGTGAGGTAGGCAGGGCTGAGAGACCTCTGACAGAAACTGCTCTTTTCAAGAACAGCTGTGCCAGAACTATGGCTTGCCCAAGGTCATCCAGCCAGGTGCAAGTGGAGGAGTGGGGAATCAAACCAGGTTCTCCCAGATTAGAGTCCACGCACTTAACCACTACACCAAACACCAAACCCATACGATATGGACTAGATGACCCTGGAAGTCCCTTCCAGTTCTATGATTCTATGAGGCAGAGCTGCTTGTTCCAAAGACCATGGGGGCTGCCAACAAAAATGGCAACTCTGTGTTGAATCTTTCTTCACGTCTGTTTGCCACCCCACACTATAGGGCCAGCTGCTGTTGGATAGGGTTGCCAACTTCTAGGTGGAATCTGATGATCTCCCACTACTGCTACCCATCTCCAGACTACAGATATCAGTTCCCCTGGAGAAAATGGCTACTTTGGAAGGTGGAATCTGTGGCACTATATCCCAATGAACTCCCTCCCGTCCCCAATCCCCACCTTCCCCAGGCTCCACCCCAAAATCTCCAAGTATCTCCCAACCCAGAGCTGGGAACCCTACTGCTGGAAGACGTGAGGAATTTGCATGTTGTAAGAGCAGGACACAGTGCAAGGGAAACTAGAGACTACAGAGGGGCAGAATTGGACATGGACGGCAGGGGACCGTACAGTTTTCAGTGACAGCTCCCTGCCCATTTTGATGCATAGTTCCACCCTCAAGATCCCTGTAAAAGAGAGAATTCAGGCCCAGTATTTCTCCAATTTGTTCAGAGGCCATCGGATGGACGGCTCTTCATGTCAGCCTGGAATGGCAGCGTTGCCAAGGTATCTTTTTCACGGCACGTTCCTCCTGTGCTGCGACCAGGCCTTCAGATTAATTTGCAAGAGGGAAAGGGGTGGGAGAAAGAGCAAGAGGGAGACCAAAAGACAAAGAGGAGGGTTAGGATCTGATCTGGATTGCACAGCGGTAGGCTGCAAAATGTCCTCCTTCGCCCAGAATTAATTGGGAGCCCCCACTTCCGGATCCCCATTTCCATAACAGAAGAGCCGGTGCCCCTTGCTGATGCAGACAAAAGTGCCAGGCGAGGGAGGCCCGGTCTCTGTATCTCCCCCGTCGCATAAGCAGCCTGGAAGCTTCAAGCCAATTTGTAAGAACCCCACGTTAGCGAGAAATGGTTTTTCAAAACCCTGCAGACATCAGCTCGCCTTTCATTAGGAGGTGGGTGAAGCCAGATAGCCCAGCTGTGATCCTTTATCTTCTTACCTTTCTTCTTTGAAGGCTTCCCATCCTGCTTTGGTAAGGGTGCGTGTCCAAGGCTAACGGGGATGAGCACAGCTGGACTGGTTTGCTGCCTATGGTGAGCACGGGAGGGAGACAAGCATTGCAGAGTCTTCTGATTTCAGAAATGCTTCCTCCTCCTCCCAGCCCCCACGGCCCAGCCTGGCTAGCGAGGCAGAATCAGGACAGAATTTTGTTAGCCAGTACAGTATAGTGGTCAGAGTGCGGATCTAGAAGGTGGTGGAAAGTGCCGTTGGTGACCCCATGGGGTTTTCAAGGCAAGAGAAGGACAGAGGCGGTTAGCCATTGCCCGCCACGTGTAGTGACTCTGGACTCTTTTGGTGGGGACATCATTGCTCTCTCTAAATATCTGAAGGGCTGTCGCTTAGAGGAGGGCAGGGAGCTGTTCCTGTTGGCAGCAGAGGATAGGACTCGCAATAATGGGTTTAAATTAAGGGCGGGAAGGGACTGGCTGGATATTGGAGGAAAAACTTCTTTACAGTCAGAGTTGTGCCACAGTGGAACCGGCTGCCTAGGGAGGTGGTGAGCTCCCTCTCACCGGCAGTCTTTAAGCACCATCCTGGACAAACACTCGTTAGGGATACTGTAGGCTGATCCTGCATTGAACAGGTGGTTGGACTAGACGGCCTGTATGGCCCCTGCCAACTCTGTGATTCTATGATTCTCCCATCAAAGTGCTAATTAGGGCTGACTCTGCTTAGCTTCCAAGACCTCATGAAATTGGGCTAGCTTGGGCACTCCAGGGCAGGGCAGGGCTGGAAGACCTGAATTAGTATTCCTCAGTCTGCCACAGTGATGGTGGAAAGTGTCATCAAGTCACAGCTGAAACCCGGTGGAGTTTCAAGGCAAGAGACGCTCAGAGGTGGTTTGCCATTGCCTGCCTCTGCGTAGCGACCTTGGACTTCCTTGGAGTTCTCGCATCCAAATACTAGCCAGGGCTGACCCTGCTTAGCTTTCAAGATCTGACCTAGATCAGGCTAGCTTGGGCTGTCCACCCAGGCTAGCTTGGGTGATCTGCCATGAACCTTGTTAAAGGATCCTGGAATCAGTCATTTACTTCTCAGCCTAGCCTACCCCACAGGGTGATTGTGATGATGCATGCCGTCCTGAATTCCTTCCAGGAAGGGATGGGATAAAAATATGATTGAGTCTGGTGGGTCAAGGAGCCCAGAAAAACCAGGCAGGCGGAACAGCAAAGACCCACTGAATTTCACAGGCTCTTAAATCCCAAACTGAAGTTACTGGAATGAAAGAGACAAATCTGTAGGTTGTTGGAGATTGGTCTAAAAGTTTTGGTAGGACTTTTTTTTCTGAGGGGATGGTGGTGGGAAGGGATTCTGCACATCTCTGATTTTGGGCCAAGGTCGAAGGACTTCTGGATTGGAGGGGGCTTACATATACATCTTTTGAAAGGGGACTGTCAAGCAGTGGTGGACATCCAAAGCCAAGTCGAATAAGGCAGCCCTTTTTGCTAACTGTGGCCGGTTCCAGAGTGCAGCAGGATGGGACAGATGCAAGGGCCCCTAAGGCTGCAAGGAGGGCTCACTGGAAATATACATGGAAGTGGGACCAAACCTTCAAAGACATCACGTAGGACATGGCCCACAGTTCCTCCATCTAGAGTTGGAAAGGTCACATTCCCCCCCCAAAAAGAATTCATAATTCTTAACGTTTCTGAGTGCAAGCTGTCGCCATATTTGTTATTCAGGGTCCATCTCCCTCTCCAGGGTCTCTAGAACAGGGGTCTCCAACATTTTGAGTCTG
Source organism: Gekko gecko (assembly GCA_029375565.1). Lineage (NCBI taxonomy): Eukaryota > Metazoa > Chordata > Lepidosauria > Squamata > Gekkonidae > Gekko > Gekko gecko. The sequence goes on along the minus strand of JAPDNY010000001.1, from coordinate 19,225,324 downwards.
GGGCCACCTTTGGAATTCTGGCACCGGATGGTGAGTGCAGCCACAAAATGGCTGCCATAGATGGCAGAGCCAGCCACAAAATGGCTGCCCTAGCTTACTTTCAGTCATACAGTGAATATCCTTGCTCTGTGGTGGTAACTGCTGCCAATGCAGTGTTTTCAAAAATCTGCACAGCCAATCAGATCTCCAGTGACCACTCAGAAGGTCAGCGGTGCAAAAGCCCTGGCTGACCCCGCCCATTTTCTAAAAACACTTGGCGGGTGCCAGGAAGGTGTCTGTGGGCACCATGGTGACCGTGGGCACTATGCTGGGGACCCCTGCTCTAGAAGTTAAACCTTAGAGTAGGGAATGGATGCGTCCCTAGTGCGCATGCGTGTAATGTTTATGCATGAACACTCACTTGCCATGCGGCACGCGGCCTCGCCATTTCAAATCCAGCAGTGGCTTGCGTATGTTTTTGAACTGTTGATAGCACCTTGTAGAACAATTATGCTTCCCCCCCCCCTTTCACTTATGTCTCTAACCAAAAGAACCGTCACACTCTGAGCTTTTAAATCAATGCAGACAAGGCTGCCTCAGAACAAAAGAATGTAGCCTCCAGCTGGGCAGCGAAGAGCCTTCAACAATGCGTAACCGTGGAGGAGGCGGCAGAGCTTGTATAGCCATCTTTGCCTTGCGATTTGAGGTGTTACAAACACATCCCTCTTTCCACCTGTGGAATGTCGGAGAAGGAGGGGTGCATTCTCTGTTTGCAGGCCCGACTCCCCCTATCTGACAAAGGCCAGTGGAGGTGACTGATGTCTTCCTGCGTGGGGCTCCCCACAATCCCGAAGCCGGCTCTGCCCAGGCTTAGGCAGCAGCGCTTTTCTAAAGTCCTCTTTTCCTAATTAATCCACCAGTGGGTTTTCCTTTTAACATTTCAAGGCGCTCTGCCTAATGAAAGGAGAAGCGGCCATCGCACAGGGCCCCCAAAGAACAAACGGGGAGCGCCATTCCTTTCTTCCTAGGGGGCTGAGATACAGCAATGTATGTTTAAAAATAAAAGGGGAGCGTGTATGTAGGCATTTGCTCCTCCTCCTCCTCCCGAGCTCAGAGGCTCAGCTTAATTCCCCAACTTTGATGTTCTGATTGGAGCTTTCTTCTCATTTAGCAGCAAAGAAACGGAGAGGCACTTTGATAACTCTCTCGAGTCACGCGTGCTGCTAAATATCATAACGAACCCTCGTAATTTCTTCTGCAGTGAGGTGTAAGTGCCTTAGTAATTTTTTTTCAAGTGGGGCACTCTATATGTGCTTCTGTGTGGTGGTGTGAAGCATTTAGGCTGTTCTGAAACTAAGACTTGATTGTTTTATTTGGGAGTTCACTGCCAGAGGATGTAGTGGTAGCCACAGGCATAGACAGCTTTAAAAAGGGATTTAGATAGATTCATGGAGGATAATATCAGTGGCTACTAACCGTGGTGACTAAAGGGAACCTCCACATTCAGAGGCAGTCAACCTCTGAATCCCAGGGCTAGTGGGCAACATCAGGGGGAAAGCCTTGGCCTCTATGCCCTGTCATTGGAGCTCTAGAAGAATTGGTTGGCCAATGTGGGAGACAGGATGTTGGACCAGATGGACAACTGGTCTGATCCAGCAGGGCTCTTATGTTCTTATGTATTTTGGCCAAAATGTATCCCTAAAATTGGCTACTGACTTGAGAGAGGATAGGGAAGGTGCTGTTCCTTTCTCTTGCGGTGCACATGACTTGTTCTGTAATAATTTGGGCTAAAGCACACTTAAAGAAATATGAATTGATTAGTTGAGTCTGCATTGATTTGCATATGAAGAAAACGGAAGGAAAAAAAACCATATTTTGTTTCTAGATGATAAACGTATCTATCCCAAGAGGTATCATTGCAGAAGAAGCATTCTTTCCTAACAGAGACAGAGAGAAACAATGCCTTTTCTTAGTTCTCAAGGTAAAAAGAGGCATTCCCTCCTTTTAAGAACATAAGAAAAGCCCTGCTGGATCAGACCAGTGGTCCATCTAGTCCAGTGGCTGATGCCTTCCCCTGATGTTGCCTCCTGGCTTTGGGATTCAGAGGCTGACTGCCTCTGAACATAGAGCTTCCCTTTAGTGGCTAATAGCCACTGATAGACCTGTCCTCCATATTTTATGATAGTAGGGAGAATGCCTCTTTTTAGAGGCCTTGAGTCCCATTCATTCAAGAGGAAGGCTATAATAAATAATGCCCATGGGCATCACAGCAGGCACCAGAAGAAATATTCCCTCCTGTATGTGAACAAAGGTGGAATACATCTTCCTAGACTCTGCCTGAACATACCACAGGAGGCATATTCTTGGTAAAGGCATTCCTTCTTGCATGAGGGAGAAGGACGAATGCTTCTTCTGAGATGGTGCAGTTTTCAGTTTTCATGTGTTAGGGATGAGCACAAACTGGCTCACAAACTACAGTTTGTGACCAATTTTGGGCAGTTCGTGCTTTGAGAAGTCAAGTTCATGGCAGGTCACCCAGTGCAAACTTTCCACGAATTTTCAGGCTGTTCATGGAGGCTGTTCACAGAACTTCAAATCAACAACTTGAAGGGCATATAGAGGAGCATCTGGGGGAGGTCCCCCACAATTTTAATGTTTCTAGCTTGCACAGGATCTGTTCTGTACGCTCCTGAACCTCGGTCATTTTGACAAGAGCAGGAACCTGTGCAAGGTAGAAACATAAAAGTTGTCTCTCCCCCAAATACCCCTTTACCTACTTACCTTCCCCAGAAAGCACTTTCCTGGATGCACCTTCTTTGGGGGGCATAACTTGGATCCCGTGGACCCAATCCTCACCAAACTTGGAGAGCAGATAGAGGAGAGTCAGCTGGAGATCCCCTGCGAGTTTGGTGTCTCTAGCATGTCGGCGGGCTGTTCTGCCTCCTTACAAACCTCACCAGTTCACAAGATAGCTAAACATTTGTGATGGTCCATGGTTTGCAAACGGGGCACATCATGAACCGCGAACCGAACCACATTTTTCCAGTTCATGCCCATCCCTAGTACTTCTATTAAAAATATTTTTTAAATTAAAAATCATAGAGTACTCTGTTAGTCAATCAAAACATTGGCAATTGGTCTAACCCGTTAATCTACCTAGCATTGCAGTCCCAGTAAGAACATTTGGCTTCTGTACAAGACATTTCACATCCATTAGGCAAAAGTTGGTTGCGCCTGAATTTGTTACCCTTGGATGAGAGTTATGCTGGTTATTCTTTCTGTGTGTTTTGTGGAGGCTTTTAAAATTTGATTGCTTTCATTTTGATTATTTATTCTTTGGTTGAATGTGGTTACCTGCCTTGGGTTCCAGCTGTGCTGGGTAGGCTTAGAAAATATTTCAAATAAATGTTTTCCTCTTTCTTCCGTGTGTTGTTAGATTGTGAGCCATTGTTTTAAATGATAAAATTGCCTTATATGCATTGGTAGAAAGATGGTAAATAAGTGAGATCCAGTAAGCTAATAATATCAGTAGTCTTTGACATCAGCCCTTCAAGGCGGGCCAGTATCATTTGCAAATTGCATCTGGGGAGGGGGTGAAGTCAGGGGCTTGAATTCACTAAGTGGGTCTGCTGAAGGCCCCAATCCCTACCCTTTATTTGAGAGCTAGCAGTAATTTTAAATTGGGGCAAAATAGCTGTACGCTCTAGGGTCTCTGGTCACTTCTGCACACTGTTCTTTCCCAGGAGTTTGTGGGGGATCCTTCACAAGTGACGAAGTGATGAGAGTATAGATCTATGGTGTGGTCTGATTTGGAATACTGTGTACAGTTCTGGTCACTGTATTTCAAAAGGACATCACAGAGCTGGGACAAGTACAGAGGAGGACAATTAAGATGATTAGGGGTTGAAAGGCTGAAGAGTCTGGGACTTTTCAGTTTAGAAAAGAAACAACTAAGGGGGGACGTGATTGAGGTTTATAAAATTATGCATGGGATGGAGAGAGTTGACAAATAGAACTTTTTCTCCCTCTCCTCAAATACTGGAACTCGAGGGCATCCAATAAAGCTGATGGGCGGTAGGTTCAGGACAGACAAAAGGAAATACTGCTTTACACAGAAAGTGATTAAAATGTGGAATTTGCTGCCAGAGGATGTAGAAGAAGAAGAAGAGATTGGATTTATACCCCGCCCTTCACTACCCAAAGGTGTCTCAGAGCGGCTTACAAACTCCTTTCCCTTCCCCTCCCCACAACAGACACCCTGTGAGGTAGGTGGGTCTAAGAGAGCTCTTGACAGAAAGTGCTCTTTTTCAAGGACAGCTCTTATCAGAACTACGGCTTGCCCAAGGTCATCCAGCAGGTGCAAGTGGAGGAATGGGGAATCAAACCCGGTTCTTCCAGATTAGATTCCACGCACTTAACCACTACACCAAACTGGCTCTCTGTAGTGATGGCCACAGGAATAAACAGCTTTAAAAGGGGATTACATAGATTCATGGAGGAGAAGTCTATCGGTGACTACTAGCCATGGTGACTGAGGGGGAACTCCACAATCAGAGGCACTAAACCTCTGAATCCCAGAGCCAGGAGGCAGCATCAGGGGAAGGCCTCAGCCTCAATGCCCTGTGGTTGACTATCCAGAGGAACTGGCTGGCCACTGAGTGAGACAGGATGCTGAGTTAGATGGACCTTTGGTCTGATCTAGCAGGGTTCTTCTTATGTTCCGGACAAGACCTTGGTAAGAGCTACTGTGGTAGAGTGGTTAGAATGTCAGAGTAGGATTGGAGAGGTCCAGGTTCAAATCGCCACTCTGCCATGAAACTTGCTTGGTAACTTTGGGCCCAGTCACTCTCTCTGCCTCACAAGGCTGTTTTGAGGATGGCGCAGAGGAGGGGAGAAGCATGCCTGCTTTCCTGAGCTCACATGAACTCATGAATAGCCCTACTGGTGGACCTCCTGATGGCACCTGGTATTTTTGGCCACTGTGTGACAGAGTGTTGGACTGGACAGGCCACTGGCCTGATCCAGCATTGGCTTCTCTTATGTTCTTATGAAGCTGCTGTATACTGAATCAGACCATTGTCCATTAAGGTCAGTATGGTCTACTCAGTCTGGCAGCAGCCCCCTTGGTCTCAGGTAGAGGTCTTTCACATCACCTGCTGCTAGGGTTGCCAGTCTCCAGGTGGTGGCTGGAGATCTCCCTCTATTACAACTAATCTCTGGGCAACAGAGATCAGTTCACCTGGAGAAAATGGCCACTTTGGAAGGTGGACTCCAGTGCGGTCCCTCCCCTCCCCAAACCCCACCCTCCTCCAGCTCCACCCCAAAATCTCCAGGTATTTCCCAACCTGGCGCTGGCAACCCTACCTTCTGCCTGGTCCCCTTAACTGGAGATGCCAGGGACTGAACCTGGGACCTTCTGCATGCCAAGCAGATGCTCTACCACTGAGCCATAGTCGTTGTCCCCTTTGGAGCAAAGGGCAAGACAGTGATAGACATGACAGAATAACCTTAGACCAGCCTGTGATCTGTGGATCCCCGATCCTACTCCTGCTTAACCATGTCTTCATCCTCTTCTTGAGATCTTTATCCCGCCCTTCCTTTAAGGAGCTCCAGGGGGCATATGTGGCTCGCCACTCCTCGGTTGCATCCTAACCACCCTATTGGGTAGGTAAGGCTGGGAGTGAGTGGTTAGCCCAGGGTCATGCAGCAAGGTTCTTGTCGGGCAGGGGTTTGGACCTGGCTGTCTCAGATCCTGATATGACACATTCATGGCCATGAAAAATGATAAAGGGGTTTTTTTGGGGGGGGAGGGGTGCCTCATTCTTCTAAGCCCCCCCTCCCCTGGCCTGCCTGTGTCTTTTGTTCCATCCAGGGCTGTCGTGGCCATGAGCTTTCTCCATCCTGCAACTGGGCTCTGAAACGGAGCCACGGCACTACCCCGAGGTTGTTGATGGTACGTGAGCTCCGGCAGCAGCCTGTCAGGTTTTGTTAACCTCCCACCTTCCTCAGCATGCTAATTTTGATTTTCCCCTTTAGCTTGAAATCTTTTCAAGTTATGGGGGGGGAGGCAGGGAAGCTTCTCAAGACGGGAGGTGGAATGAACCAGCATTTCTCCCCTGCCCCCCCCCCCCCCGTTCTGCCAGTTCCTTCCAGTAGCATCTCGCCTGTGTTGGGATCGGGGAATTCACCCTGACACATCTTTCCCCTCCAGCTTGTGCAAGAGTGAAGGGGGGGATGGACAGGGCAGAAACCTGCCTCTCTATGGGCCTTGTGCACAAATCAGACATGGTTTGTGTGTGCACACGAGTGAGTACAAGGGGGAGGGGGAGGGGGAGGGGGAGAGAGAGAGAGAGAGAGAGAGAGAGAGAGAGAGGACTGCCAGAACAATTGTAAGCAGGGAGTGCCATTAATTATGAATGGGCAACAAGCAGTTTCCCTGTTGTTTGTAAATTAGCTACTGCCTGTTTCCTTATTCTAAATTTATGCTTAGACAAAGGAGGTTGTTCCAAGGGGCAGGGGGGAGACATCATCCCACAAGTTTCCACTGAAATATCCTGCAAGGAGAGAGGCCAGGCATCAGGAACAGAAACCTGAGGGTATCTGGGCTTCTGTTGCAGTTGGCTCGTGGTCACAGGCTGCAGGGGTGGGATGATGCTGGTAGGAAGGAACATACCTGCCAGCTACCTTATACAGAGTCAGTTGGGCTGTCAGCCCCCAGTTTCTCTGGGGATCTCCCGCTATTACAACTGGTCTCCAGGTGACAGGTATCGGTTATCCTGGAGAAAATAGCTGCTTTGGAAGGTGGAATCTGTGGCGTTATGCCCCATTGAACTCCCTCCCCTCCACAAACCCACTCTCAACCCCCCCCCCAAATCTCCAGGTATTTCCCAATCCGGTTCTGGCAACCCCAAGAATCAGGCCCCTGGGCTCCCTATCGTCTCTCCTGATTGGCAAAGGATTACCCGGAGTCTCTGGTGGAGACTGTTGTGTGCTGAGTTTGACCACATGCAAGACCAGGCCTCTCTCAAGGCTGTCTGTCTGGAGATCTTTTTAGCTGTAGATGTTGGGGATGGAAACCAGGACATTCTGCATGCCAAGCATGTTCTTTACCCCACTGAGTCACAGCTCCCCTCCCCACCCCCAGAATATTGGACATATCCATTCAGGATTGGCTGGGCACGCGGGCAGATGAATGGCAGTCAGTGGCAGGAGCAAGGTGGGCTGGCTGCAGAAAGGGAATAAGCCCAAGTTGTCACTGAGGCAGTCAACCTGTGTTGAGGCCTGGAGGTCTCGCAGAATGACAACGGATCCCCAGACCAGAGAGTTCTCCCAGGGAAAATGGCTATGGCATCGCATCCCTGTTTAGCCCCCTCCAGAAACCCCAGCCTGCCAAGGCTCCAGCTCCAAATCTCCAGGAATTTCCCAACCCAGAGTTGGCTGTACCAGTTCACGCTGCAGGTTCACACGACTGAATAGTACAAACAGACTTTCCTGCAGTAATGATTCCACAGCACTCAGTACCAAAACAGTTCAAACCTTTATTGGAACAAAAGCTAGGCCAAATTCTGCTACTACGAACAACAAAAGCACACACCAAGCCAAAAGTTAGTTTCAGAGGAAGGCCTTGCAGGGCTGCAGTGGAACAGCTAGATTTGAGTCCAGGAGCACCTTAGAGACCAACAAGGTTTTGGGGTAGGTCTGCCAGCCCCTAGGTCCAAGCAGGGGATCCCCTGGTTTCAGGGTCTTCTCCCCACTGTGGACTAGTTAGCTGGCGGGGGAAACCCCATTCCTAAACAGGGACGTCGCTGTGTGATGTTCCCAACGTGATGATGTCACCCAGAAGTGACATCATTGTGTTGGGGATGTCGCACAGAGACACTCTGGTTTTTGAGCAAAACTCTATGGTTTGAAGGCAAATTTACTATAGAATTTTGCCAAAACCCAGAGTGTTGCCACTGGTGTCGCTGAAGCAATGACGACAGTTCCAGATGATATTATCTGGTCACACAACATCCCTGTTCACCCCCAGAATGCCACCCAAATTCCCCCCACCAGATCAGGGAAGGGACCTGGCAATCCTATTTTGGGTGTGAGCTTTTGAGAGTTAAAGCTCCCTTCCTCAGATACCCAAAAAGTCAAAAGTGAAACTAAAACAAAGGCTTTTCCCTAAAAAGACCATGTTAAAATACCTATCCAATACAATAAGGGAACATCACCAAATTCACAACTCCCCACAATATAATTATGCATGGGATAAAGAAGGTAGAGAAAGAAGTACTTTTCTCCATTTCTCACAATACAAGAACTCGTGGGCACTCAATGAAATTAATGAGCAGTAGGCTTAGACCAGATAAAAGGAAGTACTTCTTCACCCAAAGAGTAATTAGCGCATGGAAATCACTGCCACAGGAAGTGGTGGCAGCTACAAGCATAGACAAGAGGGGATTGGATAAACATATAGAGCAGAGGTCCATCAGTGGCTATTAGCCACAAGGTATAGATGGGACACTATATCTGGGGCAATGATGCTCTGTATTCTTGGTGCTGTGGGAGGGCTTCTGGAGTTCTGGCCCTGCTGGTGGACCTCGTGATGGCACTTGGGTTTTGGCCACTGTGTGACACAGAGTGTTGGATTGGCTAGACCACTGGCCTGATCCAGCATGGCTTTTCTTATCTTCTTAAGGATTTTTAAAATCCCGAAGCTTACATTTGTGTGAGGCCCCACCTGCAGGGGGAAGTAGTACAGGCCAAGTACAGGTTGACCAGTGAGAACTGGGCCAGAACCTCATCAGACTCTGGACAGCTCCAAGCAGAAGCAGACAAGCTGCTCCACTGAGTTACCTCACATATCTTCAGCCTTATATCCGAGAGCAGAGGGCCCTTCTTGATTGTTCTAAGCCCTGCTCTTCAGTGGAGAGCAGGTATGGCTTAAAGCCATGCTCTCTGACAGTGCTTGGTAATATCCAGGTAGATCTGTTACCACCTTCAGGCAAGGATTTATAGGGAATTACATAATCCAGGGTTTTTGGTGAGCTGAGTCTCTGGAGGGTGATATAGGTGAGCTTCCTGGCTGCTGTGTCCTCATGATCAGGGCCAAGACACCTAAGTTCAAAAAGTTCTGGCTACTTCTCGACTAGACTACTGAGGAGCTGAGCAGTGTTGCAGACTGTTTTCTCAGATCTCAGCTCTTGCACAGTTTAGCCTCTGAGTCTCCAAAGTCACGTGCGCTTGAATCTATGGAGCTGTCTTATACTGAATATGCACACATGAAGCTGCCTTATACTGAATCAGACCGTTGGTCCATCTTGGTCAGTATTGTCTACTCAGACTGGCAGCTGCTCTCCAGGGTCTCAGGCAGAGGTCCTTCCCATCACCTACTACTTGGTCCTTTGAGATGGAAATGGTGCAGATTCAACCTGGGACCTTCTGCCTGCCAAGCAGGTGCTTTGCCACTGTGACACAGCCCCTCCCCAGGCCACAACTGCGACAAGAAGACAGAACAAAGTCTTGAGTCCAGTGGCCTCTTTAAGACCAAGAAAGTTTAGTTCTGGGTATCGGCTTTCATGTGCACGCACACTTCTTCAGATACAAAAACATGCACGTGAACCCTTATGCCCAGAATTGAACTTGGTCTTATTTATTTATTATTTATTAGATTAGATTTTAGACTGCCCTCCCCTACTATGGTAAGGCTTAAAGGTGCCACTGGACTCAAACTTCGTTCTTTTGCTTCAGACCAACATTGCTGCCCACCTGAAAGGAGAAGACAAGTCATCCATCCCATAGCTGTGAGGTGCAGGTTTCAGTGCCACACAGTGTAATATTGACGACTAGCTTATACGGCATTTTAACAAATGCAGGCCAAAATCATGGCGGAGGATAGGTCTGTCACACATAAGAACACCCATGAAGCTACCTTATACTGAATCAGATCATCTGTCCATCAAGGTTAATATTGTACTCAGACTGACAATGGCTCTCCAGGGTCCCAGGTAGAGGTCTTTTACATCATCAGTTGCCCGGGTCTGTCAACTGGAGATGCCAGGGACTGAACCTGGGAACCTTCCGCATGCAAGGCATAGGTTCTTCTACTGAGTCACAGCCCTTGCAGCAGCCAATGGAACATCTGTGTTAAGTAAGAGGCGGCATTCACTGAGCGCTGGAGCCAGGCAACAAGGGGAGTCTGTTTGCCTCCATGCCCTGCTGGTGGGCTTCCCAGAGGTATCTGGCTGGACTCCAAAGGACAAGGGATTCTGGGTAGATGGGCCTTTGGTGTGATCCAGAGACTCTTTACCTGCACCTCCAGCTCTGACCATTTTTCCCCTCTCCCTGCCCACTAAGGCACTTAAATGCTGCCATCAGCGCTCCTCCTTTAAGCTAAACATATTGAGGCTGTTTAAGTGGGGATGCACTCATTTAAGTCCCCCGGCTGTTGCCAGGGTTGTTTTTCACCCTTTCTTAATCGGAGAAGAAGGCCGTTAAAAATAATGGAGTCATTCCAGGCCTTCTCCGCGTGGTGTGGAGAGAGTCAGCCGGGCGGAGGGTGCGTGGAATAATTCACTCCTTTTCAGTATACACAGAGCTTAAGGTCATCCATCCAGCTAAAATGATGTGTTGCGGGGTTAAGCAAAGCAGAAGGAAGTGTAAACAGCAGCGTCTTGCAGCCCCTTTAAAGTCTAGAAAATGGATTGCCGAGTGAGCTTTCGTAGGCCGGAGCTTATTTCATTGCATATATATGAACCAGCATGCAGAGATGGGTGTCTTTTCTTCATGCCATGCCTAAGTGGCCTCTGGAATTCATTGCCACATGAGAAGGTGCCGCAGTGGCAAATGGCTGCATCTAGCAGCATAAATGCTGGGGGACAGTGATTCTCTTTGGACAGAAGAAATAACTGGCCCCTTGGCCATGCCTAAGCAGAGCCTGTATCAGGGCTGAAGGCATGATTGTCAGCTGCCTGGAAGAAAAAAAAATCCTTTCCCTTTAACCAAGGCTTAATGGGATGCTATTTATGAGGCAAGCCCTGATCCGGATGGCCCTGGCAAGCCCGGTCTCATCAGCTGTCAAAAATTAAGCATGATCCAGGCAGTGTTCCCTCTAAACTGAGTTAGTGTGAGCTGGTTCACAGCTTTTTAGCCTCCGGCTCACACATTTTTGCCTTAGCTCAGGAAGGATGGCTCCAGAGCAAACTAATTTACGCAGTAGCCAAATCGCTCACTCACAACTTCAATGCCAGGAGCTCACAAATAGGCTTCCCAAATACTTACCTCGTGCCGGCGGGGGCGGATACGTCCTGGCAGGACCATCCCCGGGGGAAGGAAAGACGCGCCGCACGATGCCGTCACCAGGAAGTGACGCTAGGTGACGCTCTGGCAATGTGGCTGGAAACCCCTTAGTACCATTGAGTTTCCAGCCCCATTGCCAGAGCGTCACCTGGCGTCACTTCCTGGCGACGGTATGGTGCGTTACAGGGAGGGATGGTTCGGCCAGGGAGCATGTTTTCCCCCGCCCCCACGTGGTAAGTACTTGGGAACCCTACTCACAAAGTAGAATTTTTGCTCATAGGACTCCACATCTTAGAGGGAGCATTGAAGGCAATGGCAAAACCACCTCTGAATGTCTCTGGCCTTGAAAAATCCCATTATTTTATTTATTTTTATTTCTTTGATTTATATCCCACCCTCCCCACAGGTGGGCTCAGGGCGGCTTAAAAGGTCACATAAAATATCGTGGCAGGGAAACAATATGTAAAATTCAAATAGTTAAATTAAAAAAAAAAAAAATTCAAAGTTTCATACACAAACCAGAGTGAGTGACCTCAGTAGCAGTGCTCGGATGGAAACCTTCTGAGCGGTGTTGAGGGGCATCAAGCCACTAACCACTAGGCCAGGGCTGTCAGCTGGGGAGGCCAGGAATGGAATTTGGATGCTCACTGCCTCAGCTGAAAGCCTGGTGGGACAGCTCCGTTTTGCAGGCCTGTGGAATGGTAAAAGATCCCACAGGGCCCTGATCTCAATAGGGAGCTTGTTCCACCAGGCTGGGGCCAGGGCCGAAAGGGACGTCCTTCAGGCCAGGGACAATCCATTAGGAGTTGCCACAAGTTGGCTGTAACTTGATGTCAGTTTCCACCACCTTTTACCTGCATGCCATGTAAAGCTCCAGCTGCCCATTTCCACATATGAAGCCTTTATTTAAAGGACCAGGACACCCCTACCCCCCAGGCCTGTTGGTAACCCAGGTGAAAGTGCAGGCAAGGCATCATCAGGAACAGTGGGTCAAACTGAGCAGAGTCTCCAAATGGCAAAACAGAGGTTAATAAACAGAATCCTTAACTGTGGGCATAGGTTGCTTGGACTGAAGAGCCACACCTGATTCTGGAGGCAATGTAAAGCCCCATTGGCCCCTTATGTGCCGTCTGACAAATTGCTGAATCAGCCTGGGAACATTGGGTGACCTGCAATACCTCTTCCCCACCAGCTGTATTGGTGGCGCTGAAGAGCAGTTGATAACAGCCTTCTGGCAGAGAGGGCTCCATTTTCCGGCATGCTCCCCAGGGACTCAAATCTGGCTGCCTAGATGGAATGCTGCTTTGTTTGGAAAGACCCTTCATCTCTAAAGTGCTGCTGTGCCTTTCGTTGTCTTTGAGTTTAGGAGACATGCCCAAATTTGGTGTTTTAATCCATCTTGGATGCATTGTTTCAGCATGGGGCACCGTGCACATACTACCTGGCAACTTACAGATATTGCCGTCGTGCTGATGTGGGGATGTGATGGGTTATTCACTTGTGTCGTAGTGACAGGAACTGGAACATTGCTGGCATGCACCACACACTAAGAGGCACACACCACATCGTGCTCATGTTGCCATCTGCTGCTTCCCACACGCTTTTTGATGCGTGATAGAGCCTTAATATGGCTAGTCTTTTTGCCTTTTGCAGCTTGCTTGCTAGTATGTTGGGACGACTGGCTTTGAAAAGGGCTACATTACAAAATGAAATGAGTTTGCAAGCTTGTTAATGCCATCATGGCTCCCATCCGAGGCACTCTGGGAATTGTAGTTCTGTGGCGTTCTAACAAAGAGTACCCTACAGAACTGCTACCGTTTATAATTGAACCCTGAGGTTCTTCTGCCCTCTTTTTCCTTCTTTGCTTTATTACAGCACTTTCCTTGTCATCAAAATACTCCATTTTAGGAAGGGGGGGTATGCGCCTGAGAGCAAATGTTGCAGTCAGATGGATCGTGTGCATGTCTGTGCATGATTAATTTTAAGCATGGAACCCTCCGCCCCCTCCGCACATTAGTCTGTATAGCCATAATCATCCATGCCCGCATGAACAAGGTGTCGGGCCACAGAGAGTCCGCCTGGCTTGTGTTTAAATCCGAGAGCTGCCAGGATTTTTAGACCTGGTGATTAAACTCTCTCTCTCACTCCCCCGGAGAGCCGGGAAGGTAATAAATCCACATTGTGCCGGTGCAGCGAACAGCTTGGGATAATTGCATTGGTGAAATAAAGCGAGCCGTTGCATATTTGGATGTCCTGACCCCCCCTCCCCCTGCGACGCCCTCCAGGACCGGCAGCTCCATATTCGTTGCTTCCAGACAAACAAGAACCTTATTGAGAATTTCTTTCTGCTTTCTTATACCTTTGGAGAGAAAGGGCAAGAAATGTGTGCCTCCCGCTCTACCCATTCCCACTGGGATTCTGCTCCGTTCATTTGGCATTTAGAGTTCTCTGTGGCTGAAAACGATGGGGAAGGTCGACTAATCCAGGGCCAGGCAGAGGTCAGGGATTAGGAATCGTTGGGAGCATAGCTGACGCATATTAGAAGTTCGCCCTCTTTGCCAAATGAGATAGCCCACCCCCAGTCTAGCCTGGATAAAATGAGGCTCCCCTTCCCGCCTCTCAGTCTATGGATCCCTAGAACCGAGCCGCTGCCTTGCTGGTATTGCGAGATGTAAAATAAAGCAGAAGTCCGAGGGCACCTTACAGAACAGCAGTGTTTATTCCAGCATGAGCTTCCGTGTGTCAGACAGAACTCACTTTTTCAGATGCTATGTGGAAGGAAATTGTTTGGCAGATTTTTATAAGGAAAATTGCCGAGGCTGGCCCTTATAAATATCTTTAAAATGATTTCCTTCCATATAACATCTGCCGAAACGAGCTCTGACTCATGAAAGCATATGCTGTCACAAGTATTCCTAGTCTTTAAAGTGCCACTGGACTTCTTTTTTGTTCCACTACAACAGACTAACATAGCTACCCTTTGGGAACTGCGAAAGGTATCCCGTCATTGGCATACCTCTTATTGATGAGCCTCACCTTGACCACTGGCCATCCTGTTTAATTCCTCCTCCTCTTTTCTTTTCTGATTTCTCAGGTTTTACCATGTGTTGTCCCCATGCTTTCAAACTCACCTTTGCATCTTTAAAGGCTAGAAACTTGTCCCTTCTTTTTAGCAAAGAAAGCAAGAGCGATTCTCAGGTTGCTAAAATTCTACACGCTTCTGCACTTGTGCAGTGCGACTGCGGAACGAGAGATTCAAACACTATCTGCATACTATCAGACTTTGTTGTTTCCATAAGGACTAGAAACTTGTCTGTTCAAAAGAAGTGAATAAAGGTTTTCAGTATCACAAATTCAACCCCAGGTACTGGATTTCACAACTAGTGCTGCAGTCCCCATAGATAAAGAAATGTGGGCAATTGCAGAGCTTTAACTGCAGGTGTATGAGGACAGAGGAAGAGGCATGGATGCCTGTTCATTTGTTTGTTTAGAAAAACGTTGTGCTACTTTTCCAGGCACCTGCCTGAGGTGGCTTACAAAACAAAAACATAGACCATAAAGACAGACCAATGACAGCTTAAAATAAGTTTCCAGGCTAAAATAGTGTTTAAAAACCCACCCCTTCATTAAAAGCCTGGGCGAAGAGAAACATTTTGGCCTGGCACCTAACAGAAACCAGTGTAGGCACCAGACAAGCCTCAAGGGGAAGGGCATTCCATAAGCAAGGTGCCACTACTGAAAAAGCCCTGTCTCTGGTTGCTACCCACCTTACCACTGAAGGAAGGGGCACAGAGAGCAGGGCTTGTGAGCGAGATCTTTACTGGCGGGCTGGACAGTATGGGACAAGGCAGATCTTCTATATTTCTCTTTTAATTAATGTCTGGAAGGATTCCCAACCCCCGCTTGTTTCTGTTTCCTCCCTTCTCATCAACCTGCCTTAAAGCTGGTGCGACTGCTGGCACCCCACCCCAAATAAAACTAAACTGTCTTCAGGATTAGGGAGCTAGTGCCTTTAATAGGAGTTCACTCACGGCAGCTATTTACCGGTCATAGTGAAGTATTATGTATGAATATATACAATTTTATATTTATTTATTTATCATTCAAACTTTTACCCCACCCTCCCCACCAAAGCATAGAATCATAGAATGTTAGAGTTGGAAGGGACCTTGCAGGTCATGTAGTCCAACCCCCTGCTCTCTGCAGGAGCACAGCCAAAAGATAGCCCTACATACCTACAACATACCCAAAAGATGGCCATCCAGCCTCCGCTTGAAAACGTCCAGGGAAGGAGCATCCACCACCTCCAGAGGCAGTCTAATCCACTGCTCAACCACTCTTACAGTTAGGAAGTTTCTCCTGTTATCTAGTCGGTAACGACTCCCTCGTAATTTCCACCCATTAGATCAGGCTCAGGGCGGCTCACATAAAACCAGTAAAACAATACATATTCAATACAAAATATCTAAAACACTGCATAATACAATTAAAAACCATTATTATCGATGGCAGTTCACTGAATAAAGTACATTCACATGCTGTCAACTGTACTACCGCTCTGGAAAGCTTCAGCTCTAGGTCAGCCCAGAGATTATCGCCCTCTGGCTCAGAGCGCCAAAAGAGCGCCCTCTGGCTCAGAGTCAGGGTTCATCTCATTGAGCTTCCTGCCTCCCAGAATGGCTGACCAGATGCTCTTGCAGACCCCGATACCAGGAAAGAAAGGCAACAGACTTCCCTGTGGTGTTTGTCCTCAGCATCTGGCATTCAAAGGTAGACTGCTCCTGAATATGGAGGTTCCATTTAGCCATCATGGGTAATAGCTGTTGACACAAGTGTGATTTTTGTCTCATTCTCTTTTGAAACTGTCTGGTGCAAGGTTGGGCAAACGTATTTTGTCCTGAGTGCCGGAGGAAATGAGTACTCCATATTTGAAAACGTCAGTGTGCCAGCAAATAAAGAGGAGAAGAGATACGAATGCTTTACTTGGACAGACACCACAGAGGGTAAATCATGCCCCAATAGCACAGCTAGGAGCCTAGCTTGCAGCTGTGCTGACCTGTGAGATGAAGAAGAAGATGATGGGCATAAGTCATGCCCATTGCCTTCTTCCATTCTGCCAGTGCCTGAGCAGCTTTCCTTAGTTTGCTTGGTTGGAGAACTGGCCCTGTATGCTAAGACAAATGATCTGTGTTGGGAAATACCTGGAGATTTTGGGGGTGGACCCTGGGGAAGGGAATGTTTGGGGAGGGGAGGGACCTCAGTGGGGTATAATGCCATAGAGTCTGCCCTCAAAAGCAGCTGCTTTCTCCAGGGGAACTGACCTTAAGAACATAAGAGAAGCCAATGTGGGATCAGGCCAATGGCCCACCCAGTCCAACACTCGGTCACACAGTGGCCAAAAATACCAGGGGCCACCAGGAGGTCCACCAGTGGGCCCAGTTCTTGGTTGTCTGGAGATCGATGGTGATAGTGGGAGATCTCCAGGTGCCTTCTGGAGGCTGGCAACCCTATCTGGTGTGACACTGTTATGCCATGCATACTTTGCCATGTATACTTGCGGGATGGTGCCTATTCCTGGTCTGATACCTTTTTGACACCATACATGTGTTTTAAAATGTTTAAAAATGGGTGCCCTGCCAAAACTGCATCAGTTGTTTCTTACGTTCCCAGTGGAATTGATGTGAGTGTTCAGTGCAGGTGGAATTTCTTGCAGTGAAGAACAAAGCTCCTAGCTGTCATGGCTAATGGGAACTTCCATGTACAGAGGCAGCCCAACTTCTGGGCACCAATGCTAGGGGACAACATCAGGGAAAGGCCTTGGCCTCTGTACCCTGTTTGTTGGCCTTCCAGGGCAACTAGTAGGCCATGGTGTGAGACTGGAGAGACCACAAGTCTGATCGAGCAAGACACATATTATATTCTTAGGTCAGTGACACCAAGACAGAGGATTTGGCCCTGTAACCTGTTTGAGTTTGACATTTCCTGGCTTTACATCCTCAACCCTTTATCTTTAGTGACATAAAGTATATCAAATTGCATTACCTCTCTCCCCCTCTCTCTCTTTCTCTGTATGCACATACACACAGACACATAAATAAAATGAGATCCAGGTACTTAAGAACTGAAAGAAAAGGCAGGATTTTGTCGATCTGTATATTTGCTGGGCAAGTTTCCAGCAGCTGCGGTCGGTACATGGTGGGAGAGAGAGGAGAGGAAGGCGTTCCTGTCGATGCGAATCACGCGCCGAGCCTTAACGGCCAAACTAATTTCTTTTAACGCCTCCGTGGGCATTGTTTCAGATGCTGTTCTCCCTTTCCCCCATTAAACCCGGAACTGACGGGGCCCCTGACACTACATGCTGTTCGCATCCTGTGGCTCAGGGGAGGCATGTTGGACGGGCACACAGGTTCTGTTACCGCCTTTGGTGGGCGATGGGTCTTCGGAGGCCAATGGAGAAGGGGAAAGATTTCCATAAAGGAAAATTAACAGAGTAGCAGGCGTTGAGGGAGACTTGGTGGGACCTGTGGAAAGTCAGGAACAGCCCGCCTGGCTTCACCCAGTGGTCCATAAGTACCATATCCTGTCCTTGATAGCAGTAGGGCCAGATGTGGTGAAGACCAGTGCTAGGCCCTCCCGAGAGCCCTGCAGGATAATCTCACCGCCTGGAAGGTCACCCCAACCTACCATCCTTCCCTCCTAAACTTGCGGCTCTGCCACGTCATGGAACTTTGGGTCGGGAAAACATAGCCCACTCTGTGTGGAGACTTACTATTTGGCCCTATTTCTTCATCCCTCCTTTCCGTCATGACACCTCCAAGGAAGTTCACAACAAATATGTAAACACAATAACTAGACAGAATCCTCATAAGCTGGTTGAAGTAAGAGCAGTCATAACCAGAAGCAATGCTCTTTAACCAAATATTGACTGGTAGTCTGAAAAATGATAGGATTTACATCATCTTTAGGGAGGCGATTTCATACCAGATGCCACCACAGAGAAGGCCTGGTCCCTGATCGTAGTAACATCCAAAGGAGCCTTGTACAAAACAGACCCATTGGTCTGTCTAGCACACCTTTATCTTGACTGGCAGTGGCTCTTTCCCAGGTCTTTCCCATTCCCTGGACCCAACTTGTATTCCCTGCAGCCCCACAGCAGCTTCAGGGAATGGCTTCTTTAAGAGAGAGAGAGAGAGAGAGAGAGAGAGAGAGAGAGAGAGAGAGAGAGAGAGAGAGAGACCAAACAGGTTTGGAAGGTGCCGCAGGAGGAGTGAGGGCTCATGCCTCCCACTCCAAGTCATTTTCCCGTACGAAAACCTTGCTGGCGGTGGAGTTATTTCCCCAATCTTGCAGCTCCACATGGAGTATCTATGCATTAGTTTGTCCTTGAGATCTAGGAGACTTTCAGCATGCAAGACATGTGCTCTACCAATGAGCCTATGGCTCCTGCCAAGTTATCACTGAGTTCCCAAGAAGTACACCTGCTTCCTACCTTTCTGTGTTGTGGCTTGCAAAGGCACTTGATGATTGACAAGTTATTTACCCATATGAATCCTTAAAGAGCTTCTTTGTACGTGCCCAAGTCCTTGTGTTCGTTGAACGAAAACATGAGGACACTGAAGCAGATGTTCAACAGGAGTTTTGTGTCTCCCAGACTCACATGTGCCCTTTTCTCCCTGACAGCCAAACGGGCCTCGCACTGTCAGACCACTCGTCCAGATAGCCCAGCAGCAGCTTTCCAGGATTTCAGACAAAGAAAGATCTTTCCCAGAGACATTTTAAGTGGAATTACTGAGGTTTGAACCTAGGTCCTTATGCCCATATTGTACCAGGGCCCCGGCACCTAGCTGCTGAAAACAGGGCTTTCCCAAAGCAAAGACTCTGAAACAGATAAGACTAAAATGTAAGGTTGAATTTGGTAGGGAGGGCAGCATGATATAGTGCCATCTTGTCAGATCTCGGAAACGAAGCCAGATCGATTCTTGGATGGGAGACCATCAAGGAAAACTCTGGAGAGGAAGGCCAGGGCAAACCACCTCTGCTTCTCACTAGCCTTAAAAGCCCTTTGCTGGGGTTGCCATAATTTGATTGTAACTTGAGAGCCCTGGTGTAACTAAAACTGAGTTTAATCTCTTGTGTTTACTAAACGACAGCCTGTGAAAACCGGCTCGACAAAAGTCTTACAACGTTTCCTGGGAATGCAAGTTGCCAGGAGGAATATTTAAAGCAGTGCTGTTGCATATCGCCATTTCCCGAATGTAAAAGGCTTAGTACGCTGCAGCGAGCTCTGACTCATGAAATGCTGGAATAAATGTTGTTAATCTTTAAGATACACTGGACTTCTATTTTCTTTTAAAACAGGGAGGCAGTCCAGTGGAGGGTGCGCCCGTGTGAGCCCCTGATACAAGGCTTCAGTGTGGGACTCGTTTCGATGGGGCTCGAACAGAAGAATTTCCCAGTGATTATGCTTTAGGCTTTTGGGCGGATCTAAGCACATTTAGTGAATAGCATTTTTTTTAAAAAATGAAACTGATGAGACAGTCAGGGTCCCTTTTACAACGCTCTATCACTTAACATGAAACTCACTGCCACAGGAAGTGGTGGCAGCTACAAGCATAGAAAGCTTCAAAAGGGGATTGGATAAACATATGGAGCAGAGGATCATCTGTGGCTGTTAGCCACAAGGTAAAGATGGAACACTCCGTCTGGGGCAGGTGATGCTCTGTCTTCTTGGTGCTCGGGGGGGGGGACGACAACAGTTGGAAGGCTTCTGGAGTTCTGCCCCTGCTGGTGGACCTGTGTGACACAGAGTGTTGGACTGAATGGGCCATTGGCCTGATCCAACATGACTTCTCCTATGAGACGCAGGAGCGGCCTTGGATGCCTTCCTGAATCCTGTTGATTCTGTTTCATTGACCAGTTTCGTGAGTTTATAGCTGAGTTTCCCACCCCTAGACTCCAGGCAGGGGAGTGTATTGGCTCTGTTCGGGATGGGGGAAAGATTATTTCTCTGGCTGGCCCAGGCTAGCCCGATCTCATCAGACCTCAGAAGCTAAGCCCTGGATAGTACTTGGATGGGAGACCACCGAGGAATTCCATGATGGCTACGCGGAGGCAGGCAACGGGCAAACCACCTCTGTTCGTCTCTCGCCTTGAAAATCCCAAGGGGCTGCCATAAATTGGCTGCAACTTGACAGCACTTTCCACCACTGATGCTTATCAAAAAGACAGATTAAATCCAATCAGCCTGTCTCTAGAGCCTTAAAATAGCTACCAAGGTGTTTTCTGATGCCTGGTGGTGTGTATGTGGGCGCACGTGCGGGGTCTGAAGGGAGGAGAGAGCTTTGACGATTCCCGAGCCAGAGAGCCGACCACTATCTCTGTGTCCCAAAAAATCTGCTCTCTTCGGGTGCTTCCACAAAGGTGAGGGCTCTCTCCGCCCGGCTCATGTCCTTGCCGTGGATGCAGAGGCATTCTCAACAGGAGTGGAGCATCCGTATGGCAGTTTCCCGGATGTTTCCCTTGCCTCTGACCCTCTGGGGCAAGAACTCTGCAAACAGCTCCGAAGATGGGCAAATTATTCTTTCCCCCTCCCCCAGCCATTTTGGCCTGGGAAAACAGCACAGTGGCCGGGAGGGAGGAGCTGTAGCAACATGCGAATTATCCATTCTGTTTAGAAGCCTTCTCATGGTCTTGTGGGGTGGGAGGTAGCAGCTCCAACGGACGGGGGTGGGTGGGGGGGAGGAAAGTGGCATTGATGTGGGTGGGACCTGAAAAAATTATGCACTTTCCTGTCCATGCTGTGCAATGCAAACATGCTTTAGTGGCAATCTTTTTTTAGGGGGGAGGGTATTTCTTTTTTAAAAACTCACCAGTTTGTCCTAAAGCAGGCTCATGAGAGACAGCAGTATAGCACAGAGTAGAGAGGACAGCAACCAAGATGGTGAGGGGCTTGGCGCACCTTCCCTGTGTGGAGAGGATGAAGAGCCCGGGACTTTTCAGTTTAGAAAAGAGGTTTATATAATTATGCATGGCGTGTAGAGAGTTGGCAAAGAAAACTTTTCTCCTTCTCTCCAAATAATAGAAGAAGAAGAGATTGTATTTATACCCTGCCCTTCACTACCCAAAGGAGTTTCAGACACAGATGCTGATCTTGACACGGAGAGTACTCCATCTTTCTTTGTTATACTTCTGAGGATGCCAGTCACAGCTGCTGGTGAAACGTCAGGTGCTACAATGCCAAGACCACGGCCATACAGCCCAGAAAATCTACAACAACTAAAGTTTCAGAGTGGCTTACAATCTCCTTTCCCTTCCTCTCCCCACAACAGAGGGGCTGAGGGAGCTCTTCTGAAACAACTTGTAACTGACCCAAGGTCTCACCAGCAGCTGCATGTGGAAGAGTAGGGAATCAAACCCCGTTCTCGCAGATTAGAGTCCACGCTCCTGACTACGACACCAAAGTGGCTCTCTCAACTAGAACTTGAAGGCATCCAACGAAGCTGATGTGAAGTAGATTCGGGATGGACGAAAGGAAATGCTTTACACAGATTAAAACGCCAGAGGATGTGGTGATGGCCACAGGAAGAAACAGCTTTAAAAGGGTATTAGATGTATTCATGGAGGATAAGTCTATCAGTGACTGCTAGCCATGGATGACTGAGGGGAACCTCCACATTCACAGGCACTAATCCTCTGAATCCCAGTGCCAGGAGGCAACACCATGGGAAGGCCTCAGCCCCTATGCCCTGTTTTTGGCCCTCCAGAGGAACTGGTTGGCCACTGTGTGAGGCAGGATGCTGGATGAGATGGACTATTGGTCTGATCCTGCAGGGCTTCTCTTATGTTCTTAAAGCAGCGAGGAGAGGGGAGCTGAAAGGTACACAAAAGCACAACAGCGTTGTGCAGACTACTCCTGTTTTGGAGCCACATTTGAGCAAAAACAGTCATGGGGAAGCAGCCCTTGAGCCATTGCTGTGATCCCCTATTGGTTGCACCATAACTGCAGAGGCCAGGGAGTAGCTTCATCAAAGACTGGGTCATTTAGATAACCTTTGTCCATTGATGGCAGTAAGTTGTGTTGTTGTTTTTTTTTGGGGGGGGGGGAGGTGACCCTTTTCATAGCTGTAATCTGAAGGCCAAACTACACATTACATCTTCTGATGAGTTGTGTCCAGATTCCCTGTGTCCCTGCAATCATACAACAGCTGTGGAGAAAGGCATTTTAAAGTTTCCAGGAGCCCTACCTAGAATGGCTGGATAGGGGGAGTAATTGCCTGTCTTTTGAGCTGTCTGTGGAGCATTCTGTGCAAAAGAGCCAGTGTGGTGTAGTGGTTAAGTGTGTGGACTCTAACCTGGGAGAACCGGGTTTGAATCCCCACTTCTCCACATGCAGCTGCTGGTGTGACCTTGGGTCAGTAACAAGTTCTCTCAGAGCTGTTCTCTCAAGGACAGTTCTCAAAAGAGCTTTCTCAGCCCTGCCTATCTCACAGGGTGTCTGTTGTGGGGAGGGGAAGGGAAAGGAGTTGAGACTCCTTTGGGTAATGAAGGGCGGGGTATAAATCCAATCTCTTCTTCTTCAAAAAAAATCGCATGCTTGAATGTCACCCCATGTGTTAAAAAAAAGGTTATTTTCAAATAGGAAATGATCAGGCCAAGGAAATTACTGGGCTGCTGGAGCCTTTCTCCCTGATGTGCTAGCTGTCCGTTTGCAGGAAGTCTTACATGGGGGTGCCGCCCTGAAAAATTATCTCCGTGCCTGCAGATAGAAATAGTATATTCTTCTCAGGACTCTACCGCCTCATTCTGCAAAATGGGTAGATTCAGCCTGACCTTAAGGGAGGGGAAAGAAAGAACTCTACAAGGTCAGCATCATGACTTGTGACAATTATCATTCCTCTCCCCCCCACCTCCAGCCAAATATCTAGAGTGGCAACAACTATTTCAAAGCATGGAGGGGGTTGCAGCAGCAACAGGGTCTCCCTGAGTTTGTCGGCTGTTTTCCCAGCATGCATACTGAGCGCTTCTTCCAGGAAAAAGGTAAGAGTCCATTAACACCTTAAAGACTAACAAAATTTGTAGTAGTGTATGAGCTTCTGGGAGTCACTGCTCACTTCTTCAGACCTGAGCAAGCCGTGAGTCACGAAAGCTCCTACCCCGCCATAACTTTTGTTAGCCTTTAAGTTGCTCCTGTAGTCTTGCTCTTTGCTGCTGCTACAGAGAGACTAACATGGCCACCCATCTTGATCTGTCTTCCAGGACGTGGGAGAAACGACCCGAATGGGCAGGTCTCAGCTGGACCCGTCCTTCTCCGGGTTCCCTGCTGAGCTGGCAGCCCGGTCACAACCCAGTGACCTCAGTGGAGCCTCCGCATCCGCAGCTTCCCACACGCCGCTGCCTGAAGGCTGCTGTAAATATTTACTCAGACTGCAGCCACTTCTCCCCACATCCCTCCTGAGTCACTTTCCCTGGTTGCCTCCTTGGCTTTTGCCATCTGTTGGTTTCTGAATGTTACTCTGCACTTCGGGGCAAACCCCAGATGTTCTCCTTCCTTCCAAAGGCCAAGCAATAAGTGGCCTCTTTTGTTTCTAGAATGTGCAGCCCAAGTCCCCCCCCCTCCCCGCTGTGCCTCCAAGCTTAACCCCAGAGACGGTCAACACGGAGGACAAGGGCTGCCACCCTCCAGACAGAGATCAGTTCCCCTGGAGAAAATGGCCTCTTTGGAAGGTGGACTCTATGGCATTATAGCCCGTTGAAGTCCCTCCCCTCCCCAAACACCACCCACCTCAGGCTTCACCCCCCCAGGCTCCACCCCCCAAATCTTCAGGTGTTTCCCAACCCGGAGCTGGCTACCCTACTGAGGGTTTATCCTGCACCATCAGAAAAGGCTTGAATTCTTCTGGGATTATACCAGTTGAGACTGCGCACGAGAGAGAAAATAAAGTCTCCCTGCATGGAGAAAAATAGCATCTCAGAGAAAAAGTTAGCCTAGAATGAAATCAGGAAAACAAAAATGCTTCATGAATTCACACAAGGCAAAATTCAAATTTAATTATTTAGGCCTTTGAACCCTTTCAAATATTGTCTGTGAAATTTTTATGCCTAAAATACTTTATTTGTTAAGATATAACACTCCTTATGGAGGAAAATTTAAAAGCCATAATTAGTGTTGGTGTTATTTTGAATTCATTTGCTTGATACATTCAGTGCATTTTACGCCTTTCTAAAAATAAAACTCCAAAATTCTACATAGTTAGTAAACAAAATTAAGAGTGGAAGAGCAAATGTTCATGATTTCATTACCAAATTTCAGCTAAGATAATGCATTTAGTATTATTCTTTTTATTGCGTACAGCAGCATCAATGTAGAAACTGCTTTAGATTGTAACATAAACATAAGAGGCAAGTCCCAAGGAGTGTGCATACTACATTTCTGCAGTGCTACTGCTGCAGCTGGCCAGGAGGAAGTACTGCAGGCTGGGGTCTGAGGTGGGCTGGCTGAACCAGGAAATTCTGCAGGTGACAGAAGAGACCAACACTGGTTCACCTGGCCTTATAAACCCCCAGAGTCTACCTTGAGTTTTCACTTTGAAACAGTTTGTCTCTGGAGCAAGAACAGAGCCATTGACTGCCTGCCATCCTTGCCCGCCCTGTACATGTATTGCCTTGCCCATGGTCTGTGCCGTTACAACTTGCTACCCGATTCTCCTTTGCCCGCACCTTCAGCCTGCCAGCCCTGACATGTCGGCGCAGAGGGTGGTGTTGAAGGGCTCCTGCTTTAGGCAGGTTTCCAGTGGAATACAGAAAAAAAAAACAGGTCTTAATTTTAGGGTTGAGTCCACGGGCAGAACGATCACACGATTGTTCTGCACAGCAAGCTTGGCATATGGTCATGCAGGCACCATGGTCACAGGGCACACTGCTGCTGCTGCTGGATAGAGTCTAGGATAGGGTTGCCAGGTCCCCCCAGCCACTGGTGGGGAATGGGGGGTAGGGCTGCTAGATCCAGATTGGGAAACCCCTGGAGGTTTGGGAGCGGAGCCTGGGGAGGACAGTGGGGTACAGTGCCATGGAGTCCACCCTCCACAGCATCCATTTTCTTCAGGGGAACTGATCTCTGGAGATGAGGTGTAGTTCTGGGGGATCCCCAGGTCCCATCTGGAGGCTGGCATCCCTAGTCTAGGGCTGGGGAGGCCCCATCTCTTCTCAGCCCTGAAGCGAACTGGGTGAACCGTGGGCCCATCATTCTCTTTCCGCCAACCCACCCCAACTCATAGGTTTGCTGAGAAGGTAAAACAGAATGTCTGTCCCACCGTGAATTCCTTTGAGGAAGGGAAGGGCATCTATTTGATCCATGAGAGCTCCTAAAGCTCAGCGGCTGCTCCCGGGCCCTCGGCAGCTGCTTCTGCTCCTCCGTAAACGATGCCCGTAAACGATGCTGTCCCTCCGGCAATGCTAATTCCCGAACCGGGTTCCCATGCTCGAATCCTCCCCTTCCCCAAGATGCAGCCGCCTCTGGGGTGGAGCATAGGTTTAGATCCTTGACTTCACTGAGATGTAGGTGCCTCCAGGGCAGGGCAAACCGGCCCGTGTTTACACCCACGCCAGCCGTTGCATGAAGGGAGCAATTTTGATGCATGCATTCGAAATGAGCAGCGGAGTTGAAAGGGGTTAGGATTTTAATTACCTGAGCTGGATGAAATCCAGGGCACCGGGAGCAGAAATACCAGCTCTGCCAAAAAAACTGGCAGATTTCTTTCTTTTTTTTTAATTATTACAGCGCGGTTGCTGTCCCCGGGTCCCACTCCACGTCCCGCCTCCCCATCTTGCTGCTGTGGTAGCCCTGGCATCCCAGTATAGCCCCACAGTTTGCTACCTTGAATTGGGGCACGGGGTGTGGGGATGTAGAGGCTCAGGAGCCAAGCAGCCTTTCCGCTGCAGTCCCCCAAGTTTCAAGGACATTTCCAGCCCGTCTGCCGTAGCAGCTGGTTGTGAGAAGGGGAGTTTAAGGGGAAGATTTATGAGACAAGTTAAAATTTAATTTGGGTGGCAGGGCTCATGTGGTTACGATGCTCCTGAATAAGATTAATTGCTCCTTTTCTCTCTGAGCAGTTTATATTCAAAAACGCCCCCCCCCCCCAGCATCCGGGAAAGGGAAGTTCAGGGAGGGGGCGGTAACGGCACAGGAAGTGACATCTTTTTGAGTAGTCGTCAAGTGGGGGCACTTAAAAGCCATATAGACTTGAAGATGGTTTCAGAGGGCAGCCGTGTCGATCTGCAGCAGAGCAGCAGATTCAGGTCCAGGAGCACCTTAGAATCCAACAAGATTTTGGGGGCACCAGCTTTTGAGACTCAAAGCTCCCTTAGTTGTATCGGAGGAAGGGAGTCTTGACTCAGAAACTTAGACTTCAAAAATTTTGTTGGTCTCTAAGGGGCTACTGGACTTCAGTCTAGTTGACTTGGACTGAAATTGTATGGGATTTCATCACCGTATCCTGTTCCAAATTGAAACGTACTAGATAATCTGAACCTGCAAAAAAGAAGTTTGAGAAGAAGAAGAAGAAATTGGATTTATACTCCACCCTTCACTACCTGAAGGTGTCTCAGAGCAGCTTACAATCCCTTCCCCTTCCCCTCCCCACAACAGGCAGCCTGTGAGGCAGGTGGGGCTGAGAGAGCTCTCTCAAGAACTGCCCTTGAGAGAACAGCTCTGAAAGAGCTTGTGACTGACCCAAGGTCACACCAGCAGCTGCATGTGGAGGAGTGGGGAATCAAACCTGGTTTTCCCAGTTTAGAGCCCGTGCTCTTAACCACTACACCAAACTCGCTCTCCCCCTCATTGACACCTTGCCCCATGGTGTGCCAACAACCCAAGTCACTTGTGTCACATCAGCAGCATAAGGCCTGATCTCAGTTTGACACTGGTGAAGCGAACCACTTGTCTGTGGTATCTGCAGTGGCACCAGCGTCTAGTGTAAACCGGGATGCTTTGCAGGGTTAGGGTTTCCGTAGCAAAATCCCAGGGGACAGCGCTCTTGACTTTCTAGTGTCGTGTTTGAATCCAAAGGAACGACATAACCCATTCACATTTACAGAAGCTTCCTTCCTTGCTTGGCCTGAAAGGCCCGGGGAAGCAGAAGGCGAGTGCGCCTATTTGTAAGCTGTGGGTATTCTCAGGCAGTGCTGCTTCACACAACACATAATTCAAGGCCACTTTTGTTGCGGCAACGGCCACTAGTTTTTAAGTAGGGCTTAGAGGGGAACCTGGATGATCTGGACAGCTCTTGGAAGATAAGGAGGGTCGGCCCTGGTCAGTGTTTGGAAGGGAGACCACCAAGGAAATCCAGGGTAGCTATGCAGAGGAAGGCAGGGGCAGACCCCCTCTGAACATCTCTTGCCTTACCCCCCCGGTCACCATAAGTCAGCTGTGACCTGACGGCAGAAGGGGGAGGACCAAGCTGCCTGAACAGACCTGACTAGGCCTGATCTCATCAAAGCTTGGCAGCTAAGCAGAGTTGGCCGTGGTTACTACTTGGATGGGAGACCAGACAACCAAGGTAACCTGGGGGTTGTTATGTGGCAGTGGCAAAACAACCTCTGCCCGACTCTTGCCTTGAAAACTCCATCATCCCAGGGTTGTTGAGAGTTAGTTGTGACTTGGAGGCACAGAGATGATGATGACATTATTATTATTATTATTATTATTATTATTATTATTATTATTATCACCACCACCACCATAGCCTTTTATGTTTACGTTCTGCTTAGATTGTAAGCTGCCCTGAGTTCCGTGAGATAGAAAGGCGGGTAATAAACATTTTAAATAAAAGAAAAGAGACTGCGTGGCAGAGGGGGAAGCGTAGCAATGGCTAGGGATGGTGAGAACTTCACAGTGAACATGTTTGGCAGGCAAATGTACCATTTTCCGCAGCTGCAATCGTTGGGGTGCTGAGCCTTCAATCTTCTTGTCTTACCACTCAAACGATGTGCTTAGCACCTTTCTGGCTGCACAGTAGCTGTGACGGTGGCGTTTCATTTCCTCCTGCCTTACTGCTGCTTGGGGGGTAACTTACAGGTACCTGTTTTTTTCCCTAGTGGGGGTAAATACCATTCAGGAGTAGTTTCCCCCCTCCAGCCGGAAGATGACAGGGAAGGAAATGGATTCAGGTGGGGTAGCCGTGTCGCTCTGAAGCAACAGAACAAAGTTTGAGTCCGGTGGTACCTTTAAGACCAGCAAAGTTTTATTCACGGTATAAGCTTCTGTGTGCGTGCAGACTGCATCAGACTGCTATCTGAAGAAGTGTGCGTCCACATGAAAGCTTATACCTTGAATAAAACTGGGAAGGAAATGGTTACGGTATCCCTCTCTTCCCACACTATTCTCCTCCTTGATAAAACAACCCAGGTGGCTGCATTTGCAAAAGAAAAGCCATTTACTATACTATACTTCACTATATTTACAGTTTTTAAGAATTGCCATTGTATTAACAGATGTTATACTTTTATACTATGCTGTTGGAATTTTATTCTGTTTCTATGTAAGCCGCCCTGAGCCGGCCTCGGCCGGGAGGGCGGGGTAAAAATCTAATAAATAAATAAAATTTAAAATAAACACAGAAAAACATATAGTTAATATGTAGCTGGATGTGGAATGGTATGATATAGACCAATCTCAACAGGTCTTGGAAGCTAAGCAGGGTCGATACTTGGATGGGAGACCACCAAGGAAGACTCTGCAGAGGAAGGCCATGGCAAACCACCTCTGCTTCTCCCTTGTCTTGAAAGGTCCATGCTGGGGTAATTAGGTCCTGGAAGCTAAGCGAGGTCAGTATTTGGATGGAAGACCACCAAGGAAGCCTCTGCATAGGAAGGCAGTGGCAAACCACCTCTGCTTAATCACTTACCTTGAAAGCCCCATGCTGGGGTCCAGGGCCGGCTCGAGGTGGTTCTGTGCCCTAGGCAGGCGCAGATGCCAACCTCCCGGTGGGGCCTGGAGACCCTTTTGCCTGCGTCCCACCAGGGTGCTCTTTGCTGGCGGTGCCGGCCGCCACCCCCGCCTCTCTCCCCCCCAAGGGGGAGGGGGAGGGTGGGCAAGCTCCTGCGCCCTGCTGGGGCACTCTTCACTAGTGGCAGCAGTGGAGAGGCGGCAGTGGCTGGCAGTGGTGGCGGGGGGCATTTCGTGGAGGGGTAGGGTGCAGTTTGGCGCCCCTGCGGGCCAGTGTACCCTAGGCGAGCCGGCCCTGCTGGGGTCATTATATCCTGGAAGCTAAGCAGTGTCAGTACTTGGATGGGAGACCACCAAGGAAGACTCTGCAGAGGAAGGCCATGGCAAACCGCCTCTGCTTAATCACTTCCCTTGAAAGCTCCTTGCTGGAGTCGCCATAAGTTGGTTGCGACTTGACGGAATGTACATATATGCACTTGAGCCTTTAAGAATGAAAAGGACATGATTGGGAGGATGTGATTGGTGGGGGAGGAAAGAGGAAAAATGGGCTGCGTAATACGTGCTGCTCCAAATCAGGTCTTTCCCACGCCCGTTGTGCCACCCGTGTGGGAAAATACACGGTGATGGATTCACGTGTCTCCCCCCCCATGAGTGTTCCTGGACGCTGACTCTTTTGCTTGGGACCTGGGCTCTCCCCAGCTGCCCTCCTGTTTGTTTTTTGTTTTAAACACTTGATGGATTCTGCATCTGCCGCCCTCAGCGCATCCCCAGCCTCTTCTCTCCCTCTCCTCTTTGTTGACTGCCAGCCCCGCAACACTCCCCACGCTGTGCTTTGTTGTCCCTTCTCCCAGGTCTCAACCGCAAACATCTTCAGTCCCCTGGACAGATGCCACTTGGGTCAGGGCTTGGGGGCGACACTCGGTGCTCTTCCCCTGCCCCCCGGCTAGTTAATTTTCCCGCAGGCCTCCGTCCGAGCAGTTCTGAATCAC
Source organism: Gekko gecko (assembly GCA_029375565.1). Taxonomy (NCBI): domain Eukaryota; kingdom Metazoa; phylum Chordata; class Lepidosauria; order Squamata; family Gekkonidae; genus Gekko; species Gekko gecko. The sequence continues at coordinate 19,195,132 of JAPDNY010000001.1, read as the reverse complement.
AAAACCAAATGTGCTCCTGGGCTCCTTCTGAGGCCATCAATCTCACTTAGGTTGCCAGTGTACACCGCTCCCTGCAGGAACTCTCTAACTGGGATTGCCCTCCTATTAATCTAGCGCCATCCCAGCTTCCCTCCGCATTAGGCTCCTGCCAGTTAGCCTGATAAAAATACTTAGTGTCTGAGTTAACACCAGCAAGCCAGATGCTCGGTGGATAGAAATGAGCCGTGCTCGCGAACATTCCCCTTCCCCGGCTTGAGAATCCTGGTCTTGCCTGCCTCCGGGTAATACAAGCACAAGTTTCAATGTCAGCTGCAGTCTGTGATATCCCAGACCAACGCCCCATCTAAGCTGTAGAGTCTTGTGAGCAAAAATTCTACTTTGTGAGCTACTGGCATTTGGCTATGTGTATAAATTAGTTTGCTGAGCTAAGTTTCCTGAGCTAAGACAAAAACGTGAGAGCCGGAGGCTAAAAAACTGTGAGATAGCTCACAGTAACTCAGCTTAGAGGGAACACTGTCCCAGACTGCTTTGGGCTGGTTGATGGTAAGACCGGGAAAGCTCAAAATTGTCCGCTTTCCCATTGGTTTCTGGGCCCAATTCACTGCTTGTTTGTTTGCTTCATTTATACCCTACTTCTCTCCCCATCAAGGACACAAAGTGGCTTATGCCATTCTTTGCTCCTCCATTTTATCCTGAAGATGGTTTTGGTTCAGGGGGCATTTCTGTGAATTCTGAAACTGACTCGTGGTCATTTCTCTCTCTGGATGCCTTTTTGTTTGGGGTTTTTGATACTCTTGCTGATGATAAAGGGTTCATTTTTCTTTGCTAAATAATTGTTTTTGATACTCTAGCTGATTATAATTCTTTGCTAAATAATTGTGACAACTAATATGCTTGATATCTTTTTGAAAATTATGAGCACCTTTTGGGGGCCAGTTCTGTCCAAAAAGCAGCTTCTAAATAACTGAAATTATTCATTTTTCATTTACATTGCTTATCATCCGCCTTTCTCACAGGCCCTCAAGGTGGATTACACATAGTGAGTCAGTACGATCAGCGTAGAACAGGTGGTTAGCCTGGACTGTATGGACTGGTAGCTTCCATTTCATTGTACCTGAGGAAGTGTTCATGCACACAAAAGCCCCTACCTTGACTAAATCTTTGTTGGTCTTAAAGGTGCCACTGGACTCAGTACTGTCAACAAAATGGGACACTCAATAAACATTACTTTAGGACCTCAGAAGTCTGGAGCCACCAGAAAATAACCGAAGCATAGCATAAGCATTAACAGGACACGTTAAGCTGTACAAAAAATTACATAATAGGATGCTTCTTACAGTAAGCTACGCACAGCAGTATAGACCACAGCCCTTAATCTTTATCCAAGTACGTTTGCAAACCATTTTGTGCAGCGCAGCCCTGTTACCCGAGCAGAAAAGCCCTTTAGAATTGTTCAGTTTCGCACCGTTTGCAGAAAGCCAGGAGAATGGGAGCTTCCCTGACCTCCTCGGGCAGGCTTTTGAAGGCCGGTTCTGTCCAAAAAAGCATCTTCTAAATAAATTAAACGAATGTGATGTTGGGCAGGGTCAGCACTGCGGGCTTCAAGATTGGGATCTTCACCCCCCCAAGAAGCCTGCTGATCTGTCTGAACTGGACACTTTTGGCTGAGCTTTTAGGGAAGAGCCTGTCATTAAGACAGGAGAAGTAGCGTGCCTCAGGCAGCCGAATCGGGGCTGAGCAAAATTGTTTCGTGGTCCGTTTTATCACTGGGGACTGCCGTGCGGGCTTTCTGGTTCATGCACTCAAACGTCTCAGGCTGTCTCTGTGGGCTAGATGGATCTATCGTTTTCGTTCTAGAAGTCACATGGACACATCACAGAAGAAAACAGGCAATATTTATCTGATCAGCCTGCAACATTTGCCTTTGGATGTAAAAATAAGGTTTACAGGCAGGGGAGGAGGAGACGCGTCAGACAGGAACACTGCGTGCAGCATCCTTTCTTTCCAAACCAGACCATGGTTACCCGACATAAGATCACAGTGGGGCCTTACAGCAAAATAACTGCAACACTCTAACTGTCCCACTTCCGTAAAAAAAACAACACACAGCCTAGTGGTTCTTCACTAGTAATCAATGAAACAGAGAGAGGAGAAAGCTTTTTCCGCTCTTCACCGGCCCCTCCTGCAGGCAGTCAGAATCAAAATGGGCCACAGCTCAGCGGTAGAGTACATGTTTTCCATGCAGAAAGGTTTAATCCCTGGCATCTCCAGCTACAATGACCTCAAGCAGTAGCGCTGGGAAAGACCCGGTTCCGCCAGAGGAGAGTCAAAATTATGCAGGTGGTTTGACAGGGAATGAGGGAACATAAGTAGAGCCTGCTGGGTCAGGCCAGTGGTCCATCCAGTCCAGCATATTGTTTCATGCAGTGGCCTCAAACAATAGCCCTGGAGGGCCAAACAAAAAGAACAGAGAAGCCAAGGCCTTCCCCGACATTGCCTCCTAGTACTGGGTTTCAGAGGTTTACTGCCTCTGAATGTGAAGTTTCCCTTTACTCACCATGGCTAGTAGCCACTGATGGACCTGTCCGCTATGAATCTGTCTGACCCCCTTTTAAAGCTGTCTGTGTTTGTGACCATTACTGCACCCACTGGCAATGAATTTCACGGTTTAATTACTCACTGAGTAAAGAAGTATGCCCCTTTGTCTGCCCTGAACATATCTCCCAGCAAGTTTGCTGAATGCTCCCGAGTTCTAGTATTTTGGGAAGGTGAGAAGTAGCATCCTCTATCTACTTTTGCTACTCCATATATAATTTTATAAACCTCTATTATGCCACCCCCCCGCATTCTTTTTTCTAGACTGAAAAGTCCCAGAATCTCCAGCCTTTCCTTATAGGAAAGGTGCTTCAGTCCCCTAATCACCTTGGTTGCCCTCTTCTATATGTTTCCCAGCTTTGCAATGTCCTTTTTGAGATACAGTGACCGAACAACACATGGTATTCCAAATGAGGCTGCACAGTACAATATTGGCTGTTTTATTTTCAGTCCCTTTCCTAATAATCTCCGAGATGACGTTTTCATTTTTTTCACCACTGGCACTCACTGAGTCGACGTTTTCATTGAGCTAGCTACTACAACCCCAAAATCTCTTTCACTCTCAGGGTCAGCCAGTTCACAACCCATCAGCATATATTCAGATTTTCGATGCTCCCTCTAAGCTGTGGAGTCCTGTGAGCAAAAATTCTACTTTATGAACGACTGGCATTAAAGCTGTGAGCAAATGATTTGGCTACTGCATAAATGAGTTTGCTCTGGAGCCATCCTTCCTGAGCGAAGACAATAATGTGTGAGCCAGAGGCTAAAAAACTGTGAGCTAGGTCATACTAACAAAGCTTAGAGGGAACTCTGCCATGCATCACCTTAGACTTACCAACACCAATGTTCATTTGCTGTGATGTTGCCCACTCTTCCCTGTTTAGAGAGACCCTCCTGGAACTCTTCACAATCCACTTAGGTTTCCACAATCCTGAATAATTTAGTATCATCTGCAAACTTGGCTGCTACACTGCACGCCCTCTATTTCAAATCATTTATCAGCAAATTAAAAAGCACTGGTCCCAGTACTGATCCTTGTGGGACCTCACTGCTCACTTCCCTCCAGTGTGAGAACTGTCCATCTATTTCTACTCTCTGCTTCCTGCCGTTAACCAGTCTTTAACCCATAAGAGGACCCATCCTCTTCCCCCAGGATTCATAAGCCTTCTCTGGAGTCTTTGGTGACTGAGGGACCTTGTCAAAAGCCTTTGGGAAGTCCAAGTTTATAATATCTACTGGACCACCCCTGTCTACATGCCTGTTAAGGTAAAGGTAAAGGTTCCCTTGCTTGAAAGCCAGTCGAATCCGACTCTAGGGTTGCGGTGCTTATCTCCGTTTCAAAGCCGAAGAGCCAGTGCTGTCCGAAGACGTTTCCGTGGTCATGTGGCTGGCATGACTAAACACCAAGGTGCACAGAACGCTGTTACCTTCCCACCGAAGTGGCAATGCCTGTTAACCTGCTCCAAAAGGTTGGTGAGGCAGGGATCTTCTTTGCAGAATCAGTGCTGATTTCCCCCCAGCAGGCTTTGTTCCTCAATGTTCTTAAAAATTCTGTCTTTAATAAAACTTTCTCCTAATCTACCTAGAAAAGATGTTAGGCTAACTGGCTTGTAATTCCCTGGATCCTCTCTGGACTCAGGGGCAGGTGATTCCATAGCTCAGTGCTAGATCACAGAAGGCATCTCCAGTTAAAAGCATCTGGACACCACGCAGAGAAGTATCTCTGCTTGACCTTGGCTGCTGTTGCAGATCAAAGTACACACTATTTCATTCATTCACTCATTCACTCGCTCATTCATTAATTCATGCCCTGCTTTCCTCCCTAGTGCAAATCCAGAGTGCCCTACAGAATCATTCTCGCCTCCCCTGCTTTTATAATCACAACAACCACCCTGTGAGGTAGTTTGGTCTGAGACAGCATGACTGGCCCAGTCACCCAGTGACGTTCCATGGGGCAGAGTGGGGATTCGAACTTGTGTCTCCCAGATCCTAGTCTCAGATGTGTTCAGAATGGGAACCTGGAAGCATCCACTTCACCTCCGGCCTATTACTGGGAGCAGAACTTTGTTCCTATTTTGGAACCAGTCCTGCTGCTGATATTACAGGCCTTTTCTTGTGAATCCCTGGTGGATTCTCATATCCATATTTAGATGCTCGGCGAAGGCATGAGATGATTACCCATCCGTCTATCTGTCTATCTACCTGTCACCATTAATGTGCATGTGTCATCCCCCCCCCGAATAATGCAACTCAAAGGACAGATCCCTGCTTCCAAGACCTTGCAACCTTAATTTAGGCAGGGGTGAGGAAGTCAATAAAAGGGCTTTTGTGTCCAAACCCTTATAGACTTAGTATAAGGCCATTTCTTAAGATAGACACCCCTCCCCCAATCCAGTAAAAAGCCCAAGTTGGAGTTGAATTAGTGGGAGTGACTTGCAAAGAGCTGGTAGAAATGCTTGTTCCCCCACTCCACCCCAGCCCTTCTTCCCTCTCCTGGGGCCTGAGTTTCCCCCTGCTGCTAGGAAATTCTATCCTCTGCTCAGCGCGTCTTTTCCTCCATCTGCCTCGAGAGCATCTCTGCATCTGAAGCACCGCCACTGTGTTTGAAAATGAGCAAGATGTTATGAATCAGCAGGGTTGCATCCGGTTAAATATTGAATGGGTCTCCCCCAGCTTTGCCCTTCCCTCCTGTTTCCCTTCTCGTTTCTAAAGATGCATTTGATGGTGGTGGGGGAAAATAGTTAGTGACAGGGGGAAAAAACCCAGTAGCAGCCACCAACAGAGTCAGCTAATCAAGAGATGTTGCTGTAAAGAGAAGTGCCTCCTGTACGGGAGATATGAGCAGCTTCTAACATTGTTGAGATTCTGCTGTTCCGTTTCTGGGCGTGGGCCCTGATGTAGCTGTTAAGAACATAAGAGAAGCCATGTTGGATCAGGGCAATGGCCCATCCAGTCTAACACTCTGTGTCATGCAGTGGCCGAAACCCAGGTGTATCAGGAGGTCCACCAGCAGAGCCAGAACTCCAGAAACCTTGGACTGGGCTAGGAAAATATATTTAGCAGAAGAAACAAGAGCAAGGAAGAAGGCCAGCCAGAAGGGGAAGGATGTGCAGTAGAGGAAGCCTCCCAACATGGAAATGGTGTTTACCAAAGAATCAATCGTGGACCTGTCCACAGCTGACATTATAGCCCCTGTCTGGTTCAGGGGGTCAGGGTCTGCCAGGGCAGGGTCTCCAGGTTGCTCCAGGATCCTGAATGGGAAGCCTTAAAAGGAATCGGGGCCCTCCACTGTGGTCTCTTGGACAGATGGACACATGAATCTGCCTCGTACTGAATCAGACCACTGGTCCATTGCAGTCAGTAGTATCTACTCGGCTGGCAGCAGCTCTCCAGGGTCTCAGGCAGAGGCCTTTCATATCGCCTCCTACCTGGTCCTTTTAACTGGAGATTCCAGGGATTGAACCGGGGACCTTCTGCATGTGAAGCAGAGGCATTACTACTGAGCCACAGCCCTTCCCCTTCTTAAGAGGTGTCCTTAGACAGTTCAGTAGGCAGCAGAACTCTATGTCTTCTTTGTTACTTCCAGGGCTAGTCCTTGGCTCTACGGAGAGATTCTGAATTTAGCTCAGTTTGCTCCCGGTCCTTCCCTTGCAATCTACGGCCTTCTCGGCAGGGAGCTTTTGCTGCAGCTCAGCTTCTTACCTACATTTTTTTTTTTTGCTCTCCTGATACGCAGTATCATTTGCCAGTCATTTTTTTGAAGGGAAAAACCGGGAGAGCAACGAGGGTCAATGATAGCATATGTAAGGAAGGGGACAGACTGATGCAGTCAGGAAGTCCAGAGGCAGCAAAATCTGTGGCAGAAAAGTCCTGCATGACCTTTTCACTCTCATGACCTTTGCTTATTGGTTGGTCAGAAGTGAACTGTGAGATTCTGAGTCGCTGTGAGATGTGCAGGGCTGTTGTGCGATGCTCACTGTTTGTTGTGCCAAGGGAAGGACCTGGGCCTTCGGAAAGAAGTGCAACTCCTGGCCTGAACTGAGCAAATGTCTGGCCTGGAGTAAGACACTATTGTGACAGAAGAGTAGGAGCTCCAGTGACCCTGATGCCCCTCTTGTAGGGTTCAAGAGGCCAACTGCTTTACAAATCCCCATCCCACCACCGCTTGCTCTGTGCAGATTCATCCCGGGCACTGCTGTCCAATGTGAATTTCAAGGCCCTTCCTGGGCCATCTCCAGAATATATCCAGGTGGATGGATTAGATATGAGCTGTGTCTTCTCGGGAGCTTCCTGCTCTCCTGGCTTTAAGATGGAAGAAATCAGGGTTGCCAACTGACCCACAGGAAACTAGCCTAGCTCACTCTTGTGCCTTTAACAGGCATCAGCAGGTGAAACTTTTATTTATTTGTTTATTTACTTTGTTAATACCTAGGCTTCCCAAATACTTACCTCGTGCTGGTGGGGGACGGATACGTCCTGGCAGGACCATCCCCGGGGGAAGGAAAGACGCGCCGCATGATGCCGTTGCCAGGAAGTGACAGTAGGCAACGCTCTGGCAATGCGTCTGGAAACTCAATGGTACCATCGAGTTTTCAGCCCCATTGCCAGAGCGTCGCCTGGCATCACTTCCTGGCAATGGCATGGTGCGTTACAGGGAGGAATGGTCCGGCCGGGGAGCATGTTTCCCCCGCCCCCACGTGGTAAGTACTTGGGAACCCTATTCCTACCCCCCCTTTTGCCCCAATGGAAACCAAAAGTGGCTTACATTGTTCTCCTCTCCTCCATCATAGCCTCACAACCACCCTGCAAGGTGGGTTCAGCTGAGAGTCTGTGATTTGCCCACTCGGTGACCTTCCGTAGCAGAGTGGGGATTTGAACCTGAGCTTCCCAGCTCCTAGTCCAACACTCTAACCACTACACCACATTGGCATGTTTTCATGGCATGGAGATAACAAATTGTTTGCTCCTGACCACACACAAGCTGCTTGCTTAGGGGACAGGCACAGTGTTGGGATGGAAAAGTGACGACTGTCAATAGGGTTGCCAGTGACAATTGTAGATTGGGTTGGGAAACACCTGGAGATTTTGGGGGTGGAGCTTGTGGCGGGCGGGGTTTAGAAAGGGGAAGGACTTCAATGGGTTATAATGCCATAGAGTCCACCTCTCACAACTGACAATTTATTTCAGTGAGCTGATCTCTGTCACCTGGAAATCAGTTGTAATAACAGATCTTTAGCCACCACCTGGAGGTTGGCAACCCTAACTGTAGGCCACATCTGTCTGTTGCATTTTTGCCCCATTTTTCCCTTTAGGAGCTCAGGATGGGGTACATGTTTCTCCCTTCCCCCGTTTTATCCTCACAACAGCCCTGCGAAGTAGATTAGGCTGAGAGAGAATGATTGATCCAAGGGTATCCCAGTGTGGTTTATGGATGATGGGGATTTACCAGGCAATAGTCAGAAATACCCTGGACACAGAAAGGTCTAGCCTTGTCTTCTGCTTGACATGCCAGTTTTCTAAGCAAGAGGGAATGTATGCAGTTTGGATGGAGAGACTTTCAGTCTTCACCCTCCATCATTCCGCAGATGAAAAGGTCACCTGCCTGTAACCCCCTAATTCTCATAGCAAGAATGCACTTCCTAGGCATCCTCTCTCCCCTCTGCTACATGTTGCTGCGGCCCCTTCTCCACTCGACACATGCTGGATTAATCTATCGTGCAATTGTTTGTCCTCTGTGAACGATCGCCAAGAGGGTGTTTTTGCTCTTTTGGTTAAAGATATATTAGGAAAGCATGATTTCCCTACAATCTGTTATCAGCAGTTCAGAAACATACTTCAGGGTGTGAAACGGCAGACCGCACACGGCAAGGGGCCTTAGCGTTCGTGTGTAAGCATCAGCAAGGATGCACCCTTTGTTGCCATGCAGCCACTTCAGATGGCATTATTAAAGGCTCTTTAATACGACTGTCTTGCTGGACTGCGAAAAGCGTGTGCCAGGGCGGTGGACAGAACTGTGGCCCTAAGTGAAGTTCCCTATGCTGGACTATGGAATGTATGCGGTGGCCAAGGGGGGCCTTGAGCCCAAGTAGTATGCCAAGCCAGATGTGGACCCGGGACTACGGAAGCCTTCTGCCACCGAACTCCTGCATCCACCCCAAGCACTGGGATAAAAATCAGCAGCCCTGACCTCCACGCACACAGAGACAGCAGCAGGTCAGAAAAGAAACTATGCTCTGGTGAAGGACAGATAAAGCCGTTAGGGAACCTCGCCTCCATCACACAGCATCCCCCCTCCCTTGTGTGTTAGCTTCACCTGGGAAATCACACATCCCTCTTCCTCCTGAGCCAGCCTAAAACAAAAGGCTGTGCCCAACTACGGACAATAGCAGCAATCCAGCTTTCCTGTCACCCATCCAGATAACGGTGCTGTCAAGCATCTGATTGTTAACACGAAGCACCAGACCTGCAGCATGATCGGATCTTCTCTTTCTCTCCTTTGTCTCACCTCCTTCCCCCAGAGGTATCACTCCCTGCCAAGCGTCAGTTTCAGTTGCCCAGCTATTAATCCCTTTAGGCCACATCCAGAGTTTAAGTTTTTTTAGTACTTCCTGGGAACAGGTGACCACATGAGCCATTGCCTGAGGTCACATTTTAGCTATTTAAGGTGGGTCCTCCCTGAGCTCGCTCTCTTCCTTCTTCCTCTCCTAACCCCACCCTACCTTGCTGGTTCCATTCCCTGCCGGTTTGGAAACAGTTCATGTGTGTTGCTGGCCAGCTCCACTGATTGGAAGTCCAACAGTGGATATCTGTTTCAGTATGGAGAAGGGCAAGTCTAAAACAGACAACTGTTGCAGTCTCTTCAACAGCAGCGGAATATGTTGCAGCTGCACAAGCATGCCAAGAGGCTATCTGGATCTGCCAGTTAATTTGAGACTTAGGACTGGATAGACCTGAACCAGTAACAATCTCTGGTGACAGTCCGGGTGTATAAAAACTGTCATGGACTGAAAAGGTCAACCCATGGTCTAAACATATTGATGTTAAGTATCATCTTCTGAAAGATATGCAGAATCCAGGACTCATTAACATTCAGTATTTACCAACTGAAGAAATGACTGCTGATGCTGTCACAAAACCATTGCCTGGAGACTGCCATTGAAGAAGAAGACAAAGAGGAGGAGGAGGAGATTGGATTTAAACCCTGCCCTTCACTTGGAGTCTCAGGGTGCGGTCATACGCACCAGATTAAGGGTGGGGGGAAGCGAGGCTATTTCCTCCGGAGGAATTTGACGTGCAGTTGCACGATCAAGCCTCCCTTTGAAGCTGCAGGCACAGCCTGTCAGTGTGTGATCAGACGCAATTGTGGGTGAGTCAGGTTTCTTTGTGCTGTTTGTTTCCCATGCGCTTAAACGAAGGATCAGTGAATCGCACCTCCACACTGAGGGCTCCCTATGGAGTTTACGATGATGCGCATCTAGCGAAGGGGAGGAAACAACCACACGGAACTGGGATGGCCTGATCAGACCATCCCAACAGCATGAGAGTGCGCTGGAGCGATCAGACATGGGAAAGCCCATCCATGGCCCATCGCAACCCGTTTCCCCGGTGTCTTTTAACTCTGCTTCTGCAGAGGAACAGAACAGGTTGCTGACGGTTGCAAGGTGCTTCCCAGATGTTGTTATCTGATCGCACCCTTTAAATCTACCTGGCATTCACACCTGTGTCGGGGCTAATTGTGTGTATGATTGCAGCCTCAGAGCGGCTTACAAACTCCTTTCTCTTCCCCTCCCCACCACAGATACCTGTGAAGTAGGTGGGGCTGAGTGACAGAAACTGCTTTTTCAAGGACAGCTCTGACAGAACTGTGGTTTGCCCAAGGTCATCCAGCAGCTGCAAGTGGAGGAGTGGGGAATCAAACCAGGTTCTCCCAGATTAGAGTCTGCGCACTTAACTACTACACCAAACTGGCTCTCACTACAGCAAACTGGCTCTTTCAGAAGATGGTACGTAACATCAATATGTTTAGACTATGGGTTGACCATTGGATGTTTCTAGCAAAGTTAAACATGGTGGAATAGTGCACATGCTGTCAAGAAGCGGTGTTTGAGAAGTGACAGCCTGCTAGTTACTGTAAATACTGCTGAAAGAGTAGTTTAGTCCACTTGTACCCTAGGGGGAGCTGTGGAGCATTCTCTAGTGTTTTGAGTTTATTGAATATTTTTCTCTAGCAGTTCAACCTACCTCTTTTTGTTTCTCCTTCTGCTATGTGTTTGTATGTGTGGTCTGAAGGACTCTCTGTTGCATTAGTGGTAGTCAGTTATTGTCTTTTTGCAAAATCCCATAGCAGTGAATTCATTGAGAGCAAACTCCAAAGCGTGGATCGGATTATTTACTGAACTTTGCCAACAGGGGTTACATTAGCTACCTTCCAGTCCTCAGAAGTGGGGGCAGATTTGAGTGATAGATTGCATATTTTTGTCAGGAGATCCACAAGTTCACATCTGAGTTCGTTCAGAACTCTTGGATGTATGTCATCTGGGCCTAGTGATCTGTCAGTTTTTAATTTGTCCATCAGTCGTAGGAGGACCTCCCCTTTCGTCACTTCAGTCTGACTCAGGTCTTTCAACACCCTTCCTGAAATCAGCAGTTCTGGAGTGGGCAAGCACCTCCCATCTTCTACAGTGAAAACATTCATTCAGCTTCTCTGCCATTTCCCTATCATCCTTTCCCCCCTTGGTCATCTAAGAGCCCCACTACCTCCCTGGCTGCTTTTCTGCTTCTAATGTATTTGAAGAATTTTTTATTGTTGGTCTTAATGCTTTTTGCAATATGTTCCTTATAGTCCTCTTTTGCCTGTCTGATCAGCGACTTTCATTTTATTTGCCAAAGCCTGTGCTCCCTTTTATTTACTCACTCAGATGAGCCTTCCAAAGCTTAAAGGAATCCGTCTTACTTTTTACTGCTTTCATTGCTTTGTTCATTAACCGTGCAGGCCTTTTTAAATATGTGTTTGTACCTTTCCTAACCTGAGGTATACGTTTTATCTGAGCTTCCAGTATTGTAGTTTTAAATAGTCTTCAAGCTTCCCGAAGGGCTTTGACCCTCCTTATCTTTCCTTTCAGTCTCTTCTTCACAAGCTCCCCTCATTTGAGAGAAGTTACCCCTTCTAAAGTTAAATGTGGTTGTGTTGGTCTTTTTGGGCAACTCCCTGTTTACATAAACACTAAACTTAATAGCATCATAGTCACTGCTTCAAACTGGTGCTGTCACATATATGGCTGCGGTCACCCCCCCCCCCAAATAATCCACTTTCAATGCACTTTCCAACTGAATTTTGCCAGTTCACACAGTAAAAATCCAGTTTGAAAGTGAATTATTTAGTGTGTGTGATCGCAGCCTATATCTCTCACCAGGTCTTGAGCATTACTTAGAACCAGGTAATCCTGCCTGGTAGGCTGAGTGATCTAGAAGGTTCAGTGACCAGGTAGTGAACCTCCCCCCCCTCGGTAGGTTCAGTGATCATCTGCTCCATGGCACAGTCATTCAGAGTATCTAGAAACCCAATCTCTTTCTCCTGACTTGAACACGTAATGCTATAGAGCCTCTTAGACCTAATACAGCTGAGGGCTTCGGCATGACAATCTGGCCCTGATCAGGAGTGAATCTGCTAGTGATGCCGTGAACTGGCTTTTCTGGCCCTTCAGCCCTTGGCTTCCCCACCCAGGTTGCTCTCACTACCTGTACAATGACCAGCAAGGTATTTGGTGTGAAACACAGTGCGGGGCCGCTTGCTGATTTGGAGGGTCCGCCTCCACTCCACAAGCCTTGCCCCTCCCCAACCGGTGTGTAAGCTGACAACACAGGAACTGCTAAACCCGAGGAAAAACCTGTATAATCTGGGAGCATCAGCCCTGCCGTCTCCGTTTCATGTGTGGTCGCGATGACAATGGAAGCCGAAGCGCTCGCCTGCCTTTCCCCCGTCTCCCTCCCTTTTCCCTCCCACACCTTCTCTTTGCTGAAGCCCAGACTGAAGGGTGGGTGTTTTAATAAGCATCTATTCTGGAGGGGCTGCAAATCAGAGGCCAGGAAAGCATGCTGGGGGTGGTGGAAAAGGAGGCGGAATAACCAAATTACTCTAAACAGCTTGTTTTGTTTACTGATGCAATTGGATTGATTTTTGTATGATTTTTTTTTATTATTATACCTATATCTGCCTCTCCAGTTGCGTCAATCTGCTTTTTTAAAACATTCTCGGGAGAGGCAACTGTTGTTTGCGTCCTACGAAAATGGCTTCCAGGCCTGCAGATGAGACTGAAATGAGAGGGAGTGAGAGGAAGCAACCCTCCCTTTGTCTTCTGGATAAGACTTACTCCGGAGAATGGCCCTTCCTCCTCTTCCTGTCCTCCCAGGCCTTCCGTGGCTTTGCTCCCTTGTCATCCCCGCCTCACCCATCTCTGCTCCCTTCAAGTCTTTCTTCAAAATCCCCTTTTCCATGAACTCTAAACTCAACCACCACCACCCCAGTCCCTTTCTTCTCCTGAAACTAGGTTGATGTACATGAGTACATAGCATGGTTGCCAACCTTCAGATTGTCAGGCACTTCGGCTAGTCAGTCAAACACCAGGCCTCATAGCAAAGGATAATGTTTATTAAACTGCAATACTAAAGCGCTAGAACATAAGCATTGTTAAGAATGACCTCTACAAAGAGAACATCTAAGGTTATACTCTAAGGGGGGAAAAGCCCCCTCTACCTTCTACCAATAGTGACAGAGCCCGCGCGCGCGAAAGATCAAAAAGGTGCTATGTTACTACATTCCCACAAAGCCATAATTCCCAGGCCTAGCTGTTGCCTTAAGAAACCGAAAGGAGACATACAGCCTGGCATTCAAGGCCATTTGGCCTAGGCGAGATGAAGATTGCCCCGTCTCCCAGGCAACCCCGTCACCTCCCCACATACCAGAGAAAATACAGATACATGCATTGACAACTCCCCTCCTCCCCGCACCCCTATGGCAGGGATACCTGACATTGATGGAGATCTCCCAGAATTACAACTGATCTCCAGACTCCAGGAATCAGTTCCTCCAGAGAAAATGGCTGCCTTGGAGGTGGAGTGTACGGCATTATCCCTGCTGAGGTCCCTCCCAAAACCCTGCAAAGAGGGAAGAGGTGAACAGAGCTGGTTTGCTATTGCCTGCCTCTGGGTATCAACCCTGGTCTTCCTTGGTGGTCTCCCATCTAAGTACTAACCAGGGTCAGCCCTGCTGAGCAAGGCCAGATAGCCCCTGGGCCATCCAGCCAGGTCAAGGTGCTCCCTCCCTACCGCATATTTATGCCCAGCCCTGGAATCCTCTGGATTCAGAGAAGAAAGAGAACTAGCACCAGCTGATGGTCCTGTGGGGAAAGGATGGTGGGTTTCGAAGCATGGCCTCGATACAATGAACCCACTTCACTAACCTCAATTTTAATTTAATTTTTAACCCATCCTCTGAAATTTTTGCATTTCAGGCCCTATCCTGAGATAAGGCTGAGGCAGTTGAGTTTTACTGTCAGACAGATGTTTACTTTGTGTTATAAATTTTCCAAGTGTTGGCCTGAACTGGGGTTGTTTGAGGATCAGGAAAGGGAAAGAGAGGATGAGAAAGGCTAGAGGTTAGAAAGGAAGAGAAGAAATATTTTTCCCCCACATGGTTTCAGGGTGCAAAATTATGCCATTAACCCTCCCCCGGGCAAACCACCTGGCTGATTTATCCACCTAAGTGTAATCTAATGCATGGGCCAACTTTGCTTTGGATGCAAATATAGGTAGAGCTTAATTTGAATTGCAGCAAAACACGGCCTGTCCTCAGGACCTACTTTCAGTGAGAGAACTGTGCTTTTTTTAAAAAAAATTGCAAAGTCATAAGGTAACACTTCTGAGCACATTCAGAGGGCCTTCTCTGCAATGAAGACCCGCACTCAGGGCCTGCGCATCCAGAGAGGATGACTTTCAGGGTAGCTTGATGAGCTCCCCCAGACCTTTCATTTTTTTGAAACTGCACACTCCAATGTGTCTCCTTCCACTAACTTGCTTAACGCTCCTGCAGTAGCTTAGCAAAACGCCGGATTTGAGCACCTTATCAGAGTCCTTCCAGCCAGGCTGTCTTGGTAGGAGAAGAAAAGATCGAGGTTTAATTGGCATTAGACAGATAGCTCCCCCCCCCACACCAAAAGGCAATTTAAGTCCTTCCCTTGAAACTGAGGCAAAGTACAGGCTTCCTTGCTTCCTCCCTGCAAGGCCCGCTGCTTCCTTTGTAGGCCACAAAGGCAGCTGGAGTAGCCGTCTCCTCTGGCTGCTGCCTCGTTACGATTCCCACAGCATCGTCAGCAAACATCAAGGCAGGGAGCCGATAGCATCTCTCGGAAAGAGAGACTCCGCGGCAGGCGAGAGAGAGAGAGAGAGAGAGAGAGCGACTTGTCAGGCAGAACAGGAGCCCTTCAAAATGGCCTCTCTCTCTCTCTCTCTCTCTATCAGCTCACTTCAGAGAAGCACTTGGCAGGCACAGGCGGGCACGAGCTTGAGGAGCAGCCAGGCTTGGGCACCCACAAGGCCCAGCTTGGGGGCACCGTTTAAAGGTGGCAAAGTGGGAAGTGGGCAACTCTGTCGTTCCCCCCTCCCCCAGGGCACAATCTGTTAGGAGGTTCTCAAGGAGCAGCTGACTGCCAGAGAGAGTGAGACGGAGCTGGGAGTCTTCACTGGCCCATTTGGCATCTAGCATTCACTGTGTTGTTTTACCAAACCCACACTGGAACAGAAAAAGATGCAGCTCAAAACCACATGCAGATACCCTGGGCCAATGCCGTACTGACTGCAGAGCCACCCCTGAATGGCCATAAGACAGCTAGGGTTGCCAAACCCCCTTGTTTGGCAGGGGTCCCCCACTTTGGGGGGGTTCTATCCGCCACTGGCCAAATGGCCGGTGGGGGAAGCCCCGCCCCCAAGTCCCAACACCCACAGCCACCCCTCTTCCTTCTCTCTTGAAGGGCTCCCTTTAAATGCACAGAGCTGGTGTTCCCTGCTCACCCGAATGCCAGCTCCACAAGCAGCCTTCCCTGTGAGCTCGATCTCAAGTGGAGATCTGGCGTGTCTGGAAACACCAGCTTCCTGCTCTTCAAGGGGCAGTGCAGGAAGCTGGCGTTGCCCTGCGAGTCCGATCTCCGCTCAAGATCGAGCGCGCAGGGAAGGCTGCCTGTGCTTAAACGGAGCTGGCATTCGGGTGAGCCGGGAAACGCCAGCTCTCTGCACAGCATTTCCCCATGCGCAAGGGGCATGCGGCCGGGGTGGTGGTGGTGGATGTCCCCAATGTGACGTCATCACATCAGGGTTGCCCCGCCCCCTCCAGGAACACCCCCCAAAGTCCCCCGCTGGGGGCGAAGATGGACTTGGCAACCCTAAAGACAGACATAAATCTATGCAGACAGTACCATAAAACAGAGAGATCAAAGGAAGTGAAACTGACATGCGGTGTTGGAGGCTACCATAAAATCTGACAATCAAAGAAAGTGAAAGTGGCCTGCAATGTAGAGGAGAATTTCTGTTCCAGTGTGAGTTTGATAAAACAGCAAAGCGAATGGGCCAGAATGACAGCGTCTCTCTCTGAATCTCTGAAAGTTCATCCAAAGTGGAAGGCAGCCCCTATCCTGGGATAAGGCCGAGGCAGTTGAGTTTTACTGTCAGAAAGATGTTTATTTTAACTTCTATTAAAACAAGAAAACTTCCCAATGATTGATTGAACGTGTGTTAGTAGATGGGGAGGGGGTGTCGTACACTAAAACTCCAGGTGGTTCCTGGAGATCTCCTGAGACTACAACAGATCTCCAGGCGACAGAGATCAGTTCCCTTGGAGAAAATGGCCACTTTGGAAGGTGGACTCTATGGCATCATACCCCATTGAAATAGATTAAAATGGGTAGCTGTGTTAGTCTGTCTGTAGCAGTAGAAAAGAGCAAGAGTCTGGTAGCACCTTAAAGACTAACAAGATTTGTGGCAGGGTAGGAGCTTTCGTGAGTCACTGCTTACTTCTTCAGATATCTGAAAGCTCATACCCCTGCCACAAATGTTGTTGGCTTTTAAGGTGCTACCAAAATCTTGTTCTTTTCTACTACCCCATTGAAGTACCTCCCCTTCCCAAATCCCACCTCCCTCAGGCTCCACCCCTCAAATCTCCAAGAATTCCCCAACCCAGAGCTGATAACCCTAAGTGGTCAGTCCCTATTCTTTGGCTCCTGCCCCTGATAAAGACGTTGTCCCAGAGAGGGTTGACTTGTTGAAATGTTGTGAGTCAGAACTATTCGGGTTCTCACCCTTCAGAGGCAGAGCACATCTCTTCCCTCCCCCGAGTCTCTGGAAGTTAAATTTCAGAGTAGGTAGGTCAATGGATCTCGTCCCTATTGCTCAAGCAGGTAAATGCACACCCATGACCGCTAAGGCGCCAAGTAATGCTCAGCCTGCTGTTTCACACCCTGCCACTGTTGAGGTATGTTTCAAATTATGTATTTACTTCGTTTATATCATTCTAGCCTTTTTCCGCAACAGGGACCCAAAGCGGCTTACAATCATCCTTCTGTCCTTCATTTTATCCTATTTGGTGTAGTGGTTAAGTGCGCGGACTCTAATCTGTGAGAACCAGGTTTGATTCCCCATTCCTCCACTTGCACCTGGCTGGATGACCTTGGGCAAGCCATAGTTCTGATAAGAGCTGTTCTTGAAAAAGAGCAGTTTCTGTCAAGAGCTCTCTCAGCCCACCTCCCTCACTGGGTGTCTGTTGTGGGGAGGGAAAGGGAAGGGAGTTTGTAAGCTGCTCTGAGACACCTTTGGGTAGTGAAAGGCAGGGTATAAATCCAATCTCTTCTTCTTCTTCTTCTTCAACAACAACCCTGTGAGGTGGGTTGGGCTGAGAGTGTGTGCCTGGCCTCAGGGCACCCAGCAAGCTTCCATGGCAGAATGGGGATTCGCACTTGGGTCTCCCAGATCCTAGTCCAACATATTAACCTCTGTGCCATGCTCGATAAGAGACCGTAGGATAATTCTTGTTTCCAAAACTATCTTTGCCAAAATCACCTTCATGGCCTTTAGAGGAGAACAGACGATTGCAAAGCAAACCAACGCAGCATCCAGAAGGTGGTGTAGGGCTCTGAGCTATGTGTGGTAGTGGGGGGGGGGCTTGGAGCCCAGCCGGTCATTCTTGCAGAAGTGATTGCTGCAGGGATCTGGGAATGAACCCTATATGAGCTGGTCTTGTCTCAAGGCACTGAGAAAAACAAATATCCTTTCCCTTCTTTGCCCCTCTGGAGGCAGCTAGGCCTTGCAAAACCACCAGGGCTGATTTCCCACTACAGCTACCTGGGTGTTGTGTCGCCGTTTGCCCCAACACTATTGGTCAATTTCACACAAGAAGCAGGGAGGTGAAGGAAAGCCCCCCCCGCCTCACGCAGAGAACAGATTAGCACACATCTGGAAGATGCTGAGAGGGGATAAACAGAGCTCACTTGCAGGTCAGCCGCACAGCTTCCTCGAGGAGAGAGAAACAGCAAAAGGTGGAGAGGCTCAAAGGGAAGAGGGGAGGGTAGCAGAGGTCGGGATTCCTGCTGTGGTGATATGATTCATCACCGTCCTCATCCATTTGATGAAGGGAAGGGAAGTCTTAACCGGATTCAAGCGGGCTGAGGGAGACGGGAGCCAGGATTCTGCAGGTTCTCTTCCCAGCCGAGCGAGAGGTATTGTGCCAGATGAGACCGTAGCTCGGGCTCCTGAAGACCGAGGGCCAGAACAGGTGTTCAGTATTGGAGCTGGATATGTAAAATGATAAGCAGCTTGCATAGGGGATCTTTCCGTCACTAAGAACTACAATAAATTTTTAAAAAGCGCAGCCTTGCATTGGGCAGGCACTGTGTATCTTTTGCAAGCCACAGTTTTCTCGGCCTCGGAAAACACTGCCCCTTTCAATCCTGACCCATTTTAGGAGTGTTGTAAAAATCACTGAGATGATACAGATCGAGGGCTTGGAGATGCCATATACAGCTGTTAGATATCACTGTAGCGTGGCCGTAATTCAGCAGTAGAACTTAAGAGGATCATAGGTTCAATCTCTGGTGTCACTGATCAAAGAATGAGGGAACAGGTGATATGAAAAATCTTTGCCTGTGACCCTGGAGCACGCGGGCTATAAGGATATTTTGAAAACAGGGCGGCCTCACGAAATGGCTGCCTCAGGAGGCAATAACAGAATGGCTGTCCTGGAGTGCTGGGAGGCTGAAAGCCAAGCATCCTCCTGCAATGGAAGCAGTTGTTTTTGAACAGATTATCACTGGGCCATCGTAGGATTGCCAGGTCTGGTCAATACGCTGGCGGAGGGTGGGAAGAAGCCTTCTGGGAGTGGGGCGGGGCTCCGCAATGTGACGACATCACAGTTGGTTTGAGGGCAAAACTCTATGGTAAAATTGTCCTCAAACCATAGAGTTTTGGCCAAAAACCAGAGTGTCGCCATGCAACATCCCCAATGCAATGATGTTGCTTCTGAGTGACATCATTGTGTTGGCGACGTCACTGTTTGGAGGCGGGGTTTCCCCTGCTGGTGGCAAGCAGAAGCTCCCAAAACCAGGGGATTCCCCATCCGGACCTGGGGAATGGCAATCCTAGGCCATCAAGTGATTAAAATATGGGATTCACTGCCAGAGTGTAGTGATGGCCATGGGCATAGATGACTTTAGACACAAAGGCAGCTTGGGGAGGGGCTGTGACTCAATGGCAGAGCATTTGCTTGGCATGCAGAAGGTCCCAGGCTCAATCCCCGGCATCTCCAGTTAAAAGGAGCAGGCAGTAGGTGATGTGGAAGACCTCTGTCTGAGACCCTGGAGAGCCACTACTAGTCTGAGTAGACAATACTGACCTTGATGGACCAAGGGTCTGATTCACGTGTCTGTGTGTGTGTGTGTGTCCACTCCCAGTTCATATAGGGTTGCCAACCTCCAGGTGGGGCCTGGAGATCTCTGAGCATAACAACTGGTCTCCAGGCTCCCGAGATCAGTTCCCCTGGAGAAAATGGCTACTTTGGAGGGTGGACAACACCCTGCTGAGGTCCCTCCCCAAACCCTGCCCTCCTTGGCTCCACCTCCAAACATCCAGGAATTTTCCAACCCAAAGTTGACAACCCCAGCACTGGATGGCGGGGATTGGCTTGCAAAAAGTGAAGTCCCCTGTCTGAGAATCCAGGAGCTCATTGGCTCAAGTTGGAATAAGACCGGGTGTTCTTCTCAGCACTGTGTGCATTCAGGTGCAGAAGGGAAAGGGTGCTCCATGTTGGCCTTTGCTGTCAGCATGCAGGATGGCTCAGCTGGAGGAGGAGGAGATTGGATTTATACCCTGCCCTTCACTTGGAGTCTCAGAGTGACTTACAAACTCCTTCCCCTTCCCCTCCCCACAACAAACACTCTGTGAGGTAGGTGGGGCTGAGAGATCTCTTTCAAGAACTGTTCTTTCAAGGACACCTCTGACAGGACTATGGCTTGCCCAAGGTCATCCAGCAGCTGCAAGTGGAGGAGTGGGGAATCAAACTCGGTCCTCCCAGATTAGAGTCCACGCACTTAACCACTACACCAGACTGGCTGGGCCAAGGCATCCCGATTACGGTTCTAAACTTGTGCTATTAAATGCGGGTGAAGGCTCTTTGCCTCCTGTTGCCTGCCACATTCATTTACTCTGCCACAGCCTGTTCTCCACTGATTTGAAAGCGAAGAGAGGGTGATTGTTCCTTCAGGATAGACACACTAGGAAAAAACACAGTTGTCCTGCAGTATGTTATCACCGTTCAAAGTATATCCCAGAAGCAGCAGCAGCAGTTATGTAGAATGGAAAGCTGAGCACAGCTGGACGCCTTAGTGTTCATACGCAGGCATTGAAACGCGTGAGCACTAGGGACAAAATGCAAGCCTTCCCCGCTCCGAGATTTAACTTTTAGTGATTCCACAGAGGGAGCTGAACTCTGAAGAATGGCGACGACACAGCTATTCCCGTTAACAGAAATTTAAAAATGCATCCCCAACAGGGCTAAAAGTAGGTACGATGATTTGCTAGACACAGGAACTAGAAAGCAAGGACTATCCCTGGAAAAGAAAGGAGCGTCTGAGCGCGCAGGTGTGGTTTTGTGGGAAACGGCTGCCCATGAATGTGGGTTGGAGAACTGCCAGAGGCACCCTGGTGTTGGAAGGAAGGAGCAAGAGGTTTGTATACACTGTCGTGCAGGACAGAATGAAACCGCTCGTTTTGGAGACTTGGGGGCCATGCGCAATAGCAGCAGCGTTCTTCCACACTGGGCAATAGCTTTTAATCAGTGTTCCCTCTAAGCTGAGTTAGTGTGAGCTAGCTCACAGTTCTTTAGCCTCCGGCTCACACATTTCTGTCTTAGCTCAGGGAGGATGGCTCCAGAGGAAACCGATTTATGCAGCAGCCAAATCACTCGCTCACAGCTTTAATGCCAGTCGCTCACAAAGTAGAATTTTTGCTCACAAGACCCCACAGCTTAGCGGGAGCATTGCTTTTAATCCTTTTCCGCTTTGCGGAAGGCACTTCTCCTTGCTGTGGAAGAGGGAGGGAGGCAATCTCTCACGGCAGATTCCCCTTTCCCCCTTTGCTGTCCAAGGGGCCCAACTTCCCCCAAGGGATCCCCCCCTGTCCAAGGGGCCCGGTATCCCCCTCGGGTCACAGCAGGATGCACCGGGAGGTGTGGAAGTTCATCTGGTGCAGCTCTGCTTGTGCGAGCTAGGATCCACCACCCCAGAGGTCGCTAAATAAATGTTCAGATGCGTCCTGTCAGATCTCCCTGGATTAGGCACCCTTCCCCTGAGCCAAGACTCAGTGGGAAGTCCTGGCTCCCTTTCTCAGAACACAGACTTGGACCACCCTGTAGGTGGAGGAGAGCGTGAGTGGGGAGGAGAGGAGATCAGCTGGAAGCTCGGAGCAAAATGGAAAACTTTTGTGCACGCTTAATATAAACAGCAATTAATAGCTGCGCTCATTTGGGGGAAAAATGCTTAATTAATCCCCTTGATGGTGGCAAACAGCTTTCTCGGCTTCTCTTGATATAGAGCAGAAGGAGTTACTGTGGATGGGAAAAGAACTCCCAGCGGTCTTGGCTTCAGACCCAGGGTTGCCAGCTCTGGGTATGGAAATACCTGGAGATTTTGTGGATGGAGCCCGGTTAGAGTGGGGCTTGGGGAGGGGACAGACCTCAGCAGGGTATAATCCAAAGCAGCCGTTTTCTCCAGAGGAAATGATCTTGGCTGTCTGGGGATGGACTGTAATAGCGGGGGATCTCCTGACGCCACCTGGAGGTTGGCGGTCCTACTTCAAACCTCAGCCCTGCCCTAGCCACTCAGTTGCCCCTCACCATCTCTGACCTTCCAAACCTGAGACCAAAACCCAGGAGTCCTGCATCCAAACACCGTGCTCTAACCACTAGGCAGCTGAGGACAGAAGTCCTGGCTTCCAGTTCTGTCTACTGGCGCTGTCAAACTCCGCTTGTTTCCTGGAGAGAGCTCATCAGTCCTTCACAGAGTATGCATGAACCACCCAGGGACCGAATCTTTGCACGGCTGGTAGGGTATAGAACTGAGCTGCCTACGGTGCCCGGTTTCTAGATGCCTCTCCCGTATCCGCTGCTCAGAGAGACTCTATTGTACCCGCTGTCATGGAACAGACAGAGTAGGTTAAAGATCCAGCAATCCTTTGAATGCCTTTCTTCCCCACCCCCTTCCTGCCACGTTTCCTTACCCCCAGCACACACACACACACACATGGTTAACACTTGTTCTCAATAAAAGAAATAGCTTGTAATATCTCCAGGCCTGCAAGGATGCTATTTCAGAACACACAAAGGCCTTCTTCTGTTTGTGTCCACTGACATGGCTATTCTTGTCCCCTGTTATCTCCCCATCACAGGAACCCGTGCACGGCATTCACTCGCCAGGCCGGGCCCGGCTCTTCTACAGCAGAAAGGGACGTCTGCCCGTGATTTATTTACTCCTCTGTTTATTTGCCCTGAGCTGCTTCTATGGAGTGTTAATTCACTGCCAGCCCAATGTCATCTCCGAGAAGGAGAGAGAGGGGAGCAGGCGGAGAAGGCCGAAATACAGTCTGAGAGCCCCAGGGCTGAAAGAATGCTTCTCCTTCCCTCCCTCCCTCCCTCCCTCCCTCCCTCCCTCCCTCCCTCCCTCCCTCTCTCCCTCCCTCTCTTTTGGGCACCTAGGGGATGGGCTGTGGCTCAGTGGTAGAGCCTCTGCTTGGCATGCGGAAGGTCTCAGGTTCAATTCCCAGCATCTCCGGTTAAAACGATTAGGTGGTAGGTGATGTGAAGGACCTCTGCCTGAGACCCTGGAGTGCTGCTGCTGGTCTGAGTAGACAGTACTGACCTTGATGGATCAATGGTCTGATTCAGTATAAGACAAGGAGTTCATTTTTATACCCCACTTTTCTCTACCCAAAGGAGTCTCAAAGCGGCTTACAATCTCCTTCTCTTCCTCTCCCCCACACCAAGCGCTTTGTGAGGCTGGTGGGGCTGAGAGAATTAGGAAGGAACGGTGACTGGCCCAAGGCCACCCAGCAGGCTTCATTTGGAGGACTGGGGAATCAAACTCAGTTCCCCAGATCAGAGTCCACAGCTCTTAACCCCACTGCACCATTTATCGTGGGGAGTTGTTTTCTGTTGCCCCAGAAGGTCGGACCAGAACCAACAGGTTGAAATTAAACCAAAAGAGTTTTCAGCTAAACGTTAGGAAGACCTTCCTGACAGAGCGGTCCCTCAGTGGAACCGGCTTCCTGGGGAGGTGATGGGCTCTCCATCTTCGGAGGTTTTCAAACAGAGGCTACATGGCCATCTGTCAGCAATGCTGATTCTGTGAACTTAGGCAGATCACAGGAAGGCAGGGCAGGAAGGGCTGCCTCCGTGCTTAGTTCTCGTGGCCCTTTTTACACACCCAGGGAAATGCCGATTGCCATTTTGGGGTCAGGAAGCAATTTTTCTCCAGGCTAGTTTGGCTGGAGATTCTGAAGATTTTTTGTCATCTTCTGGGCATGGAGCACGGGTACCTGGGAGTGTGTGTGGGGGAGGTATTTTTGAATTTCCTGCATTGTGCAAGGGTTGGACTAGATGACTGTGGAGATCCCTTTCAACTCTGTGATTCTATGATTCTGTGCTGGCTTCCAACCGCACAGGTAGCTTCATGTGCGTTCGTGTGCCCAGCTGAAAGTGAACAGCAGGGCTCTCTGCCATCCCAGATCTGCCCTTCCTTCTCGTTAGGATTACCAACCTGGAGATCTCCTGGAAGCTCAACTAATCTCTAGGCTACAGAGATCAGTTCCCTTGGAGAGAAGGGCCTCTTTGGAGGGTGGACTCTACGGCGTTATATCCCTGCCAAGCTCCATCCCTCCCCAGGCTCTGCACCCAGCTCTCCAGGAATTCCCAAACCTAGAGTTGGCGGCCCTATTCCCTGTCTCCTTTCCCTCAAAACCCCAAAGTCTCCCACTTTTCCGGACCTACAAACACATCTTGAACCCGAGCCTGCAGTCTGAGACCCGCTCAGTTTAGAATCATGGCACTTGAAGCTGATGGAGAGAATCCAAATGACGCAGAGCAGAAAGCTGCTGAATGAAATTAAAAACGGCATGCTAAAAATAATGCGAGAGAATACATCCACTGATAGAGCATCCGTAAAATATATATTTAGTGTTTTCGTTTAAATATTTACCTGCATTTTTCCTCAAGGCCTTCGTTTCACACTGCCCTCTGTCTACAATAATAACCTTTCTATGACCCTCTCACCCACAAGAATACGCTGTTATCGTCCAAATGCATTATTATTAACGCAGCAACGTATGGAGTAGACATGATTCACCCCCCCTTCTGCCTTTTAACTGCCTGATTAGGTTCTCGGAACGTGCCAGGCTAGTGGATTTAATCAAATCAAAACGGCATAATCATACCGGGGCTGTGTCAATGGACATACTCTGCAAGCATGAGGTTAATGGGGAGTATAAATTTTCCCCGTCACGGTTATTATAGTTATTAGTAGTATTATTTTGATATTTGGCTCTGCTTGAGAAACTGTTAGCAAACATCACATTAAATATATAGGTGTATATATACATTTCAGGTGTGTGCATGCATGTGTATAATAAAGGAGAATAACTGGTAGTTTGTACTAATGTACTAATGGATACATTTCCCCCATCAGGAGTATTATTAAGTTACCCTTCCTGCTGGTGCAGCATAATCTCAGGAATATAATTAGGCGTGCATGGAAGGAAAATGGGGGCGATTGGCTGGAATGGGAAGAAGGTGAGAGGACCCAGTGGCCAGTCGGAGACGAAACATACTTAGGCGCAGACCTGTATAGGAGGAGCTACCTTTACTTAAAGGAGCTGCGATGGCTCAGTGGTTAAGACACTGAACTGCAGGCTGGAAGGTCAGTAGTTCAGCAGTTCGAGACCCGAGTGCCGTATGACGGAGTAAGTTCCCATCTGTGGTTCCAGCTCCTGCCAACCTAGCAGTTCGAAAGCAAGAAACTGCAAGTAGATAAATAGGTACCGCTTTGGTGGGAAGGTAACAGCATTCCGTGTGCCTTGGTGTTTAGTCATGCCGGCCACATGACCACAGAAATGTCTTCGGACAGCGCTGGCTCTTTGGCTTGGAAACGGAGATGAGCACCACAACCCTAGAGTCAGATTCGACTGGCTTTCGAGCAAGGGAGACCTTTGCCTTTTACCTTTACCTAAGAGAGTTGTATTCTTGTACCTGTCCACTAGGGGATGTCTTGAGCCACCTTCAAAAAGCAACCCAAAGCTGGAGACAGGAAGCTGGGTTAGATAAATAAGTACTTTAATCTTGGGATTTTCCTAAACAGCAGGGAGAAATAAGTAGGGAACAATTTCTCTGGCTGCTGTGTCTTAAAAATGTTTATAGGGCTCTATTAAATGCTTAAACAGAGACCTTTAAAACTATTGTATTCTTGCGTACCACTTTTCTTGCAATGCATAGCATTCTCACAGTGTTTGTGATTTCCCCAGGCATAAATTCTTTGTGACCAGTACAGAATAGTTTCACACTCACACCTCTCACACCCCATCATCAATTCAATCTCATGGGAGGAACCACTCCTAGTAACAGCAAACATGGTAGTCTGGCATTAAAAGCAAGTCATTCACGGAAAGTGGTAAAGGTATGTGTGCTCAGAAGGCTCTTTAGTTTTATGAATGAAAAGAAAAGGAAATAAAAAGCATAGAAATGGCTTCCTAAGGACTGTGCATGCTCACTGCCCTCCAAGGACTGCCAACTTCCAGGTGGTGGCTGGGGATCTCCTGGGATTACAACTGATAGAGATCAGTTAACCTGGAAGGTGGACTCTATGGCTCTTACACCCCATTGAAGTCCCTCCCTGACCCAAACCCCACCCTCCTCAAGCTCCACCCCCCAAAAAACTCCAGGTATTTCCCACCCTGGAGCTGGCAGCTCTGCCTCCAAGGGATGGGGTGTTGAGGGCGGATGAGCATCTTTTTGCTGTTGCTGTTAAAGGAAAACTAGAGAGGAGGAAGGAATGGCCTAGTTTGATCCCTAAGAATTTGTAATATCCTGAGGAGAGAGATTTGCGTTCGAGGCAAATTTCCCTATTGTTCGTTCCCAATTGCAGGCCTCCAGTTTGTGTCTGTTTTCAAAATGATGAATAAACAGATCATAGCATGATAACGGGGGAGCTTGAAGCTGGTGGGGTTGCAGCCTGCATCCCCCCACCCCACTGGGCATGGTAAAATGTGCCGGATTCTTTTCCTGACTTTCCACGTGACACTTTTAAGACGCTGCGCCATGCCTGTGTTTAATGGCCTGGTCCCGTACACACACATTTGCGTTACTAAGAAGAAGAAGAAGAAGAAGAAGAAGAAGAAGAGTTTGGATTTATACCCCGCCCTTCACTGCTCAAAGGCGTCTCAGAGCGGCTTACAAATTCCTTTCCCTTCCCCTCCCCACAACAGACACCCTGTGAGGTAGGTGGGGCTGAGAGAGCTTCTGACAGAAACTGTCCTTGAGAGAACAGCTGTGCCAGAGCTTGTGACTGACCCAAGGTCACATCAGCAGGTGCAAGTGGAGGAGTGGGGAATCAAACCTGGTTCTCCCAGATAAGAGTCCGCGCACTTAACCACTACACCAAACTGGCTCTCACCAAACTAAATGGGGTTTCCAAATTAAGGATTGAATGGGATTGCCTAAAAAGAGACATTCTAACCAAGTGGAGTCAGCAGCAGTCAGTCAGTTGACGGGGAACACACACGTTTGTTTGCACGTTTGTACCAGCCTTCCAACAAATACGGCCAATTTGTTGACATTCTTACGTGGAGCGACAAGATGCTTAAGAAGCCAATGACTACCTTACAGTTTCCCCTCTTTGGGTTAAGGCTGCAGTGTTCTATAAGCACTTACTTGGGAGTAAGACCCACGGAACCCTGAGTCGACACGTGCAAGAGCAGGCTGCCCAGAACTCGGTTTGAGCAGAGAGATTAGCTCTGCTCCTTCTCCCCAATTTGCAGCGATTCGCTCCGATTCTTTCCTCCTTCTCTCTTTTTAAACCCTACAAGCTCATCCATCTATGTATATAGCATTACCAAGCAGGGCCCTTCAAGGCTTGTATGCTACAATAGTTATTCAATTTCCAGGTAGGAAAATAAATCCATTTTTATTGTAGCTGAGGAAGAGTGCGCTATGGTGCACATGTGTGTGTGTGTGAGATTTCTTTAAACCGTATTTTATTTATTCCTATCATGTTCCCTACTGCTAATCCGGCAGCGAAGTCTCCTTCTGGGTAGCGTCTGGAATAGTTTACGGCATTTTCCCGTCATCAGATGGCTGTAATATACCAGCCGATAGAATTTCTTTCTTTTTTTTTAATCCTGTAGTGAAATAGAGATTGTTTGCAATGTAGCCTGGTGTTTGGGAGGGGAGGAATGAAAAGCCTATTAAATTATGCCAGGCCTCCCTAGACTGCCCAGACGTTGCACAGTTGGGAACCTGATTAACAGCAAAATGGCAACGGGTAATTCCCTCCTCCCCCCTTATCGTGCAACAAACACAATCGCACAGCACATGGATGATGACACTTAGGCCTGCCGCCCCTTTTCACACCTGAAATAGCTCCATGCCATTCTTTACCTGGATATTTTGGGCCCTTCCCCTCCAAATCCAGATGCTTTCCTTGTCCTCCCAGCCATTCCTTTCCTTCCTGTACTGTATTAACTTGTTTTCTTTCAACACAAGGACCTCCAGATCGCTTATGGTATGGAATACAAGTGTAGGAAGAAGATTTTAAAAATGGGATTAACTATAAAAACAATTCAAACCATAAGCAGCAGGATGGAAACTAGGGTTGTCAAGTCTGGGTTGGGAAATTCCTGGGGAACGGGGGCAGGGGGATGAAGACTGAGGAGGGAGAGTTTGGAAAGGGGGAGGGACTTCAATGGGGTATAAGGCCATAGAGTCCACCTTCCACAGCAGCTATTTTTTTCCAGGGGAACTGATCTTTGTAGGTTGGAGATCAGTTGTAATCCCGAGAGATCTCCAGGTGACACCTGGAGATTGGCAACCCTTACGTAAACATGCATAGTGCTGGCTTCAGGCAGATATGCCCAAGGAAGAGAGTTCCAGAGTTTCGGGGCCACTACAGAAAAAGCCCTGTCTTTGATTAGCAACCTGCCCCGTCTCACCTCCAGAAGTGATGGGGGGGTGCAGGGAGAAGCGTCTTTGCCCCTCCCATAGTTCCTTCACCTTCTTCTCAAGCAAAATATGGCCCTCTCCAATAGCTGCCCCAGGAGTGACTCAGATGGGTGGGCTTGTGAATTTGCCGCTCAGCCATGGCCATTTTGCTACTCACCCCAGGTGAGCAGTGGAAGCAACGTGGCCTGATTGTAACTTAGCTGCCCTTGTGCCACAAACCTCACAGGGTTGTGGTGAGGATAAAATGGAGGAGAGGGGAATGATATAAGCCCCTTTGGGTCCCTGCTGGAGAGAAAGGCAGGGCATAAATGAAAAATACTAACAAATAAACTGCCCAAACCAGTCCAGTGCAGCATAACCCACCAAACCAAATGCAACCCCCCCCCCATCCCTTTTTCATCCCAGGTACTTCACAATCTTCCCACTTTATCCATCTTAGCCGTTCCAGGCAGGTAAGAATAATGGGAAGGTTCATCAAGCCCTTTGCCTGATGGATTTCTTTTGGCTTATGGTTCACAACAATAATAGCTAAGCTGTTGTTGTGAACATTTCTCTCTCTTTCCCTTTTTGCCTCCTCTCCCCTCCCCTCCCCTCCCTCTCTTGACTTTTAAAAGCTCCAAGGGTGCCCCCTCCCCTGCTGGAGACAGCTAAACTTTGCATGTAACCAGCAGCTGCCCTTTCATAATTAAAATCCAGGGACTGCCAAGGGCTTCGCCGTTTTGGAACGCATTATCGTGCCAGGAAGGTGGTCAAATAGCACCCTTTGCCCTCCAGCTCCAGGGGAACAGACACAATCTAGTCTCCTCGTTTCTTCTTGCTGAGGATTTATGAGGACGGAAGAAAACAGAGCAATCAGATCTGCTGGTGGATTTGGAGAGGAAACAATAGTTTCTGCCCTCCTCACGCCTCTCCCCCCAAAAACAGCATCTGCTCCTTGATTCCCCTTTTACCGACACAATGGTGATTATTTCTAGCGTTCCTTTAATGAGAAGAGCCACTCCAAGCAGGCATGGACCCTAGAGGGCCAGGGGAAAGATAAAATCTTAACAAGGGATGCCCCATCGGTGCAAGGTGAACCTCAGCAACTCATTAATCCTGCCTCTGTCTTGCGGGATCTTCTCAGAGGCTGCCTGTTTCCTGGTTTAGTGCCAGGTGAGTCTCCGTGGTATGAACAGAGGCCTGCTTTCTGCATCGGGCCCCTTCTCTGGTAGAAAGAAGAGAGCTGGTTGGAATTGTCTTGCTGTCTGATGAAGGACTCATAGGAGGACCATGTGTGCTGCCCAGTGCTTCTTGGAAGAAGGGTGGAACAAAAATACTCTAGGCCCGGGGTCAGCAACATGATGCCCGCAGGCACCACCCACCAACAACTTTCCTGGTGCTCAAGTGTTTTTGGGATGTGGACAGGCCCAGGTGGGGCTTTTGCCCAGCAAAGCCTCTAATTAACCATAAGAGATTTGATCAGCTGTGCAGATTTTTAAAAACATTGCTCTGGCAGCAGCTGCCACCACAGCACAAGAATCTTTACTATATGACAGAAGGTTACCTGCGGCAGCCATTTTGTCACTGCGCCCACTATGCAACCTCAGAACTCCCAAGGTGCCCGCAAGCTCAAAAACTTTGGGGACCCCTGCACCAGGCAGGTAGGCAGGCAGGCAAACAGGCAGGCAGAAGACTGGAATCTGAGGAACAAAGTTCAGTTTGAGCTAGTTTCAGGTCACTCCCTTGAAATGAGTTAGCAGGCGGCTTAATCCCAAGCAGAGTTACACTCTTTGAAACCCATTGAATTCAGTTGACTGAAGAATGTTACTGTGTTTAGGATTGTACTGCATGACTGATAACCTCCTTGGAGTAATTTTGGGTTGTGGATCCTAGTTAGGGTTGCCAGGTCCCCTGGGGGGGGGCAGGGAAACCCCTGCTCGATGGGTTGGTTACCCACCGGCCTGGATTGGGCCACTGGGGGAACCACACCCCCAAAGTGCCAGGATCGCAGGGATGTGCCCAGCGTGATGATGTCACCCAGAGGTGACGTCATCGCATCGAGTAAATTGCGGGGGTACGCTCTATCATTCGAGGGAAAACTCTATGGTCTCCCCTTGAATGATAGTGGTCCCGCCCCCAACATGCCCGACGCGATGACGTTACTTCTGGGTGATGTCATTGTGGGGGGCGCACAAAGCGTGCACGCAAAAGAACTCCCAGAGAGGGCTGTGACTCCCCCCGCTGCAGCCAAGGTCGAACTTGGCAACCCTAATCCTAGTTGAGAATCCTGCAATGCATCATGCAAACTAGGCCTCCAAATCAGTTTTCCATGCCAAGTCTTGAACATGGGAGCAGTCAGCCCTAGATCCAAGATTGGAGGCTGCCTTTGGATCTCATTGGACCGTCTTCAGCTGCTTCACCTACCAGGCCCCTTTGGGCCCAGCGCTCAGCCCTTCTCTGGCAACGCCATCGTTGGGCACAGCCTGAGCCCTGCCACCAGCAGCTGCGCCTCCCCATCCGCCATCCTGCCCATCCTTGCCTGCTAATTCCTGGGCTCGCATAAGCAGTTTTAAACAAGCCTTGGGTGTATAAACACTTATGCGCTTGTCGCTAAAGGCTAAAAAAGAAATGGCGGCAAAACAGGAAGTGAAAGACCAGACATCCCAAAAGGCTTCACCCTACAAGAGAGTGATCAGACACCCATAGAAGCACCGTGAAACTGAAAGGATCCCTAAACACCAGACTTTCTGTGGTGTTGGGCAAGTCGGGGGTGAGCACAGGAGGCTGACAGCTGCAGGACGGGAGCCAGATGTTGTTGTCTGATCCAGCACTTTAAATCTGTTCAGGAAGAGCAACGACAGTGGATCAAAGTGCTTGTCTGATTGCACCCCAAGAATTCTCTGGCGTTTCCTCTGATCTTCTAGCTTTGTTCGAAAAGGGAGATGTCGACACACTTTAGTGCCTTGACAAATCCCAGATCAAATAATGCCCAGCCTTTTCATCCTCTGGATGTGGTCCCGTGAGCTGGGTACAGCCCAGAGGGAGTGTCTCTGAGCAGATGTAGAGTGCCTTTCCCCTAGCAAACGCACCCAGGGCCCTAATGTCTCGAGCCCGGCGCAGAGGATAGGAGGATTTGCTGATTATTTATAAACGTGAGGCATTTATGTACTGCTTTTTCAATATGAGGGTTCTCAGAGGCAAAGCAATTAAAATGTCAGAGAGCTCCACGGCGCCTTAAAGACTGACCAATTCATTGCGGTGGCAGCTTTCCCTGCTTTGGGCTCTGCTGCAATGAATTGGTCAGTCTTCACAGGCGCCGCGAGGCTCTTTGACATTTTGGCTGTGGTGGACTAACGCGGCTGCCCCTCTGGAATTTAAAAAATTGTGATGCATAGCAGCTCTTCGTGAATGGAGCTCGGGCCAGGCATGATGGAGGGATGCCCGGTTGCTGCCTCCCGTCGATGGCAGCTGGCAGCAGGGGCTGAACTGTCACCTCAGCCACAAAGAGAGTGCCGCCCTTCCCTCAGCCTCTGGCCCCCCGCCAGCAATGTGGGGGATGATAAATAGACCATTAGCATTTCAACCATTTCCACCCCTCAAAAACCCTTCATCGTAATATTTATTTACTTCATTTACACCTTGCCTGTCTCCCCAGTGGGGACCCCAAGCAGCTTACATCCTTCTCTTTCCCTCCCTTTTATCCCCACAAGAACTGCACGAGGTAGATTAGGCTGAGGGCATGGGACTGGCCCAAGGTCCCCCAACGAGCTTACATGGCAGAGTGAGGATTTGAACCTGAGTCTCCCAGATCCTAGTCCCAACACCACTATACTACATTGGCTCTCAGTGGGTGTCTGTTTTACCACCACCCCTGTCAAGTCACAGCCAACTCATGGCGACCCTGTGGGCTTTTCAAGGCAAGAGATGGTGAGAGATGGTTTGCTCTTGTCTACCTCTGGATAGAAGAAGAAGAAGAAGAAGAAGAAGAAGAAGAAGAAGAAGAAGAAGAGAGGAGGAGGAGGAGGAGGAAGAGGAGGAGGAGGAGGAGGAAGAGGAGATTGGATTTATACCCTGCCTTTCACTACCTGAAGGTGTCTCCGAGTGGCTTACAAACTCCCTTCCCTTCCCCTCCCCACAACAGACACCCTGTGAGGGAGGTGGGGCTGAGAGAGCTCTTGACAGAAACTGCTCTTTTTCAAGAACAGCTCTTATCAGAACAATGGCTTGCCCAAGGTCATCCAGCCAGGTGCAAGTGGAGGAGTGGGGAATCAAACCTGGTTCTCCCAGATTAGAGTCCGCGCACTTAACCACTACACCAAATGGGATAAAATGAAGGACAGAAGGATGATTGTAAGTTGCTTCGGGTCCCTGTTACGGAAAAAGGCTAGAATGATATAAACAAAGTAAATACATAATTTGAAACATACCTCAACAGTGGCAGGGTGCGAAACAGCAGGCTGAGCATTACTTGGCGCCTTAGCGGTCATGGGTGTGCATTTACCTGCTTGAGCAATAGGGACGAGATCCATTGACCTACCTACTCTGAAATTTAACTTCCAGAGACTCGGGGGAGGGAAGAGATGTGCTCTGCCTCTGCAGGGTGAGAACCCGAATAATTCTGACTCACAACATTTCAACAAGTCAACCCTCTCTGGGACAACGTCTTTATCAGGGGCAGGAGCCAAAGAATAGGGACTGACCACTTAGGGTTATCAGCTCTGGGTTGGGGAATTCTTGGAGACTTCGGTGGCAGAAGGTGGGATTTGACCACTACACCAAACCGGCTGTTGGTTTCCTTGGTGGTCTCCCATCCAAGGCTGACCCTGCTTAGTTTCTGAGAGTTGACAAGATGGGCCTAGCCTGGGCTATCCAGGTCAGGGCAGTAATACTGATAGTATCTCTGCATTTGCGTGAGCCCTTTCAGTGCCCACAGTGCTTTACCTACATTATCCCAGCATTGATTTATTTACTTGCCCTATGAACACTTTGCAGGCCAGTAAGGTAGGCTGGTGTTGTGGATTGGGAGGCAGGGTGGAACTGAGGGAGAGTAGCTTGCTGAAGTCCACCATAGTAGCCACTGATGGACCTCTCCTCCATGAATCTATCTGATCCCCTTTTAAAGCTGTCTATTCCTGTGGCCATCACTACATCCTCTGGCAGCGCATTTCCACATTTTAATCACTCACTGTGTAAAGAAGTATTTCCTTTTGTCCGTCCTGAACCTACTGCCCTTCAGCTTCACTGGATGTGCTCGAGTTCGAGTATTTTGGGAGAGGGAGAAAAATTTATTTTTGTCATCTCTCTCTCCACCCCGTGCATAATCAAAACTATTTTAGCCATTATATTATGTTGATATGCCAGACAGCAGACCTGTAAGATAGATCAATATCTTTCCCCCCATATAGCCAAGAGGGACTTTCCCAAGGACACATATTTGTGGGCTGTGGTGAGATTTGAGCTGGGACTTCTGTTATGCCCTGTGTTGTGCCAACTTTCTCTGGCATTTAAAACGCCTGAATCAGATGTTTTAACTGGGTGCACTTAGCTTTGTAGCCTTTAATTTTTATTTTTTTTGCTGTGGTGTAAGAGCAATAACGTAACTATAGGTGAGCCTTAAAGGACATGGTGTGTGTGGTTGCTACATGGCATATTTGGGTCAAACAGTGAGGTATACCGAATATTAATAACTCGGGGTGGACAGCTGTGCTGGTTAGTAAGAGTGTAAAGGGAGAAACAGACACCCCGCCCCTCAGTGCAAAGTCCCCCCATCCCTTTGGGTTCCTCCTTTCCAGATGGATTCTGCAGCCTTTAATTTAAGGCGGTAGATTGTTCTCTGCTGCCTTTGTGGATAATTTTAATGTATTTATCCACCAAGCAATCTGTTAAATGTCCCCCCAGACTCCAGAACCCGGAGTTGTTTTATTGTGGGCCTGTTTAAAATCAAACGAGTCCGCTCCTGACGCCAGCTGTAATAGGGGAGTCGTTTTCCCCCGAACACCACAAAACACAGGCGCACGGGCCAGCACCGAACCCAGTCCCGTCGTAAAAGCAAGAGCAAGCTATTTCCAACTCTCCAAGGTGTCCAAAGCGCTGGGAAAATTTCCTGTTTCACTGTGTGTGTTTCTTGGCGCCCTGGCAAAGGCGTGTGTGTGCGTGTGGGGAGGTTGATAGCATAATGACTACCGCCGTGCCCCACAGCCCAGAGCTCCCCACACGTGTGCCACAGTTATGACCCATCGTCAGAGCTGAGCGACAGGAGCCAGGGGTCATGAAGCAGCAGGAGTTTCAAACCAGGGGTGGAGAGGGCTTGCTGTCGGCTGGGCAGAATCCCAGACAGAACAAGAAACTTTTATTCTAGTGGCTAGTTGGGGGAGTTGACAGCCAGCGTGGGTGGGCAGGGGCGTTCCAGAGCCCAGAAACTCTTTATTGCTGAGCAGCGGCAGAGTAACCATTAAGCAGACTAAGCACGCGCTTAGGGCACCAGGGCCCAAGGGGGCACCACAAAGTTGGGGAAAGGGTGAAAAGGGAAAAAAAACAACGAATGAAGATTTGTAAAAAATAAAAAATTGATAAAACTAGTGCAAATTGATCATGGTGCATTTTTGTATTGCCGCAACCTGCCTTGTACATCTGGTCAGACCGGTCAACAACTAAAATGGTCTGGGTCAGTGTGGAAAGGAGGGGGGGCACCAAGATTGGTCAGGGCTTAGGGCACCAGCGAGCCTTCATCCGTCCCTGTTGCTGAGGGAAATAATTCTCAAACTTCAGCTACTGGGAGATCACCGTTTTGATTTAGAAAATTTCCCTGGACTCCGTCGGATTACCAACGCTGGATTGGGAGATTCTGGGATATTTGGGGGTGGAGCCTGGAGAGGGCAGGGTTTGGGGTGGGGTCACTCAACAGGGATATGATGCCCCAGAGTCCACCCTCCAGTGCAGCTGGTGCTGTTATGACAGGGGACAGAGAGATACCTTGCGCAGGGGGAGGCTCAGGCCCATAGCCAGGATTTTGTAATTCAGGGGGACCTTTGAATAAGTCAGGGGGCACTGATGTCACAAAATAAAAAAATAAAATAAAAAATTGCGGCATTGCCGCAAACATGAGTTTTAATTTGATTTTTATTTTATTTATAGAGAGCCAGGGGGCCTGGATGGAAGGGGGGCTTGGCAGGAAGTCAGGGGGCCAGGCCCCGGAATGCCCCGCTATGGCTACGGGCCTGGGGAGGATGCTGGAGAATTACTGCAAAAATCTGGAGCCAGTTCTCTATTAGAAGGCCTGGTTTCAGTCCATTCCTTTACCTTTGGCCTCACTGCTGCAGCAATACCAGCCAGTGCACAATGCCCTTAAATCGCACTCCCCCCCCCCTTTGCCTGCCTGTTGCTCACACCACACCAGAGGAAGGAGGAGAGACTCAGGGAGAGGGGAGAGAGAGAGAGAGAGAGTGATGGAAAAGGCTTTGGCTAATTCACAGCCGCCTGCTTCCCAGGAGAATAAAAACCCTGTTATCAAGGATATTGATGCGAAAATGAGTTATGGACATAAACAGCTGGGGTCTCTCAGCGCTGTGACAGGGAGAAGGAGCTGGTTCTTCGGCAGGGGCGAGAGCCATTTTGGAGAACTGGGCTGAAGGAAAGGGGGCAGGCGGGCAAAGGGGGACGGGGGGCGCTTCCTGTTTGAGGAAGGGAATGCTTAGAGTCCCAGAGACTGGACTCCTGGGTTCTTTTGGCCCAACCCTGGAGAGAAAAGCCCGATTTAAAATAAGCTTTTTAAGGTTAGGAAAGAAGTTTGGGATAGGAATGAGACAGGGCACTGAGTGGCTAAGGCTGGATAGAGATAAGGAAAGGGGTTATTTACTAGATTTTTTAAAGCATCACCCTTCCTCCAAGCTAGTGAGGGAAGACTACGTGATTCCTCCTTTTAACCCTTGCAACAACCCCGTGGCCCTGACCTGGATGGCCCAGACTAGCCTGATCTCATCAGATCTCGGAAGCTAAGCAGGGTCAGCCCTGGTTAATAGTTGGATGGGAGACCAGGTTTGCAAATGGCAAACGCTTGGGCTCTCTAGCTTGGAGAAACAATGGCTGAGGGGTGACATGATCGAGGTTTATAAGATTATGCATGGGATTGAGCAGGTTGAGAAATAAGTACTTTTCTCCCTTTCTCACAATACAAGAACTCGTGGGCACACCATGAAATTGCTGAGCAGTCGGGTTAGAACAGATAAAAGGAAGTACTTCTTCACCCAAAGAGTGATTAGCATATGGAATTCACTGCCACAGGAGGTGGTGGCAGCCACAAGCATGGACAGTTTCAAGAGGGAATTAGATAAGCATATGGATCAGAGGTCCATCAGTGGCTATTAGCCACAAGGTATAGATGGGAACTCTCAGTCTGAGGCAGGTGATGCTCTGTATTCTTGGTGCTTAGGGGGGCAGCAGTGGGAGGGCTTCTGGGTCCTGGCCCCACCGCTGGACCTCCTGATGGCACCTGGTATATTTTGGCCACTGTGTGACAGAGTGTTGGACTGGATGGGCCATTGGCCTGACCCAACATTGGCTTCTCTTATGTTCTTATGTAAATGCAGAGGCAGGCAGTGGCAAGCCACCTCTGAATTCCTCTTGCCTTGAAAACCCTTTGGGGTTGATGTAAGTTGGTTGTGACTTGTCAGCAAAACAGAAAAACAAAAACAAAAAAACACTATGAGGCAGGTTAGGAGGAAAGGTGTAGCCTGATCTTCTCATATCTCAGAAGGGAGACCACCAGCGAAGATTCTGCAGAGGAAGGCAGTGGCAAACCACCTCTGCTTCTCACTTGCCTTGAAAGACCCTTGTTGGGGTCACCATGAGCCAGCTGTGACTTGACCACACTTTAGAAACGCGCATGAGGCAGGTTAGACTAAGAGAGAGTAACTAGTCCCAAGTCATCCAGTGAGCTTCCATGACTGAGTGGGGATTCGAACCCAGCTCTCCTCTGACCAATACATTATTACATTTTTATCTTGGCAAGGAACTCAAATTGTCATCCCCTCAAGTTGACAAAACACATCCCCACCCCCCGCTATTTCATCTACACAACAACCCCTGCAAGGTAGGTTAAGCTGAGAGGCTCTGTGGTGATTTGAACTCGGGCTTGTCTGGCCAAGGTCTGTCCATTACATTACACAGTGCCCTGCCCTCATCTCCTGAAAAGATTTTTGTTCAAGCTGACATCAGTTTCTCATCATGAGAAAAAAATAAATGACTGAGCAGAGATCAAGCATTCCCTGATCAATAGCAATTTTGAGAACAAATAAAAGTGAGTTAAAGAAGGTCTCCCTCCTTTTCTCCCTCTCTTTCTCTCTTCTTTCTGTTTTGCTCCATGGGGGCCGATGTACTCAGCAAGCAGAGAGAGGCCACAGACTGGGAACACCCCAAGAAGGCTGTATGGTACAGTGGTTAGAGGCAGAGCCACCTAGCACGCACAAAGATCCAAGTCATCTGTGAACTGGGAGAAGGGCTAGCAGTGGGTTGCCAAGTTTTAATTTAAAACATACCTACCTCCTTGGCTGGGCTCAGTGGTCACTCTGCCAAATGTTGGGCAAAACTTTGCACCTGTGCTTTTTAATAGTAGCTTACTCTAAAGCAGGGGTGGCCAAACTGTGGCTTGGGAGCCACATGCGGCTCTTTCACACGTATTGTGTGGCTCCCAGCAGGACAGCTTGGGAAGCGAAGGGAAGGCATGCCTCCCTAATTGGGCTTCCCTTCCCCAGCCAGTGATCCCTTCCCTGGGTTGGCTTGAGGTAGGGGGGAGCAGAGAAAGAAAGCAACTTTAACTTTAAATGTGTTCTCAGAGGGCCCCCCCAAGCCTACAAATATCATTAGATAAATAAATATCATTATCAATATCTGTTTTTACCCCTTTTGTTTTTATTTTTGGCCGTCTCATTTAATGTTAATAAAAAAGCGGATTTGCATATTTTTCACTAAAACCGTGTGTGTGATATTTGTTCACGTCTTGCGGCTCTCGAGCATCTGACGTTCATTCTGTGTGGCTCTTATGTTAAGCAAGTTTGGTCACGCCTGGTCTAAACGCATTAGCAGGGTGAAATGATTCCTGTATGTTGGTCTAGGTATACGATTCTCATATTTAAAAACATAAGAGAAGCCATGCTGGATCAGGCCAGTGGCCCACCCAGTCCATGCAGTGGCCAGAAACCAGGTGTGAGAAGTCTTGGGTTCAATTCCTAACAAGGTCACACTAGCAGGAATTGAGGGAACCACGCGTTTATGAAGGATAGATATGTCAATTGACAGCTGTTGTGATGAATGCGGGGAGGGCAATTCCACATTTTGGGCAGGTGGACTTCCTGAAGGCATCTGCCTTGCTTCCATGAGATACAGGATGCTGGACTAGATGGACCTGTGACCAGGCTACTTTTCCTGGGAAGCTGGCAGCCAGGGGGCAGAGCTCCCAGGTGGCTCATAGATGGAACCTGGAGGAACCTCAACAGAGAGAGGCAGACTCTGGCCAGATGTTAATAGCTTATCAAACCTTGATACAGGTTACCCCACAGATGGAGGAGGTGCGGTGGCTCAGTGGTGGAGCATCTGCTTGGCATGCAGAAAGTCCCAGGTCCAGTCCCTGGTATCTCCTGTTAAAAGGACCAGGCAGTAGTTGGTGTGAAACACCTCTGCCTGAGACCATGGAAAGGTGCTGCCAGTCTGAGTAGACAGTCTTGACCTTGGTGGACCTTCATGTATGTAGTCAGAAAGCTGGGTTTGTGGGAGCTCAAGGTATAGTGGTGGTAGCTGGGAACTGATTCAGAACAGCCAGAAAGAAATGTATGTATAAATATGTATAAAGTCAATCACATTCAATATGAATGACATAAATGTAATTTTACATAAGTAAGTGGCTAGTCCTCATCGGTCACCCTGGTGCCTTGGCATACATTGGCCTGGATGCTTGAAGGCAAGATTTGCTTCCTACTTAGCGACTGGATGGCATAGTACCGTCACATTTCAAGGGAAGATTTCCCAGAATATCCCTAAGGCAGGCAGACCCTTTTGTGGCTAAGGGCATCTTGTTTACCTGTTAGAACAAATATGGGCTGCTTGGCGAGAGATATGATGGATAGCTAGTAGAGCTGCAGCTGTGGCTCAGAGGGACTGTGGCTAAATGACATAAATAAATGGACAGGGAACTGGCTGGAGAACTGCTCTCAAAAAGTAGTTGTCAATGGCATTTCATCTGAATGGAGGGAGGTGCCACAGGGCTCGGTTCTGGGCTCAGTACTTTTCAATATTTTTATAAATGATCTGGATGAAGGTGTGGAGGGGCTAGTCATTAAATCTGCAGATGACACCAAATTGGGAGGAGCAGCGAACACACCATGAGATAGGGATAGAATTCAACGAGCTCTGAACACACTGGAAAAGATGCAATTGTTAAAGGATAAGTGCCCAGTTCTACATCTAGGTAACAAAAATGAGGAATATGAATACTGGATGGGGCATACACTTCTGGGTAGAGGTGTGTGTGAACAAGATCTTGGGGTACGGGTGGACCGTAAGTTAAATATGAGCAGACAGTGTGATGCAGCGACAAAAGAGGCTAATGCGATCTTGGGGTGTATCAACAGAGGCTTTAATATCTAAAGATGTTTAGTCTGGAGAAGAGGAGGTTGAAGGGGGACACGATGGCTCTCTTTAAGTATTTGAAGGGCTGTTACTTTGAGGAGGGCAGGGACCTGTTCCTGTTGGCAGCAAAGGAGAGGACTCGCAATCATGGGTTTAAATTAAGGATGGGAAGATACTGGCTGGATATTAGGAAAAAACTTTTTTACAGTAAGAGTAGTTCAGCAGTGGAATGGGCTGCCTAGGGAGATGGTGAGCTCCCCCTCGCTGGCAGCCTTTAAGCAGCGGCTGGACAGACACTTGTCAGGGATGCTCTAGGCTGATCCTGCACTGAGCAGGGGGTGGGACTAGATGGCCTGCATGGCCC
The DNA here is from genome assembly GCA_029375565.1 of Gekko gecko. NCBI lineage: Eukaryota > Metazoa > Chordata > Lepidosauria > Squamata > Gekkonidae > Gekko > Gekko gecko. Next base: position 19,154,783 of record JAPDNY010000001.1, on the reverse strand, counting down.
CTTCCAACTCTGTGATTCTATGATGTAGCATCTATCTGGCTTGCAGAAGGTCTCAGGTTCAATTCCCAGCATCTCCAGTTAAAGGGATCAGGCAGGAAGTGACACAAAGGACCTCAGACTGAGAGAGCTGCTGTAGACCTCGAGAGACCAACGGACTGAGGGCCAAACTAGATTTTAAGGCAGCCACAGATTCAACCTGTGGCCACTGCCCTTTTAGGGAAGAATTTAACCATTTAAAAATGCCATAGGGACCTGATCCTAATCGCCCCCACGGTATGGTCATCAGGCAATTTTGCCCCGTTCTCTCCCCCCCGTGCCTTTTTAAGTACAGTACTTGAAAAGGCATGGGAGGAAACGAGATTTCTGGGTATGTGTTCCCCCATGCTACAGTCCTGATGAGGACTGGGCCCTCGTGGTGTTTTTAAAAGTGGTCAAAATCTCCCCCTAAAAAGTTGACAGGGCCAGGGCCATAATGTCTAGTTCGGCCCTGACTCCAGATTTCATGTATGTGAACCTATTTTAGGGGTAACAATTTGGCATGGGTTTGCCAAACTTCACTGGATGCTCAGGGACATCATACTCTTGCCTCAAATGTAAAATTGCCAGTCGGGTCTTAGAAATCACGAGAGATTATCAGAATAATCCTCGGCAGGTCTCCTCAGAATCCTACGGAGGTCTACTCAGTGCATCTTATTCCTGGGAAAGTGTCCCAGGATTGCACTGTACATCCTGAGAGTCCATCAGCACTAGAAATTCTGAGAGTTGAAAAAATCTCCAATTTTGATGTCCTTTCTTTTCTTCTTGTCCTTAGAATCTTTTTTGTTAAAAAAATCACAGTTAATTTCCCCCCCAGTGGCACCTTTATTACTATTATTATTAATAGCATTGTTGTGAGTTTGGCTGTCTGATTGCTCTGAATGGATCTGTCACTGTGGTGTTGTCTGAAAGTGTTGCTTGATTAAAATCCCTGGTTTGACAAAAGAATTATAATGGTCCTTTAATGGCTGTGAATGTTTCCTGAATGGGCAATTCACCTACTTGGGCGTGGAGCTGGAGACCAGCATTTGGTGGATTGTGTATGAATAACAATTGGTGGTTTTGAACTTGGAGGTGGGGCAGAAAGAGGGAGGGGGAGAGAGTTGTCTGAAGGTGAAGCCCCTTGAGATGCAGGATCTCTTTCAGGATCAGATGTGGGGTGGTGGCTGTGCTGCCTGGTGGAGCACCTACTTGCTTCCACTTATGTTCAGCTTGTTTATTTCTACAACAGCAAGTACTGCAAAGAATTGTGGTGTTTGGTATAGTAGTTGATAATCTGGGAGAATCGAGTTTCATTCCCCACTCCTCCACGTGTAGCCAGCTGGGTGACCTTGGGCCAGTCACAGTTCTCTCAGATCTGCTCTCTCAAAAGCAGTTCTCAAAGAGCTCTCTTGGCCCCACCTACCTCACAGGGTGTCTGTTGTGGGGAGAGGAAGGGAAGGAGATTGTCAGTCACTCTGAGACTCCGAGTGAAGGGTAAGGTATAAATCCAACTCCTCCTACTCCTCTTCTTCTTTTCCTTCTCCTTCTTCTTCTCTTCCTCCTCCTCCTCTTCCTGGGGGCATGGTCTGATGCAAAGGAAACTATACCCAATAGTGCTGCTCCTCACATTTTTGTCCTGCCCTTCCTGCACTGAACCCAGAAACAAACACATTATTCCCCATTTTGTCTTCACAACAACCTTGAGAGGTAGGTTAGTTTGAAGAGAGCATAACTGTCCCGAAGTCCACCACTGAGCTTCATGGCTTAGGGCCTAACCACACATTATACTGTTTATGGATCCGCCCCATGTCTGTCCCAGGCCTTGTCAAGCAAACATGAGGTTCTGTATTGTACCTTAGATTCTCAGGTGCATCAAGACCCAATTCAGATCAGAACAGTGGCACACAGGGGGAGAGAGAGAGGGCTTAATCAGTTTTCTAATCTGAAATGGCTCTGGGAGTCTCTATTTGGCACAGGGAGAGGGATCAAGCCCCCTTTCTCTGCATACCGTGACCTGTGTCCTAATTGGCATATGGAACGTTGGAGCATGTCTGGTCAACAAGATGCAGGGCAGACCCATAAGCAATGCATTGTGTAGTTAGGCCCTAAGTTGGGATTTGAACCTATGTTTCCCAGTTGCTAGTGCTACTCTCTAATCACTGCACTATACAGTCTCTCAAAACATGCTGAGTTAAAGTACTTTCTGTAGGGAGAAAGTGGAGCCAGGATGGAATCTTTTGGATGGTTTGTTTTTTCTTTTTGGTATTTTATGTGTGTGTGTGTGTGCACGCGTGCATGCCTGGAAGTCATAGCTGACTTCAGGAGACCCCTAGTGGGGCTTGGAGGCAAGGAACATTCAGAGAGATGGCTTGCTATTGCCTGCCTCTGTGTCACGGCCCTGGTATTCCTTGGAGGTCTCCAATCCAAGTACTGGCCAGGGTTGGCCCTGCTTAGCTTCTGAGATCTGATGAGATCAGGCTTGCCTTGGGCTATCCCAGTCAGGGCAATTCTGGGGGGAATCTTGAGAGTCAGAGGAAGAGCAAGGATGGAATCTGGCAGGTTATGGGTAGAGTTGCCAACTCTGGGTTGGGAAATACCTGGAGATTTGGGGCAGGGTGGAGCCTGGGGGTGGATTTTATGAAGGGGAGAAACCTCAGCAGGGTACGATGCCATAGAGTCCACCCTCCAAAACACCCATTTTCTCCAGGGGAACTGATCTCTGTCATCTGGAGATGAGCTGTAATTCAGTGCGTTCTCCATGCCCCATCCAGGGGCTGGCAGCCCTACGGAGCGCGGTAGAACATGGAGAGTGTTGGTTTTTAAACACAAATACTGCCTATCCAAAAGGACACCTCCCACTGGCAGAAGCAATAAAATACCAGCCCCATTGAGAGCCCCATTCTCCTCCCGGAGCTGACATTAGAACTCAGCCCTGCCTGCAGCACGGATGTATCCCCAGCGATGTCACCTTGACCCAGCTGCCATGTTGTGCCAGGGGGGGTTGAGCTTCCTGATTAGCAGCTGCCCCGGTCTTCCTTGCAGCTGAAGCAGTGGGGGGCACCAAGCCATTAGCCAGCATGGCCGCGCAGCCAGGGAGGTCAGGCGTGGAGGAAGGCCTTCTGGCCTCTGCCATTTCCCGCTTGAACGGAGCTCCCCGGTCCCCCCCACCGCTGCAGTAATGTAGTTAAGGACACGCTTGGATTCTTAATAGAGGGGAGAGGATTGAAGGGTAATATTAATCAGGAAGCGGTGGGCTGCAGGGACAAAGCGACTGGGAAGCTAAGGCAAGGGAAATTGGGATGGGGATGGGGGAGGAGGGAATCATTTGTCATTGGGCCGGGCTGCAGGATATTCACAGTAACAGGTAGCTACCAAGGACCACTGGACAGTACTTCCTTTCCACAGCAGATGGTAGAAGCTTGGGAGACCCATCTCCCAGCTTTCTCCAACATACGAGGCCCTGCTCCCTTCCAAAATCAGGAGAGGTTAATTTCTCAGTTGAAAATAGGGACATGTTTGTAGCATCCGGGCTAACCCATATATAAAAGGTCCCTGCTCGAGCATCCGCCTCCCTCACTTACATATTGCTAAAGGCTGTCTGCATTACCTACTGAGTCGAATATTCGGCAGCGAACATTTTCAGTGCGAAACGGTCCTTTTTGGAAGGCCAGATGTTTTGCGAACTTTCCCCAAATGTTTCACCAAGGTTCGTAGCCCTGATCAGTTGCTGCATGGATGGTTCTCCCCCACCCTCAATTTCCTGGAAATGGAAATAAAGCTGGTGAGATTTGGCCCCCTCAGCCTTACTGGAGACCAGTGGCACCAATTCAGCAGCAACTGATTGGGACAGTTGAAGAGGCACTGACCATTGAAGCAACGGCTGCCACGGCAAATGGGACAGAGGGAATTGGCACTAGAGAAGGGGAAAACCCTCAGCATTATCAGTCAAAAACTTGAGGCGCATTTGAACCCCCGCCCCCACATACATTATCAGTGAAAAACTTGAGGTGTATTTCATGTTGTGTGAAGTTTTTTTCATGCAGTCTTCCACCCCGTGAGCCCCAATTTTGCACAGCCAAAATGATGAATTCATTTACTCTGCTACAGGTTGTCCTTTACTGATTCGGAAGCCAAGAAGTGGGTTGGCCTCTGGGTTAAAGCTATACTAGAAAAATGTATTTTTCCTATAATCTCTTATAGGGCTGCCAGCTGTGAGTGGGAAAATACCTGGAGATTTTGGGGGTGGAGCCTGGAGAGGGGAGGGGAGAGGACCTCAGCAAGGTATAAGGCCATAGAATCCACCCTCCAAAGTAGACTTTATCTCCAGGCCCCACCTAGAGGTTGGCAACCCTAGTTATGAACCCTTTAACATATAGTTGCTGTAGGTTTTCCGGGTTGTGTGGCTGTGGTCTTGGCATGTAGGACCTGACGTTTCGCCAGTAGAGAGTACTCCATCTTTCTGTGTTATACCTCTGAGGATGCCAGTCACAGCTACTGGCAAACCGTCAGGCCCTACAATGCCAAGACCATGGCCACACAACCTGGAAAATCTACAGCAACTAATAAACTCTGGCTGTGAAAGCCTTCAACAACCTTTAACATATACCTCAGCAGTTGTGGTGTGTGTGTGTGTGTGTCTGTGCGTGAGAGAGAGAGAGAGAGAGAGAGAGAGAGAGAGAGAGAGAGAGAGAGAGAGAGAGAGAGAGAGAAATGCTGTGTGCCTAGGGTTGCCCACCTCCAGTTAGAGCCTGGAGATCTCCCAGAATTACAACTAATGTCTAGACAGCCAAGATCAATTCCCCTGGAGAAAATGGCTGCTTTGGAGGGTGGACTGTATGACATAATACCGTGCTGAGGTCCCTGTCCTCCCCAAAACCACCCTCCCCAGGCTCCACTTCCAAATTTCATGGAATTTCCCAACCCAGAGTTGGTAACCCTGTGCCTTAGTCTCCATGCACAGGCATTGATGTTCATGTGTGTTTCGGGCAAGACCACGTTTACTCAGAGATTTGACTGTACACACTGGAGAAGAGGCTGAACCCTGAAGAACAGCGGCAATTGTAACTTAACACTGACAAATTTTTAATAAGGCATCTCTAAAAAGGATAGAGCAGGTAGAGAAAGAAGTACTTTTCTCCCTTTCTCACAATACAAGAACTTGTGGGCACTCAGTGAAATTGCTGAGCAGTCGGGTTAGAACAGATAAAAGGAAGTACTTCTTCACCCAAAGAGTGATTAACACACGGAATTCACTGCTACAGGAGGTGGTGGCGGCTACAAGCATGGACGGCTTCAAGAGGGAATTGGAGAAACATGTGGAGCAGAGGTCCATCAGTGGCTACTGGCCACAAGGTATAGATAGGAACTCTTGGTCTGGGGCAAGTTGATGCACTGTATTCTTGGTGCTTGGGGGGGGTGTCAACAGTGGGAGGGCTTCTAGTGTCCTGGCTCCACTGATGGACCTCCTGATGGCACCTGGTATTTTTGGCCGCTGTGTGACAGAGTGTTGGACTGGATGGGCCATTGGCCTGACTCAACATTGGCTTCTCTTATGTTCTTATGAGAAAATGGGGGTAACTGACAGAATGTGTTTTGCCAATGGCCAGTGTCAGATAAAATAGGAGCTGTCCTGGTAAACAGGGACAATTGGAGGACATAAAAAAGCACCCAGGGGCTCTAGATTTAGCACCCAAACTCTGAGGCCTTCCCAGTGCTGGGAGAGGGAATCTAGAAGTCCCTCCTACTGCCAGCTGTGCTCTTGGGGGAAATTAAGGAGCCAGAAGCAGAATGTTTCTGTTCAGTAAAATGGAATTGTTCAATATGCCTCTTTTTTAAATAAAAGGGGTAGGATTGTAGTTTTTAAAGCCTGAAAAAAACAGACAGTTTGTTTTCCTCTTGTCTTGTTCATTGGATAGATTATGCATTGTTTTTATTTCATTGTTCCCTAATTTAGTAATCCCGTTCTATTTCACTGTTTGTTGTATTTATTACACTAATTTTGATCGCATCGTTTTCTAATTCTGTAATCTGCTTTTGTGTCTCGACAAGAGAGGCGGATTATAAATGAAGCAAATGGATGAAGTTTAGCACCCAGTCTCAAGAACACAATGCAGGTTCGCGTGTTGTTACGGTGCTTAGTTTTTGTAAGAGAGGTTCTGGGGCTCAAGCTTGTGTAGGGGGGGCTGTTGTCTGCCTTGGAAGGAAGCCCTTTTCCTTATTCTATGAGAGGCTGCTCAGGAATGAAGGCGGAACACTCTGTGCATGCTCAGAGGTTCTTGCTTTCCTACTGCTTTTTCCAACTCTTTTCTTTAGAGAAGAGAGATCGCCAATGATGGCAGGGCAGGGGGGTAGTGTTGCTGAGTGGGTGTGCCTAAAGGTGAAGGGATGAGAGCTGCAGTGGCCCACCATACTTTTAAGAGATATCCACCCCACATGCAACACCTGTCCCATGAATAAACACTTATTCGTCAGGGTGTGTTGTGAGTTCATGAGCATACTCGGGTTGTCTCCTTTGCACATCTACGGAGTGTGTGCAAACTCGTGTTTCATTGTGTAGGTGCATGAACCTGTCCAGAATATGCACAAAACTTTGCCTCAACACCTCTCCCCTCCCCCCGCCACCTGAAACAAACAAATCTGTGCCAGGGATGCCACTCCCTACTGGGCTCGTTCTCCCGCATCTCCCCTCCCCACGCTCCATACCGAATCAGATGAGGACATTTTGTGGAGGAGGAGGAGGAGGAGGAGGAACAGAGGACTTGGTTGGGGGAAAGAAGGGGGGGGATACGGAGGCATTGTCTGTAATAATTGCATTGTTAGGCCAAAGAGATTCCTTGTTCTGCTATCTAATTTCTGCGCCTTTATTAAACGTGATTGCCGGCTTGACAGCTGCGGGGAAATGAGCAGCACAGCAGCGTGTCAGCGGGAGAGCCCGGCGCTTTACAAATTGTTGCGCGTGACAAGAAAACCTTATTGTGCCAAGAGGGGGGAGAGAGAGAGAGAGAGAAGGGGAATGGTCCTCAGAGAGAGATCTCTCTGGAAAGCAGCTGGAATCCCACTGCAGACCAAAGCTGCCCCCCCATCCCCTCTGTGATCTCTCTGATAAAGCCCCGCCTCTGGAATCTCACGCAGAGCTGGACCACAGTGCTGAGGCGCTCTGCAACAAGGAAGCCTGGATTCCGCAACCTGTATAAATTACAGAGAGAATATTGGTGTGCCTTCTCTTAGGTTTTGCCTAACTGATTCTGCAATTTTTGCTGGTTTGCATTGTTTGTTTCATTTCTGTTAATCATAAGAACATCAGAAGAGCCCTGCTGGATGAGACCCAGTGGTCCACCTAGTCCAACATCCTGTCTCACACAGGGGTCAACCAGTTCCTCTGGAGGGCCAACAACAGGGCGTGGAGGCATAGGCCTTCCTCTGATTCTGCCTCCTGGCACTGGCATTCAGAGGCTGACTTAGGGTTGCCAGTCCCCAGTTGGAGGTGGGGGATCCCATGGGTTTGCAGGCTCCTGCCCGCCAATGGCCAGCTGGCTGACAGGAGGAAATCCCCCCCAACGGCAACATGGAGCAACATGCCTACGTCACCCAGACACGATGTAGGCACATTAGTGACATAAGAGGTGGGTGGGTGATGCTCTGGTTTTGGGGCAAAACTCTACGGTCTGAGGGCAATTTTACCATAGAGTTTTGCCCAAAAACCAGAGTTTCACCCCCGACATGCCTACATCACTTCTGGGTGATGTAGGCACAGTGTGCGACGTCACTTTCGGTGAGTCCCCACCCCCCTGCCGACATCTCAAAGAGATCTGGCAACCCTAGGCTGATTGTCTCTGAAGATGGAGGTTCCCCTCAGTCACCATGGCCAGTAGCCACTGTTAGACCTGTCCTCCATGAACCTATCTAATTCCATTTTAAAAGCTGTCTATCCCTGTGGCCATCACCACATTACACTACTACAAGGGGAGGGGCTCTGCAGCTCACCCTCTCATTACTGGAGATCATCGTCAGAAACTCTCCTAGTTTCTGAGATCGCCAGGCGTTCACTAGTCAGATATTTGCAGCCATAAGGGTTAGAAACTTGGCTGGGTGTTTTTTCTTGTTTAAATGAAAATTGATGAGTATTTTGTCCTTTTTTCCTGCACTTCCAAGTCATCTATGCCAATTTTTAGAGCTGCTCTTCACTAAAATTGGCGCTAGAACCTTGCTTTTTCAAAGCAGGAAAGAGAGAATGCGGAGGTTCTTCAGAAGCTGAAGTTTGTGCTCTGTTTCATTGGAAAGGTGTCTGTATGCATCATTCTTCCCTTCCGGGAGCTGAATTCAGTTCTGTCTCAAATATGTGACTCTGCCGTCTCCATTCTCATTGGCTCGGTTTGTGTGCATTATATCTTTCTATTGATTAATCTATGGGACTGGCTACATATCTAACTGCACAGGGCCTCTTGCTGCCATTCCCCAACAAACCAAAAACCCCACCTTCAAAGCACATTATGCAAATGGAGACTTGCTTTGCATAAACTTCTCCAATTTTTAGAGCTCGGCGCTTCTCTTCCTCTCAATCCATCTATTTATTTGTCACAAGGGCCTGTTCATAACTCTCTGCCGAGAAAACGTCTAGATTTCTGCGCTCTCAAAATAAATGACGCAATCAATACAGTGTTATGCAAATGCGCTGGTTTTGCATTAACGACATCCCGTTTGCATGCCTAATTCTAAACCCGAGGTTGGGTGATTGGCAGACTGCAGTATGGAGGCAGGAGCAGTGAAGTATGGACCCAAAGTGCGTTGAAAGAGCTCAAGAGCACATCCAGTGTCCCTGGTCAACAGAGACCCCATTCACACTGAGCACTTGCCCCGCTGAAGGGACGGGAGCCCTGCAGACTTTCCGTGCGTGATCATAAGAGCACATCTGGGAGGTGTAGTACTCCCGTGGCCAACCCGTGGCTTCCTGGGGAGTAAAAAACTAGTAGGTCCGAAGTACTAGTTTCCAGAAACCCCGGGGCAAAGGCTGGCATCTGATCGCGGGAGTGCCATTCTCCCGCGTCTTCCGATGCCCGCCCATGTTCCCGGGGTTTCTGGATGTTGTAAGTGTCCATGGGATGCGCACCAATGCTGAACAGCGCATGCGCACACACAAGACACCGACAGCAGCCCGCCCCCCCAATGGCACATGTGCACTTGGCTGCTTTTTTGCTGCGCTGCAGCAGCGCGGTGTGATCGGGGCGCAGAGCTGGAGTGTGGCAACCCGGTGGCCCCTGTGATCGGGCTACCGCGCCTTATTTAGCACCGGGGCGAAGTGCCACGCCTCTCCCCCGTGTTTTCTGGCCCGTATGACCGGGGCCAGAGTAGTTATTTAACCAAGCAAGCAGCTGCTTCTGGGGTGGAGCAGCTCCTTATAACAGCAGTGGTGGCTGATTCTCACCAGGGAAAAACACCAAGCCCTGCCTTTCTGTCAGACACTCCTCTGTTCCAGGACCAGGACATTTTGGTGCAAGATGGGGAAGTGCCCCTCATACATGAACACACACGTGAAGATGCCTTATCCTGTCTCAGACCATCAGTCCATCAAGGTCAGTATTGTTGACTCAGATGGACAGCAGCTGTCCAGAGTCTCAGGCAGAAGTCTTTTACATCACTTACTACTGCTCCTTTTAACTGGAGATGCTGGGGATTGAACCTGGTACATTCTGCACGCTGTGCAGATGCTCTGCCACTGAGCCACATCACCTCTCCTAATTGGCAAGGGTTGCAATCCATGAGGAATTTCTCTGTGCGAGCCACACTGAAACAATCTGCCTTGCGGCGGCTGCTCTCTCATAGCTCCTGTTCACTGCAATGAGGTCTGTCCAGGAGAATGTCCTGGTGGGTTATTTGTGCCCTATGGGGAATGGGTAGCCGCCAGACTGCCTCAGTCCTGGCAGAGCTTGGAAGCTAAGCAGGGCTGACCACAGTCAATACCTGGACAGGAGACCATCAAGGAAGAGTGCAGGTGCTATATGCAGAGGCAAATAACGGCAAACCACTTCTGTTCTCCTCTTGCCTCGGAAACCCAACAAAGTTCTCATGCAGATGGTGGCGACTTGATAGCACACTTTGCCTTTATGGGGACTGGATGTGTTCCCTCCAACATTCCACACAAGAAAATATGGACATCTTTGCAACGCTGCCGTTCTCATATTAGGGATCACTGCCCAAGATTTCACCTCACCATTCCAACTCACGACAGCTTTGCCGCCCACCTGTGGTATTCATTTACTGTGCAGCAACCTCTTCGCCATCAATTTAAAAGCCAAGAGGATTGGGGTGGGTGGGGACAAATAAACGTTTTTAAAACATGGTTGCCCTGCAGTCTGTGATTCAGATTCTGAAATACAGCTCAGCAGCTTCAGGTAAGGTTGCCAACGTGGAGTTCTCCTAGAACTTCAACTGATTTCCAGACAGTGATCCAATTCTCCTGGAGGAAATGACAGCTTTGTAGGGTAGACTCTGTGACATCACATCCCCGAGCTCCCTCTCGTGCCCAGTCTCTGCTCTCCCAGGCAGCACCTGGAAATCTCCAGGAATTTCCCAACCTGCAGTTAGGAGGAGGAGGAGGAGACTGGATTTATACCCCACCCTTTACTCGGAGTCTCAGAATGGCTTACAAACTCCTTTCCCTTCCCCTCCCCACAACAGACACCCTGTGAGGTAGGCGGGGCTGAGAGAGCTCTGACAGAAACTGCTCTTTTTCAAGAACAGCTCTGACAGAACTATGGGTTGCCCAAAGTCATCCAGCAGCTGCAAGCGGAGGAGTGGGGAATCAAACCCAGTTTTCCTAGATTAGAGTCCGTGCACTTAACCACTACACCAAACTAGTTAGCAATCCTATCTTCAGGACTGGGACATACTGCACAGTGCTTTATTGCTCATGCTTATCCATTGGTGTGCATGTGTACTAGAAGGAAGATACATCCATTTCCTATTCTATTAGAAAACTTCTACAGACTATAGCAAAGGAAAACTAAACACTGGAAAATGACTACAGCAATTTGCGCTCACAAAATTTTGAGAAGGCATTCTTCCCCCTGCCCTAAGGCAAAAATAGGGATGGTGCCCAGGAGCAAGGACCAGAAACCATTAACAACCCCCGGAACTGTATTGCCCAAGGCAACTACTTCACCAGCCTAAGAACAGAAGACCAAAGGTCCATCTAGTCCAGCATTTTGTTCACACAGTGACCCACTTCTAGGATGCCCACAAGAAGGATGACTGCTACAACTTTATCCTACCTGCGCTCCCCAGCAACTGATTTAAGGAGGCAAACTACCTCTGGTACTGGAGGGAGTAGATATCCATCATGAGTAGTAATCATTGATGGCCCAGCACCCATGAATTTGTCCACTTCTCTTTTAAAGCCCTCCAAGTTGGCATCCATGACCACACCCTCATAGAATCATAGAATGTTAGATTTGGAAGGGACCTTGCAAGTCATCTAGTCCAACCCCCTGCACTCTGCAGGAGCATAGCCAAAAGATAGCCCTACATACCTACAACATACCCAAAAGATGGTCGTCCATCCTCCGCTTGAAAACATCCATGGAAGGAGCATCCACCGCCTCCCGAGGCAGACTATTCCACTGCTCAACCACTCTTACAGTTAGGAGGTTTCCTGATATCTAGCCAGTAACGACTCCCTTGTAATTTCCACCCATTAGATCTAGTCTTGCAATCCGGAGCAAGAGAGAATAGATCTGCTCCATCTTTTACATGACAGCCCTTCAAATACTTGAAGACTCCAATCATGTCCCCTCTAAGTCTTCTCTTTCCCAGGCTAAACATACCCAACTCTTTCAGCCTTTCCTCATAAGACTTGGATTCAAACCCTCTCACCATCCTGGTTGCCCTCTTCTGGACACACTCGAGCTTGTCAACATCCCTCCTAAAGTGTGGTGCCCAAAACTGGACACAGTACTCCAGGTGAGGTCTGACCATAGCAGAATAGAGCGGAACTACCACCTCCCATGATCTGGACACAATGCTTCTGTTAATGTCTCCTAAGATTGCATTAGCTTTCTTCACAGCCACATCACACTGCAGGCTCATGTTGAGCTTGTGATCAACCAGAACACCTAGATCCCTTTCACACGTGCTGCTGTCAAGCCGAGTCCCTCCCATTCTATATCTGTGCCTTTGATTTTTTGTGCCCAGGTGTAGGACTTTGCACTTATCTCTATTGAATTTCATTTTATTTGCCTCAGCCCACTGTTCCAGCCTATCTAGATCATTTTGAACCCTGTGGCAGAGGGTTCCACAAATGAACTACACTCTGTGAAGAAGTACTTCCTTTTTGTCTGTCCTGAATTTCCCACCCTTCAGCTTCAGTGAGTGACCCTGAGTTCGAAAATTACGGGAGAGGGAGAAAACTTTCACAACTCAGCCCCATCTACCTGTGCCACGCCTGAAATCCACATCCTGAGATAAGAAACCCTCTAGAGGGAAAGAAAGAGGAGCGATCTCAGATCTCCTTCTCCGGGATCGTCTCACCCCAGTGCCTGCGCTAAAGAGGTATCCTCCAGCCAGGCCGAGGCATGTGTGTGTGTGAGTGTGCGTGATTGGAGATGGGGCGGGGAAGGAATCACAGCGTGAAGGAAGGGCACGGCAGAAGCAAAGTCAGGGCCCGCCGCATCAATTTGGCCTGACAGCTAGCAATTACACTGCGCGATAGCCAGATTACCGCAAATGCATTTATTACAGGGCTGAAGAGCAGGGGACTTATTTACTGGCAAATCCATACTCATTACAAGACTCACCCTACCCTGGCCACAAAACAGCTCAAGTGAAACAAACAATTATCGAAGGCCTTGTGGGGACCATGCACTTTTCCTGGGGCTCAGAGGGCTGGGCGAGGGGCGGGGGACAGGGGGAAAGGGAGGATGGCGCTGGCTTTCTTCTTTTCCTTTCCTCCTCCTGCGATTTTTATCTTCTCTCTCAGTTACGGTAATTCCCAAATTGTGCCGGAGAACCGCTAAACATGTCACAAATAATAAAGTAATTACAGAATGAAAGGCCACTACAAACCAGTCCCAATGGATTTAGAAGGGTGTAGTTCTCTTCAGGTTTACCCTGGGAGTTCTTTTCAGAGGGTAATTCTGACTCTTGCAGAAGAGAAACAAATTTTTGCTGCGTATAAGAAGGGAAAGTGCCTTCAGTTTTAATCAGTTGGATCCAGGTGGGAACTGAAACAAAACTGTGCTACGTGTTGCTCTTTTTTAAAAAAACTGTCCATTCTGTTTCCATTCCCTTGTAGAGATGCCGCTTCTGCACACTCAGGGGACGTTCTGGGTATGCAGAAAAATATCATTTTGTAAAATGAAAATAAGAGTACCCACCCATCCCAAAAACCCAGCCTGATGAGGACTGAGCATGTTGAGAGCAGCTAAAGGGGATTTACAGACTGGGAGGAAATGGGTCTACACAAGCCAGTGAGAGTGTTCATATAATTAGGGTTGCCAGCCTCCAGGTGTCTTCTGGAGATCTCCTGCTATTACAATTGATCCCCAGACAACCAAGATCAGCTCACCTGGAGAAAAAGGCTGTTTTGGAAGGTGTGGATTCTATGGCGTCGTACCCTGCTGAGGTCCCTCCCCTCCCCAAACCCCACCCTCCTCAGGCTCCACCCCTCAAATCTCCAGGTTTCTCCCAACCCAGAGCTGTTAACTATGTGTCAGGAAAGGGACATTAGGGGAGGGGATTATTTAATAGTTTACACAAACTAGCCAGTCTGGTGCAGTGGATAGAGTGCTGGACTATGATCTGGGAGAGCTGGGTTCAAGTCCCCATTCTGCTATAGAAGCTTGTTGGGTGACCCTGGGCCGGTCACACACTCCCAGCCTGCCCCAGGGGTTCACAGCCTTTATGACTCTGCCGGACCTTTAGAATTCTGACACAGGACGGTGGGTGCAGCCACAGAATGGCTGCCACAGGAGGCAGGGCCCACCACATAATGTCAGGAAGTGAGGTCATGCATAACTCTGGTAGGAACTCTTCAACATTTCAGGCTGAAGCTCTGCTTAACAGGATGCCTTTTAAAACGAACGTATTGTTTGAAAATATTTTTTTTGCTTACACACAGCTTACCTTCAGTCATGCAGTGAAGGTCCTTGTGCTGTGGTGGCAGCTGCTGCCGAACAGCTTTTTAAAAAAACCTGCGCAGCCAACCAGACCTCCAGTGGCCAGTCAGAAGCCCTGCTGGGCAAAAGCCCCACCTGGCCCTACCCAGTTCCTAAAAACACTTGACGGGCAGCGGGAGAGGTGTCAATGAGTATCATGGTGCCCAGAGGCGCCACGTTGGGGACCCCTGGCCTAACCTACCTCACAGCGTTGTTGTAAGGCTAAAATGAAGAAGGGAGAATGTTGTAAGCCACTTTGGGTCCCCATTGGGGAGAAAAATGGAGTGTTGAACCAAATAAATCATGATTCCTCGCAGTGGGAGGGGCTGTGGCTCAGTGGTAGAATATCTACTTGGCATGCAGAATGTCCCAGGTTCAATCCCCGGTATCTCCAGTTAAATGATCTGGCAGTAGGTAATGTGAAAGACCTCTGCCTAAGATCCTGGAGAGCTGCTGATTTTGATGGACTAAAGGTCTGATTCAGTATAAGGCAGTTTCTTGTGTTCATGATTTCTCCAGGTACTACCTGGAGGTTGGCAACCCTACCTGATAGGTAGTCCTCCCCTCCCCTCCCCTCCCTCCCCTCCCCTCCCTCCCTCCCTCCCTCCCTCCCTCCCTCCCTCCCTCCTTCCTTCCTTCCTTCCTTCCTTCCTTCCTTCCTTCCTTCCTTCCTTCCTTCCTTCCTTCCTTCCTTCCTTCCTTCCTTCCTTCCTCTCTCCTGTAATGCAGTAGTATTGATACCACCAGCAGATACTTGGTGTGCACGGTGGGACATCACATGAGCCAGCTTGATGTAGCAGCCCAAAGTCCCATCAAGAAGATACCTGAACACTCCCTTCAAGATGCCCTCTTGCCGTCCCACCACTGAATCCAGGCTCTTCATCCCTGTGCCTTATTTTATTTTTCCTCCCGTTGTCGCACCGGGGCCTATTGCTTCCAACTGCCTAATTGCCCGCGATCAATACTACCTCATCGAGGGGAAGCTGTCAGTTTAATTGAAATGTGGCCGCAGGGCTGCCAGCTCGCTTATTGCCTTCGCCTGCCTGCTGGGGGCTGGCCCTGGCACGGGGCTCCGCGACGCTCATCTTAAATATTCATTCACTTGACAGAACACTAATTAAACAAAGTAAGGTGCATTATTACTTGATTAAATTTTTTATTGGCAGTTTAATTGGTCTGTTAGTCGTCCCGCAGGGAGCCGTGAGCAACCCCCCCCCCTCCCGCCTATGCCTCCCCTTTCCCCATCCCGTGTGCACGTTAATGGATCAGTTGCCACAAAACCTCCTTTGTGACTGTGGTCTCTCTTCCTGCATGAAGGCACTGGGTGGTGGGGGGGACGAGAGGAGAGCGCTTGTGTGTATGCGTGTGTTTTGTCTCTCTCTGCTTGCCTTTGCAACAGTCAAGCGACTGACGCAGCTCGAAGCGTGCTGTTAATTCTAGATTCTGACCCCCCCGACGCTGACCCCCTCTGTCTTTCCCAGCATGCGCACCAGCCGTGAGTTCTGACGCCTGTTTTGGATCAGAAGTCACCACTGCCTTCCCGATCACCCGCCCACACCAATTCATGCCACCGCTTCCGGTGGATAGCTCAGTGAAAATGTCGAGTCAGTGTGCAGTAGCCGTGAAAAAGACAAATTCTGTACTCAGGCTTATTAGGAAAGAAATTGAAAGCAAAAATGGCCTGTATATGGGCCAGTATAGATCTATGGCAGGGCTACCAATCTCCAGATGGCGGCTGGAGATCTCCTGGGAATCACAACTGATCTTCCAGACTACAAAGATCAGTTCCCCTGGAGAAAATGGCCGCTTTGGAAGGTGGGACTCTGTGGCATTATAGCCTGTTGAAATCCCTCCCCTCCCCAAACCCCGCCCTCCTCAAGCTCCACCCCAACATTTCCAGGTATTTCCCAACTCAGAGCTGGCGACACTAATCTGCGGCAAAACTGAGTTTGGAACACTGTATCTTGTTCTTGTTGTCATATCTCAGAAAGCATCTCTGAGAGCTGGAAAAGGCCAAACAAAATGATCCTTGGGAGGAAACAGTTTCTGTACGAGAAAATACTGAAGAGTTTCTGGCTTTTCAGTTTACAAGAAAGGAAACAAAGGGGGCCGACAAAGGTCTATAACATTATGCATGGGACAGAGAAAGTAGGCAGAGAGAACTTTTTATTTCTTTTTTCCAAAACGATGCCATTTCGGACCAGACAAGGGAACTGAGGGGCAGTAGATCCTGAACGGACCATAGGAAATCCTTCCTCATTTGGTGAGTAATTAACTTATGGAACTCACTGTCATGGGAGGTGGGGATGGCTGTGAACTTTACATGGCTGTAAAAGGGGATTAGACAAGTTCAAGAAGGATGGGACTAATGCTGGCTATTAGGTAGTGATGACAGAACCTCTGTGTTCCAAGAAGAACAGCTGGATTTGAGTCCAGCGGTTCCTTAAGGACCAACAAGATTTTCGAGGTACGAGGTTTCGAGAGTCAAAGCTCCCCTTGTCAGGCACCCAATGAAGTGAGCTTTGACTCTCAAAAGCTCAGACCCTGAAGATCTTGTTGGTGCCTCATGACCTAGCTATTCTACTGAAGACCAACATGGCTACTCCATGAAACTATGTTCAGAGGCAGTACATCTCTGAATGTCAGGTGCTAGCAGGCAGCAGTGGGCGAGGCTTTGGCCTTTGTGCCCCTGGTGTGGGTCATCTGTGGCAGTCCCTGAAGGAAATACAGCGTTGGACTCGAGGGACCATCGGTCTGATTCAGCAGTCCTCTTCTTACGTCTCTGAAACTGTGTTTACTGACATCGCTCATACTGTGGACAGTTCTGGTCATCATATCCCCAAAAGGACGTCACAGAGCTAGAAAAAGTACAGAGGAGGGCAACCAAGATGATTAGGGGTTCGGAGCACCTTGCCTATGAGGAAAGGTTGAAGAGCCTGGGACTTTTTTGTTTAGAAAAGAGATGACTAAGAGTGGGGGACATGGTAGAGATTTATAAAATTACGCATGGGGTAGAGAGAGTTGACAAAGATATTTTTTTCTCCCTTTCCCAAAATACTAGAACTCGAAGGCATCCAATGAAACTGATGGGCAGTAGGTTCAAGACAGACAAAAGAAATACTGCTTTACACAGAGTGTGATTAAAATGTGGAATTTGCTGCCAGAGGATGTAGTGATGGCCACAGGAATAAACAGCTTTAAAAGGGATTTAGATGGATTCGTGGAGGATATCAGTGGCCTGGTGACTGAGAGGATATCAGTAGCCTTGGTGACTGAGGGGAACCACCACATTCAGAGGCATAATCCTATGAATCCCAGAGCCAGGAGTCAACATCAGGGGAAGTCTATGCCCAGTTGTTAGCCATTCAGGGAACTGGTTGGCCACTGTGTGAGATGGCTGAATTAGATGGACCATTGGTCTGATCCAGCTGGGCTGTTATGTTCTTATTGCAGCAAAGCAAACAGGAGTCCCTTTGCGCAATGGACAGTTAACACAACGTTACTAACCTGTGTGTATTCAACAATTAACCCCCCCACACACAAACAGACAAGGACCAGGACTATAGCTCTAGGTAGAAACTGCAGGGAGCTGTGTTTGTTTCTTGGGGGGGGACACCCAAAAACAACAGCAGGATGTTAGCTTTTATGCCCACTTCTACTGTTGCTACTTCTTAGGGGAGACCCCTATTTGTGGGTGTCTGTCCTTGGCGAAATACTGACCCTGTTCTGCCCAGGGTTTTTTGTTTTTTTTGCCAGTTCACAAAAGCCTCGTTAAATTTTCCTGGATGTGAATTCCTCCTCAGAGTTCATCTCGCTCCCCAGGACTTTAGAAATTCAATCTCTGAGCAGGAATAGATGCATCTGGCTCCTAGCACACATCTCTGAAAATGTGTTCTTCGCATGAACACTAAGGCACCATGCCGTGCACAGCCTGCCATTTTGCAGGATGCTCATTTTGAACCGTTGGCAACAGATTGCAGAAAAATGATGTTTTTCTTACCCTAAAAGAACAAACACCTTTTAAAAACAGCACAGGATAAGCTAGTGCAGAATAGAAAGGGGGGGAGAGATTTATGGAAGAGAGAGCAGAGCCACCAATTAATGTGTAATAATCCTTGGCTGGAGAATATATCTGATAGTGATGGGTGGTCCCTTGTGTGGATTAAAACTTCTTTGGGGGGGGCCCCATTCAGGACTCCGGTAAAGGGAAAAAAACAGGGGGAAATATTAATGAATAGGGTTGCCAGCTTCCGGGTGAAGAAGGAGATGATATTGGTTTTATACCCCACCCTTCACTCAAAAGTCTCAGAGTGGCTCACAATCTCCTTTCCCTTCCCCTCCCCACAACAGACACCCTGTGAGGGAGGTGTGGGGCTGAGAGAGCTCTTTCGAGGACTGCCCTTGAGAGAACAGCTCTGAGAGAACTTGTGACTGACCCAAGGTCAAACCAGCAGCTGACGTGGAGGAGTGGGGAATCAAACCTGGTTCTCCCAGATTAGAGTCCGCGCTCCTAACCACTACACCAGACTGGCTCTCATGTGGTTCTCATCTCCAGGTGGTGGCTGGAGTTCTCCCTGAATTACCACTGGTCTCCATGCAATGAAGATATGTTCTCCTGGAGAAAATGGCTGCTTGGGAAGGTGAACCGTATGGTGTTACACCCTGCTGAGGTCCCTCCTATCCCCAAACCCTGCCCTCCTCAGGCTCCACCCCCAAAATCCCCAGGTATTTCCCAAGCTGGAGCTGGCAACCCTAGATATAACTCCCCAGGTAATCTGTAATGTCCAGTGTGTCAGCAGATGTCACAGAAAAAAGTAGCACAGAAATATTTTTTTTTAAATGTAGGAGTCAGCCGCGGGGTGGAGAATAGGCGACTGGGTGGGTTGGGGACTATGGAGGAGAAGGAAATCTGGGTTATTTGGGTTGGAAATCACCAGCAGAGCAAGAGGGAAGGAAGCAGGGATTGACCGGTGTGTGTGGGGGGATTTCCCTTCCCCCATGAGGCCTTGTGGGTCCCCCTCTGGAAGAAACCTATTTTCTACTGTGAACAAGCTGTATGTTAAAGGGATAAGCAAGACAAAAGTGTATCTCTGTGGGGGAGATGTTGCTGAACCCAGATTGCAGTTTATAAACATCTTGAAATGAGTGTGTCTGTTGTGGGGAGAGGAAGGGAAAGGAGTTTGTAAGCCGCTCTGAGACTCCAAGTGAAGGGCGGGGTATAAATCCAATCTCCTCCTCCTCCTCCTCCTCCTCCTCCTCCTCCTCCTCCTCCTCCTCCTCCTCCTCTTCTTCTTCTTCTTCTTCTTCTTCTTCTTCTTCTTCTTCTTCTTCTTCTTCTTCTTCTTCTTCTTCTTCTTCTTCTTCTTCTTCTTCTTCTTCTTCTTTGGAGGAGGAGTTTGTGTGTTTTCATCCTGCCCTTTCTCCAAGGGCAGTGGGGTGTACTCATGCACAATTTTGTCCTCACAATAATCCTGTGATGTACGTTAGGTAATCCAGTCAGTTTTGTGCTATAGTTATAAAGAGTTAATTAGGTAGGGTACAGGTCCACAAATTTGTTGAGCCAACAGACACTTTCAGTGTTTTAAGAAAGATTACAGACTGTCACCACAAAATGACTTCCATGAGGGCAAAGACAAAATGGCTGCCATGGTAGATTGGCACTTTGCATTAGGGACAGGGTTGCCATCCATGCCTGGGCATATGTTGGGATAGTTTGAGAATGGTGACTGGGGAGAGTGGAATTTCAGGAGGATATTTTGTAATTTCTAGGTGACCCTCTAGGAATTTCCCCTGATTTTTGTGGTTAAGACCATAGATAAATGGTGAAATTCCTTGAATGTCACTATGGAGGCTATTTGCCTTTTTTCTCATGGTCCTCAATTTCTCAAGGGCTGGAGATTGGGTCTGAGGGCAGGGGTTTACCTACAGTCGATAGGCAAATTGTAAGCCTAATTGGGGAAGAGTTTTTGTTTGTTTGTCTCACTCTCCAAAGAAGAGAATGTCCTGGTTTCCTGCACAGCCAAAAAAAGAGGCTCCCAAAGCCCAAAGCCTATGGCCAAGTAGTCAGTCATCAGGTACAGCACCACCCAAAGCTCTTTTCTGTTCCACTCCAAGCAGATGAGAATGTTGTAGGATAACTGCTCGGTTCTATGTCTTCAAAAGGAATGAGCGAGCCTTTGAGTTCTGCAGAACTCTTCATCATATTGGATATTAAGCAAAACAACAAAAACAAAAGGGGGGTGGTGGAGAGAAAAGATGTTGTTGGGCACGATGGAAGAAAGCCCAGACTTGCAGAATGCGACAAGATGGAGCTGTGATGCAGACTTAATTAAGTTAGGTGCAAAAAAAGATCTCCATTGCACCAAAGGCAGCTGAGCCAAACACACAGTTTTCCCTTTGAAAATGTAAAAACCAGCAGTAGTTGGGCTCTACTAGAAAGCCCGCTATGCCATCCCAGGGCCTGGAACTAATATCAGATTCAGAGGCCAAAGTGTCATGGTGAATAAGCACCACGGTGAATAACCAGAGGGAGGAGAGCCAGAGCATCTGCTTGGCATGCAGAAGGTTCCAACTTCAATCCCCAGCATCTCCAGTTAAAAGATGTGGCAGAAGGTGATGTGAAAGACCTCTGCTGAAGACCCTGAAAAGCTGCTGCCAGCCTGAGTAGCCCATAGTGGTTTTGATGGACCAAGGGTCTGATTCAGTTTAAGGCAGCTTCATGTGTTCACCACTGGATTCCCCCCCCCTCAAAAAAAATTGCACTGGTTTCTGCTGCAAGGTGTGTGAGTGTGTATGTATGTATATATGTATGTATGCATGCATGCGTCTGTCTGTCTGTCTAATGCATTTTGATGCCAAGGGATAAAGCAAAACGATTCACCATCCGGATTTGCTGTAAATGTCAGGAAACAGCTACGTAAAGGGCTGATTCACTTAGCTAATCTAAGGCCCCAGTCACACGGGCCAGATAACATGGGGGGGGGAGGCGTGGCTATTTGCGCCGTCACTATTTGACCTGCCACTACGTGATCAGACGCGACGGCTGGAACCGGGGTTTTTTCGGAGGCACGTGTTTCCGGCGCGCTTCAACGAGGCAAGAGGAGCGCGCTGAAGCGGTCAGATGGAGAAAGTCCGTCTGTGGCCCATCGTAACTGTTTGATAGTGGGATTTCACTGGTACTTTTTAACTCCGGATCTTCGGCCGGATGATCCGGGTTGGCGACGGGTGCGCAACGCTTGCCAGACGTGTCCGGTATTTGTGAGTATCCCACGGCAAATTCTGCGTGTGACCGGACCCTACGTATTTTAAATGGCTTTGAGGGGGGGAGAAAATAGGAATGCCTCTGGGTGTGTACAGAGTGCAGTTTCTTTAAATGCTGCTTGGCTGCCCATTATAATTAGGGCATTCAAGGCAGAGGCCGTATTATGAGACATGGGGGCACCAATCATTTTAGAAGCCCACCACTGGAGAGGGGTCTAATGGCCAAAGAAACAGGAGACTTGTGTCACCTTAGAGACTTGATCGTTTCTTCTGGGTAGTCGTTTTTCAGGAGAAGCTAGATTCAAATCCAGTAGCAGCTTAGAGACTAGTGTTGTCAGCCTCCAGGTGGTGGCTGGTGATCTCCTGCTCTTAAAACTGATCTCCAGGTGAGAGAGACCCGTCCCCCTGGAGAAAATGGCTGCTTTGGAAGGTGGACTCAATGGCACTTTACCCCATTAAAGTCCCTCCCCTCCCCAAATCCCCCTTCTTAGGCTCCACCCACCAAATCTCCAGGTATTTCCTAACCCAGAGCTGGCAAACCTGTTAGAGACCAACAAGATCTTTGGGGTATATGCTTTCAAGAGTCAAAGCCCTACTATCATCAGATAGCTGGTATCTGCTGAAGGGAGCTTGGACTCCTGAAAGCTTGTACTATGAAAATCTTGTTGGTCTTTAAGGTTATTGTGACATACATTTTCATGGGCTGCACTACTTCACCAGGCCCAGGAAGTGCACACACACTCATGAACACGCATACACGCACGCACTGGTATAGAGGAAAATGTAAACAGTGGGAGCAAAAGGCCGGGCAATGCACAGATTCCAGTCTGTGACACTTCAATGCAAAGCTCAAATGTACCCAGGATCAATATAGATGACCATTCCCAACAGCAGTAAACGCTATTAACACAATCTCCTTCTCTTTGCCGAGCTAATTAAAAACCTGTCGTGGGTGATAAAACCTTTGTCTCAATTCAGTCCCAGATTAATAACGTCAAACTTCCCTAATCAATGGAAAACAATAAAGGTTTGGGGAAGCAACTCTACTCCCCCTCATTACTAGTAGGAGGGAGAGTATTTTGAAGCGGTTCAAATGTGTTGGCGTGGTGGGTTAGGATCCTGGCTCTGATTTGGTGCCGGGTGGTTCTTCCACAGAGGGGCAGGCATGACCCTGGCACCAGCACTGCTCCACAACAGCCCAAACAAGTCCCTGGTCACTCCCGACCAGTAATTAAGCGTATCAAGGTCGTGCTTTAGGGTAGAAGAGAAGCAAGACTAAGCGGATTACACTGCTAAATCCTTTCTCTCCATCAGATAAAAGGAGGGAGAGACAGAACCTTTTGTCTCAACAACAGGAGACCCTGGGAATAAGCGTTGGGGCGGGAGGGCTGCACGAGGAGGGGGCAGCAGGAGTCTGGAGTGGGATTAGCTATTTATGGGATGCCAGGATGCGGTCACCGTAGCACCTGGGGGACCATAAATCTGACTCCCCCGCCTACCCCAGTAGCTAGGAGTATGCCTGGTTTCAAAATGCATTGACTTTCCATCCAGTGCAACCGAAAATTAATGCCTTTATTGTTTACCCGCCAACATTTCATAGATGAAAATAAGATAATGCCCCTGTACGCATTCCAAGAGTCAGAGTCCATGGCAGGATTCCACAACATGGTGCCTAGGGCGCTGGGGCGCTTCTCAGTACTCCCTCTGGTGCCTGTCAAGCTTTTCAGAGAGTGGGTGGGGCCATTGTTAAACTCGAAGGTTTAGCAAGGCATCCCCAAAAGGCAGAAGCCGGGGCAGGATACAATCGGCAGGATACAGACAATGATTGACCGAGGTCAGAGACTAGAAAACAGGAACTGTTCCTGGTGAGTATGAAGAGATGGAGCCTGGATGGTTTGGGCTTTAATCCAGAGACAGAGAAATGGCTGCTTTCTAAGACTTGTTCTTGGTCCCCATTCCCTGTAAGGACTGGGAACCCATTCACACATCCATGTGGATTGTTTGATTTCTCAAAATGTAAGAACTCACAGCTCTGTGTGTGAAAAGTTGCAGCCAAAAAGCACTTTAGTTTGAGGTGATGTGTATGTGATGTGAAAGTAATGGGTTGGATCCTGTGCATCGTTTCCTCTGGTGTCAGACGCCTTCCTCTGGTGCAACTGGCTCTGCTGATGCAGGAGAAGTGGACAGAAGTCATTTCCTCCCTGGGTCTTTTGGCCAGGAATTGAACCTGGGACCTTCTGCATGCCAAGCAGATGCTCTGCCTCGACTCATGGCTCCTCTCCTCTTTCAGTCAAGTGGAGGCACTAAGGGAAGATCCTGGGCTGGGGCAACTCTCCTTGCATCACCCATCATCATCACAAGCCTTTGAAACAGAAACTTACATGACCCTTCTCATTCTGTCTCCTCCTGCCCTCCAAATCTAGAGTTGGCTTGGAAAGTTTGACCACTTCCCTTTCCCACCCTCTCTGCTGTACTACGAGATGACTGGGTGGGGGAAGCAGCTCAGGTTCTGTCCTAGCTTCTGTCTCTTCCCTTCCACATGGGAAAAGTCATGTCTGGTGTGATGGACTGTGCTGTAAAAACTCATAAGTAACCCTGTGAAGGACTGTGAAGGGTTAATGCCTCACAGAGCCAGGGAGCCTTGAGTGACAGGTTGCTCCAAGAAATTTGATTTGTTCGTGTCAGTTGAGCAGAAAGACTTGGGAACTGACTGCAGAAGAGAACTCAGTTTAGCTCTGACTGAGGAGGGTTTAGCACGGACTGAAAAAAGTTTGAGTCCAGCAGCACGTTTAAGACCAACAAAGTTTTTTTTCACAGCATACTGTTTCATGTGCAAGCACACTTCTTCAGATGTAGGTAGGAAGAAGTGTGCTTGTGTACGGAAGTTTACACCATGAATAAAACTTTGTTGGTCTTAAAGGTGCTGCTGGACTCAAACTTTGTTCTGCTGCTTCAGATGAACATGGCTACCCCATCTGAGAAAAGTTTAACACTGACTGAGGACTGGGAAGGTTGGCAAGGAGGAGTGGAAGGATTGGTAAAGACCCTCATTTGGGCAAGGAAAAAGGATAGATCTTCTAGTTAGAGAAGGGATTTCCTGCCCAGTTGAAGAGGGAGATAGTTCTAAAGAGTGGAGCGACCCCTGGTGTGTTTAGAGAAGGAATTTGGGTAGTTGGCAGTGTATCCCTGCCTTCTGAATCCTGAAGACCCAGATAAACTCAAGAAAGTGAACTGGAGTGTTTAGGAAATACTGAAACCAAAGCCTCTCATCTCTAAGATTCTAAGACTTTGTGAACAGCTTTAAACTCTCACTTGCTGGAAACATATGAATATGAATTTCTAAATTATCTCAGAGTTCATTATTGGTTTACCTCAGACATTTTACCCCTGATTTCACCTGACCTTTTCCCCTCTACGTTGAATAAAATATCTTGTTTATTTTTGAACGTTCTCAAGCCTCATGTGTGCCATTTTCTGAAGTTTATGTTAAAGAGGGTGAGTTTGTCTGTTCCCTCAAGTTCCTGGGCTAAGCCAGCATCAGAATATAATACTGTGACAGGGTGGGACAGCCGTGAACCTTCACAAAAGAAAAAAATAGATAAAGGGGCTGCTCAGCCAGAAAAGAAGAAAAAACGGAGGGAAAATCCTGTGACTGAGTGAGGGAATGGGGCCAGTTCACCATATCTCCCGCTATTATAACTGACCTCCAAATGACGATCAGTCTCCCTGGAGAAAATAGCTGCTTAGGAGGGTGGGCTCTATGGCATTATACCCCGCTGAGGTCCCTCCCCTCCCCAAACTCCACACTTCCCAGGCTCCACCCCCAAAATCTCCAGATATTTCCCAATCCAGAGCTGGCAACCTTATGTCTGGTTAGGCCTTGTCAGGTCAACACTGAAGGCCTTGCTGCATGTCCCTCTGCCATAAAACACGATAAGACATGTTCAGCTGTGGCACCCCCAGTTACAGAATACGCTCCTGCTGGTTGCCAACTCCAGCTAGGGAAATTCCAGGAGATTTGGGGGTGAAGCCTGGGGAGGGTAGAGTTTGAGGAGGGGAAAGGCCTAAATGGGGTATAATGGAGTCCAACCTCCAAAACACCCATTTTCTCCTGGGTAACTGATCTCTGTAGTCTAGCGACCAGTTGTAACTCTAAGAGATCTCCAGGCCCCACCTGTAGGTTTGGCAACTCTATGAGATCTGCCTTTCTTCATCACCGCTGCCCTTTTGACAAGCAGTGAAAATGCAGCTAAGAGAGCTTTTGGAAGCCATCTTTGTAAGTTCTTGCCTTCTGCTGCTTCCGTTTTGCTGTGGTCACTTCATTACTGGCTACTGTGAATCTGATTCGATTTTTTAAAATTGATTTCTTTTTATATTGTATCTCATTGTTAACGGCCTTGGAGATCTTTTCTGATGGAAAGGTAGAACATACATTTGAAATAAATGAATAAAATTATTGCTTTTGGGTAAAGGATAATAATAATACATTTACATTTAGATAAGCTGGGAGCCTGTAAGGCGTTGTGACAAAGTTTGAGTCCAGTGGCACCGTTAAGATCAACAAAGTTTAATTCTGGGTATAAGCTTTTGTGTGCCTGCATGCTGCTTCAGATTGTCTGTGTGGGGGGGGCTAGATATAGGAGAAACTTCCTAACTGTAAGAGTGGTTGAGCAGTGGAACAGCCTGCCTCGGGAGGTGGTGGATGCGCCTTCCCTGGACATTTTCAAGCAGAGGCTGTATGACCATCTTTTGGGTATGTTATAGGTATGTAGGGCTATCTTTGGCTATGCTCCTGCAGAGTGCAGGGGATTGGACTAGATGACCTGCAAGGTCCCTTCCAACTCTAACATTCTATGACTCTATGATCTGCGGGCAGCCTGGTATGGCTGCTTTCATTATTAAAAGGGGGAGGGGTTGCTGCTTTACCATTAAATATAGTGATATATAGATGATAGGTACATAATTTATTCTTATCAATAGCATTTATATCCCACCCTTTAATTCAAAGTGGATCTATAGTGCACCTCACAACAAAACTTAAAAATATCTATCTATCTATCTATCTATCTATCTATCTATCTATCTATCTATCTATCTATCTATCTATCTATCTATCATCTATCTATCTATCTATCTATCTATCTATCTATCTATCTATCTATCTATCTATCTATCTATCTATAGCAAGAGATAAATTTAGATATAAATATATAGATATTTAGATTTTTTTGCTATTGTCACAACTGATTTATGACAACCCTGTGGGGTTTTTCAAGCCAACAGATGAACTCAGGTGGTTTGCCATTGCCTGCCTCCCCGTCACAACCCTGGTATTCCTTTGGGGTGTCCCAATCCAAGTGACTAACACAGGCCAACCATGCTTAGCTTCTATGATCTAATGGGATCGGGCTAGCCTGGGCTATCCAGGTCAGAGCACATATATAGATACTGATATATAAATTAATTTTAACCCACCCTTACTACATTCTTTATGCCAAACCAATGTCCCAAATCACTGGAAGCACCAATAATATAAAGAACAGCGAGCAGAGAAGAGAGCATTAACAGACACACACATAATGTTGATGTGCATTTACACACATTCATACACACAAGTATAATGGCAGATATGAAGTACCGGTATCTATCTCTTTGCTGGCTTCTGCATTGAGATTTTGCTTCCTGTGGACAGCTACGTTGTTCCTGCTCTTGGGGGAGAGCTTTCTCACAACCACATGTTCTTTCTAAGCATGGATCATGGGGCTCCCAGGGCTTTCCTCTTTAAGCCAATGCAAAAGGAGGGGGGAACCCATGCAACTGTCTACATGCCTGCAGCCAGTCTGGGGAGGAGGGTGGATCTGAGATCCTCCTTCAAGATGACAAGGCTCATCTTTGCCTCTCTCCCACCCTCCACAGCCCTTTAAGATGATTTTTTCTGACTAAGGTAGGGTGCTTTGAGCACCATGGCTCAGCTGCAAAAGAAGAAAGGAGGGGGTTTGCTTTGCTGCGGGTTCCCCATTGCAACCTTTGGGGTACTGGTGCTTCCGCAGCAGTGTGGCAGAAGGATTGGGTGGTGGAGTGATGCTGGCACAGTGGGGTGTGGATGGCAGTTTGGTGTCATGATTAAGAGCGCGGACTCTAATATGGGAGAACTGGGTTTGATTCCCCACTCCTCCACATGCAGCTGCTGGTGTGACCTTGGGCAGTCACAAGTTATTTCAGAGCTGTTCTCTCAAGAGCAGTCGTCGAAAGAGCTCTCTCAGCCCCACCTATCTCACAGGGTGTCTGTTGTGGGGAGGGGAAGGGAAAGGAGATTGTAAGCCACTCTGAGACTCCTTTAGGTAGTGAAGGGCATGGTATAAATCCAATATCATCATCATCATCATCTTCTTCTTCTTCTTCTTCTTCTTCTTCTTCTTCTTCTTCTTCTTCTTCTTCTTCTTCTTCTTCTTCTTCTTCTTCTTCTTCTTCATCCCTGCTTGCATCCACCTCACTTGCTGTTGCTCCACAGAGGGGTCACTGTTCTGCACCCCTGTGTAAAAGCTGACTTAGAGTTCAATCTTATGCAGTTACTCCAACCTCAGCCTACTGAAGCCAATGGACTTAGGCTGCATCCAAGCAGTGCTTTCCCATGTTCTTTCCGCTGCAGCTGCAGGATGCAGAACCTGCATGGTAGTTCCCCCGTGCTTCCCTTGCCCCCCCCCCCATGGTACCATTCCACCACCACCGGAGGCTTTTTAAAAAACTGGCAATTGGAATAGTGCTGCAATCATAAGCTCTAGCAGTATATTAGTTACGAATGTTAATTTTTTAAAACCGAGCCTGGCTCCCTCTACCCTCAATGGCCGTGGGGAGAGCATCCACTTTGCCTACAGCCACCCCAGTATTTCCCCTTTGAGCTGGATAAAATGCGGGCAGGAAAAAGCAGAAGCCAGGTGAGCTCTGTCCAGATTGGGCGTGGCATTGTCTGGATGCCCCTTTTTCCCGCAGGAGATTCTCACTGGACATGTTGGGGAAAATCCCTGTGCGGAAGCTGTATTAATTGAGCATCGCAGGGCTAGAATTCCTGACCCGCTGCAGGGGAAGGAAATCGTTGCAAACAGAGACCACGTTCTGGTTCCATGGACTCTGGAACAAGTCCAGTTGGCAGTGCCCCATCAGAATCCCACCACAGCTAAAGGCCAGCCCATTCACTGGTCTCCTACAGCCTCCCCTCCTGACATTCCTTCCGAGGCTCGGTTGTTGTCTTCACCAGTTCCTCACCTTTGTCCTTTTTTGTAGTTGCAGCATCTTTGGTGCTCAGGCTTTTAATTTATATACTTCACCCCCTGTCCCCTCCCTGCCACTGTCGGGACCTGGGTCAAAATTTACAGAGCACGTAATTAACACCAGCAGGCCCCCAGCCAGCGCCAGGTCAGCAGTCAGGTGGTCAGGTCCTGTGCGTGGTGGACCCCAAATAGAGTGGCAGGAGCAGGGCACTGAGGAAAGCAGCTGGCCTGTAGGGTGGGGTTGGAATAGCACAGGAGTGGGCAGGACAGGGAGGCAGACTCGGGCATGAGTGTGAAATATGACCTTATTCCGTTTCTCCCCTTCTCCTCTTCCTCCGATCTGCCAAGATTTTGGCTTTCCGCTGCGCTTCCATGTTGCTTCTGAAGGTGCAGTTTCTCTTCTCTTGCTAAGTTGTGCCTATGTCTCAGTTCGGGGAGAACAAAGTGGCTGAATGCGAGTGTAGGTTTGCCACAGTTGCCAACCTCCAGGTGGTGTCTGGAGAGCCCCTGGTTTTGTGTGTGTGTGCATCTAAATATAAGAACATAAGAAAAGTCAAGTTGAATCAGGCCAATGGCCCATCCAGTCCATGTCACACAGTGGCCAAAACCCAGGTGATATCAAGAGGTCCACCAGCAGGGCCAGAATTCCAGAATCCCTGTTGCCCCCTCCAGCACCAAGAATACAGAGCATCGCTGCCCTAGACATAGTCTTCCATCTACACGTTGTGGCTAAAAGCCACTGAAGGACCTCTACTCCATATAGATCAAGATTGGTAGCCGTGTCTGTCTGTAGTAGTAGAAAAGAGTGAGAGTCCGGTAGCACCTTAAAGACTAACAAAAATTTGTGGTAGGGGATGAGCTTTCATGAGTCGCTGCTCTGAAGAAGCACGAAAGCTTATACCCTACCTCATATTTTGTTAATCTTTAAGGTGCTTCTGGACTCTTGCTCTTTTCTACTCTACTCCATATGTTTAGCCAATCCCCTCTGGAAGCTGTTTATGCTTGTAGCAACCACCATTTCCTGTGGCAGTATAAAAACATAAACAGTACAGGTCTTGCCAGAGTCACTTTGCATGTGTGGGCAAGGTCTTGCAATGTCTACCGCCAGGCTAAAAGCAGCCTCTCCAAGAAGGGCTTCCCTTCCCCACCTGTCAAACCCCAAAAGAGCCTGCAACCAACTCCATCACCTCCAAAGTTGCTCCCACCTACGCTTCAGCTTTCAGCCGGCATCTGTCAAACCACAGAAAGGGCAGCAGACAAAATTATAAATCTCAGTTAATAAGAAGCATAAGAGAGGCAAGGCTGATGCCCAACAGCCCTCTCTGGGCCACCAGGAAGCCACAGCCACAACCAGGCCTGTAGCTACAGTGGGGCATTTCGGGGCCTGACCCCCCAACTTCCTGCCCAGGCCCCCTAACTTCCATCCAGCCCCCAGCTCTCTGGGTTGCCCGGAGGACTCCTGACTCTCTGGCCACCTGGAGGACTTCCCACCACTGTCCCTTCCCCAAGTGCAGCTTGCTTCCCCAGGCAGAGTGCGAATGCTGCAAAAGTGAGAGTTTTTTTTAAAAAAAATATTTAAATTTTACTTTTTTTTTTTGGTGACATCAGTGCCCCCTGACTTATTTAAAGGCCCCCGAATTACAAAATCCTGGCTACAGGTATGGCCACAATACTGTGTACATTAAGATGTGAGGAAGCGCAAGGGAAGGTGCGCTCATGGTGGCCTCCTGTAGTGAACAGGTGAAGCTGCCTTGTACTGAAGGACCAAGCCTTATGTCCTTGGTCTGTCAAATTCAGTACTGTCGACTCTGGCTAGCAGCGGCTCTCCAGGGTCTTGGGTGAAAGTCTTTCTCATCATGTACTGCCTGAGCTTTTTAACTGGAGATGCTGGGGATCGAACCAGGGACTTCCTGTGTGCAAAGCAGAGGCTCTTCCACTGAGCCAGGTCCTGCTCCAACTCAGGAACTGGGAGTGTGGCTTGCCCACCAAGACAAGTAAGTCGCTGAGGACAGAGAATAGGTTTTTGGAGAAACTGACAGTGGTATGATAGAGGCACCAAGAGGCGTTGTCTTTTTGCTAATTTTATTCCTCCCCCCCCCCCCGGCTCCCCAGTTGGCTCTGGTCAAACAGGTGTTTGCAGTTTTCCAAAGAACTAAACAAGCCCTGTAAAAGTCTGTGATCAGAGAATCCACACACCTGTTGGGGCCTCTGTTATGCCGCTTCCAATTCTCTGGGGGGGGTGGGGTGGCTTTTTTGTCTTTCAGCCTTATTTTTTCCCCACTCTTTCCCAGCATGGTCTTATTTTGTACACAGAGCCAGATCAGCAAAATGAGTGAGTGAGTGGGGGCGGGGGGGGCTGATCTCTGAGGTCTAGCGTTGACCTTCCTGGTGGCACTTGGCCCTCGGTGACCTTTCCTTTCCATAGGCCTCTATAGTTTTTGCCCTGTGACCTTCTTTTGTCTGTCCCGGATCCTTGGGAGGGGGCACGGAGTCTCATTTGTATGCACGCCCACTGCTCTGGGCTAGGATATTAGGTCCCAGCATCAAATGACTAAGCCGTGCTCTTTTGTAAAGCTACTGGGATGTCTTGGCCAAGGCAAAGCCTTTATTCATGAATATTGTCCACAAGGGAGATAATGAATGTGGGAGGGGGGCAGAGTGGTATAGTAGTGGCAAGCTCAGCTGCTTAGGGTGCTTTCTGCAAGACCAGGGTAAAAGGTAAAGGTAAAGGTTTCCCTTGCTTGAAAGCTAGTCGAATCCAACTCTAGGGGGCAGTGCTCATCTCTGTTTCCAAGCCGAAGAGCCAGCGCTGTCTGAAGAGGTTTCCGTGGTCATATGGCTGGCATGACTAAATGCTGAGGTGCACAGAACACTGTTATTTTCCCACCAAAGTGGTGCATATTTATCTAGTTGCGTTTTCTTGCTTTCGAACTGCTAGGTTGGAAGGAGCTGGGGCCAGAGATGGGAGCTCATTCCGTTACGCGGCACTTGGGTCTCGAACTACCGAGCTACCGACCTTCCAGTCTGCAGCTCAGCAGATGTTATAAATGCACAGAGAGAGCTGTAAGGGTGTAGGCTCTGTGTGTGGGGTCTCATGAATGCATGCATGCAGGCTGGGGCAGAGCTTCCTTCTGCAGTCCTGCCGTGTTCATTAATCCCCTGTTAGAATGACTGAAACAGGCTGGCGCATAAGAGTTTACTTATTTGTAACCATTTTTCTCCTCAAAGCAGCTGACAACATTCTCCTCAGTTTTATCCTCACAACAACCTCCTTGTGAGGTAGGCTAGGCAGAGAGAGAAAGAAAGAGAAAGAGAGAGAGATTAGCTCTTACCCAGAGACCTTCCATGGTAGGGTGGGGAAATCAAACCTGGGCCCCCCCAGATAGGATTGCCAGCACTGGGTTGGGGAAAACCTGGAGATTTGGGGGGGGGGAGCCTGAGGAGGGCAGGGATTGGGGAGGGGAGGGACTTCAGTGCCATAGAGTCCACGTTCCACAGTGGCTATTTTCCCCAGGGGAACTGATCTCTGTAGCCTGGAGGTCAGTTGTAATAGCAAGAGATGTCCAGCCACCCCCTGGAGGCTGGCAAACCTGCCTCCAGATCCTTGTCCAAAGTTCCATCTACACATTACAATCCAGAAGAAGAAGAAGAAGAAGAAGAAGAAGAAGAAGAAGAAGAAGAAGAAGAAGAAGAAGAAGAAGAAGAAGAAGAAGAAGAAGAAGAAGAAGAAGAAGAAGAAGAAGAAGAAGAAGAAGAAGAAGAAGAGTTGGATATATACCCTGTCTTTCACTTGGAGTCTTAAGAGTGGCCCAGAGTAGCTTACAATCTCCTTTCCCTTTCCCTCCCCACAACAGACATCCTGGGAGGTAGGCGGGGCTGAGAGACATCTGAGAGATCTGCTCTTGACAGAACAGCTCTGAGAGAACTTGTGACTGACCCAAGGTCACCCAGCTGGCTGTATGTGGAGAAGTGGGGAATCAAACCCAGTTCTCCAGATTAGAGTCCGCGCTCTTAACCACTGCACATATGCACCCTGATGTTTATACATCCTCCAACTTCCCCTTGGAGCCACTATTGGCTCTGTTGTGGTATTTATATGTAGCCATGTAAGTAATGTGATTTTTACAAGGGGGCCAACAGCGGCTCTGTGGGGCGATTTGAAGATGTGAAATCAGCAGGCCAAGGATGGGGGAGGGCTACAGTTATTTCTCACTGTATGCTGTGGTCTAGTGAGTAGTGGAAGGGGAGTAGCTGCGAATTTCCTGCACTGTGCAGGGGGCTAGAGTAGATGACCCTTGGGGTCCCATCCAGTTTTATGTTTTTATGTTGCTAAACAGACAAAATCCACTGTGCATCTGGGAAGCACAAAACTCCCATCATCATGTGTGACACAGAGTCCTCTTGTTGTTCCCCCCAAATAACAAGGATTTTGTAATATGAAGCTGGCAACCTGTGCTAAGTATCATGCCACGCTGGCTTATCTTTATTATTTATTTTCTGTTTACCTACCATCAGTAGTCAAAGTAACATAAGGAAAAGAAGTCCTTGCCTACAAAGAGCTTGCTAACTAAATTTTGACTCTGTGTATGTGAGAGGAGTGAACGGATCTGGAAGGGAAGGGATGGGGAGAGAGGAATCTCAGAAAAGCAATTAAACGGTTAGCAACAGAGCAATCTGTATATTCAGCAAACAGAGGCTCCTCTTGACCCATTTAGAACAGTTGCTGCTATAAACTTTATAGGAATTACTCACAGGCAAAGGAAACCGGAATGCAAAATGGCGGAATGTAGCTTTCTCCTGTGCCACTTTTAACTAACAACAAAATGGCTGCCATAACTCCCCTCTAATTACGTAGTGTCCCCTAGAACTGTTTTCCTCAGTACAACAATGTATGGAACACTTTGGTTCCTTGTTTATGTTATTAACACAATGCTAGGGGCATGGAAGTTTCCAGAAAAGGGCAGGGCTGCGCTGAATTCCAAGGGTGGGCTGCCTCTTTTAGTGTTTGGTGGCTGGGCCTCGCTTCATACAAGAGCGCACAAATGGGATGGGGATGGGGGTTATAATTTTGGCTCAGTGTTACAGAACTAGTATCCCAGTGAGATCACTGCCAGTGATCCTCTGTGATGGCTTTAAAGAAATGCGTGAGGCATTTTCGCTCCAACAGTATTTTCAGGATATTTTTGAACTGTAAAAAGACTGCTTTTGAATGTACACAGAGAGCCTTTCTGTCACCAAAGAGGTACCATAACCAGGTACCTTGGCTTACGGGCAACAGCTAGGTTGCCAGGTCCACGTGGGAAATTCCTGCAGGTTTGGGAGAGGGCAGTAGGGTTGCCTGGTCCCTTTTGTGCGCCAGCGGGGAGATGGGGGGATGTTCCGGGAGTGGGCAGTGACGTCACCCCTATTCCCCCCCAAAAAAACAGTGACGTCACAAGCATTAGCGATATTGGAGGCAACACTCTGAATTTGGGGCAAAACTCTATGGAAAAATCAGCATCAAATCATAGAGTTTTGTCCAAAAGAGAGAGAGAGAGAGAGAGAGAGAGAGAGAGAGAGAGAGAGAGAGAGAGAGAGAGAGGAGGATTTATACCCCACCCTTTACTACCCAAAGGAGTCTCAGAGTGGTTTTAATCCCTTTCCCTCCCCACAACAGACACCCTTTGAGGTAGGTAGGGCTGAGAGGGCTCCCTTGAGAGAACAGCTCTGAAAGAACTTATGACTGACCCAAGGTCACACCAGCAGCTGCATGTGGAAGACTGGGGAATCAAACCCGTTTCTCCCGGATTAGAGTCTGCACTCTTAACCTTTACACCAAACTGGCTCAAAAAGCCAGAGTGTCACCCCCTGACATTGCCAATGTGCTGATGTCACTTCCAGGTGATGCAGGCACATCACATGCGACTTCGCTTTTTTTTGGGGGGGGGATTACCTCCCACCAGCAGGAGCTCGTAAAATCGGGGAATCCCCCGCCCCTACCGGGCAAATGGGAACCCTCGAGGGCAGGGTTTGGGGAAGAGGAGAACCTCATAGAGTCCACTCTCCAAATCAGCCATTTTCTCCAGGGCAACTGATCTCTGTGGTCTGGAGATCAGTTGTAATTCCAGGACATTTCCAGGCCATACCTGGAGGCTGGCAACCCTAGGCAATGCTCAGCTGGAGTTAGCAGAAAAGGCCTTCCCCGGATCTAGTAAGTCTCAAGCTCCAGGTCTTGTTCAGGCCAAAGAGATATTTTTTTCCCGGAGGCTTGAAATCCATTTTGAAAGAAGAACTGGTGCTTGAATTATATTCTCCTCTTTCAACTGTGATCAAACAGGTTTTCCTATTATTTTTTGCTCTTATTCCTGAAAACCTGCCAAACGTGTTTGACCCGAGGTGACAATTTGGATAGAAAAATAAGTATGTGCACATTAGAGGCAGAATGCCTTTCTCAACCCACTTGCGATTCTCTGGAAAAGAAAAAAACCCGGCTGCCTGTCTCCATCTTCTCTGAACTGTCAGACACAGAGTTTCATGCCTTGTATGCAATTGTTGGTTTTCATGTCATGTGGTTAAAGATTTGCAAGGAGCGGAACGTCTGCCCATAAACGTATCTACTTTCGACAATGCAGTATTTTACCACTACTCTGAGACGCTGTGTGTCCCCCCCCCCGTCAAACCATGACCTTTGTGAGGACAATGCGGGTGTAACAGGAGCGTCCCCTAAGGCCCCCGGATGGCGGGCGCCGTTTTGATGCAGCGTAAAGGGATTCCCTAGAAATGATTCGCTGGTGAAACCGAATCCGTTTGCCTCACACTGCGTGATTCAAAGGCTGGCCTTTCTCCAGACTCGCGTGCGCCAAGATGGAGAGTGAGGGGAGAAACCTGGAAGGAGGTTGTATGTCCCATGAGTGGGAGCACCGGCAGAGCAGAAAGGTGTCGGGCTGGCACTGCTGTCAGTTATCAGCTTTGCTCCTGACACCCAAATTGCTGTCTTCTTTCTACAAGCGGCTCTCGTCTGTCGAAGGAAGTGCAAATTTAGGCACAGCAAACAGCTGTTGATCCCCTCCCTTGCATCCTAGGCCCTTCTTCACCCTCCTCCCCGAAGCCTACCAAAATACATTATGTATTAAACACGCAAAAGTTAAAACACAGCTGCTTAACAAACGGAGAAATTAAAACTCCAGATGGGTACAGACGGAAATGGGTGCTTCTGCACACGTGCCCATAACCAGAGCGATATGTGTTCTACTAGCCTTGATGATGCCATTTGCGAGTGGGCTCGCTTTGGCCTCCTGACCAAATCTCAGCTTGTATTTAAAACAAACTTGTAAATAAATTCACAAACTGGCCCCACATTAACTTGCGCTAAGTTGCTAATTTTAGCCTAAGAGTCCTCTCTTTCCAAAAGATGGAACCAAAGTTCCATAGCTTCCCTGGACAGTTATCTGGAAGAACTCCTTAACACACCATAGGTGAGCGAGCTAGTGGCTACATCAAACCTGGTGTTTAAAAGAAGAAAGGAAAAGCAAGTGTATAGAGAAACGGGTTTTAAGTTAGACTTCAATGTGTCCATGATGAGTTGAGTGGGTTAATCAGGTGCTTTTTTAAAAAAAATAGTGTAGTTTGATTAATAATTAATGAGAAAATATTTTTATCAACTAAATGGGTGTGTCCAATTTAATTGGTCAGCAGTTTTATTTCTGAAAACTAATTAGTCTTAATATGTGTGCTTCTAAAAATTTGCAACTCCCTTCTAGAAAAGGCGTTCCCTCTTGTGTTTAGGAGAGAAGGGAGAATGCCTCTGCTAAGATGATGAAGAGTTGATTTTTATCCTCTGCTTTTCTCTACCCTAAGGCGTCTCAAAGTGGCTTACAATCTCCTTCCTCTCCCCACAACAGGCACCTTGTGAGGCAGGTGGGGCTGAGAGAGTTCTGAGAGAACGGTGACTGGCCCAAGGTCACCCAGCAGGCTTCAAATGGGGGAGTGGGGAATCAAACTCAGTTCTCCACATTACGAGTCGGGCGCTCTTAACCTCAACACCATGCTGATGATGCCTTCCACAGGCATGCCTCTTCTAAGAACTGCAACTCTACACAAGAGTTTCTGCTAGAATTCTTGGTTTCTTCTCCTGAGCAAACCCATCCCAAGAAATTCACTAACAGTGCAATCCTAAGCAGAGTTACCTTCTTCTAAATCAGTGGTCTGTGAAGGGTATAACTCTGCTTAGGACTGCATTGTAAAACTCATCCGATTCATCACCAACATTTCTTTAATCGGGGAACAGCCCTGGTTTAAAAAATGGGCCACCTTAAAATGTGGGTTAAGGATGAAGCCAAGCCTGCTGCCCACCGCCTAGGGATGCCAGCCTCCAGGTGAGGCCTGGGGATCTCCTGGAATTATAGCTCGTTTCTATGGAGATCAGTTCTCCTGGAGAAATTGGATACTTCAGAAGGTGGATAGGGATGCCAGCCTCCAGGTAGGACCTGGGGATTCCCTGGAATCATGTCTTATCTGCAGGCTACAGCGCTTTCCCTGGAGAAAATGGCTGCTTTGGAGGGTGGACTCTATGGCATTGTACCCCCACTGAGGCTCCTCCTCCCCAGGCACAATCCCCAAATCACCAGGGATTTCCCAGCCTGGAGCTGGCAGCCCTATGCTCCACACCCCCTGTGGGTGACCGGGGGGGGGGCCCTGGCGACCAATCACCACCAAACTGTTAAATCTAGGGCCTGCTTCCATTTTGTCTCTTCCCCCATACCCTTCTTTCTTCTTGTCTGCATAGTCTAGCCCAGGGACCCCCAACCTTTTTTAGACTGAGGCACCTTTGGAATTTTGAGAAGAGGCAGTGAGCGCCACCCCAAAATGGCTGCCACAGGAGGTGGAGCCAAATGGAATATACCTTCCTCCTCACACCGCCTGGGGAGGGGGAAAAGAAACACACGCTGACTAACGAAAGCCCAGCTGATTACCAGTCCTGCTCATCCTCCATTGGAAAACCCTTCCATATGAATGAGGGAAGTCAGTAACAAGCCCTGCCTTACAATGGCCCCAGCCACTTTCTAAAAAGCTCAGCGGGCACAATGAGAAATACTGTTGGGTGCCCTAACACCCATGGGCACGACTTTGGGGGAGCCTGGTCTAGTCTTTCCAGCTTCTAAGTTGTCTTGTGTGGAAAAAAAAGTTCAGGCTGTTTAGTCTTGCTGGCTTCCCCCTCCCCTCTAAAGGTGAACAGGGAGCTAGACAGGGGCTGCACTGGGGCTGCCAGCCAGTCAACTGCTCTGAAAGGGTTGTGGGCAATAGGACAGAGGCCTGGCCAATCAGGTGCATTTCTTATGTAGCAGGCCTTTCGTAGGGCCTTTCAGCCATCATCCTCAGGGGAATTAATTTATCCAGCTAGGCACCAAGTTGCATCTTCTTTCGGAAGGCAGCTGGAACACTTTGGGAGTTGCCCATTAAATAGAAATTGCCACTTGCAGGTCTCGCCTGTTGCATCATTACTCCGATCCCTCACCAGAGGAGCAAGGCAGAGCATAACAAGTGTTGGGAGGGTGGGGCATGCTTGCTCGATATTTCCCCTGGGCACCAGAAGCTGAAGGCCAGCTCTCTGTCTGTCGTAGGCATAGTATCAACATTGCATGGCAGTGCCCTTCTAATGGCAGGTTTACAGAAGGCACCCCCAATGTTAGCCAGCCTAACTCGAGCATATCATGAACTCCCATTACTACTACGACTACTACCACCACCACCATCACTACTACTACTACTACTACTACTACTACTTGGAGGGCTGGCCCTCCTCCAGAAGGAATGACCAAGTGAAGAACTATGGACTTCCCCATTTGAACTGGAAACCGAGGGGGAGCACGTCACTCTATGACTTCCTCCCCCCTGCATCCAAACTCTTCCCTGTACCCCTGAGCTCCCTCTCATTCGTGCTGGTCAAAGTTCATAGGTGGGGATGCTGGCACCTCCTACAGAACTTACACTGGTTCAGGGTTGCCAACTCTGGGTTGGGAAATTCCAGGAGAACTGGGGGTGGGGCCCGGGGAGGGTGGGGTTTGGAGAGGGACCTCAGCAGGGTATAATGCCATAGACTCCACCTTCCCGAGCAGCTATTTTCTCCAAGGGGACTGATGTCTGTAGACTGGAGATCAGTGGTGGTAATTCTGGAGGGATCTCTAGGCCCTGCCTGGAGGTTGGTAATACTAGGTCCCGGTCACACGCAGAATTTGCTGCAGGAGAGCCACAATCGCCAGGCGGATTATGTGGGCGCGATCACACGGAAACATCTGGTAAGCGTCGCGCACCCGTCGCCAACCAGTATCGTCCAGTCAAAGATGCGGACTTTAAAAGTACCTGGGGAAATCCACTATCAACTGGTTGCGACAGGCTGCAGACGGATGCTCTCCATGTGATTGCTCCAGCACGCTCCTTTTGTGTCCCTGCTTCCTGGTTGGAGAGCGCCGGAAACAACGCCGTCGCGTCTGATCGTGTTGGGGTGAGTCAAATTGTGACGGCGCAAATAGCCACATCTCCCCGCCCCACATTATCCGGCACGTGTGACCGGGGCCCTAGTTCACTTTGTGCCCATGATCTCTGCGGTGTTTTACTTCAGATTAATTCATTGATGTTTAGTGAAACAGTATTAAGCCAAGTGCTTGCCTCTCCCCTCCTGTTGCTTTTATTCTGTTACCTAGGCCACAATGGCCATATCTTTACCTCAGCCTGTGGCTTACCTCCCATCTTAATGACCATGTACTTGAATGTGATACTTAATCCACATCAACTAGTAAGGTAATACGCAGGATCAGAATTCGCTGAAGTCGAGAATATTGATTGATACCTTTGCAATACATTATTCCAGAGACACACAAGAGACAAAAAGAAAATGTGGAATGAGGTCCACATTTAAAACATGGTACGACATACAGAGCTAGATAACCCAAAAGAAAAAGTGACTTAATGGAACATCCCCCAAACTAATTCAAATATTGGGGCAAGAATTGTTTTATTTCAGCCCAGCAATACGATCTGTTTTTCTTACCCTTTTCCAAATACTGAAAATTAATCACTGAATCACTTCATCTTTTATTCTAATATTCATGGAGGA
Source organism: Gekko gecko (assembly GCA_029375565.1). Classification (NCBI taxonomy): domain Eukaryota; kingdom Metazoa; phylum Chordata; class Lepidosauria; order Squamata; family Gekkonidae; genus Gekko; species Gekko gecko. The sequence goes on along the minus strand of JAPDNY010000001.1, from coordinate 19,114,998 downwards.
GAAGTCCATCAGTGGCTGCTAGCCATAGTGGCTAAAGGGAACCTCTGTATTCAGAGGCAGCAAATCTGTAAATCCCAGCATCAGAAGGCAATATCAGGGGAAGGTAAAGTTGCCAACCTCCAGGTGGTTGAAAGGAAGCAAACAACCATGATGTACTGTACCAAAAAAAAGTTCTTCACAGATTTGCAAATTCTTTTTCCAATATTCAGTTTACTGCAAGCAATTCAAACGCCATCAACATCAACGAACCATGCATATTACATCTCGTTTTGTGTATAACTTTATCAAAATGGGTGGCGTTGAAAAACCTATATAATATTAATTCATTTGGCAAGCACAAAAATTAGTCATATCTTATAGTGACATATCTCATCATACTAATGGATTTGATTAATGTTACTGTGAGATGTGACTGGTATACTTGCCAAATGAATTAATATTATATAGGTATTTCAACACTACCCACTTTGATAAAGTTATACACAAAATGAGATGTAATATGCATGGTTCATTGGTGTTGATGGTGTTTGAATTGCTGAATATTGGAAAAAGAATTTCCAAGTCTGTGAAGAACTTTTTTTGGCACCATACATCATGGTTGTTCTCTTCCTTTCAACTTCCATCCCGTGATCACTCTCTTTGGTTTGCAACCTCCAGGTGGTAGCTGGAGATCTCCTGCTATTATATCCAATCTCCAGCTGACAGAGATCAGTTTGCCTGGAGAAAATGGCCACTTTGGAAGTTGGACTGTATGTCATTATGCCCCAAACCCTGCCCTCCTCAGGCTTCACTCCCCAGATAGCCAGGTATTTCCCAACCTGGAGCTGGCAGCCCTGGGGAAGGCCTCAGTCTCCATGCTCAGGACAAATGATTGTCCGCTGCTTAAAACAGGCTGCAGGACTAGACAGACCATTGCTCTGATCCAGTGGGATCTTCAATCAAACCCTGTTCATGCCAGAAGCAATGTTGTGGCATTGGCATGATGCCAGTTCTACCCCCTTTGCCCCTGCTGCCCTGTTAAGCAGCAGCAAGGGATGCTGGGTCCAGGGCAGGAGGCTTCCTACCATAGGAAGAGACCTGTGATCCCTAAATTGGCCTGTAGTCTTTATTGCTTTTACAAGTGACTATCGATCAATTTCTCCTAGTCTCTGTGATAGACTATGGATTATGCTATACCATAGCTGACATGGGAGTCCTAGAGCAGAGGTATCAAACTCATTTGTCACGGAGGCTGGATCTGACATAAGTGTCATTTTGTCAGGCCGGGCCACGTTGTGCCATAAAATGTAATGCCAGGTACTGGTGATATAAACTTTCTGAAGGACACAGGCAAACCCGATTAAGCAACTGATTCCTAGCAGTGAAAGCAATTGATTTACTGGGGAACCCACAAAAGCCTCGCTCTCCCAGATCCCTCCACCCCCACTTCTCAACCTTCCTGCGTTTCCCACAGAAGCAGCAGGGCTGAGGGGAGGGCCTGACATAGAGGCCGTTTCCAAAACCTCTAGGGGTCGCTTTTGTCCTCCTGTGACTCCTTTTCCCTCACGGGATGAGAACAGCACCAGTTGCTCACGGACCAGATAAGAGCCCTGGATGGGCTGGTTCCGGCCCATGGGTTGTATGTTTGAAACCCCGGTAGAGCATCGGCTTTCTATAGCCACTTGAGGACTTCCATTTCTCCTAGATTCAATGGTTTCCTCTGGGAAAGTGATCTCTGTGGTCTAGTTATCAGTGGTAATTCTGAGAGAGCTTCAGCACCCACCTGTTGGAAACCTCTGGCATCCTTTCCTGAAGTCAGGACTTAACTTCATCTCAGTTTGGTGTAGTGGTTAGGAGCACGGACTGTAATCTGCGAGAACTGAGTTTGATTCCCTGTTCTTCCACATGCAGCTGCTGGTGTGACATTGGGTCAGTCACAAGTTCTTTTAGAGCTGTTCTCTCAAGAGCAGTTCTCTCAAGAGCTCTCTCAGCTCCACATGCCTCACGGCTTGCAGGACTAAACACTGTGTGTTTGTGGGGGTGGGGTCCGTGGCAGCTCAATGAGAGAGCAAAAGGTTTGCATGTGTAAGATCGCCAGGCCTTGAGGCTCTGGTGGTGGTAAGCTCCAGTGATGGGGATGGGTGGAAATGCGGTCGCACAACAGTGCAATGCCATTTCTGGCTGGGAAAAAACTGAACTGGTGCCGTTTCTTCTCTTTCTTCAGCCAGAAGTGATGTTGCAGCATTGCATGACAGCATTTTCCCCTCGAACGAGCAGCGGGGAGGGGGGAGGAATGGGGAGGGAGAAATGCTGTGGTGGAGACCAGGGAGGAGTAAGCGGGAGCTCTCCTGCTGGAAACGGGTAACTGGCACTCCTAATAAGACTCCGGATCTCTTTAAAACTGGGGAAGACTGAAGTGGGGGTGGGAGGTCAACTTTAGGATATTCCTCTGTACAGTTTCCCTTCCTACCAAATTTAGGAAAACAGCATGTCAGAGAGAAAGGGCTTATCCTTCGCCTTCACATGCTTGTTACAGCACTCATGACACATGAAGCTGCCTTCTCCTGAATCAGACCCTTGGTCCACTAAGGTCAGTATTGCCTTCTCAGACTGGCAGCAGCCCTCCAGGGCCTTGCGGACATCTTTCACATCACCTACTGCCAGATCAGAAGAAGAAGAAGAAGAAGATTTGATTTATACCCCGCCCTTCACTTGGAGTCTCAGAGCAGCTTACAAATTCCTTTCCCTCCCCACAACAGACACCCTGTGAGGTAGGTGGGGCTGAGAGAGCTCTCAGAGAACTGCTCTTGAGAGAACAGCTCTGCGAGAACTGTGATTGACCCAAGGTCACACAGCAGCTGCATGTGGAGGAGTGGGGAATCAAACCCGTTTCTTCCAGATTAGAGTCCATGCACTTAACCACTACACCAAACTGGCTCTCCAATTAGAGATGCCAGGGATTGGACTTGGGACTTTCTGCGTGTTGAGCAGCTCCTCTGCCACTGAGCCACATCCCCTCCCCAAGTGCAGAGAATCAGTCATGTGGGCAGTCACGTGATCAGCCAGAATCCCACAGTGCTGCAATCCAGGCATATATTTACCTCCTGCTGGACCTTGGGAACCCATCACGATAGACCGTCCAGGGTTTTTCTGCATATCAAGTGACAGCCCGATTCCCAACATGACACTTGTACAGTTGTTTTCTTAATCTCACTTATTATTTATTTATAGCAGGACAATGCCTTCGCAGTAATCAGCCGCCCACCAATCTCTCTGTGGCCAGTACCATCCTATTCTCTACGTGATCTGTCTTTAACCCATTTATGAGCCTCTTCCTCCTCTCCGTCATTCGGGAGTGAGCCCGTAAGACACAACAGCCCCCCAAGGCCAGGCATCTGTAAATGTTTGCACAGCACTTGGGAGATGCAACGCGAACCCCTGAGCATTTAAATGCGGCGATGATTGTCATTATCCCCATTTTGCATGTTTTCTGCCAGATTGCTGGATAGAGGGGTTTGTGTGTGTGCGGGCGTGTTAATTTTTTCCTCCCAGCCACTGTTTGCTCTGAGTCCCAAACCTCTTAGCAATAATATTGCATGGTTACTGAAAGGGTTGTTATTTTGCTTGCGTTCCCAAAGGCTACAGCGAGCAGTTACACAGACAAAAAGTCTCCCGGCGGAAATCCCAGGAGCTTAGGCAAGCAAGTGGACTTGCACCATCTCCGGGTGACTATTACGAGGCAGTGAGTTCTGGAGCCCCCTCCCCTCAGCTAGGGTTGCCAACCTCTGGGTGGGATATGCAGAAATACCAACTGCAAGGGTAGACCATCAAAAAAATCACAATTTTCACAAGTTACCACTAGACATCAGTCTATTGCAACATAACTATAGTGAATCAATTGATAAAGTAGAATTGGTGGTCACAGTTCAAAAACACAAGTTGCAAAACAAACATTTAACAAGAGAAGGTATGACAATTGAATAGCAGAAAAAGAATCCAACAGGAGACTTCTCTATATCCTTTCAATATAATAGCGTCCAAAAGACCTCAAAGTCCACAAACAAGGCAGAGGATGTCCTTTAGGACAAAGAAACTTCTGCAGCTGAAAACGTCCTTCCTAAGTATGCCAGACATTTCAAAGAATTCTTCCTCAGTTATATGGTTGAAAAATGGGACCTGTTTTCCATAGTAAACTAGGCACAGCTCATGTCTCAAATGGAATCTGTGGTACCTCTGGGTGGGGGCTGGAGATCTCCCAGGATTACAACCCGGGGTCATTTCATATAAAAAGAGCTGCATCGTTAGCATAATAGCTTATTTGCATATGCCACATCTCCTGACATCACCAGAAGTGATGTCAGAAGGAGCAGCAAAAGGGAGGGGAGGCATCTTCAAAAGCCTCCCCTTCCCTTCCCCAGCTGGTCTGCCAAGATGGGCTGTAGGGGGGAAGCAAAGAGAGAAGGGGTTTAAAGTTTAAACCCCTTCTCTCTGGAGTTGCACTGCAGCAGCGGCACAACTCTAGAAAGAAGGAGCGTGGGGTGGGGAGCTGGGGGTGGGACTTGCTGCCACCGCCATTTGTGCCTGCTCCTGGGCTGCCGGCGTGGTGCTCCAGCATGCTCCAGCCCCAAACGACCCCTGATTACAACTGATCCCCAGACGACAGAGATCTGTTCTGGAGAAAATGGCTGCTTTGGAGGATGGACTCTATGGCATTATACCTTGCTGGGGTCCTTCCCCTCTCCAAACCACATCCTCCACAGGCGCTGCCCCCCAAATCTCCAGGTGTTTCCCAAGCAGTAGTTGGCAACCCTATCCCTCAACTGAGATTGTGAACCACTCCCTCAGAGCTGAGCGGACCCAGAGAGAATTACATTCACTGTACTAAAACAGAAGAAAAATCTATGTTTGTTGGTGGAGGTGTGGATGGAGGCTCTTCAAGGAAAGAAGGAACTGGGTTGGTTCAGGCATGATCACAAACCAGAGTCTAGTGCTATGTAGACAAGTCCCGTGTTCACACAATTGTTGGTTTTCATGCTCAAAGTCAATGTATGGCTTCCAGTTCAGCATAAATAATAGTGTGCTGTTGCAAATGCTCTCATGCTATGGCTCACTACCCAGAATGCTTTGCTGAAGCTCTACTCCAGGTGTCCTTGGCCAACTGGCTGCAGACCGAGGGTCGTGGATGCCACCACGGAATGGCTGCCACCACCAAATGCTTGTTGCAGGAGCAAGGCTAAAGGCAAAATGTCAGGAGGTTCAAAGCCCAGTTTCTTCCTATGTCAGAAGCAGCCAGTTCCAGATTGGTGCTCCTGGCAGACCCAACGGTGATGCCTTTCTGATCTTCTGAAGGATCTCCTGCTCCAAGGTGGCAGGGGAAAAGCTGAGATTGGCTGCTTGCTTTGGTGAAGACAGGCTGTTTAGTTTTCAGTTTCCAAAGAGAGGGGAGGGTTTGCTCCCTTTGTAGGCACAGAGGGAGTTTGCCGAGCCCAGAGACATAACAAAGGGTGTGTTATGGGGCAAGGCAAAGGCACGCCGTCGGGAGTGACACCATTTCCCCCCATCTCCCATTGAAGACCCTTTGGATTTTGTTCTCGCAAGACTCAAGAAGCAAGCAGATTTCAGGAAACATCTCAGCGAACTCCACGGCACCCCCCACCCCCCCAGCACCACACTGGGAATCGCTGCTCTACGGTGTTGGTATTAATTGGCCCTGTGATAGCCCCATGGCCCACTGAGTCAAAAGCTGAGACGCTGCTTGTCTGTTCTTTTGCTTAAAGATATATTAGAAGACAACATAATGCCCTGGCAATATGTTATCACAGATCAAAATACACTTTAGCCATCTGCAGTGTATGAAACGGCAATCTGTGCGGGACATGGTGTCATGTGCCTGAAAGGTCTGTGGCGGGGGTAATCCAAGAGGGCAGGCGGAGAGGCCCTAGACAGAAGGAGCAGAGGCTGGGAGAAGCAGGAGCCAAGGTCGAGAGAGGTGGGGCTTCGGAAACGTAGATTGTATATTAAAGGAAGGAGCAGTGCAGAGGAAGAGAGGGAGAGGCCAGGGGGATAAGTCTGAGGGTCTAACTAGGCCACCTGAGGGCCAAATAGGATTGCCAGTTTAACTCTGGTAGCCAGTGGGAGCCTTGGCAGGGCGGGGAGTGACGTTGCAGCGCCACTTCCAGTTTGTACCTGGAAGTGACATTATAACACTCTTGTTGTTGTTCAGTCGCACAGTCGAGTCCGACTCTTTGCGACCCCATGGACCAGATTACGCCAGGCCCTCCTGTCTTCCGCTGTCTGCTGAAATTTGCTCAATTATAACAAGTATAACACTCTAGGAATTTGCTAATCTCTATGGTTCAAATCAGTCAGTCCTAAAAGAAATCAATCCTGACTGTTCCCTGGAAGGCCGGATACTGAAGCTGAAGCTCAAATACTTTGGCCACCAAATGAGAAGGGAGCACTCACTGGAGAAGACCCTGATGCTGGGAAAGATTGAAGGTCAAAGAAGAAGGGGACAGCAAAGGGTGAGATGGTTACACAGTGTCATCGATGCAACAAACATGAAATTAAGCAAACTCTGGAGGACGGTGGATGACAGGAGGGCCTGGCGTGATGTGGTCCATAGGGTCACGAAGAGTCGGACTTGATTGTGCGACTGAACAACAAATGGTTCTTTTTAACCATAGAGATATGCAAATTCCTAGAGCATTGTGACTCCAGGCTCAAACTGCTGTGCATCATTGTGCAGTGTCACTCCCCGTCTCCAACCCTTGCTTCCACTGGAGTGAAGAGGCACTGTGGGGCCTGGAGCCCAGGGTGGAAGCTTGCCCATTGCCCCTGAGAGGATGGCAACCCTAGCCCCAAGGGCAGACTAAGAGCCAAAAAAGGCCCTGGCAACAGCCCCATCCCCTGGCATGTTCACAGCCTTGCCCCCAACTGAGAGGGAAAATGAGGAGAGAAGAGAGATTGGATTTATACCCTGCCCTTCACTACCCGAAGGAGTCTCAGAGTGGCTTACAATCCCTTTCCCTTCCCCTCCCCACAACAGGCACCCTGTGAGGTAAGTGGGGCTGAGAGAGCTCTCACAAGAACTGCCTGTGAGAGAACAGCTCTGAGAAATCTTGTGACTGACCCAATGTCACACCAGCCGCTACATATGGAGGAGTGGGGAATCAAACCCGGTTCTCTCAGATTACAGTCCACACTCCTAACCACTACACTAAATTGAGGAAGACCAGGCTCCTATGGGGCTTGGGCTGTCTGTTTGCAATGGCAGCTACCTACACCTGCCCATAGTGGCTCAGACCATAGATTTGCAATGGCAGCTCCTGTCCACCTCTCTTGGGATTATGACTTGAATTATGTGCCATTGTTTCATGAAAATTTCTGGATGTTTGTTGCGTGATGTGGCACAATATGGATATGTAGGATCTTGTTCTGTTCTGGTTTGAGAAAGCTGTGTGAGAAACGGACGGTAAGGCTGGCTGGCTCCGTCGGAGAACCGAATGGTGGTGTCCTTGAAAGTTACCAAGATATTTGGAGAACATTTACATTTATCGCATCGCCACTCTCCAATGTTTCCTTGTGAATAATCGTTTATAATAAGACTTAACAAGCATTACTATTCTTTCTTTATGGCACTGTTCACCTTAGTAGCTTTATAACTTTGATCTGAACTCACCAATTGTAGTGTGTTTTTTGGAACATTATTTGGAATTTTTGATACTATAAAAGAATGAATGGAATATATCTATTTACATGAACTTCAATATATATGAAATTGTGTACATGAATTAGACATTTCAGGTTATTTAATATTTTCATAGTTATTTGTTCACGGTTACATTTTGGCTTTGCTCAGCCCACTTGGAGGCTGGCAACCCCATTTCCCAGTGCCTTTAATTACTTGTGTAGGGTCAGACTAGAGGTTGCCTACATGTGCAGATCACCAGTAGGTAAACAACACCCCCCTGGCCATTTTGGGCCAGGAAAACATCATGAAATTGCTGAGCATTCGGATTAGAACAGATAAAAGGAAGTACTTCTTCATCCAAAGAGTGATTAACATATGGAATTCACTGCCACAGGAGGTGGCAGCGGCTACAAGCATGGACAGCTTCAAGAAGGAATTAGATAAATATATGGAGCAGAGGTCCATCAGTGGCTATTAGCCACAAGGTATAGATAGGAGATCTCGGTCTGGGACAAGTGATGCACTGTTTTCTTGGTCCTTGGGGGGAGCAACAGTGGGAGGGCTTCTGGTGCCCTGGCCCCATTGCTGGACCTCCTGATGGCACCTGGTATATTTTGGCCACTGTGTGACAGAGTGTTGGACTGGATGGGCCATTGGCCTGATCCAACATTGGCTTCTCTTTTGTTCTTATGGGAGGAGACTGAAGCCATGCTCCTGAGCCAAGCTGGCCCCCAGCGGGGCTGAGGAACTTAGTTCCCAGCAACTGTTATTTGACTGAGGGGATATTTAGAGTTGACCTGAGGAAGCCTGACCCAAGTCATTACAAAGGTAATATCTAGTTTGGCCCTGAGAGGCAAAGAAAAGCTGGGAAAGACAGTTGTGCACATGACCAGGACATGCTTTCCAATATTTAACACATAAAGGCACCACACTGCCTCATGCTGATTCAGACCTTTGGTCTATGGAGGCAAGTATTGTCTACTCAGGTTGGCAGTGGCTCTCCAAAGTTTCTGGTGAAGGCTTGCACATCACTTTGTTATGTCTGGACATAAGGAGGCATGTCTGGGCTTGTCTGGCAGGCCACCTAGTGGGAGCTTGAAGCCCCAGAACAAAGGCAGGCAGGATCCTGGAACCTGCCTGCGGATTGGCCCCTGAGGCAGGCAGCCAGCCAATCTGGAGCCTGGAAGCCATTTGAACTCACCAATTGCATGTGGGCTGGGAGTGGCTTATGTGTATACAGTTAGGGCAGTCGCCCCCATGTAAAGCATTCCTGTTGAGATGCAATAAACTGCTGCTTGCTGAAATCACTCTGCCTTCACCTCTGCCATGTTAAACCCACTATTTAGCAACCTAGTACCTCATCCTTTTAACTGGAGATGCCGGGGATTGAACCTGAGACCTTCTGCATGGAAAGCAGATGCTTTACCACTGCACCAAAGTCCCCCCCCCCCAACATTCTGGCATACTTATTAAACAATCGTTGCCACTCCAAGGATCACTGTCTGCCTGTCCTTCCTGTATTGCTGAGGACTCTTGTCTGCCTCTCACACCCTGTATTCATTTACTTTGCAATACTTTGTCCTCTTCTGGTTTTTGAAGCAGCGGAATCTACTACAGCAGGTTTTGTCTTAACTTCAACATGTGTAATAGAGTCAACGCTTGCAGCCTGATCCAATGCATGTTTACTCAGAAGTGAAGCATGAAAAGGATTGTGATCAACGCCATTGGGTATCCTGTCTCTCTTTAGTGCCAGGTTAAATAACCAGGGCTGCAGTCACATGTGCCAGATAATGCAGGGGGGAAGCGAGGCTATTTGCTCCGTAGCAATTTGTGCGATCACACAGTCCAGGTTCCCTAGCGAGTTTTCCAACACCGGGAAAATCAAGTACTTCCCAGGTATTTGTGCTCTGAATCCACCATTTTGCCTATCTGGACAGCCATCTCTCACAATGATTGTGATCAGGTCATCTGGACGTCCTTCTTCCAGGAGGTTTGTTTTTGCAACTTTCACCATTGTACTCATGCATATGCATGCACCTATGCACATATGCACCTATGCACATGTGCAATTAAAAAAAAAAAAATTGTGCTGCACTGCGATCACACAGGGGATGTCCGTCTGTGGCCCGTAGCAACCCATTTGACAGTGGACTTTGCCCAGTGTCTTTTAACTCCGCTCTTGCGGCGGAGCAAAACAGGCTGCCGATGTGTGCAGGACGCTGGCCAGGTCTTCACATCTGATTGCACCCGTTAAATCCACCCAGTATTCGTCCCTCTCGTGCAGCTAATTGTGCGTGTGATCGGAGTGCAGAATACTCAGAACTGCTCTCATCAGATCTTGGAGGCTAAGCAGGGTTGGCCCTAGGGTTGCCAGCTCCAAATTGGGAAATACCTGGAGATTTGGGGGGGGTGGAGCCTGAGTAGGGCGGGGTTTGGGGAGGGACTTCAATGGGGTATAATGCCTAAGAGTCCACTCTCCAAAGCGCCATTTCCCCCCCAGGTGAATTAATCTCTGTTGCCTGGAGGTCAATTGTAATAGCGGGAGATCTCCGCCCACCACCTGGAGGCTGGCAGCCCTAGTTGGGCCTGGCTAGTCCTTGATGAGATGCAAAAATCACTTGGGTGGGAGATCACCAAGGAAGTCCAGGGTTGCTATGCAGAAGCAGGCAACAGCAGTGGCAAACCACCTCTGCTTCTCAGTTGCCTTGAAAGCCCTTTGTTGGGGTCTCCATAATCACGGTTGCAATCTTTTGCACGTTTATTTTGGAATGTGTCCTGCTGCAGTCCTGGAAAAGCTCCTCCTCCTCCTCCTCGTTTTCAAAACAGGAAGAATTATTTACTAAGGACCAGCACAAAAAAGATAAGGACAGTCCCTGGTTCCACAATCCCTAATCCTGTTTCTGAATATCCCATCCTGTATTGACTCCCTTCTGTGTAATCTGCCTGGAGTCCAAGTGAGAAAGGGGGACTATAAATAATGTAAATAAAAAAATAGTCACCGCTTGAGCTATTTACTCACCAGGGACTGCATATTGGTCTGAAATAATCTGTTAAATCTCTGGCTACAGTTATTCTGTAAATAAATAATTGCACAAGTCAAGTGGCTAAGAGCATTTTGTCAGCGCGTGAAACCACTGAGATAAGCAGAATAAGCTGTGCAAGAGTTGATCAGCCAAAACATGTCAGCGCTCCTTGTTATAAGAGCCATTTTATGTATGTATATGATTTGGCTTAGATGCAGTGGATGAGCTTTTCCGTAAGGCTAGCTTCCACTCTAGAGAAGCAAAGCAGAAACCGGTGTGTGTGTGTGCACGCGTATTTCAGCCTCAAAAACAGCTACATGAAGAGAATGAACATTTCCAAGGAGCGTGTTTGGAATGAGTGGAGGAGCTGTAGCTCAGGGGGGTAGACACATGCTTTGCATGGGTAAACTCCCAGGTGAGAAGTTCTGAGGTAGAAATGCGGGGAGAGACCTCTGCCTGAGGCCTGGAGAACTGCTACCAGCCAGAGTTAACAGCATGGGTGTACAGCAGTGGTGGGGAAATAGCAGCCAGGGTGGTGGCAGGAAGAAGAAGAAGAAGGAGAGGAGGAGGATTTATACTCTGCCCTTCACTCAGAGTCTCAGAGCGGCTTACAATCTCCGTCCCTTCCTCTCGCCGCAAGAGACACCCTGGGAAGTAGGTGGGGCTGAGAGAGCTCTGAGAGAACTGTGACTGACCCAAGGTCACCCAGCTAGCTGCATGTGGAGGAGTGGGGAATCAAACCCGGTTCTCTCAGATTAGAGTTGGCCGCTCCTAACCACTACACCAAACTGGCTCACATCCAGTCCTCGGGCTGCTTGGCAATCTGTCAGGAGCAGTTTGTTGGGAACATTGTTAAATGGCTTGAAGGCTGTTCAGAGTTGCTCAGAGGGGGAGAGGGGGGCCACACCTAGGTCTCCATCCTCTTTTGAGGGCCCCAAGTTGGACATTGCCTTTTCCTGCTTGGGTTGCCAACTTTCAGGTGGCACCTGGAGATCTCCTGCTATTCCAATTGATCTCCAGACGATCAAGATCAGTCCCCCACCCCGGAAAAAAACCCAGCTGCTTTGGAGGGTGGACTCAATGCCATTATACACTGCTGAGGTTCCCTCCCCAAAACCCCACCTTCCTCAGCATCCACCCCCCCATATCTCCAGGTATTTCCCAACTCAGAGCTGGCAACCCAATTTCCTGTGTCTAGTACTGGTGCTGTGGTTGCCAGCCTCCAGGTGGGGCCCGGAGTTCTCAGGGAATTACAGCTGAGCTCCAGACCACAGAGATCAGTTCCCCTAAAGGAAATGGCAGCTTTGGAAAGTGGACTCCGTGGCAGCAGTTCCCAACCTTTTTGGTATGGTGACCCACAAGTCCAAATTTACTTGATGTGGTGACCCATCCAGAGGCGGCCCAAGTGTTTTTGGTGCCCTAGACAGACTGTGCCCTTGGGCCCCATCTAGTCCAGCATTCCATTTTCTACAGAAACCAACAAACATTGCACAAAGGGTACAGCTGCCCCTGCTATGAACCATAAGCCAGTGGCATTCTGACATACACCGCCCTTGCAGATGAGGGTTACGTTTCAGCCTCTGACCACCACCTTCTCCATTACTCCACTAAGATTCTAAGAAACTCACTCTAGTAACCCTCAAGACACATTTCACTTGATCAAGATGCATATGCAGTGAAGAAAGAAAACAACTAATGCATGACATGGAAGATAACTGCTTCCAGGGTCATACCTTGGTTTCCAAAATACAAAAGAGAGCAATGGAAAAGGGCAGGGGTGGCCATTGGGGAGGGCTGGCCCACAACCCACTTTCAGAGGCTTTGTGACCCACTTTTAGGTCCCAACCCACAGGTTATGGCTGCTAGATCCCCCGGGGGGGGAGGGTTGCTCACTTTAGGGCCCCCCAATCTGCCAGCCCAGATCCGGCTGGCGGGAGGAACCCTGCCCCCAAAATGCCTGGATCGGGCTGATGTGCCCAGTGTGATGACGTTACCTGGAGGTGATGTCATTGCACCAGGCACATTGCTGGGGGATGCTCTAGCATTCAGCCTGAAAACTCTATGGTATCATAGAGTTTCTAGCCGAATGCTAGAGCACCCCCTGGTGATGTGCCTAGCATGATGATGTCACTTCTGGGTGACATCATTGCGTTGCGCTATGCGTGCACACGAAGATCCCAGAATAGGAGCTTCTCCCCCACACACACCGGAAAAATGTAGGGACCTGGCAACCCTGCCACAGGTTGGGAAACACTTCTGTAAGGTATCCTATCCTTGCTGAGCTCCCTCTCCTCCCCAAACTCCAGCCTCTACAGTGTTGGCCCCCAAATCTCCAGGAACTTCCCAACTTGAAGTTGGCAGGCTGGAAACAGGAAAAGCTGGCATCAAATATGGGCCCCTTCAAAGCAGGCAAAGAGACCCACATATGGTTCTCGGGCCTCAAAATCTGCCCACCCCTGAGCAACCAAAGCCAAAAGCTTTGTGCCATGGTTGGCTTTCGAGGGAGTTTTGAGAAGGGTAAAAGATGCCCGTTGTTGCCCCCCTCCCACTGACTGACTGATAGAACTGCAGTAAGGGATGTTTTGCCTGGAAGCAGTTGACTTTCGCTGACTTTATCCCGAGAAAGGTCACAGGATCCCTGCTGCCAGCATTGTGTTCAAACCAGGGGAAGCGCACGGCTATTGGGACAGACCATAAGGGACAGAGCTGGAGGCCACATGGCGACCCATGTCTGTCGTCTCGCTTCTCCATGAGCCACTAGCCCATGCAGCCCTGCTGCCTTCCTCAGCCCACCCTCCGCCATTTCTTCATCTTGGGCACGCAGTTTCTCACCTGCTGAGAACAGCGCCTGCAATTCTTGCCATTTTAAATAACGTCACGTCTCCTCGACAACGCTGCCGGGATAAATCAGGCAGAGTCGGGCTGCTAATGAGCTTCTTTTTTGCAATTTCTTGCAAAAACTGACACGTCTGAAGGGGGTAGGAGAAAAAAAACTTTAATTGGGGAAGAGCTGAAGCAGTTAATTAGAGTGAGGGAACAAACAGGGCGTTGGTACCGGGCCGAGTTTGAGCACGGATGTGTCTATCCATTAGGAAAGTCATTCCATCAGGCTTCTCTGCTTTTAACGGCTGCATGTTAACAGGCTGAAATTCAAGAGGGAAGGCCCAGCTGCATAGCTTTATGCTCCCAGCTGTCCCTGTCTAGTATTTCTGGTAACTATCCCCATGAAAACTGTCCCCAGAGAGTCACTGAGATATAGAGCTGAGGGTGTCAGATGAGGACTCTCAAGAGACCTGCCTTTAGATGCCCATTCAGGTGTGACAGCTTTAAAAGGGGATTCAACAGCTTCATGGAGGACGAGTCTTATCGGTGGCTACTAGCCAGGGTGGCTACAGGAAACCAACACATTCAGAGGCAGTAAACCTCTGAAACCCAGTGCCGGGAGGCAACATCAGGGGAACGCCTCTGCCTCTGTGCCCTGTTGTTGATCCTTGGGAGGAACTGGTCAGCCACTGTGTGAGACGGGATGCTGGACTAGATGGACCAATGGCCTGATCCAGCAGGGCTCTTCTTATGTTCTTATCAGGGGAAGGCCTCAGCCTCTCTGCACTGTTGTTGGCTTTCCAGAGGAACTGGTTGGCCACTGTGTGAGACAGGATGCTGGACTAGATGGACCCTCACTGGTCTGATCCAGCAGGGCTTTTCTGATGTTCTTATGAGGGGAAGGCTTCGGCCTCTCTGCCCTGTTGTTGGCCTTCCAGAGGAACTGGTTGGCCACTGTGTGAGACAGGATGCTGGACTAGATGGACCCTCACTGGTCTGATCCAGCAGGGCTTTTCTGATGTTCTTATGAGGGGAAGGCTTCGGCCTCTCTGCCCTGTTGTTGGCCTTCCAGAGGAACTGGTTGGCCACTGTGTGAGACAGGATGCTGGACTAGATGGACCCTCACTGGTCTGATCCAGCGGGGCCCTTCTGATGTTCTTATAAGGGGAAGGCCTCGGCCTCTCTGCCCTGTTGTTGGCCCTCCAGAGGAACTGGCTGGCCCCTGTGTGAGGCGGGATGCTAGACTAGATGGACCACTGGTCTGATCCAGCAGGGCTCTTCCTATGTTCTTATGAGGGGAAAGCCTCTGCCTCTGTGCCCTGTTGTTGGCTCTCTGGAGGAACTAACTGGCCACTGTGTGAGACAGGATGCTGGACTAGATGGGCCACTGATCTGAACCAGCAGGGCTCTTCTCATGTTCTTGTGTTAAGTTCTTGGGTAGACCACGGGCCAGTCACTTGCTTTCTGCGTAAACTACATCACTGGATTACATGTAGGCCAAAATGGAAGAGGGAAGAACCTGGTACAGGGCACTGAGATCTTTAGAGGGAGGGGAGGCAAGACATGCAGTCGACTGATAAAACACTCTCGTTTTTGCCTGTTAAGGATGTTGTTGGTGGTGTGCAAACACACCCAGGCTGGGGTCACACATGCTAAACAATCCACTTTCAGTGCACTTTCCAACTGGATCTTTACTGTGTGAACTGGCAAAATCCAGTTGGAAAGTGGATTGAAAGTGGATTATTTAGTATGCGTGACCACAGCCTCAGGGGAGTTTTTCAGGTTTCATAGAATCATAGAGTTGGAAGGGAGCTTGCAGATCATCTAGTCCAACCCCTGCACTCTGCAGGAGCATATCCAAAAGATAGCTCTACATACCTATAACATACCCAAAGATGGTCATCCAGCCTCCGCTTGGAAACGTCCAGGGAAGGAGCATCCACCACCTCCCGAGGCAGACTATTCCACTGCTCAGCCACTCTTACAGTTAGGAAGTTTCTCCTGATATCTAGCCGGTAACAACTCCCTTGTAATTTCCACCCATTAGATCTAGTCTTGAAATCCGGAGCAAGAGAGAATAGATCTGCTCCATCTTTTACATGACAGCCCTTCAAATACTTGAAGACTGCAATCATGTCCCTTCTAAGTCTTCTCTTTCCCAGGCTAAATATACCGAACTCTTTCAGCCTTTCCTCATAAGACTTGGATTCAAACCCTCTCACTATCCTGGTTGCCCTCTTCTGGACACGCTCGAGCTTGTCAACCTCCTTCCTAAAGTGTGGTGCCCAAAACTGGACACAGTACTCCAAGTGAGGCCTGACTATAGCAGAATAGAGCGGAACTACCACCTCCCGTGATCTGGACACAATGCTTCTGTGCCTCCTAAGATTGCATTAGCTTTCTTCCCAGCCACATCGCACTGCAGGCTCTTGTTGAGCTTGTGATCAACCAGAACACCTAGATCCCTTTCACATGTGCTGCTGGCAAGCCAAGTCCCTCCCATTCTATATCTGTGCCTTTGGTTTTTTGTGCCTAGGTGTAGGACTTTGCACTTATCTCTACTGAATTTCATTTTATGCCACTGCTCCAGACTATCTAGATCATTTTGAATCCTGACTCTGTCTTCTTCAGAATTAGCAATCCCACCCAGTTTAGTGTCACCTGCAGATTTGATAAGCATCCCCTCTATGTCTTCTTCCAGGTCATTTATAAAAACATTGAACAACACCAGGCCCAGGACCAAGCCCTGTGGCACTCCACTTGAGACTTCCCTCCACGTAGACACAGAGCCATTTACGAGCACTCGTTGGGTACGATTTTTCAACCAGTCATGAATCCATCCAACAGTTGCACCATCCAGCCCACACTTAACCAGCTTATCCTCAAGGATATCATGAGAAACATTGTCAATTGCTTTACTGAAATCTAGATACACTATATCCACAGCATTGCCAGAGTCAACCATCTTAGTAACTCTGTCAAAAAGTCTGTTTCACGAAGTGTGTGTATTGATGTGGCCCCATCTTGACTTCATGTCCTCTAGTGTTTCTCAAGTGGAAATGGGGAGATGGTTGTATTCATACGCGGAGTGGTCTTATAGTGAGTCAGAGCACTGATGTATCAAGGTCAGTATTGTCTGCTCAGCCGCGGCTGTCAGCGCCGGCTCGCCCATTAGGCGAGCTAGGCGCTTGCCTAGGGCGCCACGGGCCCACAGGGGCGCCAAACCGCCCCCTGCCCCGCCCCCCGTGAAGCCGGCGCTCTGAGCCCTTCTCTGGCTTTCCTGTGCATGCCACTGCTGCGGCGTGCTCAGGAAAGCTGGGGCTGGGAGGGAAGGGGCGGGTTTTTGAACGCCCGCCCCTACCCTGGCTTTCCTGGGCACACCGCTGCTGAGGCATGCTCAGAAAAGCCAGCGCTGGGGCTGGGACGGAAGGGGCGGGTATTCGAACGCCCACCCCTTCCCTGGCTTTCCTGGGCACGCCGCTCCTGCGGCGCACCCAGGAAAGCCGGCGCTCCACACACACACACCCAGTCTCCAGGCCCCACTGGGAGGCTGGCATCCCCGGTGGGGTGGGCACCCCAAGCTGTCTTGCCTAGGGCGCCCAGACACCTGGGGCCGGCCCTGGCCGCTGTCCAGGGTCTCAGGTGGAGGTCTTTCCCATCACCTACTACCTGAAGGCTCTAACTGGAGATGCTGAGGATTGACTCTAGGGCCTTTTGTGTGCCAACCAGATGCTCTAACACTGAGCTACAGCCGTTAAAACACACACTTGAAACGGCCTTATACTGAATCAGACCATCTGGTCCATCAAGAGCAGTATTGTTCACTCAGACTGGCAGCTGTTCCCTAGGGTCTCAGGCAGGGATCTTTCCCATCACCTGATCCTTTTAAGTGGATGCCGGGGATTGAACCTGGGACCTTCTGCATTCCAAGCAGATGCTCTCCCACTGAGCAATACCCTTGGTATGCTCACACCAAGATCCACAGCATGAGCCGCATTTCCTTGGGAACTCTCCCAACTTGTCGGAAAGGCTTTTCTCCACCTGCTCTCCATGTGCTTTATTAATTTACTTAGCGTTGAAGGTGCATCTGCTTTGGAAGCAGGTCTATTTTTATTTATTTTTTAAGAAATTATTTCTGTTCCGCCTTAGAGCAGATTACAACATAAATAAGTTTTTTTAAAAACAGTTACAATCTATACATACAGAATCAACAATTAACCAGATGGCGTATAGACTATGTCACTGTTCCTGGGGAGAGAGGGGAGGGGGAAGAAACAGAGGGCAGTATATAAATAAAGACTCCCTGATCTCACCCATAAGCCTGGTGATACCGTTCCATTTTACAGGCCCCGCGGAATTGAGCTCAGTCCCGCAGGGCCTGGATCTCACTTGGAAGTGCATTCCGCAAAACTGGAGCTATCGCCAAAAAGGCTGTAGCTCATGCGTGGCCAAACTGTGTCTTGGGAGCCACATATTGTGGGGCTCTGTCACACATATTGTGGGGCTGCCGGCAGGGCAGCTGGAGAAGCAAAGGGGAGCCATGCTTTCCCGCCTTCCCTCCCTCCCTATTTGCTTTCTTTGTTTCTCTCTCTCTCTCTCTTTCTTTCCACCTCTTTCCTTCTTTCTTTTCACCTCTCCCTCTTTCTCTCTCTCTTAGACAAGTAAATATCATTCGCAAACAAATATCATGGGATAAATAGATATGTGCATATTTTTAAAATAAAAAGTGTGTGTAATATTTGCTCATGTCTTGCAGCTCTCAGACATCTGACGTTTACTCTGTGTGGCTCTTGCACTGAGCAAGTTTGGCCACCCCTGCTCTAGCTCTAATTGAAGCCAGACGAATGACCCCCGGCCCCGGGACCGTCACGTGTTGTTGCTTGAGGAGCATAAAGCAGGCCCGTAGCTGCGGTGGGGGTATTGGGGGCCAGTGTTCCCTCTAAGCTGAGTTAGTGTGAGCTGGCTCACAGCTTTTTAGCCTCTGGCTCACACATTTTCATCTCGGCTCAGGAAGGATGGCCCCAGAGCAAACTAGTTTATGCAGCAGCCCAATGGCTCGCTCACAACATTAATGCCAGTAGCTCACAAAGTAGAATTGTTGCTCACACGGCTTCACATTGTTGGGGGCTCGGTGATGTCTTCTGGCTCCTGGAGCATCCCATCCCCTGCCGGCATCTCTAAGGGATCTGGCAACCCTACGATAACAGGATTCTTTCCCTAAAAACAGACGGATCTCACGACAGATCTAATGGTACTTATTGCAAAATTTCTGCAACTCAAGCACACTCAGAAGCCTGAGTGGATAGTTAGGAGGGGAGGACCTGTGGGCATGGGGACACCGTAACATTCCCTGACACCCCCAGCCCCTGTCCCACCAGGCAAAACAGAGACAAAATCAGGAAAGACTTTCACCAGAGGCAGATGCCAGGAAACAGGAGAAGGCATCAGGAGCGTGCACAGATTGTACGTGGGTACAGAGTGGGAGTGTGCCTGCTTTCTTTTCATAAGAACATCAGAAGAGCCCTGTGGGATCAGACCAGTGGTCCATCTAGTTCAGCATCCTATCTCACACAGTGGCCAGCCAGTTTGGTGTCGTGGTTAAGTGCGTGGACTCTAATCTGGGAGAACTGGGTTTGACTCCCCACTCCTCCACTTGCACCTGGCAGGATGACCTTCGACAAGCCATAGTTCCGTCAGAGCTGTTCCCTTAAGGACAGTTCTGGAAAGAGCTCTCTCAGCCCCACCTACCTCACAGGGTGTCTGTTCTGGGAGGGGAAGGGAAAGAAGTTTGTAAGCCACTCTGAGACTCTGAGTGAAGGGCGGGGTATAAATCCAACCATCTCGTCCTCCTCCTCTCTTCTTCTTCCTCCTCCTCCTCCTCTAGAGGTCCAGGGCACAATGGCTGAGGCCTTTCCCTGATGTTGCCTTTTAGCTCTGGGATTCAGAGATTGACTGCCTCTGAATGTGGAGGTTCCCTTTCATCATCATGACTAGTAGCCACGGATTGACCTGTCCTCCATGAATCTGTCTAATCCCCTTTTAAAGCTGTCTATGCCTGTGGTCATCACTACATCCACTGACAGTGAATTCCACATTTTAATACCTCGCCCTGTAAAGAAGTATTTCCTTTTGGCCATGCTGAATCTACTGCCTGTCAGCTTCATTGGATGCTCTTGAGTTCTAGTATCCAGGGGGAGGAAGAAAAATTCTCTTTGTCAACTGTCTCCACCCCTTGCATAATTTTGTAAACTTCTATCATGACCCTCAAACAAAGTTTGAGTCCAGTGGCACCTTTAAGACCAACTAAGTTTTATTCAAGATGTAAATTTTTGTGTGCATGCACACTTCGTCAGACACAATGAAATTAAATCCACCAGTCCACACACTCACTTACCCACCAGATTCTGTCATGTCCCCCCTTAGTCATAGAGTCATAGAACTGGAAGGGACTTCCAGGGTCATCTAGTCCAACCCCCTGCACAATGCAGGAAATTCACAAATACACCCCCCACGCCCCCAGTGATCGCTGTTCCATGTCCAGGAGATGACAAAAAGCTTCCAGGATCCCCAGCCAAACTGGCTTGGAGAAAAATTGCTTCCTGACCCCAAAGTGACAATCAGCATTTCCCTGGGCGTATAAGAAAGGGGTACAAGAACTAAGCACTGAGACGACCCTTCCTGCCCTCCCTCTCGTGATCTGCCTAAGTTCACACAATCAGCATTGCTGTGTCAGATGGCCATCTAGTCTCTGTTTGAAACCTCCAAAGAAGGACAGCCCATCACCTCCCGAGGAAGCTTGTTCCACCGAGGAACCAATCTAACTGTCAGGAAGTTCTTCCTAATGTTTAGCCGAAAACTCCTCTGATTCTATTTCCACCCGTTGGTTCTGGTCCAACCTTCTGGGGCAACAGAGAAGAACTCCACACCATCCTCTAGATGTCAGCCCTTCAAGTACTTGAAGATGGTTCTCATATCACCTCTCAGTTGTCTCCTCTCCAGTCTAAACATACCCAGCTCCTTCAGCCTTTCCTCATAGGACTTGGTCTCCAGACCCCTCACCATCTTCATTGCCCTCTTCTGGACATGTTCCAGCTTGTCTATATCCTTCTTAAATTGTGGTGCCCAAAACTGAACACAATACTCTAGGTGAGGTCTAACCAGAGCAGAGTACAGCGATACCATCACTTCGCATGATCTGGACACTACACTTCTGTTGATACAGCCCAAAATCGCATTTGCCTTTTTAGCAATCGTATCACACTGCTGACTTACGTTCATCTCCTTTCTAAACTGAAGAGTCTTCAGCCTTTCCTCATAAGGAAGGTGCTCCAACCTCCTCCTCATCTTTAGCCGACCTCCTCTGTAATTTTGCCCAGCTCTGCCCGGTCCTTTTGGAGAGCTGGTGACCAGAACTGTACACACTACTCCAAATGAGGCCGCATCATGGATCTATACAGGGGCATTATAATATTGGCTGTTCTATGTTCAGTCCCTTTTCTAATAATCCCTAACACAGAGTTTGCCTTTTTCACCACTGCAGCACCCTGGGTTCAGCTCCAAGATTTTCCCCCCCTCTCAGTCTCAACACTTTCAGACCCCATTGGCCTATACATAAAGTTGGGATTTTTTTGGCCCAATGCACATCACCATCAGAAGAGGAATTAGCGGTGTTGATTTCCAGGAATTCCCAATATCCATTTCATATTGCTTTTGTTTTCATAGCCTTACCAAGCGTTCTCCAGGCTTGCTGTTCTCAAAAGAACCACAGCAACAACAGCTACCCGAAGTGGCGTTGTACATTCATGTAATCCTATCAGGCGTATAATGCCACCTTAGCACTTAATATTTCCTTAGAGCGTCTGAAGCGTTCAAAGCACTTTGTTTACAGCTTTATGTTGTGCATCAAGCGTCATTGCTAATGTTGCTATTCTTTTGTAATGCCAGGTTTCTCTTAAAATTCAATAATTACCACTCCTCTGTTCACAGTCACCAACATGGAAGGAGGTGTCTGTTTCACCCGTAAGTAGGCACTGAAAGAAGTCAGGGGAGAGGGACACATATGCTACACTTAAATCGCCTTGCTTGTGAAAACGCCAGGGGGTGTTTTGAAAGAAACTGGTCTCAGAAAGGCAGGGCTGGTGTTGATATAGCGAAGTTTCCACTTCAGGTCCCACCACAAACTAGTTGGAGTTCTGTGTACGAAGCTACCTTATATTAAATCAGGCCATCAGTTCTTCAGAGTCAGAATTGTCTACTCAGACTGGCAGAGGATCTCCAGGGTTTCAGGCAGAGGTGTTTCACATCACCTGTTACCCGATCTTTTTAACTGGAGGTGCCCTGGGATCTTCTGCGTGCCAGGCAGATGCTCTACCACTGAGCCACGGCCCCTAAAACACACACACACACACACGGAAACAAGAAGCTCCCTTATACTGAATCCAATCCTCGGTCCATCAGTGTCAGCATTTTGTACTCAGACTGGCAGAGGATCTCCAGGGCACTGTTCCCTCTAAGCTGAGTTCGTGTGAGCCAGCTCACAGTTTTTTAGCCTCCGGCTCACACATTTTTTTTTCTTAGCTCAAGAAGGATGGCTCCAGAGCAAACTAATTTAGGCAGTAGCCAAATTACTCACTCACAACTTTAATGCCAGGAGCTCACAAAGTAGAATTTTTGCTCACAAGACCCCACGGCTTAGAGGGAACATTGCTGCAGAGTCTCAGGCAGAGACCCGGGTGCTGCATGACGGGGTGAGCTCCTGTCTCTAGTTCCAGCTCCTGCCAACCTAGCAGTTCGAAAGCAAGAAATTGCAAGTAGATAAATAGGGACCACTTCGGTGGGAAGGTAACAGCGTTCCGTGCGCCTTGGTGTTTAGTCATGCCGGCCACATGACCACGGAAACGTCTTCGGACAGCGCTGGCTCTTCGGCTTTGAAACGGAGATGAGCACCGCAGCCCTAGAGTCGGATTCGACTGGCTTTCGAGCAAGGGAACCTTTACCTTTACCTTTTACCTCAGGCAGAGGTGTACTCAGATCCCACCACAAGCAAGTTGGGGTTCTAGATGTGAAGCTACCTTATACTAAATCATGTTGGAAAACAAATTCAGTATTCTCTACTCAGACTGGGATCGTAGGCAGAAGTCTTTCACATCATCTGTTACATAGTCTTTTTAACTGGATATGCCGGGGACTGGACCCGGGGCCTTCTGCAGGGTAAGCAGATGCTCTGCTGCCTAACCACGACCCCTCCCGCAAACTCCTAAGAAACGTGGCAGAAGTGCACGCCCCACTGGTGGACCCATCCCTATTTTTGCCTTAGGGGAATGCTTTGTTGAAATTTTTGTCAGTGTGAGTTGCTGAAATCGCATCTCTTTAGGGTTCAACTCACTCCCCCTGAGCCTGCCTCGACGGGGAGGGCAGGGTATGAATTGGGAAAATAAATAAATCTTAGAAATTAATGTTCTAAGAGGTAGGACAAGGTGGATGCATTTCTCTAATACACATGCGTGTATGAATGCACATGAACACTGAAGCACCTGGTATTTTTGGCCGCTGTGTGACTGAGTGTTGGACTAGATGGGCCATTGGCCTGATTCAACTTTGGCTTCTCTTATGTTCTTATGTTAAGCCCATTTTGCATGCTGGCGAGGCTCATTTGGAACTGTCGTCAACAGATTGTAGGACTGTGATCACGACCCCCCCCCTTGCATATCTTAAATCTAAAAGTTTTTAAAAATGGGATACGCTGTAGCAGAGTTGGAAAAAAGGAAGCCTGCAGAACAGAAACTTTGGTAATGTTTAGTGATGGGCTTTAGGCAGATATCCTTGGTGTGAAACTAGGAGGCTGAGTGTGGTCTAGTGGTTAGGGTCTCAGACTACGATCTGGAAGACCCAGGTTTGAATCCCCACTCTGGGCCAAACTAGACGCTACCATTTTAGAGAAGAATTTAGCCATTAAATAATTCTGCATGGTGTGGCAGGATTAGGTGACTCTCGCTCCCAGTGTTGCTTTTCAAGTGCCAAAATGGGGGTGGGGTGGGGCACAAGATCATCGGGTCCTGCCTCAATGTGGCCGAATTCTTCTCTAAAATGGCATTGGCGACCCATGGGTCGGACCATACTTTGGTCCTTTACCATGGAAGCTTCCTGGGTGACTTCTAGTCACACGTTCTCAGTCTAAACTGCCTCACGGGGTTGTTGTGAAGATAAACCGGAGGAGAATGATATAAGCTGCTTTGGGTCTCCTTTAGAGAGAAAGGTGGGGTGTAAATGAAGTAAATAAAGATAAAGACGACGCTACTTCCATCATTTACAGGTAGGGGGGGATATTGAACACATGAAGCCGCCTTCTACTGAATCAGGCCCTTGAACTGTCAAAAATCAGTATTGTCTCCCGAGACTGACAGTGGCTGTCCAGGGTCTCAAAATACAAAGCACAAAACTAACCGGGAAGGGAGAGTCTAAATCTACAAGTGAAAAGGGAATCTCTGAATCCATATCAGACCCAAAATACAAAGCATGAAACTAACCAGGGAGGGAGAGTGTAAAGCTATGCCTTTTCACTCTCCAGGGTCTCAGGCAGAGGTCTTTTGTATCACCTGCTGACGGATCTTTTAGCTGTAGATGATGGGAATTGAACCTGGGACCTTCTGCATGCTAAGCAGAGGCTCTATCACTGAGCCATGGCCCCTCTCCTAATTCCCCTGTTAAGAAGGCCACAGTCAGTCATAGAGCTGCAAACCAACTAGAGGGGGGAAAGCTTTTTCTTGTGCCTTTCACAGCAACTCGATGTGCAGAAATCAGCAGATGAAGCCTTTTCACAACTCAGACACTTCCGAACATCTGCGCATCAAGCTGTTGCTCAGCAAATTGGCTGGTTGGAAAGCCAGCAACCTCACTGAGCCCGCCGCAACCCCGAAAACCATGATCCGAAGACTAAAATACTGGCTGGGTCTCAAGTATTTTGAAAAGGAATCATCATCATCATCATAATTACTATCGATATTGCACTTGAAGTTTCCCTTCTCCTATGAAGAGAAACGGTTGCAGGCTACACTGCTTTGCCCTGGCCAGAAGGTGGCGCTGCATATCCATCCTGTGCTGGGTATTACGCAACCCAGGTGTGTCCTGGGAGCACAGTGCCCAGCTTGGCAGAGGGAGAGCGCCGGCTCAGACACATGTGGTGGGGAGAGGCGCAACATCGCCTGGAGTCGCTGCCAGTTATCATTATTTGTGCCCAGCCTCTTGGCCCAGCGAGGCAGGGGCGGGCCTAACGGAGCTGCGAGACCCCCTGATCCTGTGTCGCTTTTGCGGGGGCCCCCTCTCCTTCCAGTGAGGCCGCCCCAAAGGGGCTGTTTCAAAAGCCCTCACCAACCAGGATTCCTGCTAGAAAGCAAGGTCAGCATTAGCGATCCTGCTGAACGCTCCTTTTTCA
Organism: Gekko gecko; assembly: GCA_029375565.1. Lineage (NCBI taxonomy): Eukaryota > Metazoa > Chordata > Lepidosauria > Squamata > Gekkonidae > Gekko > Gekko gecko. Next base: position 19,090,049 of record JAPDNY010000001.1, on the reverse strand, counting down.
GTTAATCCAGCAAAATGCCATCCACCCTCATCTCCCCAATTGTGGCGGCACGGCGTTATCGATTAAGGCCGGGCGGGCAGGCAGCCAGGACTCCTGGGTTCTAAGGCCAGCTTTGGGTGTGTGTGTGTGTGGAACGTGTGTGCTCCAGCAGCTGAAGCAGAAACGGCAAGCAGGAGAGGAGGGCAAGGCCTGCATTTCTGGCCTCATGAAGGGTTGCCAGCTCCAGGCTGGGAAGTTCTGGGAGATTTGGAAGTGGGAGGGTAGGGTTTTCGGAAGAGAGGGGGCTCAGCAGGGTGTGGTGCCACACAGCCCACCCTCCAAAGCAGCCATTTCCTCCAGGGGAACTGATCCCTGTAGACTGGAAGTCAGCCCGTCATTCCGGGAGATCTCTGGACCCAGCCTGGAGGCTGGCAACCCTTGGCCTCAGCCAAGGGATTCTCCCACTCCCAGCAATGAAGTGCAAATGGCATGTGGTTGCCAGCCTCCAGGTGGGGCCTGGAGATCTGGAATTGCACTGATCCCCAGATGACAGATCTGTTGCCCTGCAGAAAGCGGCAGCTTTAGAAGGTGGGCTCGACGGCATTTGCACCCCACTGAGGTCTGTCCCCTCCACGAAGCCTGCCACCCCCAGGCTCTACCCCCAGATCTGTGAAAATTTCCCAATCTGGAGTTGGCAGCCCTAATTAGGGGCATGGATGGCGATGAGAGTGGGTTTTTTCAGAGTGCTGAAGGTGGTATAAGAGAGAGGCTTTTGCTGCCCATCTTGCAGCACATCAGTCCATGCTTGCCTCTGGTAAACAGGTCATTCAGGTTTCTGTGTTGCTCTCAAAACCTGCATGATCTCATTGGGTAGAGGTGACCCTGGGAGAAAAGAAATGGCGTGCCCTTGCCGCAAACCACAAAACCTCCCTCGTATCTTATCTGTTTTAGACAATTGTGTGTCTCAGGCCTTCCATAATGGTCTCAAAGAAGCCATTCTGGCAGCTTGTCACATTGTGGTGCCGCAGCAGAGACAGAAACGGTTCTTGCCAGCATTCCCTCTTCTATGCTCCTATTAAAGGGCCAGGGCCTTAATGGCACCTCTTCAGCCCCTTTTTGTGTTCTAATCAGGCGGGGCTCCTCTGGTGTACTTCCAGCTTGCTTTTTGTATGCGTTATTAGTTGGTGTGGTATCGTTGCAGTTTCAGACAAGGAAACTTGTATTGAGCAGGGGATTGGACTACACGGCCTGTATGGCCCCTTCTAACTCTGTGTTTCTATGATTCTATGATCTGGGAGACCCAGGTTCAAATGCTGACTTTGCTGTGGAAGCTCATTGGGTGACCTTGGGCAAGTTGCTTTCTCATCCTCACAGGGTTGTTGTTGTGAAGATAAAATGGAGGAGACAACAGTGTCGTGTGACCCCTGTGGATCCCCATTGGAGACAAGTGGGGTAAACATAGAAATACCACCAGCATCATGGAGTCCAATCCCCCACACAGCGCTGGGAATTTCCAGCTGCCACCACTCCCATTCCCCTGCTCTGTGCCCAGAGAGAGGCAAAAGGCTACGGCTGTCTCAATGTAATAACTGAGTCTCTTGTGCTATGATCCCTGCGGTCCTATGCATTTCCCTCACGCTCCCTCCAAGAAGCCTACAGTGGTACACATACTTCTTCTCCCCCTCTCGCTTTTTCCACACAACAACCCTGTGGGGTAGGTTAGGCTGAGAGAGATTAACTCAGCATCACTCCATGAGCTTCATGGCAAGGCAGGCATTTGAACTTGGGTCTTTCGTGGGGGGAGAGTGTTGTCTGTTGCTCTAACCATTGGGCAACACTGGCTCCTTGTTTCTGGGAGGGAAGTAGGGCCTAGAGCAGGGGTGTCAAACGTGTGACCCGGGGGCCAGATCAGGCGCCCGGAGGGCTTCTATCAGGCCTGCTGTCTTCTGCTTCCTCTTCCAGTTCTGCTGCTGCTGTGTCATCATAGCTTTGCCGCTTGCAGATACACACCTGAACAGCGTACTCAAGATTGCAGCAGCACAGACATTTTGATGTAATAATTCAGAGCAAGAGGTGTGTCAGTTATCAGACACTGTTAAATAAACACAATACTGCAAGAGTGCTCGTGTTTTAAGTACGTTTTTATTTTAAGTAAAAAAACCCTTTGTGTTTGTGTCCTTTATAAGGCTTATATCTCCGCTACCCGGCATTACATCTTATGACACGCACGGCCCAGCCCAACAAGGTCTCATTTATGCCAGATCCGGCCCTCATAAGAAATGAGTTCGACACCCCTGGCCTAGAGGTTATAATGGGAATGAAGATGCTTGAAATTGGCCTGGGATGTCTGTGCTCTTCTGTCCCTAGTTAGTTCAGTTAATGGAGGGGAGTCAAAAATCGTGGTGTTTATAAGCTGTGAGGAGGCACCTTTTAATGAGTGAAACCATCCATCTGCCTGGCCTTGTGCTTTCTTTTCACCGGAAGCAGCTCTCCGGTATCTTTCCCAGGATTTGCGGACTGAGATCCTTCACTTGGAGATTGAACCCGGGACCTTCTGTATGCTCTGTCACTGAGCTGCACTCCCTCCCTAAGTAAATTGCCTTACCCCAAGCCCAACCCCACCGAGAACCCAGCCGCACATGAACACGTGAAGTTGCCTGGCCAAACTGGCCTGGAGAAGAATGGCTTCCTGACCCCAAAGTGGCGATCGGTATTTCCCTGGGTGTGTAAGACAGGGCCACAAGAACTAAGCACGGAGGCAGCCCTCCCTGCCCTCCCTCTCCTGATCTGCCTCCGTTCACAGAATTGCTGTCAAGACGGCCATCTAGCGTCTGCTTAAAAACCTCCGAAGAAGGAGAGCCCACCACCTCCCGAGGAAGCCTGTTCCACTGAGGAACCGCTCTAACCGTCAGGAAATTCTTCCTCATGTTTAGCTGAAAACTCTTCTGATTTCTGGTCCAACTTTCTGGGCGGCAGGGAGGCTTGCAAGCCGGTGGGGGAGCACAGGCCAGGGGGCATATTGGTTGGGAGGGCAGGAAGGCAAGTGGAAGCAGAGGGTGGGTGGGAGGAGGAGGAGGGCCCCTGTGCCTGGTCCACCCATCCTGCGGGGACCTTCAGCATACAAAGCCGATTCTCTACCACTGAGCTGTGGCCTCTCCCCCTCCAGCCCAGTCCTGCCTGCTCTGGCTGTAGCAGCTCTCCGTGGTCTCTGCAAAAAGCCTTTCTCCAGCCAGAGCTGGAGCCACAAACAGAGTCCCCACATCAGTAGGGATGGTAGTGCTGTTGTAGGCTTTAAACACTTCAAATCTTGGGCTCCTGCTCCCTCCCCCACAAGCCTCTTAAGGGAAGTGGGGGCATTGCTCACTTATTCTAAGAATACCTGAAGCTGCCTTCTACAAAATGAGATGTCTGGTCAGACTGGCAGCTGCTCTTCAGGGTTTCAGGCACAGGTCTTCACATGACCTGGTTCCTGATCACAAGAGGGAGGGGCAGGAAGGGGTGCCTCAGTGCTTAGTTCTCGTGGCCCTTTCTTACATGCCCAGGGAAATGTTGATCGCCACTTTGGGGCCAGGAAGCAGGTTTTCTCCAGGCCAGTTTGGCTGGAGATCCCGGAGGTTTTTTTTTTGTCATCTTCTGGGCATGGAACAGGGGTCTCTGGGTGTGTGTGTGTGGAGGGGGAGGTATTTGTGAATTTCCTGCATTGTGCAGAGGGTTGGACTAGATGACCCTGGGGGTCCCTTCCAACTCTATGATTCTATGACCATCTTAACTGGAGGTTCTGAGGATTGAACCCAGGATCTCCTGCATGCCAGGTAGATTCTCTACCACCGAGTCATGGTCCCTACAAGCTCCCACTTGCGTCGGAGTCTTTGGAAGGAGGTTCCATTCCTACGACTTTAGCTTTGTGGGGAGACAGAGCAGCTGCTTCCTGGGGAGGGAACAACACTCGGCACATACTTTTCCTCCTGCCTGTTTCTTTAAAGAAGGGATGGGAAGTTTTCCTAAATGGGTGTGGCTACAGGAGAAGGGGCAGGTCTATCTGTCATGGTATCCACAAGACATTTTTTTCCCTTGCTCCCTGCTCCCATGGAGCTGCGGTGGCTCAAGTGGTTAAGACACTGAACTGCAGGCTGTGGAAGGTCAGTAGTTCAGCAGTTCGAGACCCGAGAGTGCCGCATGACGGAGTGAGCTCCCGTCTCCGGTTCCAGCTCCTGCCAGCCTAGCAGTTCGAAAGCAAGAAATTGCAAGTAGATAAATAGGTACCACATTGGTGGGAAGGTAACAGCGTTCCATGCACCTTGGTGTTTAGTCATGCCGGCCACATGACCACGGAAACGTCTTCGGACAGCGCTGGCTCTTCGGCTTTGAAACGGAGATGAGCACCGCAACCCTAGAGTCGGATTCGACTGGCTTTCGAGCAAGGGAACCTTTACCTTTACCCTGCTCCCGGCTGTACTAGGCAAGACCTCAGGTGTGTATGATGGAGGAAGACCACGAGTGTTCATCTTGCTTCAATGCACCTGTGCATGCCCGCACAATCAAAACTTGGCAAGAGCAGTAGAGGGAGACATTTAACCCTTTTCCCTTCCCCCACACCCCCATTTTCCTGATCAAAATTGCCCTCTCATCCCACAATTGCTGTTTCATGGGTGGGTGGGTAAAGTGCCCTCAAGTTGCAGCCGACTTATGGCGACTCTGTAGGGCAGAGGTGTGAGACTCATTTGTTATGAGGGCCGGATCTGACACAAATGTCAGTCTGTCACTCTGTCAAGCCGGGCCACGTGTGCCATAAAATGTAATACCAGGTACTGGAAATATAAACTTTATAAAGAACACAGGCAAACCCAATTAATATTATTTTTAACTCAAAATACAAACTAAAGCAATTGATTCCTAGCGACGAAAGCAATTGCACAAAAGCCCCAATAAATGCATTTAATCACATGCAAGACTAGGTTTTTTCCCCAAGGGAGACCATAAAAGGGGGAGTACCTTACATGTCTATACACACCAGTTGCCTGAGGGCTGGGTAAGAGGCCTGGACGGGCCTGTTCCGGCCCCTGGGCCTTACATTTGACACCCGTGCTGTAGGATTTTCAAAGCAAGAGACAAACAGAGGTGGTTCGCTATTGCCTGGATCTGCATAGCAATATTTTTATTGGGGTGGGGTAGGGGAGTCCAAGCAGTTTTAGGGGGCAATTCAGATCTGGAAAAGGGCACTGGGGAAGCATTCACCCTCACCCCCCACCCCCAGCGCCATGGCTGCAATCAAAATCAGAGCACCATGGCTGTGTGCCAGTAATAAAAACGCCAGGTTGCGGACTTTTTTGCATGACATACACCGGCCTTGAGATCCTTTTAAAACCAGAGGTGCTGGCAGCAACTGAAATGGTACAAAGCGTGCGTGCGTGGACTTTCAGGGGCTGGCGAGGGTGGAGGCAGGGATGTGTGTATATTTGTGTGTGAGAGAGAGGGAGTCTGCTGTACCTTTGGCTTCTTTAAATCCATCTCCTCCTCGTAAACACACCCCGGCCTCCATCTGGGGCTGGCGGGCCTTGCGTTCCTGACCACAATGGAGCCTTTGAGACAGAGGTTAAAAGCTTCCATTTAACGAGCCGCGGTCTCACGGCCCAGCCTTTCCTGCAAAAGACCTGCTTCCTGAGCCGGGGGTGATCCAGCTGCAGGGCCGGTGGGACATGAAGGACAGGACTGACCTCTGCAATATGGCTTCACCCGTGGGTTTCCAGGGCGCGGGGAGGTGGGGCTGCCAGGTTCAGGTTGGGGAAACTCCTGGAGATTTGGGGGTGGAGCCTGGGGAGGACAGGGGCCTCAGTGGGGTGCAATGCCATAGAGTTCAGCCCCCCCCCCAGCATCTATTTTCTCCAGGGGAACTGATCTGTGTAGTTTGGAGATGAGCTGTAATTCCGGAGGATCCCCAGGTCTCACCTGGAGGCTGGCATTCCTACTTCACCCCAATACTGGATACCAACTGGACGTTAGGGGTTTTGGGGTTTTTTTTACAGCAAGGATAGTTCAGCAGTGGAATGGGCTGCCTAGGGAGGTGGTGAGCTCCCCCTCACTGGTAATCTTCAAGCAGTGGCTGGATGAACCCTTGTCAGAGATGCTCTAGGCTGATCCTGCTTTGAGCAGAGGGTTGGACTGGATGGCCTCTATGGCCCCTTCCCACTGTGATTGTGTGTGCACCTATCAGGGCTGATATCTGAACAGAATGTTGCTCTCCTCCTCGGAACCGCCCCCTCTCTTTGAACCCATCATTTCCACACTCTCTTTTTGACCTTGGAAGCAAGATTCCACTGAGGTTCTCTGCACAGGGCACCCCCAAAACCTGGAAGCCATCCCACTGGGATCTTCTGCATGCAAAACCTCCTCTTCTCACAGCACTGGCATTAGATCACAACACTGATGGCCCTCCCACAGAGTTAACCAGTAGATCTCAGGGCTCATTCTCACCAAGGTGGTCACCCTGGGTCTGGGCTGCATCTCTGGGCCTGCAGGTAGGGGCTCATGGACTTGAATGCATCTGTTTGGATGCTCATTGAAGCAACCAAGCCCTGTGAGGAAAGGCTGAGGGACTTGGGAATGTTCAGTCTGGAGAAGAGGAGGTCGAGGGGGGACAGGATGGCTCTCTTGAAGTCTTTGAAGGGCTGTCCCTTAGAAGACCCTGATGCTGGGAAAGATTGAAGGTCAAAGAAGAAGGGGACGGCAAAGGATGAGATGGTTAGACAATGTCATCGATGCAAAGAACATGAAATTGAGCAAACTTCAGAGGACAGCGGAAGACAGGAGGGCCTGGCGTGATCTGGTCCATGGGGTCGCGAAGAGTCGGACTCGCCTGTGTGACTGAACAACCCTTAGAGGAGGGCAAGGGAGCCGTTCCTGTTGGCAGCAGAGGACAGGACTCGCAGTAATGGGTTTAAATTAAGGGCAGGAAGGTATCGGCTGGATATTAGGAATAATTTTTGTATGGTAAGAGTTGCGCAGCAGTGGAAGGGGCTGCCCAGGGAGGTGGTGAGCTCCCCCTCACTGGCACTCTTGAAGCAGCGACTGGATGAACCCTTGGCAGGGATGCTCCGGGCTGATCCTGCATCGGGCCAGGGGTGGGACTAGATGGCCTGTTTGTCCCCTTCCGACTCTGTGACTCTAGGATTCGAACATTCCCCGCAGGTAGGAAATGTAGGGAGGGAAGTTGTAGCCGAGGCTTCTCCCTGAGATGCAGATTTTCCGTGTTTCTCTAATTCCAGGGGGGAGCCGTGTTGGTCTGCAGCTGAACAGTTAGATTCGTGTCTGGTGGCACCTTCGAGACCAGCAAGAGTTTCAGGGGATCTGCTTCCGAAAGCTTAAACCCTGAAGTTATTGCTGTTCTCTAAGGGGCCACTGGACTTGAATCTAACTATGTCACTTAGGTCCTTTTTTTGGAAGAAGTTTCAGGTGGGCAGCTGTGCTGATCTCCAGTAGAAAAGCAAGATCCCAAGTCCAGTAGCATCTTAGACCTTCCAACAAGATTTCCAGGGTATAAGCCGGGGGTGGCCAAACTGTGGCTCAGGAGCCTCATGCGGCTCTTTCACACATACTGTGCAGCTCCCGGCAGGGCGGCTGGGGAAGTGAGGGAGACGCATGCCTCCCCGATCAGTCTTCCCTTCCCCAGCCAGTGTTCCCCTCCCTGGGTAGGGAAGAAGAAGAAGAAGAAGAAGAAGAAGAAGAGGAAGAAGAAGAAGAAGAAGAAGAGGAAGAGGAGGAGCAGGAGCAGGAGCAGGAGCAGGAGCAGGAGATTGGATTTATACCCCGCCCTTCACTCGGAGTCTCAGAGTGGCTTACAAACTCCTTTCCCTTCCCCTCCCCACAACAGACACCCTGTGAAGTAGGTGAGGCTGAGAGAGATCTGAGAGAAACTGCCCTTCAAGGACAGCTCTGACAGAACTATGGCTCGCCCAAGATCATCCAGCAGCTGCGAGTGGAGGAGTGGGGGAATCAAACCCGGTTCTCCCAGATTAGAGTCCACACACTTAACCACTACACCAAACCTTAAATGCATTCTCAAATGCATTCTCTCGCTCTTAAACAAATAAATATCATTAGCAAACAAATAAACATCATTGGGCAAATAAATATCATTATTAATATTTGTTTTTACCCCTTTTTGGTTTTATTTTTGGCAGTCTCATTTAATGTTAATAAAAGGCAAATTTGCATATTTTCCAATAAAACCCTGTGTGTGATATTTGTCCATGCCTGGTGGCTCTCGAACATCTGATGTTTATTCTATGTGGCTCCTGCGTTAAGCAAGTTTGGCCACCCCTGGGATAAGCTTTCAAGTGTCTGATAAAGGGATCTAACAAAGGGAGCTTTGACTCTCAAAAGCTTATACCTTGGAAAACTTGTTGGACTTTAAGGCGCTACTGTACTCTGATATTGCTCTTTTGGGAAGAAAGGGACCTCAGCGGAAAGGCATTTCACCTCTTACTCTGTACGCACCATTATTTTTAAAATTTATTTACATTATGAGCTAGGTTGGTGTAGCCAGTTTGGTGTGAGCCAGTTTGTTGTAGTGGTTAAGTGCGCGGACTCTAATCTGGGAGAGCCGGGTTTGATTCCCCACTCCTCCACTTGCACCTGCTGGATGACCTTGGGCAAGCCATAGTTCTGGCACAGCTGTTCTTGAAAAAGAGCAGTTTCTGTCAGAGCTCTCTCAGCCCCACCTACCTCACAGGGTGTCTGTTGTGGGGAGGGGAAGGGAAAGGAGTTTGCAAGCCACTCTGAGACTCCCTTGGGTAGCGAAGGGCGGGGTATAAATCCAATCTCCTCCTCTTCTTCTTCATTATTTGTAGTCCCCCTTTCTCACTTGGACTCAAGGTGGATTCCACAGAGTAAGTCAATACAATCAACAGATGGGACATTCAGTAAAGGATTCCAGTGTCCAGATTTCAAGAGGAGAATGATGGAATCCTAACACAGAACCAGTGAATCTGAAAGCCAACCAGGTTCCTTCGAAGTTTGTGGCAGGGTATGAGTTTTTGTGAGTCATTGCTCATGTCTTCAGATACAGTGACTCAACAAAACTCAAACCCTGCCACAAATTTTGTTAGTCTTTAGGGTGCTGCTGGACTCTGGCTCATTCCTGCTGCTACAGGCAGACTAACATGGCTCCCCATCTCGACCTGGTTCCTTCAGTAAGCATCCAAATGTCATTTTCATTCCCATCACTTACTGGTAAAAGGTATTCAACCATGGGTGTCAAAGATAAGAAAGACGCCTCCTGACACAAACATCTCTGACATTTCCCACCTCCTGGCATCTTAAGAATTACCTGCAAATGCCAACTTTGGATATTGCCATTGTGTCTCAGCTACCCGCCTACCAATTCAGAGCTGCAGGCAACTTTCCAGGTGGGATTTCAGAAGAGTAGATGGAAAATCAGTGACATTCTCATAACCCACAGGAACACGTTTTACTGTTTCACCAAGCCCAGGCGTCTCTGTGTGCCTTAGCACCTGCGAGTTGCTAGTGCTGGAAACCAACAATCTTTCTCTTTAAAGCTGAAAAGCTTTTACCTACTCATAATGATCACCTTCCTTGCATAAATAATAACTTCCTTACCCCAGTTAAACACCCTGCCGTGTTTGCAATCCTAGGAGCTAAAGCGATTTTTCACACATACACATACTAGGATCTCTTCAGCATCAGGTTGAGAATGATCCTGAAAAACCCACCCTAGGAGCTAAAGAGAATCTTCGCTGGGCAGAGCTCGGGCAGGTCAGGTTGAATCTGGAGAACTCTGTGGGGGTCGGAGTGGGGGAGACAGAATTTTTGTCACCAGAAATGTGCCTGTTCTAAACAAAAGGTTTTCACTCTTAAACAGAAGCTGTAAACAAAGTAAAACATTTTCTCTCTCTCTCCTTCTCCCTCTCTCTCTCTCTCTCTGCTTTAAATCAGTCCTGTCTTGGAGTGGAGCTATCACTGATTCCATCCCAGCTTTCTTTCTTTCCCCTTCCTAGTGTATTCTATTGCTTGTCATGGGGGAGATATGCAAAGCCAAGCAGGAGACAATGACCTAGACATGTGGAGTCATGCCTTAAGGCAGTGGGGCAGGCTTGGATGACCTCATGGTACACCTTCCAAGCAATCTGATTTGAAGGGGCTTCCGCGCATCGTTTTGTCTCTTCTCCCCCCCCCCCACTCTCTCTTCAGTCTGTACAAAAATAAGTCTTTTAGCAGCCTCCACGTCTCTCTTGCCCTCCCTACTTCGTGCCAACACACACGAACGAGAATTAGACAAAGCGAGTGTGATGGTGTCGCAAGAACTGGCAGCCAGCTTGGGAGAAAAACAACTTCTTGCACTTCCAAGGAGAGATTTGATCACCTCTGGGATGTAACTCAGATTAAAAGCGGAATTGTCAGCCAGAACACAAGCTGGTGAAGATGTTGTGGGGGTTTGTGCGTGCATATCCACACACTGCACGTCTAGAATGGTTCCAACCTGGACTTAAAATCTTTGCTTTGCCTGAAGAATTCTGGGGGCTGTGGTTTTGCAAATGCTACAAATTGTTGCTGGAGAGATTCCCTGGTGTTCCTCTACAGAACTGCAGTTTCTGATGGCAAGAACAATTAAGCTTGTCTCAAACTGGTGTAAATTCGTGATGGGGATATGCTAAGGGCTGGACGCAGCAGGGGGCAGGGAAGCAGCATGGGGTATAGCCTGATCCCATCAGAAGCTAAGCAGAGTCTATACTTGGACAGAAGACCACTGAGGAAGACTCTGCAGAGGAAGGCCATGGCAAACCACCTGCGCTTAATCACTTGGCTTGAAAGCCCCTTGCTGGGGTCAGCATAAGTTGGCTGCCACTTGGCAGCGTTTTGCATGCACAGAGGCGGCAGATGAATGAAAAAAAAAGACGGCCAGCACCTTCCGTAGCTGAAATGAGGTTTACAATATTATGCATGTGATAGGGAAGGTAGAGAAAGAAGTACTTTGGGGGGGTGTCTGTATGCCTGGAAGAAATGGTTGACTTCTGGCAGCCCCTCGTGGAGCTAGGATGTTCCAGAGAGGTGGCTTGCTATTGTCTGCCTCTGTGTCCCGGCCCTGGTATTCCGTGGAGGCCTCCCTTCCAAGTACTTGCCAGAGTCGGCCCTGCTTAGCTTCTGAGTTCTGACAAGATCGGGCTTGCCTGGGCTATCCAAGTCAGGGCAAGAAAGAAATACTTTTCTCCCTTCCTGACAATACAAGAACGTGCGAGCACTCAATTAAATTAATGAGCAGTAGGCTTCAAACAGATAAAAGGAAGTACTTCTTCACCCAAAGAGTAATTATCACGTGGAATTCACTGCCTTAGAAAGTGGTGGTGGCTACAAACATAGCTTTAAGAGGGCACTGAATAAACAAGTGGAGCAGAGGTCCATGAGTGGCTATTAGCCACACGGTAACAGCGTTCCGTGTGCCTCGACGTTTAGTCATGCCAGCCACATGACCAAGGAAAAGTCTTCAGACAGCGCTGGCTCTTCGGCTTGGAAACGGAGATGAGCACCGCCCCAAGGGAAAACCCTTCTTTTCTGATAAATCGCTGCTCAGATTTCTCACTGTCAGGGATTCCCTGTTAAAACATGAATTGCCAGCATCCTCATTCTTCTGGGTTTTGTTTCTGGGGTCTTGGTAACTAAAGGGAAATTCCATGTTCAGAGGCAGTCAGCCTCTGAATCTCAGAGCCAGGAGGCATCATTAAGGGAAGGTCTCGGCCTCTATGCCTTGTTCTTGGCCCTCCAGAGGAACAAGTTGGCCACTGTGTGAGACGAGATGGACCACTGGTCTAATCCAGCAGGACTCTTCTTATGTTCCCTCTAACACTAGAGGTTAAATTTCTGAATGGGGAATGGATTTCTCTTGTCTGGACTGCACATGCCCAAAGATGTGGATGCAGGGACACTGAGGGCTAAACAACAACTATTACTGCTACTACTACTGTTGTTATTATTGTTGTTATTGGATTTATATCCCGCCCTCCCCACAAGCAGGCTCAGGGCGGATCACAACAGTTAAAATACAAACATAGCAGTAAATCCAAATACAAGTACAAATCCATACAAAGTTAAAATTCCTAAAACCAGCAACAAATGGCAGAAAAAAAACAATTTCCAGTATCCATGGGTGCCTCTGGTGCTGGGCATATGCTGAAAAGCATAAGGACCCACCCAACAGATGCCATAGCGATCTCTCGAAACGGCAGCTCACCCAGGCAGTATAGGCAGGGGAGGCCAAAGTATTTAGATGTCCACAGCCTCCACCAAAGGCCTGGCAGAACAGCTCCGTTTTACAGGCCTTGTGGAATTGCATTAAATCCCTCAGGGCCCTGATCTCCAGCAGGAGCATGTTCATAACATTAGAGAAGCCAATGTTGGATCAGGCCAATGGCCCATCCAGTCTGACACTCTGTCACACAGTGGCCAAAAATACCAGGTGCCATCAGGAGGTCCACCAGTGGGGCCAGGGCAATGGAAGCCCCTCCCACTGATGCCCCTCCCAAGCACCAAAAATACAGTGCATCACTTGCCCCAGACCTAGAGTTCCTACCTATACCTTGTGGTTAATAGCCACTGATGGACCTCTGCTCCATCAGAAAAAGAAGAGATTGGATTTATACCCCGCCGTTCACTTGGAGTCTCAGAGCGGCTTACAAACTCCTTTCCCTTTCCCTCCCCACGACAGGCACCCTGTGAGGTAGGTGGGGCTGAGAGAACTCTAACACAAACTGCTCTTTCAGGAACAGCTGTACCAGAGCTTGTGACTGACCCAAGGGCACATCAGCAGGTGCAAGTGGAGGAGTGGGGAATCAAACCCGGCTCTCCCAGATTAGAGTCCACACACTTAACCACTACACCAAACTGGCCAGAGCCAGGATGGAGAATGCCCTGGCCTTGGTCAAGGCTAAGCCGACAAAAAGCTGAGAATCCATGATCATTGAATAATCGAGCTGCAAAAACCAGCTCAGGGGAGACTCAAGATGACTCAGTGTTGGGATTCTTGGTAAAAATGTATTTAAGCAGAATAAAAATCATTAGGATCAGCAGAGTAAAGATTGAGAGACTGAGTCCATGTGTATGCAAAATATAAAAGTTTTATAACATAGGGAAAAGGTAAACGGGATGCAAAATAACAATAGAACTAGATCCTACATCCTTACATCTAAGTTGGTATTACAGGGACCGGGGGGGGGGGGTTGACGACAAAACAGGAATGGCGTCTTCTTCTCCAACAAGACAAAAGGCAGGAAGGTAAAGGTAAAGGTTCCCTTGCTCGAAAGCCAGTCGAATCCGACTCTAGGGTTAAGGTGCTCATCTCCGTTTCAAAGCCGAAGAGCCAGCGCTGTCCGAAGACATTTCCATGGTCATGTGGCCGGCATGACTAAACACCAAGGCGCACGGAACGCTGTTACCTTCCCACCGAAGTGGTCCCTATTTATCTACTTGCAATTTCTTGCTTTCGAACTGCTAGGTTGGCAGGAGCTGGAACTAGAGACGGGAGCTCACCCCGTCATGCGGCACTCACGGGTCTCGAACTGCTGAACTACTGACCTTCCACAGCCTGAAGGAGAACCTCAATATGCTAAATACCTGACACATCGATTTCCAATCAGAGAGCTAAAGTTCTTACAAAATTCCCGGGCTTTCTACTAAATAAATAGATTGGATACAAACAAACATGTGACTTCCTGTTGACTGTTGTAAACAACATTAACCCTGTAAATACTGAGGTGTTTTAACTTGTTACACCCAACACTCAGGCCATGTTTGTTTGCTTGCAGCTGAATATCATGTCAAAGGCCGAACCTGAACTCCAGCATCACGTGCCGTTTGGTACTCAGGCGCCACACGGGCCACGGTTCCACACACCGCAGCCGCTGGATGTATTTTGAACTCCTGATAACATCTCTCAGGGCGATTAGGTAGACTGTAGGCTTCTGTTTGACTAATCACAGTTCATCGCCATTAATAGACCTTGTGTGAATTGCAAGAAACACCCATTTAAGCACTGAGCGTAACACAGCCTGAGTGCCACGCTTCCCGCTAGGCCTCTCCCCTCCGCGGCGGGAAAGGGAAGGAGCTCTCTACGCTCCCAATTTGTAGACACTCTTCCCCCTCGCTCCAGCGCTGGAATGGAGGCAAGGGGTCCGCGCTCCCAGGATCCCCTCCGCTCCGACTGCTGCTGGGTCCCTTCCCTGAGAACAGAACGCATCTCCCCCTCCCCTCATTCAAATCGCTTTGCCCTCTGGCCAGAGAACCACAAATCCTGTCTGAATCGCAAGCCTCTCTCTGGAAGAAGATTCCAGCAGCCAGCGAATAACTGTTATTCTGGCCGCCATTAGCCACTGATGGGGGGCGGGGGGGAAAGGCAGCTGTTGCATACCTAATAGCGAAATGCTGTCTCCGGTGACTAACCCAGCAGGCTAATGGAGGGTGTGAACCACGTCCGAGACACGCAGTCTGTGTGTGGCAGAGTGTTGCCAACCTCCAGGTGGTGGCTGGAGACCTCCCACTAGACATCCCACTAGAGCCAGTTTGGTGTAGTGGTTAAGTGTGTGGACTCTAATCTGGGAGAACCGGGTTTGATTTCCCACTCCTCCACTTGCACCTGCTGATGTGACCTTGGGTCAGTCACAAGCTCTGGCACAGCTGTTCTTGAAAAAGAGCAGTTTCTGTCAGAGCTCTCTCAGCGCCACCTACCTCACAGCATTTCTGTTGTGGGGAGGGGAAGGGAAAGGAGATTGTAAGCCGCTCTGAGACTCTGAGTGAAGGGCGGGGTATAAATCCAATCTCCTCCTCCTCCTTCTTCTTCAACTGATCTCCAGGCAACAGGGATCACTTCACCTGGAGAACATGGCGGCTTTGGAAGTTGGACTGTGGCATTATGACCCTGCCCTCTTCAAGATCCACCCCAAAATCTCCAGGTGATTCCCAACCTGGAGCTGGCATCCCCAGCCTGCAGCAGGCAGATGGTGATGGGATCCATAGCCCATGGTCGCCTACCTGGACCTTCACCGAGTGGAGGTTCCTGTGCCAGATGGCTGCTCAGGCGTGTAGACTTTGTGTTTTGCATACTACCCAGTTCGGCAGCTGGCATCGCTATGCAAATGACTTAATTTTCAGCGTACACCCAGGGCTGGCAATGGCGTGGCGCTCTTTGTGCATCATGCCAAGGCTTTGGCTGAGCCAGAGCCCACCAGGGTTTATCTCGGAATCAGTGTCAAAGCTCAGGCCCAGAACATAAGGATGCCGGCCTCCCAAGTGGGGTCTGGGGATCTCCCAGAACTACAGCTCATCTCCAGACTACAGAGATAATTTCTCCTCGAGAAAATGGATGCTTTGGAGGGTGGACTCTATATGGCATTGCACCCCACTGAGGTCCCTGTCCTCCCCAGGCTCCTTCCCCAAATCTCCAGGGATTTCCCAACCTGGAGCTGGCAACCCTCTGCCCTCCAGCCCCTGCTGGTGGCCAGGAGGGACCTGGTAACCCTACCAGAAGATAAATTTGAAAAATGTGCCCCTGGCCATTATAACTGTGTAATCCTGTAACCACCAGACCCCCCTTATGTCTGCAGCTGGGTGGGTGGGGAATCAGCCCTCAGTGTCTCAGGGTGTTTGTTTTTGGTGTTTTTTGGTATTTGTGTGAGTGTGTCTGCACCTGGAAGTCATGGTGACCTCTGGTGACTGACCCCTACTGGGGGCCTGGAGGATATTCAGAGAGGTGGCTGAATAAAGCCTGCCCCTGCCTCCCACCACTGGTATTCCAAGGAGGTCTCCCATCCAAATACTAACCACAGTTGGCCCTGCTTAGCTTCTGAGATCTGATGAGATCGGGCTTGCCTGGGCTATCAACGTCAGGGCCGTACCTCAGGTTTGATGAACAAAGCCCACAGGCTCTTGAAAGTTACCCAGTGTGAGGCAGAAGTGTATCAGATCAGAGAGACCTGAGTTCAGATTCCTGGTCAGTTAAGAAGCTCACTGGGTGACCTTGGAACAGACGCTCTCTCTCTTTTTCACCTTGACTCACCTCACAGAGTTGAGGATAAAATAGGAGAGAGGCCAGCCATGGAGAGATAGGTGGGATAAAAATGAAATCAATAGATAATCTCAGTATGTGTGGGGGTTTTTTACGTTTCTAGTTCTCAAGGTTTCTGAGATTGGTTACATAATTTCATAATTCCAGCATGTTGCCTGTAGTGGTAGAGCTAGGTCTAACTGCTGTAGCACTTTAGGGCCAAAAAGATATTTGGGGTATATGTCAGATACGAAAGGAGCTTTGACTCTCGAAAGTACATATTCTCGTCTCAGCACATATTCTTGAAGGCCTTTGACTCTCGAAAGCATATACCCCCAAAATCTTGAATGGCCTCTAAGGTGTTACTGGACTTGAATCTATCTGATTAGATAATGTGATGCCTAAAAATTCAAATGCTTAAAAAGTTAGAAAGAAGGAAACAAGACAAAGAAGAAGAGGAGGAGGAGGAGGAGATTGGATTTATACCCCGTCTTTCCCTACCTGAAGGAGTCTCAGAGCAGCTTACAATCCCTTTCCCTTCCTCTCCCCACAACTGACACTGTGTTCCCTCTAAGCTGAGTTAGTGTGAGCTAGCTCTTAGTTTTTTAGCCTCCAGCTCACACATTTTTGTCTTAGCTCAGGAAGGATGGCTCCAGAGCAAACTAATTTATACAGTAGCCAAATCACTTGCTCACAACTTTAATGCCAGTGGCTCACAAAGTAGAATTTTTGCTCACAAGACTTCACAGCTTAGAGGGCACATGAGGTAGGTGGGACGGAGAGAGCTCTCTCAGGAATTGCCCTTGAGAGATCAGCTCTGAAAGAACCTGTGACTGACCAAAGGTCACCCAGCTGGCTTCATGTGGAGGAGTGGGGAATCAAACCCAGTTCTCCCAGATTAGAGTCTGCACTCCTAACCACTACGCCAAACTGGCTCTCAAAGCCCAGTTACATTTTGTCCACTGCTTTTAAAGCCTTGTATCTTTTCTTATTTTTTTCCTCCCAGCTTTCGTTCCTTTTTCCGAGAGAGCCCTCAAAAGTACTATCAAAAACCCAGGGTTATTTTTAAAGAGCTCAGACAACACTGTGGACAGACATTCCTCCCTAGTGATTCCATGTGCTGAGGCAATGGGATCCCATGACACGCTTACACAACTGTTGCAATAATTGGGTTAATGGAGGGGAAAGGAGAGCAAGGGAGAGGGGATCACATTTTCCCATTAATGGAAAGCGGGGAGAATGTGATTTCCCTCTCCCTGACAGATAAGGGAAGACGCCCTGGATTCTGCATACTGGAAACGTGCACTTTATTGTGCGAGCAGCCCTCCAGTCATGCGGAAATGCTGTCGGGCTCCCCAGAGTGGCCTTCGGTGTGCAGAAGAGGTCACTTCTGTGCTTTGTTCTAGTATTTTGCTGTGCAGAAAAGATCGGGCTGGAAAGAGTGGGTTTCTGCGGCAGGCGTATTGTCAGAGGCGCTCAGCGTTAGGGATGCCAGCTCTCAAGCAGGGCCCGGAGGTCTCCTAGAATTACAGCTGCTCTCTCCACACTACCGAGATCAGTCTGGGGAAAATGGATGCTTTGGAGGGTGTAGTGGTTAAGAGCGGCAGACTCTAATCTGGGAGAACCTGGTTTGGTTCCCCACTCCTCCACATGCAGCTGCTGGTGTGACCTTGGGTCAGTCATAAGTTATTTCAGAGCTGTTCTCTCAAGAGCAGTTCTCTGAGAGCTCTCTCAGCCCCACCTACCTCACAGAGTGTCTTTTGTGGGGAGGGGAAGGGAAAGGAGATTGTAAGTCACTCTGAGACTCCTTTGGGTAGTGAAAGGCAGGGT
This sequence comes from Gekko gecko, assembly GCA_029375565.1. Lineage (NCBI taxonomy): Eukaryota > Metazoa > Chordata > Lepidosauria > Squamata > Gekkonidae > Gekko > Gekko gecko. Next base: position 19,072,195 of record JAPDNY010000001.1, on the reverse strand, counting down.
ATAAATCCAATCTCCTCCTCCTCTTCCTCCTCCTCTTCTTCTCCTTCTCCTTCTTCTTCCCCACTGAGCTCCCTGTCCTTCCCAGGTTCCACCCCCAAATCTCCAGGAGTTCCCAAACTTGGAACTGGCAACCCAGTCCCCCCCTTCCCAGCAGCCAGGAGGACCTGGCAATCCTACTCAGTGTGGTAGCTGGAGGGGTGGGGCCAGGGCTAGAGAATTAGCATTGACTGCAATGTGCCAAGGTCACTAATGCCCTCTTCAGGCAGGAGGGCACAACATCGCCCTCTGCAACTGGAGGGCAGTATGAGGCCTTCGGGTTGGTCACACCAGGTATAAATAGAAGATGCTTGGCCCTGTGGTCAACAGAACACTTCTCCACTCCATGCTGTTGTCCCTATCAGAGTTGGAGAATATGCACTCCTGGTCCAGAGCAAAGGCTGTACATCTCTGTCCTCCTAGTGCACATCTTCTTGAACACCCATGGTGAGAGACAGTGTGTGTAATGGTGAGAGTGTCTGGGAGACCAGGATTCAAATTCCCACTTTCCCAGGAAAGAGGTAACTTTGGGTCCGTTACTTTCCCTCACCCTAGCCTACCATACAGGGTTGCTATGAGGATAAAATGGAGGAGAGGAGAATGATATGAGTGTAAATAAAACAATGAAATATCAGGAATAAGACGGCTGGCGAGAGCCAAGAGGTTGTCAGGTTCAAAAGCAAGTAGATCCAAGCATTCTTTGGTTAAGAAAGGCTTTATTGGAATACAGTGCTAAAACCCACAGTGGAGGGTCATTGTCAGGATGGTGGGCAAAACGGCTCAAGCAAGGTTATAGTGTGATGTAAAATGTGACTAGCAAATGAACTTTAAGCGTGCGGGCGGGAAACTCCCGGCGGGAGAATTACTTAATGGGCGGGAGAGGGCTCCCTCCTCCCCTCGTCTTCACCGGACTGGAAAATTCTCATACACTAGAGAATAGCCCGAAGCCCACATTCAAGGCCACTGTGATAAGACTGAGTGGCAGAGAAGAAGCTCCCACGTTACTGCCAGCATACCTACGCAAGCGCAAAGCAGGGACAAGATAGGGAACACAGAACAATGGACTCAGTGTAAAATAGCAAACAGACATTTCTGAAAGAAGTTCTCCTGAACTCTAAGAACATCAGTTCATCAAATCCTGTTTTCCAAAGTGGTGAAGAAGTCAGTGCTTCTGGGAAACCACAGCCCTGCCCTGTCCTGCTCTTGCCCTCCAGCAACTGGTATTCAGAGATAGACTGCCCCTAGATATGGGGGTTCTGGACTTCCTCTTCGTGAATCTGCCTCATTTCCACTAATGAGATGAATTCCCCATCACACTTTAGGTCTGTCCAGGGTGGAGCCTGATTTAAGGTGCGTGGCATCTGTAGGGCTACAACATTTTCCTTTGCAAAAAGACTGGAAAGACATTTGGAGGAAGAGAATGAAGATGAGAAGAGTGAGAGTACTGTGTGCTACAAATGTATACCACTTTTGTTATGTTTTGTTTATTTACTTCATTTATACTCTCCACCTTTCTCCCCAGTGGGGACCCAAAGAGGCTTACACCACTCTCCTCTCCTCCGTTTTATCCTATGAGGCTGAGACTGGCCCAAGGCCACCTAGAACATAAGGGAAGCCATCTTGGGTCAGGCCAATGGTCCATCCAGTCCAACACTCTGTGTCACACAGCGGCCAAAAATACCAGGTGCCATCAGAAGGTCTACCAGTGGGGCCAGAACTCCAGAAGCCCTCCCACTGTTGCCCCCCAAGCACCAAGAACACAAAGCATCATTGCCTCAGACATAAGAACATAAGGGAAGCCATACTGGATCAGGCCGATAGCCCATCCAGTCCAACACTCTGTGTCACGCAGTGGCCAAAAATACCAGGTGCCATCAGAAGGTCCATCAGTGGGGCTAGAACTCCAGAAGCCCTCCCACTGTTGCCCCCCAAGCACCAAGAACACAGAGCATCACTGCCTCAGACATAAGAACGTAAGAGAAGCCATGTTGGATCAGGCCAATGGTCCATCCAGTCCAACACTCTGTGTCACATAGTGGCCAGAAATACCAGGTGCCATCAGAAGGTCCACCAGAGGGGCCAGAACTTCAGAAGTCTCCCACTGTTGCCCCCCAAGCACCAAGAACACAGAGCATCACTGCCTCAGACATAAGAACGTAAGAGAAGCCATGTTGGATCAGGCCAATGATCCATCCAGTCCAACACTCTGTCACACAGTGGCCAGAAATACCAGGTGCAATCAGAAGGTCCACCAGAGGGGCCAGAACTTCAGAAGTCCTCCCACTGTTGCCCCCCAAGCACCAAGAACACAGAGCATCACTGCCTCAGACATAAGTACATAAGAGAAGCCATGCTTTATCAGGCCAGTAGCCCATCCAGTCCCACACTCTATGTCACACAGTGGCCAAAACCCAGATGCCATCAGGAGGTCCACCAGCAGGGCCAGAACTCCAGAAGCCCTCCCACTGTCGCCCCCCCAGCACCAAGAATACAGAGCATCACTGCCCCAGTCCTAGCAAGCTTCCATGGCAGAGTGGGGACTCATGGCTTCCTCTCCAAAACAAGAATCATGGGAGTTGTAGTTTAGTACAGGTGCTATGAATTCTTCCCATTCCCCACCACCTCTCACTACAATTCCCAGGCTCCTCAAGGAGAAGGAATTGACTGCCAGATTGGGATGCCTGCTGTGAAGATATGCTGCTTTAAGCAGAGGAAGAGGGACAAGACAAAACAGAGAAAGAGGGACAGGTGCATGTTTAAAATTCCGGTTTGGGGTTTCAAGTCAGTCCCAAGTCTGGACAAGTTAAAGGCGAGTTGTTCTGAGACAGCTGGGAATGGGAGTTGGGTTCCAGAAGAGTATCTCCACGTTGACCCATTGCAGGCAAAAGAGCCTAGGGTTTCGAGACACCATACAGCCCCAAGGAGACTAAGATTTTGTGGGCCACACTTCATCGACTATGTCAGATCTGTCTTGCCCACTGAAGCTTTATGCTGAAATAAAACTGGTAGTGTATAACATGTCACAAGACTCTTGGTTGTTTTAGGGGGAAAGAGTGTGCTGTGGGCTAGGGTTGCCAACTCTGGGTGGGAATATTCTTGGAGATTTAGGGATGGAGCCTAGGGAGGGACTTCACTGCCATAGAATCCATGCTCCAAAGCAGCCATTTCCTCCAGGGGAACTGACTTCTGTCACCTGGAGATCCTTTGTGAGTCTGGGAGATCTCCAGGCCGCACCTGGAGGCTGGCAAGCCTAGTTGCACCTGGATCCAAGTGGGGAGGTGGAGATGGGGGAGAATAGCAATACAGAGCTGCATAAATGAACTGGGGGGTGGGACGGGTATCACGGTCAGCCCTTCTCTGGGGGCCCTCTGGTCAGTCCTGAGCAGTGGTGCGGTCTGGGGGGGGGGCGGGAGAGAGGTAGAGAGACAGCCCAGAATTGAGGGCTGTTGGCAGAACAGAGTGGGGAGGGGGGAGTGGTGTGAGGGAGCAGCCGGCAGAAGTCTGCTTAGTGTCCATTTTTATTATTCCAACTCCAGAGTCAGCGATTCCTTTTACAGCTGTTAAGCATGAAAAATCCACTTCTCCGGTTCGTGATGAAGAGAACCAGGCCGGGGGGGGAGGACAGGGAGAAGAAGCTGATCATATTTAATGGCCCTGTTAACACAGCAGCTGATGCGCATGCCGGCCATAGCCATTAGGGATGACTCGTTGGGCCGGATCCGGGAGCGGAAGCCTTCAAGATTTATGGGATGTGTACAGGCGACCGTAGACTGAGTGATAATGTAGTACAGAAATTGGGCCGAACGGCCATGGCGGGAGCGGGCTGTCAGTCTGCTATTGCTCACGTAGTGAGGAAGGATGTTAGCGTCGCATCCACACCCAGTCAGGGAGAAACGGGGAGGACAGTGACAAAACTCCCCTTCCAGTGCAGGCCAGAACAGCAGGTGGTCTGTCTCCTTGGCTGGCTGAATGCCAGCGGCTGGGGGAAGAGGTGTTGGCATTCACCCGGCATTTAATCCCATGCAAGACCCTGACCTGGATACCCTGGCTGGCATTTGGATGGGAGGTCTCCAAGGAATACCAGGGGCATGATGCAGAGGCAGGCAGTGGCAAACCAACTCTGAACGTCTCTTGCCTTGAACACCCTACGAGGGGTCGCCGTAAGACAACTGTGACTTGATGGCACTTTCCACCACCACCAAGGGTTGAGGGAGGCGTGCGATTTCGCATTGCGTTATTAGCACGGCACTCAGGTTTGCATCAGTATTGCAATAAAGATTCAGGGTGTTTAATGGGTCATCTTTGGAGAGCACGGGAAGGCTCTCAGCAGAGATGCAGTGGACCGTACAGGTCACTTACCCAGGGGCTGCTTGCTACTGGGAGGTTCGTTTCCCACTTTCCAGAGCATTAAGGCCCTCTGGGCATCTCCCAGTCTTTTCCGAGATCTTTGCCAAACCTGCCTTGCTGCAGTGTTTTGGGAAAGATCGCAGCAAAGCCGGAGAAGAGCCCATGTGAACTGGAAAGTCTGGATCTTCCCAGTCCCGCCCACATTTTCCCTACCCCCGTCTCCCATTGCACTTGTTTCCCCTGCCACTAGAGGGCTTTTTAATCTGCCAATGAATATTGTTATAGCATGATAACATTATAACAATCTGTATCTCAGGTTCTCTGAATTCCCAGTGCATTTTTTAAAAATCGGGTTTCTAGCCCCTTTTCTTGCAGAGAGGTACTTTCCCCCTTATATCTCTGCAACAACAGGGACTAGAGACTTAGTTTTTTTTAAATTTAAGTTTAGCAAAGGTGCTTCCTTAGTCCTGCTGAACGCCCCTCCAGGCTCACCAATTCCCCCTACCTATTCGGGCCACTGTGATTTTGCCTGTGCTGTCATGCATAGTTTCATCTCTCTCTCTCTCTCTCTGTCTCTCTCTCTCTCTCTCTCTCTCTGCTCTCTCTCTCTCTCTCTCTCTCTCTCTCTCTCTCAGCTACTGTCCTTAACTGTGCACAGAGCAGGAATCTCTACTTCCTGCCAGTAAAAACATAATAATATTTCCAGAGCCTCTGCACGTTTGCGGCTTGCCACGACAATTTATGCAAAGTGCACACGTTATGCAAATGTTATTAGGATTATTTGATCTTGCAAATCTTATCGTCTGATTTATGAGACTCAAATTGCATTCAAGTGTCGGCAGTCATCATAACGGGGCACCCGAGGCCGCTGCCTCCACGCTTGTTTAGGCATTCTGCCTACATTGCAATGCACAGCTGCTGGGTCCCTCTGATTCGGGGGCTTTCTCGGCTCATGAGTCAATTTCTCCTTCATAGAATAGGTCTCCCTCTCCCGTATGTACATAACCAAGACCTTCACTTCATGCATTGGAGGATTTACCTTTGCAAATTCAAGCAAATGAAACAGCTGAGCACGTGCAGAATGCATTTCTTTCACTGCTGCTGTCAGAAACCTCCCCTCATAGAACTGGGGTTTATTTACTTATTACATCGATATCTTGGCCTTGGGAGGGAAGGCAGCCTGATATAGCCTGATCTCATCAGATCTCAGAGGCTAGGTGGGATGGGAGACCACCAAGGAAGGCTCTGAAGAGGAAGGCCACGGCAAACCACCTCTGCTTCTCACTTGCCTTGAAAGACCCTGGCTGGGGTCATTCTGTGTTGGAAACTAAGCAAAGTCAGTCCTTGGATGGGAGACCACCAAGGAAGACTCTGCAGAGGGAAGCAATGGCAAACCACCTCTGCTTCCCGCTTGCCTTGAAAGCCCCTTGCTGAGGTCACCATAACTCGGCTGCAACTTGATGACACTTTACATACACATCTTGGCCTTACTTCCGTTATGGAGTTCAAAGCGGTGTCCCTGGGGGTTTCCATATGGTCACCCATCCAAGCACTGTCAAGACCCAGCCCTGCTTGGTCTCACCAAGATTTTCACATACATCTTCAAATGATCCATGGGATCAAGGGGGAAAGGCAACAAACAGGAACTTGTAGCTACGTGTGTAAGTGCTGTCAAGTCACAACTGACTGATGGTGACCCCAGCAAGGGGCTTTCAAGGCAAGTGAGAAGCAGAAGTAGTTTTCCTCTTCAGAGTCTTCCTTGGTGGTCTCCCATCCAAGCACTGACCCTGCGTAGCTCCTGAAATCTGAAGAGATCGGGCTATACTATGCCGCCTTCCTTCCCTAACTTGAAGATAGGCTTGAACCTAGGAAGAGAGAATTCTGTCTAGTCCAGCATTCTGCTTCCTTCAGGGGCCAGCCAGATGCTCCAGGAAAGCCCACAAGGAGGGCACAAAGACCTTGGCCTTCCCTTGTTTATTCCCTAGTCTCTGGTGTTCAGAGGTATACTGCCCCTGAACATGGAGGTTCTGTTGAGTCACCACACCTTGAAAAGTTTCCTTTTTGTGAATTTGTCTAGTCCCTTTCAAAAGCTGGTGGTTATCACCACATAGTCGTGGCAGCCAGTTCCATAAGTTCCATAACTTGTTTGCATGAACACACGAAGCTGTCCTGATACTGAACTAACCATCCGTCCAACAGAGACAGTATTGTCTTCTCAGAGGGGCAGCAGCTCTCCAGGGTCTCACAGAAACAAATAGCTGGAAAGGATCCCAAGGGTCTTCTAATCCAACACCAGCACAACGCAGGAAATGCACAACTACCCTCCTCCCCCAGTGACCCCTGCTCTATGCCCAGAGGAAGGCAAAAAACCTCCAGGATCCCTGGGCCAATCTGGCCTGGAGGGGAATTCCTTCCTGACCCCAAAGTGGTAAGCGGCATTACACTGGGCAGGGCTATTTTGGGGCAGGAACGCACAGGAACGGAGTTCCGGCTGGCTCCCGAGTTGGCCACACCCAGCAGGAACTCATTAGCATAATAGGCCACACCCAACAGCAGAAACTCATTAGGATTGGCTACATTAGGGCTGTGTGGTCTAACATGCAAAGGAGTTCCTGCTCCAAAAGACGACAAACAAGGTAAACAGAATAAGAAGCAAAAGGTGGGTGTGGCTGGATGACCACACTTCTGGTAACATAGGGTGTGGCCTAATATGCTGAGCTGTTAGGGCTGTGGCCTATTATGCTAATGAGTTTCTTCTGTTGGGTGTGGCCTAATATGCTAATGAGTTCCTGCTGGGCTTTGTCTACAAAAATAGCCCTGATGCTGGGCATGTAAGAAAGGGCCATTAAGAGCCAAGCACTGGCTCATCCCTTCCTGCCCTTCCCTCTCACCATCTGCTTAAGTTCACAAAATTGACCTCAGGCAGAGGTCTTTCACTTCACCTACTTCCAGATCCTTTTAACCGGAGATGTTAGGGGTGGGATTTGAACTCGGGACCTTAGGCATGCAAAAAAAAAAAAAAGGCTCTGCCACTGAGTCCAGGCCACTCCCACGTCGCACGAAGAAGCAGTCCCTTTTTGTCTGCCCTGAATGTGCCGCAAATCAACTTCACTGGGTGGCAACCCCCTTGAGGTGTACTATTATGAGAAAGGGAGGGGGAAAAAGTTTTCTCTGTTCTCCATCCCTGGAGCCCCAGAGCATTTCGTTTTCAGTTTCGATCACAGCCCCTCAGAACGCCACTTCCAACACTGTTAGCCTTCAGCCAGACACAAACAGACAGCTCGGTCTATAGATCATCAGACAATGAGGGTCATAAACCAGGGGCCATCGTCGCAGCGTTAAAAATACACATGAAATCGGTTGACCTCATGGGTTGTGTCGTCAGTGCCAGCAAAACGTTTCTATCGTTCTCTACTTACACTGTCGGATGAGTACCCGAGGTGGCTGATGGCAGCCGGGAGTTGGCTCGGGGCTGGGGAAATCAAACCCCCAACCTGCTTATTATACAAATGTCACACTGCAACAGAAGTGGGACTTGGGCGGCACAGAGGCATTGACGCCACCCTACACTGCTCTTACATCAGCTGCAAACTCCCCGGCGGCACCAGCAGGTTGGCAGGGAGGAACAAACACGCTCGTCCCCTCGCCTGGAAATCACAGATCGGGATGCTGCTCCCATTTTGAAATGCTTGGCGACACGTAAGAACTGAGCACGAAGAAAAGCTCAGCTAAGCCTGACGTGCTACACAGACATCGCTAAGTAGAGCCTGTCCTGACTTGGATAGCCCAGGCTAGCCCGACCTCATCAGGTCTCGGGAGCTAAGCAGGGTCAGCCCCGGTCAGTATTTGGAAGGGAGACCACCAAGGAATACCGGGGTCATGACACAGAGGCAGGCAATGGCAAACCACCCTGTCTCTTTCCTTGAAAACACTATGGGGTCGCCATAATTCGTTTGTGACTGGATGGCAAAAAAACAGCGGGGCCTCCCTATGCCGAGGAAGTATATCTGTCAATATCAGATGCTGAGGACAGACAACAAGGGGAGGACAAACACTCTTCAGAGGCTCCCAAAGGCATCTGTATGCTGAGCTGGACCTTGAGTCGGAGCCAACAAAACAGTTATTATGTTCTTTGAACATAATAGATGAGTCTGTCAGTGTTAAGTCTATCAGTGGCTCCTAGCAATGGTGACTGAAGGGAACCTCCACTTTCAGAGGCAGTAAGCTTTTGAACAGCAGTGCCAGGACGCAACGTCAGGTGGAGGCCTTGGCCTCTATGCCCCGTATGTCAGCCCTCCAGAGGAACTGGCTGTCCACTGTGTGAGATAGGATACTGGACTAGATGGACCACTGGTCTAATCCAGCTGGGCTCTTCTTATGTTCTTAGGATTCTGATTAGAACCTCCACAGGCAGAGGCAATCTACCTCTGAATACCAGACACTGGGCAAGAAGAGAAGGCAACAGTCACTTTTCTTGCCCTGCTTGTGAGTTTCCAGAGGTTTTTGGCTGGCCACATTTGAAATCAGAATGCTGGGCAGGAGGAATATCTGCTCTGATCCAGCAAGGCTCTTCCTAGGTTCTTATTTCTGGTCCCTGCTCCTCACCTAAGGCTACTAAATTTTTCTCTGTATTAAAAGGGAAAACAAACCCTCGTACGCTCTAATAATAATGTTGCAGCTGCTCCCCGTGTCCGGGTGGGGGTGGGGGAAGAGAAGGCCTTTGTTTCAGATGTGTACATTCATTAAATATAAAACATCTTTAAAGTTTAAAGCACCTGCATGTCAACAAAAGCAAATCCCCGGCACACAAAAAGAAAACAATGGTTGGGGTGAATGGCTCTCACCGTTCGATTCGGGAAGCCCTTTTGCTTTCGGAGTTGGGTGAGCAACTGGTGCCGTCTGCTGTCGGCCAGAACCTGCCTGGTACCAACAGGACAGCTCGCCCGATCCCTTTCCCCATGGGTGGCAGAAGGAGCCGCGTCCATCTCCCAGGTCCACAAAGGCGATTAGAGATGCCCGCGTCAGAAGGCCTGCATACTGCCAGGAAACACAGCATGGTCTGGAGGGCCGACCTCTGATGCTAGCATGTGTGCATACGCCTGATCTTTCAGTCCTGGTGCTATTCAGTGACCCAATGGTGGACAGCAAAATAATAACAATGGGTGTGTGTGTGGAAAGTGCCGTCAAGTCGCAACCGACTTACGGCAACCCTGCAAGGTCTTCAAGGCAAGGGACGTTCAGAGGTGGCTTTCCATTGCCTGCCCCTGTGTAGCAACCTTGGGCTTCCTTGGTAGTCTCCCATCCAAGTACCCATCAGGGCAGACCCTGCTTTGCCTCTGAGATGTGGTGAGATTGGGGTAGCCAGGGCTATCCAGGTTAGGACTAAAATAATATCAGTATCAGTGATAATAAGATATTATAGACAAACAGACTAGGGGTTGCCATTTGCCCGGTGGGAGCGGGGGATGCCCTGATTTTGTGGGCTCCTGCCTGCCGCCTGCCAGCTGGCCAGTGGGAGGGAAAACTCCCCCCCCCCCAAAAGCAGTGACATCGCACATAACATGCCTGCGTCATCAGGAAGTGATGTTGGCACATCAGTGACGTTGGGGGGGGCGATGCTCTGGATTTGGGGCAAAACTGTATGGTTTCACTTCTGGGTGATGCGGGCACGCCATGTGGGATGTCACTGTTTTGGGGAGGGATTGGGGGGGCGACGTCACTTCCCACTCCCGGAACGTGTCCTTTATCCCCTTGCCGGCAGGCGAAAGGGACCTGGCAACCCAAAGACAGGCAGACAGGCAGATCGACAGAGCCACTATAGCCTCCAGGATTTGGAGGGGATATCTTGACACAGCACTCACGTTTTTGGTCCTTGACCTTGGAAGAGACATAGAAACATAGAGCTGGAATGGACCCCAAGGGTCATCTAGTCTGATCCCCTGCACAATGCAGGGCAATCAGAGCTATCTCCTGCCCCCCTCCCACGGTGACCCCTGCTCTGTACCCAGAGGAAGGCCAAAAAAACACTCCAGGATTCTTAGGCCAATCTGGTCTGGAGGAAAATTCCCTGACCCCAAAGTGGCAATCGGCATTAGAAGAAGAAGGAGAGAAGAGATTGGATTTATACCCCGCCCTTCACTCCAAGTCTCAGAGTGACTTCCAAACTCCTTTCCCTTCCCCTCCCCACAAGAGACACCCTGCGAGGTAGGTGGGGCTGAGAGAGCTCTGAGAGAAACTGCTCTTTTCAGAATGGCTCTGACAGAACTATGGCTTGCCCAAGGTCATCCAGCAGCTGCAAGTGGAGGAGTGGGGAATCAAACCCGGTTCTCCCAGATTAGAGCCTGCACACTCAACCACACTGGCTCTGGGCATATGAGAAAGGGCCACAAGATCCCAGCACTGGATCATCCCCTTCCTGCCCTCCCTCTCACAACTGAGGGTACAGACTTAGAATTCTGTGCTTCCAACCTTGCCGGGGGTGTGTGTGCAAAGTTAAACTAGTGGTGCTGTGGGGGCAGTGGGAGTTTGGCCAGTCTCAAGGTCCCGGCAAATATTTTGGCAACCTCTAGAGCGGCTCTGACCCCGAGTGCCTTCAAGTGAAGCATTTCTCAGCCTCAGCGGTTTGTTCCTCAAGCGTCAGCAGGGCGTGGCAAGTGGCAAAAATCTCTGCAAGGTTCGGGGTGCATCTGGAACATACGCAAGCAAACAACAGATGAGTGTTTGCAGCATCGGGAGCATAAGCCGACGATGACGTTTAGTTCAGAGCAGGACCAATTCGGAGGTGGTTTTAATCTACAAATAAATCTGTTGAAGCTTTGGTAGATTGATGGGGAGGGGACAATTGTAATTAAATGAGTTGTGCGTTAAGGCCCACTTTGTATTCCCTCCCCCTTCATTCTGGAGGGAAGAAAGAAGGATACATGCAGAATGATGTAACCTCTTCGGGTCCCTCTTGGGCAAGCGGAAACGAAGTAAATAAAGGAACAAACTTATAGCGAGGATGGGTAATATGCAAATACATTTAAATTGAATCAGCCCGTTTCCCGAGAAGAGGAACCCTTTCATGCACCCTTTGGCCCCGCTGTTTGTTGTTCCCCGTAACCTCCTGTCGAAATGTCTGCCCGCTGAGGAGCTGCTACATGCACCTGCTGAGGGGAGCTCAGTTTGCAGCTGATTGATGGCGACCCCGCAGGCTTTCAAGGCAAGAGAGACACAGAGGCGGCTTGCCATTGCCTGCCTCTGTATCCAAATCCTAGACTTCTTGGGTGGCCACCCATCCAAATACTAACCAGGGCTGACCCTGCTTAGCTCCCTAGATCTGAAGGATCGGGCTAGCCTGGGCCATCCAGGTCAGGGCAAAAGAAGCTCCACTCTGCCATGATTTATGCTGGAATTAAATCTTGTGGGTCTCTGAAGTGCCACTAGACGCCTGTTTATCCTTGCAGCTCACTGATGAATCGGCTGAAAGACCAAAGATTAATCAACTATATATTCTTCAGTGGGCGATCAGCCACACTATAGAACGATAACCGCCACGGGAACAATGTTGGGATGTCCGTACATACTTCTGGTAGGGTTGACAACCTCCTGGGGACCTCCCAGTATTACAGCTTATCTCCAGACCACAGAGATCACTTCCCCCTGGAGGAAGTGGCTGCTTTGGAGGGGGGACCCTATGGCTTTATATCCCTCCCTTCTCCAAGCCCCACCCTCTCCAGGCTCCGCCCCCGAAACCTGCAGGGATTTCCCAACCCAGAGCTTGCAATCCTAACCTCTAAGACCAGCTTCCCACCTGACCCCAGAGAGTCCACACTCGCTACCGCCACAAGACTAGGATCCTGGTTTTGAAAATGCCATGCAATGCAGGGCCCCCTGCCACCTCTGGGCCCTTGTGCCCCTGCAGCCACCCTTCATAGGGCTTGGTGAGAGGCTGAAGGAGGAATCACCCCAGGGAAGTGCCAGCTTGTTCTAGCTCGCCACCAGCATGGTGACGCAAGGAGATGCCGGACCTCAAGAGCAGAGCACACACTTTGCATGCCAACGTTCACAGGTTCTGTCTCCTGGAACTGAAGTCTCAGGTAGCGATGCAAAGAAGACCTTTCTCTGCCTGAGACCTAAAAAAGCTATGGCCAGTGGAAGTGCCCCTGGGCTAGATGGGCCAGTGATCTGACCCAGCAGCCCCAGGGGTTCTGCTGCTCTCCAGAGCAACTGCGCTCATCTCATAAGAACAGAAGATGAGCCCTCCTGGATCAGACCAAGGGCCCATCCAGTTTTTGTTCACACAGTGGCCAAATAACTGCACCTAGGAAGCTCATGGGGTGACCGCGACAGCATCGTCCCGCCCCTGCTTCCCAGTGACAGCTCTAAAGAGGAATTCTGCCTCTGGTACTGGGGGGAGTAGACACCTATCATGACTAGAAGCAGGGCTATTTTGGGGGCAGGAAGGCACAGGAACGGAGTTCCGGCTGTCTCCCGAGTTGGCCACGCCCAGCAGGAACTCATTAGCATAATAGGCCACACCCAATGGCAGAAACTCATTAGGATTGGCTGCATTAGGGCTGTGTGGCCTAACATGCAAAGGAGATCCTGCTACAAAAAAGCCCTGGGGTTTTGACAACAAGCAAGGTAAACAGAATAAAAAGCAAAAGGTGGGTGTGGCTGGATAACCACACTTCTGATAACAGGGGTGTGTGGCCTAGTATGCTAATGAGCTGTGCTGTCAGGGGTGTGGTCTATTATGCTAATGAGTTTCTGCTGTTGGGTGTGGCCTATTATGCTAATGAGTTCCTGCTGGGCTTTTTCTACAAAAAAAGCCCTGACTAGAAGCCATTGATAGCCCTGTGTTCTCCATGCATTTGGCCACTCTCCTTTTAACCTTCCTGTCCCTCCTTGGTTGCTTCCACATGGAACTTTTGCAGCAAATCTCCCTTCCCAATGGAACCAGGGTTTCAATTCAGGTTCCTCGTAACATCAGCATACTTCTGCTGACCTTCTGAGCTCCCCCAGTTCTCTGTGGTTTTTCCCAGCCCTGCCTTGGTGTGGTTTTTCCTTGAAGATCCTACCTATGTTCAGGGAAGTGTGGAAGGTGTGGATTTCTGCACGTTCCCTCCCCAGACGGTGCTAAGTCTACTGCCATTTTTTCTCCCGTCCACCCACTGGCATGTTTTTTGTTTCTCTCACTGTAGAATAGCTACACACACACACACACACACTATTACAATATACCGACTACCTATAATTGGAAAAAAACCTAGCAAAAAGCCTGCTGGTGGTAGTGGCGGTGGCAGCAGTGGTGGTGGCAGCAGTGGCGGTGGCAGCAGTGGGGGGGATGGGAGGCAGGAGTAGAAAGCAGGGGGCAAATCTCCATGCTCCGTGGTAATCAGAGCAGAATGGGGAGTCATTCCCATGCGAAGCAACCCTGGCCAGTCAACTAGCAGGGGATGTTTTTAGGGGCAGTCGCAACCCCACCCATCTTTTCCCCTGCTACCCCTTCCCCCCACCAACTGCAGAGCACCCTGCAGCTCCACCCCTTGGGCCTCCTCTGCGTCTCCGGCTGATTGGTGCATTGGCACCAGGCCCATCCGGCGCACCCTAGCTTGCTTTTTCTCTAAAGTCTCCTAGGATGGAGAAGGGCAGCGATGTTCCCCATCAGCACACGTACACACATACACAAGATACACACCCACCATGTTGCCCCTTCCTCCGATTCTCTTGACTTCGCTAAACTGAAGTCCTGTCCGGAGCTGAAGAGTCTGGATACTTGCGGATCTAGCCAGCCGTGCTCGGCAGCTCGGGCCTGGCAGGCCGCCATTGCTCCTCACTCTCCCAGCTTTTGGACCGGGACGGATTTTCTTTCCCCCTATGACTCTGTGGCACAGGCAAACAGGCAAAGCGGCAGTGAGCCCCACTCTAGCGAAAGAGGCCAGTTTGACACAGGATGGAGCGGAAGGAATGACGTAAGAAACCTGTGCAATATATGGGACCCTGTTCAGTTACCCTACCTATGCCGCAGGTCTAGTAAAAGGCGCCACTGAACTGCTTTCCGTTCTGTCCATCTGTCTTTTGAACCAACACAGCTTCCATGCTTGCAACCAGCAGTGTCCCTAAGTGAAGTTAGTTTTCCTTCCTTCCTTCCTTCCTTCCTTCCTTCCTTCCTTCCTTCCTTCCTTCCTTCCTTCCTTCCTTCCTTCCTTCCTTCCTTCCTTCCTCCCTTCCTCCCTCCCTTCCTGGGAAACAAAGATTGGCATAGCATGGTTTTGGCCTTCCCCTCCCTTAAACCCAGGCCCCTCTCTTAAATGCGTGCATGCGCACATACACACACATTACAGTTTAATTCATAAAAACAGCAGTGCTGGGGAGTCTCTGCCCAGGCAACCTCACCTCTTTCTGTGGGGAGGGGAAGGAGCTCTGCACATGTTCAGAGCCTGCTATGCGGGGAGGGTGGGGTACAAGTCTGATAAATAAATAAATACTTATTAGCGGGGCTGCAAGCTTTGGTCAGCAGATTACTCAGAGCTTTAGTTGATGAATCAATGGTGTGTGTGTGTGTGTTTGGGTGGGTGGGGGTTAATAACTGAAGCTGAGATAAGGATAGAATTGTGGAGGGGGGTTTACATTGTTTAGCTTCTGGCATGTTTGTGGAAGAGAGTGAAAGGAGATCCTTAAATATACCCTTTTCTTCTGAATGTGAGCAGTTGTTTTTGGCTTTCTTCCAATTCAGTTTTCCTCCCAGGCCTTAGGGCCAAATTAGGTGTATGGGGAGATCCGTGATCAAGATACCCTAAAAGTGAGGGGAGGGGAGAATTTCGATCAGGGACATGTGCTGCTGTAGGGTTTTTTCCTTGGACCCTCCCTCCCTCCCTGCCTGTCATTTTCTCGGCCTTCCTGGAACTGCTATTTCCCCACTTGAGGGAGGGCCATACATGGTGTCCCTGTATCTTTTTCTCAGTGGGGGAGAAAGAAGTTCAGAGTGGCAAGATGGAGAAAATGGCACCGAGGGAAAGGTTAAACCCCTTCCCCTCCTCACAGCTGCTTTTAGCCTTCAAAGAAAAAAAGAGAAAGATCCTAACCGTGGATCGTCCCACGTCGCGTTTAATTTGGTGTTCAATAAGGCAGGCTTGCAATTAAGAGGGTTGCTTATGTGCAAACAGAGAGCTGGATGTCATTGATTCTTTGATTGCAAGACAGAGGATTAACCGCCTTAAAAAACTCTGCCATCGGTCGGCCGCCCTGAGGGATAGCCGTACTGCAGAACTGAGCTCTTGGTACTGAGTGCAGGTTCTAGAGCTGTAGGGTCAAGAGCTGCGGCTCAGACCACTTTGCTTCCAGCGTTCCACAAGGCACTCATTCGTACATTCTCGGGACTACACTCTCCAGTCCCTTGGAGGTTTCCCCGGGTGTGCAGCCGCTGATGACAGATGATGAAATACTCCCGAGGAGGAGAAGGAGAAGGAGACTCTCCCACCCCTGAGGGGCTTTCCCCGCCCTTCTGTTTTACTCCTTGGTTGCTGTGTTTACTTCTGAGTAGTTACAAGCCTCTCGAAGTGCAGAGGCTGGAGTTAATTTACTCACAGGAGTGAAAGTGAAAACCATGGGAAGTGAGGCTACAACCTGCCTCCCTTGCAAAGGAGGAAGAGATACCCCCAACAGTTGCATGTTAAAATGCTTCCCCAAAAACCCTATGACGTTTGCCAGGGTATTGGCCTGATTTGCAACATCCACCCAGGTATTTGCAAAATGTTAGGGACAGCAGCTTTTCACATTAGGGCCTATGTTCTTCACTGCCAGGCTGTTAGGACTAGGGCTGAAAGGAAACCCCTGAGAATAATAGTATGTCTTTTTATACCCTCCTTTCCAAAGACCGTCTCAGCTCCTCATAGTATGTCACCTCTTATGGGGAAAAGAAAAAAAACCCCACAATCTCAATCGACCCCAAGCAGGCTGGGTTGGAATTGCACAGAAACAAAAAGGAAACAGATCAGGTGAAATGGCAGACCTTTTGAGGCAGCAGAACATCAATGGGTTTATAAGAAAAGCTAAGTTTTATAAACTTTGGGCAGATTCTTTGGGGAAGTTCTGAGCCAAGCCCCACTGAAAGGAGCAGGAGCTTTGCTCCAGGTCATTTCAGGCGGGGCTTGTGCAAGAGAACTTCCCCATGGAGTGTGCCCAATTTCTGATTCCCCCGTCAATCCATGTACAGTGTTAAAGGCCTGGCTGAGATGGACAGCCTCTGGAAGAGGTGAAACAGCCACTAGTACCTTCCCTAAAGCCTGCACAGTAGATTGAAGCCTGCTCCCTCCCAGGCACACTCACAGCCCTTCTGGGTCCCCAGACCCACTATTTCCAGTTTCCCTCCAGTTTCCTTTCCGAGCAAACCTGATTTCTTTTGCCGTGCTGCCTGCCAAACACGGTCCTTTAAAGCACAGCCTTTAAAAAATAAAACAGATGTACAAAAAGAACAAAACCGGGGGGGGGGATGACTTGGGAGCAACAAACCTCTTAAACACAACGTAGGCAGAGCAAAATGGACACACTTTATAAAATCAACCCGAAAGGTAGATACCAGAACACACACCGGCAAATGGATGGGTTTTAAAATGTCTGTTCCTCCTTATTAATATCATTTTTTTTAAAAAAAAAAAAGATGTCATCCACTCCCCCCAAAAAAGCCAGGAAGGAGAGAAGCCAAGGCAGCGAGAGCTGAATTAATATATTGCAAGACATTTCATCAGGAATCAGCTGAACACCCGGAAGTTTTGCCATCTTACCCTCAGGCAAAAATCGGCTTTATGGAATCTATAGATTAGAAACCCTCTGCACAGTTTAATAAGCAGTGCCTCGAGTTTGATTATAGGCAAGACGTCGGTTTTCCCACCAGCCCTGTTGATCCAGCATGGTGGTTGCTATTAGCTATTCGGATATTTAGGGGGAGTATTTACTTATAATCAAGGGTCTGCCCTTGTGGGGAAGAACGAAAGTAAAAAGGGTGTCCTGGCTCGCAGGCTGACAGTATAAGATTAAAAGCTTTGCTAATATAATAATCCCCCTTTTGCCCTTCCCCGTCACCGGCCACCTAAGCTCTTTGCAAACATCTATTAATTAAAGCTTTCCAACTTTCCCATCGCCGAGTTGCCACGCCGAAGGGAGAACACCAGCCCTCAAAAGCCAAGGGAAGTGGCAAGGGGGAGTGGGGGAGCACAGGGGTGTTTTCCCCCTCTCTGTGTATTAGAATCTAAGAATCAGGTTTACACCTATGTGTAAAGCTGTAGATAATATAAGAGCCTCTCACTGGCAAACACGGAGGTGCAGATAAAATCCAAGTATTCCTTTTTCGGGGGGGGGGGAGCAGCTCTGGTTTGGGACTGTGCATCTGGGCAAGGTGGGGCACACAGTTGCCAAAAAAAAATGTCACAGGGGAGAAGGGGGGGGGTGCGTCCTGTCGTCAACCTCAGGGGCTTCAACCCAAATGTCAGTTCCCATTTGCGGCCATCCAAGGAGGATTTCAGTGCAGCCGGGTTGTTGTTTTTTTAAATAAAATAAAAATGACAGGAATGACGACCCTGGACTCTTCGCCGCTATTGCATTTGCCACCCTGCAAAAAGTGACACACAGAGAGAGAGGCTTCTAAAGATGACTTATTTGGGGAGGGGAGGGGGGGGGAGAGACGTGTCTCTTTAAAAAGGGGGAAAGGACAGCTCGAATTTGCCAGCCCGTTCCCCTGCGACACTCTCGAGAGCTGCCCAGCCAAACCCCGCTTGCCAGCTCCGCCGCTCGTGGCGAGAAATTGTAATGTTTTCCCTCTCCTTTGGAAAGGGCGGCGAAGTGTTCGGAGCATCCCTCTGGGCGCTGGGGGGAAAGTGTGTTTGTGTGTGCTGGGGCGGTGGAAGAAGGGTGTGTGTGGGGTGGGGGGGTGGGGGTCGGCTACGCATGAGTAGACCAGTAGGCAAAAGAAATCAATCACACCCTCGAAAGGCAGGCACGACCAATTTTTTGAAGAACTCCTTCTCCCAGTTTGGGGGGGGGAATAAGCCACACAGCCTCCCTTGTTTTCTCTGCAGGTGTTCCTATTTTAGTCCTTAAAATAAAAATGTAAAAAAGCACCTGCCTTCTACCTTGGCGGGGGAGCCCTAGTTGCTTTCAGCCCCGCCGCTGATCCATATTTATCTCTTCCCACACCTGACCTAGGTGAAAAGCCAGCATCCGCACACGTTTGGAAAGCGGCGGCGGCGGCGGCGGCGGCAGCGAGACTTTGCGAAGTGCATCGGGAAGCCCTGGCCATCCATTGCGAGAAACAGGGAGAGAGCGAGAGCCGGAGGGCTCTTCCCCTCTCCTTCTTCCCGAGGAGTGTTGGCGGCAGCAGCAGCCCAGTGGATGGACCGAGCCTTTGCAAAACCAGCCAGCGATTCGGTTTCGAGAGAGATACAAAGCACACCCCACGTACAGCCAGACCAAAGAAGTAAACACCGGCTAGGAAGCAAAGATAGTTTGAGCACACACACCTTCTGCAGATATCCCTCTGCGCGACCATCTCTGCCCCTCTCGGTTGGGTTTTTCCTGACTGAGCAATTGCAAGAAGGCAAGGAAATCCAAACCCTGAAAAGCCAAGGCAGGGGCTCTTGCCCTTTCCCCTCCCCTCTCCCCCCTTATATCCAACCAGCCCCCCTCCCCGCCCCGCAGGCTTAGGCTGACCACTTGGGCTAGTCCAAGCATTGCCCTCTTTTGTACCCGAGGCGCCCACCAGCCTTCCAAAACGCAACACTGGCGAAAGACAGAAAAAAAGAATTGACGTGGCCTTACCTGATCGGAGGGGGGTTGTGCTGTAAGACTGAGAGGGGTGGGGGTGGGCAGTGGAGCCCCTCTGCCCCCTTTCTGCAAAGTTTTATCGTGCCAGCCAGCCGCTTATTCCAGTCGCAAGAGCACAATAACGGAGGGAGGGAGGAAGAGAAGATGACATGGTGGGGGGTGCAGGAATGGGAGCAGGACACATGGAGGGGGGTGGATTTGTGTGTCTCTGAGACGGAGAGAGAATGACACACACGCACGGAGAGAGATTAGGCCGGGGGTATTGTTCCTGTAAGGAGCAGAAGGCAGCGAGATGCTGAGATCTGCGTGTGTGTGTGTCTCCGTGTGTGTGTATGTGTGTGTGCGAGAGAGCGTGCCACACTCCGGAAAGGGAGGATGCTGTGACACACACACGCCAGATGAGATGGAGAGCGCTGTTGGCGTACGAACCCGCCTGGCTGCCTCTGCCACCGCTGCTGCTGTGGATGGGAAAGTGGTCCAGGCTGAGGAAGGCAGCCGCTATGCTTTTAGCATCCTTGCAAGTTTTGCTTTGATCTGCATCCTCTAGCTAGCTTGGAACTGATGGCTAAGAAGACCACAAGGGGGCTGAAATGTCGGTGGTGGGGGGAGCAGGAGACATCCTGGACAGGAAGGGGCTGCATTTATTTTTACCAGTGGGTAGGGTTGCCAACCTCCAGGTGGTAGCCAAAGATCTCCCACTATTGCAACTGATCTCCAGGTGACAGAGATCAGTTCGCCTGGAGAAAATGGCCACTTTAGAAATTGGACTCAATGGTGTTATGCCCCATTAAAGTCACTCCCCTTCCCCAAACCCTGCCCTCCTGAGGCTCCATCCTCCCCCCATCTCTAGATACTTCCCTAGGATAGATGAATCTGAAAAAGGAGGGGAGAGGGATTTCAGTGAATATTTGGAGAGCTGGGGTGGGGTGGTGGATACAGTGGCAGACTAGTACCCAGGATGACCCAGGTTCGAATCCCCACTTATACCAGGGGAACTCAGTGGGTGGCCTCAGCCCTTTTGCAAACTCTCGGTCTGGCCTACCTCACAAGGTTATTTTAAGAGAATGGAGAAGGGGAGAAGGATGTCCTAAGCTGATTTGAGTCCCAACCATGGGAACAAAAGCAGGAGATAAAAAAAAATGCAAATGAAAGATCTGACATTCTCAGAGTTGGACTCAACAGAGACCGGGAGAAGTTAGCTCGCTGTAGGGAGATCCTGGTTATAAACTGCCCTGATACTCTGAGTGAAGGGTGGGGTATAAATCTGACTTTTCTGCTGCTGCTGCTTCTCTTCTTTGGGGGTATTTATGTACTTAATCTGTCATCCATTGGGGGTGTTGATTCTGACTGGGCCTTTTACTCTTTTGACTAGATACTTTCCTCTTTTGATCTACCTAGTAATATAACATTCAAAATGTGGTGTTGGAGGAGAGTTTTACGGATACCGTGGACCACCAAAAAGGCAAATAAGTGGGTCCTAGACCAAGTCAGGCCTGAACTCTCTTTAGAAGCTAAAATGGCTAAACGGAGGCTATTGTACTTGGGTCACACTATGAGAAGACAAGAGTCACTGGAAAAGACAATAATGCCGGGAAAAGTCAAAGGCAGCAGAAAGAGAGGAAGACCCAACATGAGATGGATGGGCTCACTCAAGGCAGCCTTCAGTTTTCAAGACCCAAACAAGGCTGTTAAGGATAGAATGTTTTGGAGGTCATTAATTCATAGCTATTACCTTTATGGTGCATTATGTCCCTGTATACTGTCCCAGGGCTAATGTATAACAGGCGGTTCAAGTGGGAGGGTGGGCATCAGGGAGATACTTTAAGGAAATACTGTTAAGAGTGTTAATGTTTTAAGCATTACTCTACTCTGCTCTGGTTAGACCTCACTTAGAGTATTGTGTTCAGTTTTGGGCACCACAATTTAAGAAGGATATAGACAAGCTGGCAAAAACTCTCCCTAGACAATATGGCAAAGACAGAACACATGATGATGGAAGGGAGTTGCAGCCTAGAATCGGCGTAGTACATAAATACCTAGTTTCTTTAAACAAAACTAAGTCCTCAGGGCCAGGTGAGTTGCATCCAAGGGTACTAAAAGGACTCATACATGTAATTTCTGAGCCTCTGTCCATTATTTTTGAGAATTCTTGGAGAACAGGTGAGGTGCCAGAAGATTGGAGGCGGGCAACTATTGTCCCCATCTTCAAGAAGGGGAAAAGGAGGATCGGGTGACTACCAACCCATCAGCTTGCCGTCTATACCTGGGAAAGTTTTAGAACAACTCACCTTGAGTGTTTAGAAAAGATAGCAGTGATTACTAAGATCAAGCATGGGTTTCTCAAGAACATGTCAGACTAACCTTAACTCTCTTTTTTTTGGAGAAAGTTACTATCTTGCAGGATCAGGGGAATGTTGTGGCCATGGTTTATCTTGATGTCAGTAAGGCTATTGATAAGGTTCCTCATAATATTCTCGTTGACAAATTGGTAAAATGTAGTTTGGATCCTATGACTGTTAGGTGGATCTGTAACTGGTTGACAGATCGCACCCAAAGAGTGCTTGTGAGTGGTTCCTCATCTTCTTGGAGACGAGTGACAAATGGAGTGCCTCAAGGATCTGTCCTGGGACCTGTTTTGTTCAACATCTTTATCAATGATTTGGATGAAGGGATAGAGGGAATGCTTATTAAAGTTGCAGATTGTACTAAATTGGGAGGGGTAGCAAATATGGTAGAAGACAGTCAGGATAAAGGATGATCTTAACAGGCTGGAAAACTGGGCAAAAACAAATAAAATGAATTTCAGTGAGGATAAATGTAAAGTTCTGCATTTAGGTAGGAAAAATCAAATGCATAATTATGGGTTGGGGGAGACTTGTTGTGGAAGTAGTATGTGCGAAAAGGATCTAAGGTCTTCGTAGACTATACACTGAACATGAGTAAGCAGTGTGATGTGGTAGCTAAAAAGGCAAAAGGGATTTGGGGCTCTATCAACAGAAGTATAGTGTCCAGATCACGCGAAGTAATGGTACCACTTTGCTCTGGTTAGACCTCACCTAGATTATTGTGTTCAGTTTTGGGCACCACAATTTAAGAAAAATATAGACAAGACATGTCCAGAGGAGGGCAACAAAGATGGTGAAGAGTCTGGAGACCAAGTCCTATGAGGAAAGGTTGAAGGACCTGGGTATGTTTAGCCTTGAGAAGAGACAACTGAGAGGTGATGTCATAACCATCTTCAAGTACTTGAAGGGCTGTCATATAGAGGATGGGGCAGAGTTGTTTTTTGTTGCTCCAGAAGGTTGGACCAGAACCAATGGGTTGAAATTAAATCAGGCTGCAATCATATGCACAATTAGACCCTCCATAGGCACGAATGCTGGGTGGATTTAAAGGGCGCGATCAGACAACAACATCTGGGAAGTGCCCCGCAGCAGTCAGCAACCCGTTCTGCTCCGCCGCAGAAGCGGAGTTAAAAGACACCAGGGAAAGTCCGGTAGAAAATGCATTGCAACGGGCCACGGATGGACTTTTCCCTATCTGATTGCTCCAGCGCACTCTCATGGTGTTGGGATGGTCTGATCAGGACATCCCAACTCTGTGCCATTGTTTTTCCCCCTTCTCAGTATGCGCATCATCGCAAACTCCATAGGGAGCCTTCAGTGCGGTTCATCAATTCCTCGTTTAAGCCCATTGGAAACAAACAGAAAAAAAACCCGATTCACCTGCAGTGTGATTGCACAACTGTGGGTCAAATTCCTCTGGAGGAAATAGCCTCGCTTCCCCCCCTGTTTTTTCTGGCTCGTGTGACCGCAACCTCAGAAGAGTTTTGGGCTAAACATTAGGAAGAACTTCCTGACAGAGCAGTTCCTCAGTGGAACAGGCTTCCTCGGGAGGTGGTAGGTTCTTCTTCTTTGGAGGTTTTCAAACAGAGGCTAGATGGCCATCTGACAGCCATGCTGATTCTGTGAACTTAGGCAGATCATGAAAGGGAGGGCAGGAAGGGTCGCCTCAGTGCTTGTGGCTGATCGCCACTTTGGGGTCAGGAAGCAGTTTTTCTCCAGGCCAGTTTGGCCAGAGATCCTGGAGGTTTTTTGTCATTTTCTAGACGTGGAACCATGGTCACTGCAGATATGGAGGGGGAGGTATTTGTGAATTTCCTGCATTGTGCAGGAGGTTGGACTAGATGACCCTGGAGATCCCTTCCAACTCTCTGATTCTGTCATTCTATGATTCATAGAATTATGTGCTGTGTGACCTGACAGCACTTAACCCACACAGTAATGTAACATGCACAATGTTCTTGTGTTGCTGGAGTGTTCAGCTTCACTTCATAATAGTACCCTCCCCACATGTACAGAGAGGCAGCGTTTGTGCCTAACTGAGGGAGGGAGGTCATGCATCTGATGAGCTGCAGGTTCACCAAACCTCCATGCCACGTACATTTGTTTTTAAGGTGCCCCAAAGTTCTTAGCAGTTTTGGCTGCAGCAGAACGACTCAGAAATCTCTCTGGAATTTTTTACCCGTGCAGCCACTTAAGAGGCAGGAAAACGGGATTGTGTGTTGGGACCAGGGATGAAGCGAGTCCAAATTCCTGTTTCAGAACTGAACTTTGCCATTTTCTGGGGTCCACCGGGGGCAAAATGCATTCATGCTATAAAAGTGGCACTCTGTGATTCAAGCTTGAGTGGGGAGAGGTGTGCAAATCACATTAGAACACATAGGAGACAAATGGTAAAACGTTAAGTCTTGCTTGAGCAGAATCAATTTAGCCAGAGTTCCACCGAGGTCGAAAAGGCCCTTTGCTGTGTTGTGTGGTACCAATGAGACCACACGGAGGAGATTATTTGCGATGACACAAAAATCTGCTGGTGTCCGTGAGACCAAATTCCCCGTGGGGCGTTAACAGAGTTGTCGAGCCAGAGCCTTTTCTTCTTCTTCTTTCAGGCAAGTCACAGTTGACTTATGGCTGATCCCAGAGGGTTTTTGAGGCAAGAGAAGTTCAGAGGTGCTTTGCCATCGCCTGCCTCTGTGTGGCCACCCTGGACTTCCTTGGAGGTCCCCCATCCAAGTGCACACCGGGGCCGACCTTGCTTAGCTTCCAAGATCCAATGGGATCAGGCTAGCCTGGGCCATCCAGGTTCAGAGCTGTCTCCTTTAGCCCCACAAAAATATTCTGTGTCTGACCTGGGATGTTTATTTACTTAGATATTTATACCCTGCTTTTCTCCCCTGGGGACCCAAAGCAGCTTAGAGTGTCATTTCCCCCTCCTCCATTTTATCTTCACAACGACAGCCCTTTAATGCAGGCTAGGCTGAGAGCAACTGACTGGCCCAAAGTCACCCAGTGAGTTTCCATGGCTGAGCAGGGATCCAGAGGATGACATCCCCGGGCAGCAGCTGAGGCCCCATTGCCCTGAGAGGGCCTGCCGCTGGGGGGATGCGGTAATCGTTGCATCCCACCCTCTTTGTCCAGGTGGTACCCTGACCTGGATAGCCCAGGATAGCCCGATCCCATCAGATCTTGGAAGCTAAGCAGGGTCGGCCCTGGCTGGTACTTGGAAGGGAGACCTCCAAGGAATACCAGGGTCGTGATGCAGAGGCAGGCAATGGCAAACCACCTCTTGCCCTAAAAACAAGTCTAGCTCACCACCTAGTGGTGCATAATGCTAAAAGAGCAAGAATTCTGGCTGCCCGACAATCTTAGGATCTCCTGGTTATTCCACACACACACTGCCATATGATAATAATTATTTGTCTGTGTAGTAGAAGTAGTGGGATTGGGACCCACTGGGAGGACTGGCGCTGCTCAGCCCCCACCATCAGCACGCAGACCACCTACTTCTTCACCTCCTCCCCCGCCAGAGAGTCAGAAGGCAGGCGGCAGTAGTTACTGCTTAATCCCTTCCCCAAGCAAGCAGTTATGGCCACTAGCAAAGAACGCCAAGGGGAGGAGCTGTGGTTCAGGAGCAGAGCATCTGCTCGGCAGCACAATGTCCCAGGTTCAGTCCTTGGTATCTCCAGCTGAAAAAAAGAATTGGACGCATGCAGAAGGTCCCAAGTTCGATCCCTGGCATCACCAACTTAAAAGGGGGTGTGTGTGGATTGGGGGCATGCAGAAGGTCCCAGGTTCAGCTCCCAGAATCTCCAGTTTAACAAAAGTTTCAGGTAGTAGGTTTTGGGAAAGACCCTGAGACCCTGGAGAACCACTGTCAGTCTTTCTTACCTGCCCAGGGAAATGCTGATCACCACTTTGGGATCAGGAAGCAATTTTCTCCAGTCTAATTTAGGCAGGGATCCTGGAGGGTTGTTGTTTTTTTTGCCATCTTCTGGGCATGGAGCAGGGGTCACTGGGTACGTGTGGAGGGGGAGGTAGTTGTGAATTTCCTGCATTGTGCAAGGAGGTGGACTAGATGACCCTGGAGGTCCCTTCCAGCACCGTGATTCTAAGTAGACAATACTGACCTCGATGACTCAGTATAAGGCAGTTTCATGTGTTCACATGACTAGGCATAACATCTTCCGGGGCCTGAATTAACTTGGGTACCCGTGGATCTGGCCGAGGTGCCACCAGCAGCCTGTAGCAGCATACCTGTTCTAGCAAGCTGTTGAGTGTACGTTGTTGTGAATATGAAAGCAGGTGTCCGGGGGAAATCTTTGACTGGAGGCCATGGTGGGTCTCCACAGCCCTGTAGGAAGGGACCTGCAGGACAGCATCTTGCTGAGCTCTGCCTCTCTCCAAGCCTGGAACTAGTTCGGAGCCACGATTAATGCTGAGTTACATCCAGGCCCGTAGCTACTGCGGGGCCCATGAGGGCCACCCCCCTAGCGGTTTTTATGGGCCCTTTCCTGAGCCATGGCTCCCCGCCCCCCCCAGCCACCTCATCCCGATTGCCTGTCGGCAGGGAGGACGAGAGCAGCACAAGCAGTGGCGGTGGCAGTGGCAAGGCTAGGCTGAGACAGTGGCCCAGGGCAGGCAGCAAGCGTGAATGGTGTGGGGAGAAGCCACCAGACACTCACTGCCCCACCCACCAGCAGCAGGTAAGCCCAGCCAGGCAGGCGAGGCAAGGAGGCAGGCAGCTGCCTCCTCTGGGCCCGGCCAGGCACACCTGGCTGCGCTCCGGTGTGCCAATGAGCCCACACAGCACCCTTGTGGCCAGCCTGGCCGCTGCGCACCTCACCTCTCCCGGCCCTAGGGTGGAGGTCAGGCTGCCCCGGTGCCACGCCACAAGAAGAGGAACTGGGGCTCCTCAGGGAGGGAGGGAGGGAGCCGGGCACTCTGCAAGGAAGGCCTGCCCTTGCTGGGGGTGAGGAGGAAGCTGTAGCTGCTGGGCATTACCCCCTGCTTGCCCTGGAGCCTAGGAGGGTGGGGTGCAGGGATGCCTTAGGAGTTCTAAGGATTTCCGCCAATTAAATCGAAGTTAATTTAATTAATTTTGACTTGATTGGCTGGTGGCCACCACCTGAGGCCCCCTCCCAAAAAAATCCCTAGCTACGGGGCTGGCTGCATGATCCACATGGCAAGGGATGATAATACAGGTATCAAGCTCTTTCTTTGCAGCACAGAGGCCCCTTAGACTGAACTTCCCAGATCTCCATTCCAAAGGTTCTAGCAGAGCCAGGGAAAGCAGGCCACAGTCGACCAAGTAGTCTGTCAGAGTGGAGCACATGAGGCGAGACAGATCAAGAGCTCAACACAGCAGAAGACAGTTTTGTACATAAGAACATAAAAGAGGCCAATGTTGAATCAGGCCAATGGCCCATCCAGTCCAACACTCTGTCACACAGCGGCCAAAATATACCAGGTGCCATCAGGAGGTCCGGCAGTGGGACCAGGACACGAGAAGCCCTCCCACTGCTGCCCCCTCCAGCACCAAGAATAGAGGGCATCACCTGCCCCAGACTGAGAGTTCCCATCTATACCCTGTGGCTAATAGCCATTGATGGACTTCTGCTCCATATGTTTATTTAATTCCCTCTTGGAACTGTCCATGCTTGTAGCTGCCACCACCTCCTGTGGCAGTGAATTCCATACACCAGGCCTGAAAGCCCATCAACCTCGTCTTTGGTTTTCCACCAGTGCTGATGGTGATTCCCCATCCCTGGCATGGCAACCTGGCTAGCTGGTAACACTCACTAGCTAGACTCTCCCTTCCTGCTGCTGCTTGATCCTTCCTTCACATCTGAAGTACGGTCCTGGTCCTTTCAACTGGAGATGGCTGAGGATTGAACCCGGGACCTTCTGTATGCCAAGCAGAAGCTCTTCCAGTGAGCTACAATCCCTTCTCTTCCAGCTTGGGTTTCCTCGCTCTTATTTTCAGCGGCTGGAACACATGCACTAATGAGTCAGGGACATAGTCCAGTTTCAGCAGATCTCAGAAGCTAAGTGGGGTCAGTACTTGGATGGGAGACCACTGAGGAAATCTCTGAAGAGCAAGGTAATGGCAAACCACCTCTGCTTCTTGCTTGCCTTGAAAGCTCCCTGCTGGGGATCACCATAAGTCAGTCGCGACTTGACGGCACTTATATACTATATAAGGAAGAGGTGGCGGGAAAGAGGAAATCTCTCTCATCTGCTGCTGTAAGAGTGCCATTGTTGCTAAGGTTCAGGATCTGTGGGGTCAATTTCAGGGAGGGGGCATTGACAGCCAGTTTGGTGTAGTGGTTAAGAACAGTGAACTCTAATCCAGAGAACCAGGTTTGATTCCCCACTCCTCCATATGAAGACAGCTGGGTGACCTTGGGTCAGTCACGGTTCTCTCAAGAGCAGTTCTCAAAAGAGCTCTCTCAGCCTTGTGTACCCTACAGGGTGTCTGTTGTGGGAAGAAGAGAAGGTGATTGTAAGCTGCTCCGAAACACTTTCAGGTAGTGAAGAGTGGGGTATAAAAGTAACTGTTCTTCTTCCACAGCAGAGCACCAACTTTCCATACCAAAGGTTCCAGTTGAGTCTGTGGCACTTCTGTTAATCCGAATCTCTGCACTAAAGACCTCTCTATAGACTTTGGGGAGCTGCCAGTTAGAGCTGAACTATCTATTATATTCCAGTCCCTCCCTTCTTCCAAGAAGTTCAGGGTGGTGCTCCCCTCATTTATATACTCACAACAACCCTTGTGAGTATCCCTGAAACTGCAGGTTGGCCACTGTGAGAACCAGAATCTTGAACAACAATCCTGTGTGGTAGATCAGGATAAAAGAAAATGACTGGCTCGCAGGGAGCTTCATGGCAGAAGAAGAAGAAGAGGAGGAGGAGGAGGAGATTGGATTTGTACCCCACCCTTCACTTGGAGTCTCAGAGCGGCTTACAAACCCCTTTCCCTTCCCCTCCCCGCAACAGACACCCTGTGAGGTAGGTGGGGCTGAGAGAGCTCTGACAGAAACTGCTCTTTTTCAAGAACAGCTGTGCCAGAACTATGGCTTGCCCAAGGTCATCCAGCAGCTGCAAGTGGAGGAGTGGGGAATCAAATGCGGTTCTCCCAGATTAGCATTCGCGCACTTAACTACAACATCAAACTAGAAGTTTAAACCCAGTTCTCTCCACCATGTAAACCCTGAGATACAGATCAGGAGGGTCTTTCAGAATTCATATCTGAAGCTAATTACACTGTCAGGCCACAGGGTTGCCAACTCCGGGTTGGGAACTTCCTGGAGATTTGGGGGTGGGACCTGTGGAAGGCAGAGCTTGAGGCAGGGAGGGGCCTCAGTGGGGTATAATGCCGCAGAGTCCACCCTCCAAAGCAGCCATTTTCTCCAAGGGAACTGATCTCTGTAGCCTGGAGATCAGTTGTAATTCTGACAGATTGCCAGGCCCCACCTGGAAGTTGGCAACTATATTGGACTTGTCTCAGCCCACGTAGCTATTCTAAGAAGACTACATGCACTGGACCAGCATCCCAACTTGGTTTCATATGCGTCAGTGGGCCCCAGTGGGTGCCAGTCCAGAACTCACATGCAGAACAAGGGTCTAACCCTCATCACATGATGATAAAGGAGCCACTGCCCATCAGTTTGGGTGCAATGTGGTCTAGAAACCTCTGGTTCAGATCTCAGTCCAAGGTGCCCGGGGGGGGGCTTCCTTTGGCACCCCACTCTTCTTATAGCTACACTCCACCCTACGTTGGGATGCCAGCCTCCAGGTGGTACCTGGAGATCCCCCGGAATTACAACCTATCTCCAGATTACAGAGATCAGTTCACTGGGAGAAAATGGAGGCGTTGGAGGGCGGATTCTGTGACGTACCCCACTGAGGCCCCTGTCTTCCCAGGCTCCACCCCCAAATCTCCTGGAGTTTCCCAACCTGGAGCTGGCAACCCTACTCTCCATCCCCTGCCTGTGGCCAGGGAAGACCTCACAACCCTAACTGGCCTGACTTAGAGGTTGCTGTGAGAGTTACCAGGCTAAGGTGCACGAAACGCTTTGAATCCTCTTAAATGATCAGCGTTAGTGGGCACGTGCAGAATGTAACACAGTGTTGATCCCAAGGATTACGAGGCCCCCTTTTTGTTGCACAAAAGAACATGGCGGTTTCGCTTTGGCATCTAAAAAGTGATAAAATGGATGCCAAGAAAACATTTCTAGAGAGAGCTTGGCAACTGGCGGGACGTTTCCCAAAAGAAAAAAATAAAAAGAGAAATAAGGCCTCTGCCATTTACTGGAAGTTCTGACCATAGAGTTCTTGGGTATTCCTAGAACTATCCTTGTCACTTTCGTGTAGCTCTAGGAACCATCAGAACTGTATGGTCAGAACATTCTGTAAGTATCCAAAATCTTTTTTTCTTTTCTTTTAAATGCTTCTCCACCAGTTGATTTCTCCTCCACTTTGCCCCCCAGGTTCCACCTGTCGATCACCTGAGCACTGGCAGGCACGGGCTGCAATTGGTGGGAGGTAGTCCCACCATAAGCAGGCAAATGGGAACCTTATTCCATGAAGAGGGTGCCACCACTTGCCTACCCTCTAAAGGTAGCTGGAGAGAGTGCTGTGGAGTGTGGCATTCAGTTTGAATCCTTCCCTGACATCCTCTTTATAATTGATTCAAATCCTATTATGGGCTCAGCAAGTCATAACCTCCACACCCCAGCCTAACTCTGAAGGTCATCCGCTGGGGTAGGGAAACCTTGCTTGCAAGCAGGGGTCATTTCATAGAAAAAGAGGTGCAGGAGCTCATTAGCATAACTCATCGGCATAACTTATTTGCATATGCCACACCCCCTGACATCACCAGAAGTGTATCAGAAGGCAACACCCACCGCTTAGGCTCCACTGGACTGTTTTGGATTGCTAGCTATTTTGGGGGGGGAGAACGTAGATCTGCCCTCAGAGAGGAGGGAGAGCTTGTTCCTGAATAAACCTTGGTCTTGAAGGTGCCACTGGACTCTTTTGGATGGCCGGCAAGCGCAGGAAAGTGTGTGGCTGCTTGTGGGTTGAGGAGGGCAGCACGGAGGACACACATGGCCTTGAGCAGGTAGGGGGCCAGGGTGGTGGCAGGGCAGAGGTGCAAGAGGAGGCCAAGGAGGCGCAGGAGGCCGGGGTGGAGCTCCTTGCTGGCCTCGTGGGAGTAGCTGGGGCCCACCTTGCAGAGGCGCCGTGCCAGGGCCGGCATGATGACAGGCGGAGCCTGGGCGAGCTGGGTGCCATGGCCCAGGCAGTGGCAGAGCAGCTCAAGGGCCAGTGGGCCAGGAAAGGTGAGGGGGGGCTGCTGGGAGCAGGAGGCGGGGCTTGCTTCATGTGCCCGCCCCCTTGGCTCCTTACTGCCGGAGCTTCGCTCCTGTGCGCTCCTGCAGGAAATGAGCCCAGCTTGCAAGTATCCCTGAAACCACAGGTTGGCCAGTGTGAGAACCAGAATCTTGAAGCGCACGTGAAGCTGCCTGATACTGAATCAGAACCTTGGTCCATCAAGGTCAGTATTGTCTGCTCAGACTGGCAGCAGCTCTCCAGGGTCACAGGTGGAGGTCTGTAACAGGTGGAGGTCTTTCACGTCACCTGCTGCCTGGTCCTTTCCACTGGAGATGCTGGGGATTGAACTTGGGACCTTCTGCATGCCAAGCAGAGGCTCTTCCACTGATCCACAGCCCCTCCCCATCCTGGGCCAGCAAGGAAATACTTACATTTTTAGATAAAGCATGAGATAAATTGCTGGTGCTCAGATCTGTCAGCAGCTATTAGCCATGATAACCCAGGTCCAGAAACATTGCACCTCTGAACAGCAGTCCAGAGGGGAGCAAAGATTGGGGAGGGCTGTCGCCTTTGGGCCCTGTTTGTGGGCTTCCTCAAAAGCAATTAAATGGCTTCTGTGAGTAAGAGGATGCTGGACTAGATGGACCCCTTCACTGGATCCCGCAGGGCTCTTCTTATGTTTGGGAAGTGAATTAAGTGCTTTTAAAGCAAGGGGCGGGTATCTGTGTAGAACCAAACAAGGCCTCCGTCTCTGCCGATACACCCGCTTGCAAGTAGTATTCTGTCCCATGCCTGCACCAACTCATCACGCACCCGGGCAAAGAAAGGAACTCTTTCAGGCTGTGCCTCGCCGTAATGAATCTAGGAGGAACGACGGCGAGCATTATAAATATTTATCCATCCTTCGTTGTCTGCCTGCTCTGTGTCACTAATGAAGCATCCTTATTAGTCTCCAGTAATCCCCACCAAGTTTTTTGTGTGTGCATTTCGCCATACTGCTCTTTTCCTCTCCTTACAAATTCTGCTCATCTATTCCCCACCCCCTTCCCCATCTCTGGCCTGGCACAGCTTTAATCCCTAACATGAAAGGCGCCGGAGCTCAATCCCACTCTGTGTGTGTGTGTATGCGCGTGTGCATGAGAGACAGCAAGAGCAGCCAACTTTCCACCTCCGTAGCCCTTCTCCTTAATTCCAGACATACAAGGCCTGGTGAGAGGAAATCACTCTGCTCAGAATCGAAGGCCATCCCGCCTTCACCGCTCCTGCAGAGCTGAGTGAGCTTCGGGAAAAGTGCTGTTTCTGGGCTGAGCTGTCATTTTAGATCAGCACTGGCAACCCCTGGCACACGTGCCCAACAGCGGCACATCAGACCATTTTGTTCAGCATGCCAGTTCTTGGCCCAAGCAACCACGGTAAGCCCCTGAGGCCCTGGCAGCAGTGCTAGGCTAGCAGGGCGGGAGTAGGCAGCAGGCATGGCGTGTGCCCAGTGTCGCCTCTAGGACCAGGGCATTTACCAGCTGGGACTAAGGCCAACCCCAGAGGTTTGAGCAATGCCACTGGGACTAGGGTTGCCAGCTCTGGGTGGAAAAAGTCACAAGTCACAGCTGACCTACAGCAAGAGGAGGCATTCAAAAGCGGTTAGCCATTGCCTGCCTCCACGTCATGACACTGGTATTCCTTGGTGGTCTCCCATCCAAATACTTTTTGGCTTCCAAGATCTGACTAGATCAGGCTAGCCTGGGCTATCCAGGTCAAAGAGCCAGTTTGGTGTAGTGGTTAAATGCACAGACTCAACCAGGTTGATTCCCCACTCCTTCACTCGCACCTGGCTGGATGACCTTGGGCAAGCCATAGTTCTGTCAGAGGTGTTCTTGAAAAAGAGCAGTTTCTGTCAGAGCTCTCTCAGCCCCACCTACCTCACAGGGTGTCTGTTGTGGGGGGGAAGGGAAAGGAGTTTGCAAGCCACTCTGAGACTCTGAGTGCAGCTGATTTACGGGGACCCCAGCAAGGGCTTTTATGGCAAGTGAGAAGCAGAGGTGGTTTGCCATGGCCTTCCTCTGCAGAGTCTTCCTTGGTGGTCTCTCTTCCAAGTACCGACCCTGCTTAGCTGCCAAGATGTGACGAGATCAGGCTACGCCATGCTGCCTTCCTTCCCATGTACAAATTAGGTGTTTTTGTTTTTTTTTAATTCTTGGTTTCAAAATTCCAATCTTTTTTGTGTGTGTTATTTTCCTATTAAATTTTGTCATTTGTTTTTGATTTTGTTGGTTTTCACTGGGAACTGCTTCGTCCTGGAACTTCTTCCATTTGGTCAGGCATTGTACCTCTCCCTAAAAGGATCCTCACTGCCCGATTTCGGATGGATTAAGAAAAAA
Organism: Gekko gecko; assembly: GCA_029375565.1. Lineage (NCBI taxonomy): Eukaryota > Metazoa > Chordata > Lepidosauria > Squamata > Gekkonidae > Gekko > Gekko gecko. The sequence goes on along the minus strand of JAPDNY010000001.1, from coordinate 19,038,963 downwards.
AGGGGGCCTACTTTAGTGGCCACAGAAGGCCAAACGCAATGAGTCCATGAAAGGCAAAATGAATGAGACAAATACTGTTCATTTCTTCAGCATTATTTCCATTCAGTTTTGCTGCCTCGAACAGATTTAATGAAGAGGTCTTTCTTCGGTTCAGTTTTTTATTAGTTTGGAAATGAATGCGCGACCCTGTTCTGAATTCCAGATGCCGGGGACAGACAGCAACTGAGGACGGTGGTCACTCCCACTTGTGAACTTTCTGGCTGCCGTTGAGAGCAGGGCGCCGGGCTGCAGGGGCTGATAGGTCTGATCCAGCAACCCGAACCTCTTATCTTTATACCGAAGAGAGAACCGCATTTGAATTTCTGTTCTGCTACCCATGAATAATGCAGAATAGATTGCAGAAGAGAAACTGAATCTACATTCTTGCCACGCTGGGATTTGGATAGTTGTTGTAGATTGATTTAAGCGTAACCCGATCTTCTTTTTACCCGGGGAACACTTTGGATCTTTGCCCGTTTCATTTTTCAGGTCTGAATTAGTATCTTCCATGGGATCAACATTATTTGTAAGAAAAGCCCCAACCTGGATAGCCCAGGCAAGCCCGATCTCATCAGATCCCGGAAGCTAAGCAGGGATGACTCTGTCAAGTAGTTGGATGGGAGACCTCCTTGGAATACCAGAGGTGGGAGGCGGGGGCAGGCTTTACTCAGCCACCTCTCTGAACATCCTCCAGGCCCCCAATAGGGGTCAGTCACCAGAGGTCACCATGACTTCCAGGTGTGCGCGCACACACACAAACAAAATACAAAAAATACTCCCCCCCCAACCATTATTCTTAAAAAATAAGACTTGGATTGTTCTGTTTTCCCCAATCTTGATCTGGACAGTTTGCCCCCCATCCCACCCCACCCCACCTGGCTACCGCTGCTTCTGTAGGTTGTTCCTCCTTCCCAAATTAGCCAGATGGGCAACTCCAACTTATCAGGGGTCCCATGCTGAACAGGTGGGCAGCCCGACAGCCTGTCTGGAGCACTGTGATGACAGTACTGCGGACATCAGTCATTCAGATCGCAGCCAGTCACGTTTGTGTATGTTGCCTCTGAAGGCGAATGAGGGCAGTTGAGGAGTGTGATTTTCAATGAACAACAGCTTGTCTTTTGGTCACAGAAAAACAGCCTGTTCATTCCAGATTCGCTCCAAGTTCAACCTTGCCGGCAAATCGCCTTTAGAAAGGGATGTGTGCCAAGGTTGATAACGACGTTTAATGCCCGCTCCCTAGGACGCTTGACCCGTTAATGATTTCCTTGATCTCTGAGCAGATTGTGCCAGCTTGCAGACCTTCCGAGGGCTCTGCCGTCACACGTGCAGTTGGCACTGCCCTCTGCTGGCAGTATATCCCGGTACCCAGTTGTATCCTGGAGCGACTACGTCGGGTGAGGATTCTGTGCCCGGATTTGATTTTCAGGGCCAGAGCGTAGCCTTGGACTATGAAAAAAGGGGCCATACATTGCTTTGTAGTTATGAAAAAAGGACAGTTCATTCTTTTGCAAATAGTCTGCCCACCCTGAGCAATATCTTTTAAGGAACATCCCCTCCCATGAGCCCATTTTTGGGGGCAGGGCGGGATATAAATTTAATAAATAAATAAATAAATGCAAATCTCTCTGCAGATCTTATGACTTGTCTTTTTGAAAATTAAAGTATTTAAATCGTTCCCACCCAAGGGGTCTCAAAGCACACCTTCCTGTCTGCCAGAGCCCAGCTCCGTATTCCACGCATACACTCATACATACAGCAACACAACCTTTCCACTAATGTGTGAAGCAGCCACTCAAGATTGGGCATGTTATACTTTGGGGTCTAAACTGTGGAATTCCTTTCCCGGAGGAAATTTGGCAGGACTTGGAGTCTAGTGACCACCTAAAAAGTCGAACAAAATTCCTTCCAACGTAAGCCTTCATGACTCGTTCATCTTGCATCGGATGACGTGAGCTCTGACTCATGAAAGCTAATGCTAGAATACATTTTCTTGGTCCTTAAGGTGCTGCTGAACTTCAGATTAATTTTGCTGCAACTGACAAATGCATCTATCCCTCTGGAATGGTTCCCTCCCCAGGGAGGCTTGCCTGGTACCCTCTGTTTAGATTGCAGGTTATCTCCAAGGGGCTGTGGTGACACAGCATGTTTTGCTTGCAGAATATTGTGAAGTTTTGATCCTCTGCATTTCCACTTAAAAGGCGTCAGATTGCAAGTGCTGGGAAGACCGTTTCCCTCTGTGAGACCCCAGAGAGTCGCTGCCAGTCAAGCCGTTCTGTACGGCTGCCTGTTTTTATGGTGTTGCTGTTTTTGTTGTGGTTTCTAACAGTGTTATTATTGTATTGCCAGTAGGGTGGACAGCAGGATATCAGTGTTGTGAAACAATAAATACATCAACACCCATCCCCACTAGCTCTTTTTCCTCAGACGCTACTATTCCTGTTATATAGATATATATATACAAGAGAAGACGAAGAAGACACTATCCAAGGACTTTCCAAGCGGCTTACAATCTCCTTCCCTTCCTCTCCCTGCAACAGACACCCTGTGAGGTAAGTGGGGCTGAGAGAGCTCAGAGAGAACTGCTCTTGAGAAAACAACTCTGAAAGAACTTGTGACTGACCCAAGGTCACCCAGTTGGCTTCATGTAGAGGAGCAGGGAATCAAAACCGGTTTTCCAGGTTACAATCTGCCACTCTTAACCACTACACCACACTGGATCTCTATAAGATCATTGAAACTGATATAGAAATTGTTCCAAATGTTCTATTCCTTGGCTCCATCATCAGCCAAAAGGGGGATTAGACAAGGGCAGCTATAAAGGAGCTAGAAGAGATCCTGAAATGTAAGGATGCATCACCAGTAACCAAGCTCAAGATTATTCATGCCATAGGACTCTCCATTCCTGTACATGGGGATGAAAGTTGTATAGTGAAGAAAGCTAACAAGAAGAAAGTTGATTCTTTTAAAGCGCGGTGCTGGAGGAGAGTTTTACGGATACCGTGGACCACAAAAAAGACAAAGAAGTGGGTTGTAGATCAAATCAACCCTGAACTCTCCCTAGAAGCTAAAATGACTAAGCAAGGCTACTGTACTCTGGTCGCATTATGAGAAAACCAGAGTCACTGGAAAAAAATGATAATACTAGGAAGAATGGAAGGCAGTGGGAAAAGAGGAAGACTCAACGTGTAATGGATTGACTCAATAAAGGAAGCCATGAGGGCCCACAGTTTGAAGATCTGAGCAAGGCTGTTAACCAGAGGACATTTTAGGGGACAGTTTGGTGTAGTGGTTAAGTGTGGACTCTAATGTGGGAGAACCGAGTTTGATTCCCCACTCCTCCACTCACAGCTGCTGGATGACCTTGGGCAAGCCATAGTTCTGTCAGAGCTGTTCTCTCAAGGGCAGTTCTCAGAAGAGCTCTCTCAGCCCTGCCTACCTCACAGGGTATCTGTTGTGGGGTGGGGAAAGGAGGTTGTAAACCACTCTGGTGTAGTGGTTAAGTGCACGGACTCTAATCTGGGAGAACCGGGTTTGATTCCCCACTCCTCCACTTGCACCTGGCTGGATAACCTTGGGCAAGCCATAGTTCTGATAAGAGCTGTTCTTGAAAAAGAGCAGTTTCTGTCAAGAGCTTTCTCAGCCCCACCTACCTCACAGGGTATCTGTTGTGGGGAGGAGAAGGGAAAGGAGTTTGTAAGCTGCTCTGAGACACCTTTGGGTAGTGAAAGGCAGGGTTGAAATCCAATCTCTTCTCTTCTTCTTCTTCTTCTTCTTCTTCTTCTTCTTCTTCTTCTTCTTCTTCTTCTTCTTCTTCTTCTTCTTCTTCTTCTTCTTCTTCTTCTCTGAGACTCCGAGTGTAGGACAGGGTATAAATCCAAACTCCTCTTCTTCTTCTTAATCCGTAGGGTGGCCATCAGTCAGAAGCGTCAGAAACAACTTGTCGACACTTAGCACACAAAAGAGCATCAGGAGATCTCACCTTTCCTTTTTTAAAATAATCAGCAGGTTTCTAGTCCCCCTAAATGTGAAGAAAATCTGAGAAGCCAGGAGAGGTGGGGCGGAAGGGAACAAAGCATTACAGGGGGTTTCATGGTGTACTCCCATGCAGACTCACTTTGGTCTAAACCCATTGATTTCAGTGGGTTTAGGCTAGAATTAAGTCTGCATAGGATTGCACTGTCAGTGATCCTTGCTCCTCCTTGTAGGGATCAGAAGCAGAATATATTATGCAACAGCATGCTTCATTTGCATGACGTAAGTAAGCGGTGGAAGTTAAACATGGGGATGTGTCTTATACACAGGCAGGTGGGCTTCCTATTCACAATAGGTACGCAGGAATGAAAGCATGGCATTCTCTCTGGATTTGAACTTTAATTTAAAATTCCAAACAGTCAGGTTTCTGACCACTGTTCAGAAACGTGACAAGAGCCTGCCTTCAGTTTTGTACATCTCGCTGTAACGAGGTAGTGCTGCAGCCTCTGTGTAAGGTCACAATAGGTGACTGGTTGTTGTTGTTTTTAATTGCTTTTCCTGGTAGTACAAGCGTGGGGCAGACTGTCTCTGACCAGGTTGCATCCTTTATGTGTCCCAGACGGGGAGGAGCAGAGGAGCAGGTGAGCTGCGGTCTGAGGGCAGACGTCTGCTGAAATTGATCGGGTGTGGATAGAGCAGTGACAGGGAAAGCCTTGCAAGGTGGTTGCCCGGCAACCGAAACGCCTGATGCCAGGGAAGCTGAGAAGCAGGAGAGGGAGGCAGGCCAGAGGGAGATGAATGGGTGTTGCGAATACAACCGCCGGCAGAGCATAAACCGTGCGGTGGTTTGAGGAAAAGGAGAGAGGCACGGGTGTAAATGTCAATACCAGCCATGGCAAAGCTCGGCCTGCTGGGCTAGGAGGAGGCCGCCAAGGGAACAGTGGTGCTTCTCTGCTCCCTGATTGCAAGAGACCCCTCCCACTGCTGTGGCATCGTAAAGCAGCAGAGGAAGAAACGCTCGCCTCTCCCTCCGTCATCCTCAGGGCCAGCCTTATCAGTAGGCAGGCAGAGGCAGCCTGCTTCAGTAAAGGCCTGCCAATTGCCACTCATTGCTATTGCTATTCCACCCTCCCTCAAAACAAAAAGATGTCCACCTAGCCTCGACAAATGGCCGGGGCATTTGCTGCCCTGGCCCCAGCTTGGTAGAACACACTCCCAACTTGAGATAAGAACATAAGAGAAGCCAATGTTGGGTCAGGCCAATGGCCCATCCAGTCCAACACTCTGTCACACAGTGGCCAAAAATACCAGGTGCCATCAGGAGGTCCACTAGTGGGGCCAGGACACGAGAAGCCCTCCCACTGTTGCCCCCCCCCAAGCACCCAGAATACAGAGCATCACTTGCTCCAGACCAAGAGTTCCCATATATACCTTGTGGCTAATAGCCACTGATGGACCTCTGCTCCATATGTTTATCCAGTTCCCTCTTGAAGCCGTCCATGCTTGTAGCTTCCGCCACCTCCCATGGCAGTGAATTCCATGTGTTACTCACTCATATGTTAACCACTCAGGGCCCTGCGGGATTTATTACAATTTGCAGGGCCCGCCAAACAAAGCTGTTCCAACAGGGCTTTGGTTGAGGTGGTGGGCGTCCACCTCAGTTGGCCTCCCTGCTTTAGTTCCCAACCTGCTGGAAAGGGCCCATCTGATTCCACCTTGCGGCCCCAAACATATTTATATCACTACTACCAATTTTATTGTTTATTGTTTTTATGATTTTAATGTGATTTTGTTGTAACGAGTCTTTGACTCAATTTGTTGCGATCTGCCCTGAGTCCGTTTGGGGAGGGCAGAATAAAAGTCCCAAAAATAAATAATAAATTAAGAGATTAATTCCGCAGGGCCTGTTCAAACGGCGCTGTTCCGCCAGGCCTTCGGTTGAGGCGGCGGACTTCCAACCATTTCGGGTCCCCCGGCTCAAGTGGCCCTAATTAATCCCACCCCCCCCGGTGCTATAGAAATCTGTACGGTGCTCTCCGACGAATTGGATGCCTATTGATCGCCTAGCTGTGCCCATACAGGAGGCATTCTGGGCTCCCACAAACTGGTCTGCCATCTTATTGAAGTGATTTTAATCTGTGTGTTCTAAATTGTGTGTTTTAACATTCTTATTATGATATTTTTTGTAAGAGTGTTGTGATATGTCTGTTGTGACCAGTGTTCCCTCTAAGCTGAGTTAGTGTGAGTTAGCTCACAGGGGTTTTTTAGCTTCTGGCTCACACATTTTTGCCTTAGCTCCGGAAGGATGGCTCCAGAGCAAACTAATTTATGCAGTAGCCAAATGCCAGCAGCTCACAAAGTAGAATTTTTGTTCACAAGACTCCACAGTTTAGAGGGAGCATTGGTTGTGTGACTGCCCTGAGCCTGCTCGCCGGGGGTGGGGGTGGGGGCGGGACACAAATCCAATAAAATAAAAAGGTGGGGTGGATCTGAAGCTCCGATCCCCTGGGTGTATGGGGAGAGAGAAATTTACTGCTTCAAACTCCAGCCGAGCTCCAGCTGTTTCTAATCTTAATCGAGAGGGACTGACAACAAGACAGCCACTTTAAGAGGCTGCCTGGGACAGTATTGATTTAAATTATATCACACCTTTCCTCATAGAATCATAGAGCTGGAAGGGACCTCCAGGGTCATCTAGTCCAACCCCCTGTACAATGCAGGAAATTCACAAATACCTCCTCCTCACACCCCCAGTGACCGCTGTTCCATGCCCAGAAGATGACAAAAAAACCTCCAGGATCCCCGGCCAAACTGGCCTGGAGAAAAATTGCTTCCTGACCCCAAAGTGGCGATCGGCATTTCCCTGGGCGTGTAAGACAGGGCCACGAGAACTAAGCACTGAGGCAACCCTCCCTTCCCTCCCTCTCATGATCTGCCTAAGTTCACAGAATCCGCATGGCTGTCAGATGGCCATCCAGCCTCTGTTTGAAAACCTGCAAAGAAGGAGAGCCCACCACCTCCCGAGGAAGCCGGTTCCACTGAGGAACTGCTCTGTTAGGGAGTTCTTCCTAATGTTTTAGCCAAAAACTCTTCTGATTTAATTTCAATCCGTTGGTTCTGGTCTGACCTTCTGGCGTGTAAGACAGGGCCATGAGAACTAAGCACTGATGCAACCCTCCCTTCTTGTGATCTGCCTAAATTCACGGAAACAGGATGGCTGTCAGATGGCCATCTAGCCTCTGTTTGAAAACCTCCAGAGAAGGAGAGCCCACCACCTCCCGAGGAAACCAGTTCCACTGAGGAACTACTCTGACTGTCAGGAAGTTCCTCCTAATGTTTAGCCAAAAACTCTTTTGATTTAGTTTCAACCCGTTTGAAACCTGATTAAAAATGCTTTCAAGTTTAAAACCGAAGATAAAATGACAAACCCCAAATCTCTCCCACATGCCCCCCCCCCCAAAGATACCTGCCAAGTCAGACTCCCCCGAAAGCCTGGCAAACAGGCAGGCCTTCCAGCACCTCCTGAAGACCTCCAAGCCCTCCCCTCCTGCCTCTTCAGGGAGCCCATTCCACAGAGGTGGGGCCACGATGGAAAAGGCCCCGGGCTCTGGTGAATGCCAGAGGGGTCACTCTCAGTGGTGGGGTAACCCATAAATGCCTGCCTGAGGACCGTAGTTGTGCTCAGGAGCATAATGGAAGGAGATTCAGGTGGGTAGCTATGCTGGTCTGAGGTAATAGAACAGAGTTTGAGCCTAGTATCGCTTTTAAGACCAACAAAGTTTAATTCTGGCTATAAGCTTTCGTGCGCATGCACGCTTAATCAGATACTTAGACAATGTGGACCTTGATGGCCCAAAGATCTGATTCAGTACAAGGCAGCTTCATGTGCTTGTGTGCGTCACGTATCATCTGTGCTCTTGCCCAGTGTTTTAATTGTTTTTAGTCATGTGTATTTTCTTGCACTGTGTGGTTATTTTAACTTGGTTTTATGCGTTTGAATGTTTGCAGTTTTTTGTTTGAACGGTTTCTAAAGATGTGTTTCTGTTAGCCTTTTTTTTTAATTAACCATTTTTATTTTATTTAAGTGCAAAGTGTATAACAGTCTCAAAAACAGCAAGTATCAACAGTAGAAATAACAAACAACAACAACAACAACAGCAACAAAAAGTATTAAACAGTTGTGCTAACAGTGAGTATAAACTGATCCACTCACATATAGTGGAAAACTTCATAGTATTTGCTAGGAACATTGAAATTCAAAGATTCAGCATTAAAAATATATTCAAGGAAAGGAAACCATTTTAAATGAAGATTTGGTCGATTGCTAGGCATACTAGTACAGGCAATCCTATCAGATAACTTATCCATGACATAATATTCCCATATTTTTGACCGCCAAGAGGATAATAACGATTTATTGGAAGACTTGGTGGCCCTGCTGAGGACAGGATGGTGGGTATACATTTTGTAAATAAATAAGGAGGGGAACTTTGGGGGGTCCTATAAGAGCTTTGGGAAGGACCCCTCCCAGTTTCCCAGAAGAATGTATGCAGAGACAGCGCCTGTGGAAATCCTTTCTGATGCTTCTGACGTGCTTTAAAAAGGAACGGAGGCCAAAACAGTCATGCATGGGTCATGGGCATCTTGCAAACCTCTGAGCCGGTGCCAGACTAGGTTGGCACAGATCCCTTTGTGTGCCCGCTGCCAGCTTATCTGCAGTGCCTTTAATTAACGATGAGAGAACAGGGAAGATGCAGGACTGCCAATCAGCAGGAGTGCCTGGAATGAGAGCGGGGAAAGGTGCCCTGAAGCCACAGCGGAGATACGGGACCGTGTGTTCCTCTGTGTCTGTGTACGGTCCTTCGACGGGGGGTGGCTGGCTTAGCACCCCATGTTCCCGGGCTGTCCCCTCGCCTCCCCCCTTTTGCAGTTGGGGACCCGTGTGTTCCGTCTTAATTAGCTTCTCGTGCTAATTTGGCAAATAAAAGCAGTGTTCAGGCGGCTGAATTAATTATTCCCCGAAATGCAGGAGTATCAAAGGCAGGGGGAGGTGTGGGAAGGAGGTTGAGTTTGGGCAGAGGGAGACAGAGCTGGTAACGTGCCTGCTTGCAGAGTAGGCTGAATGCAAGGAAGTGCCAGGAAGGACACAACACGATTCTTTAGACTGTAGGGACAGCAATTGGAAGCCCCTAGGTCATGCCCAATGACTTAAGAGGCTCAGCCTCACGCCCTCAGAACTCCAGAGGCAAAAGATGCGTGGGCAACTTGGCATTTGCCACTTTCTAGGAGGTTATAGGGTTCAGCCACGAAACCCCCAACCCACGTTTCCAAGTGGCCTTCCAAGAAAAGTCCTTTGCTGGCCACCGGTTGGTCACACTTTTCTCCCACTCTTCCTTGGCAGTGGTGTATGTGGTTCTCCTTCCCCCTCCATTTTAGCCTCACAACAACCTTTTGAGGTAAGCTAGGCCCAAGGTCACCCAGTAATCTTGCATGGCAGAGTGGGGATTTGAACCTGTGTCTCCCAGATCCCAGTCTGACGCTCTCACCATGATGCCACACCGGCTCTGCATGTCCCTTCTCCATTTTGTAGGGGGCTGGAGACAAGTTTGAATCGGGGAGAGCAACCCTAAGGCAGGATTTCTGCTCTGCACAGTTGCGGATAAGGTTGGCAGTCTCCTAGGAGGGCCCAGAGATCTCCCAGAATGACACCTGATCTTCAGGCTGCAGAGATCAGTTCCCCTGGAGAAAATGGCTGCTTTGGAGGGTGGGCTGTATGGCATTATACCCTGCTGAGGTCCCTCTCTTCTTCAAACCCCACCCTCCCCAGGCTCCACCTCCAAATCTCCAGGAATTCCCCAATCCCGTGTTGGCAGCCCTACATGCAGCAGCCCAATTAGTGTGTCGGTCCCTGAGAGCAGATCTACTTAGGAGCGAGCACCCCAAGTTGCTGCTTCTGGTGTCCGGTCGCAACCAAGAGTACTCTGGCCTGGCATGTCAAAGAAGCTACCGGCATCTCCATCACAAAAACCCAGAACGAGAACTGAAATCTAAGGCCTCAGCTGGGAATCTAATCTGGGACATCTCCTGGGAACCTGTTTGTCTCATTTTTATCCTCCAAGGAGTCCAGAGCGATGTACACTGCTGTTTCATCCTCACAGTAAACCGGTAAGATAGGTTGCAGGAAGGGGAGAGAGAGAGAGAATGACTGGCCCAGGTTCATCAGTGGGGTATAATGCCGCAGAGTCCACCCTCCAAAGAGCCATTTTCTCCAGAGGAACTGATGTCTGTAGTCTGGAGAATGTAATGCCCAGAGATCTCCAGGTTCCACCTGGAGAATGGCCATCTCGGGGCAAAGAGCAGCCGTCTAGTTACCATACTGTGCCACACTGGCTTGCTAATCAGGGACACCTCACAAGCCTGGGTGCAGACAGCACACGTTTGCACATCATCTCATGTCAGGCTATGATCCACATTGATGATATAGGCGTTCCCACAGGGCCGGACTCTGTGCAATCTGTCACTACCTTTGCAAAACTGGATTCTCCTTGTCGGGCTTCCTGGTGGAGTTCTCATTCTGACATTCGTCAACGCCAAGGCCTTCAAAGGCCTGCTTTCCAATAAATACTGCCCTGCCCCCCAAATATGTCTGCATAAGCATTTATGTGCAATATCATTCTTGTCTTGCCTCAGGAGTGGAATATTCACCCTGCATGCGCAAGGTACTGTGTATTCTGCACAAAAAAAAGCCTCACACCAAACTCTGGGCCAAGGAAAGCTGAAGCCACTCGCAGTGGATTTACATAAATTATGCAATTGAACAAAATATGCAGATTGGGCAGCTTTGCATACCTCCAGCAAAATTAAGCAGACTTGCACGGGTTTCCTCATGTTTACTCAATTCATACTGTAGTTTTTACTGGTTTTCTTTGTGTATTTTCTTTGACTGCGCAGGGAATTCAGGAAGGCGTGACATTTGGGATGTACAAATGTACCCCCCGCCGCCTTTTTGGAGGGAGTTGCATTGCTGTTGTGAGACTTTCTGTTCCACCCATGTTCATCACTGGTGTTCCTGGTTTGTTTTATTCTTATATGCCATTAACAGAAAGATCTTGCTGAGAGATACAACTGATTTTCACAGGAAAAAAATTAGTAGGATGATCCAGAAATTGATATGAGGTGACAGAGAGGGACACTGTTGCAGGATTGGTCAAAATGGGGGTTTTCACGTTGAAACAGTGGGGATGAGAAACATAGTAGCACTGCTAACTGGAGCCTGCAGTGTCCCCCACTGGAAATCTTATGAAGACAGCTATCTCCCTAGTTCATAAGACTTCGACAGGAGCTGCCCACACCCTCTCAGATATATTGTAATGGTAGATTGAAGCACGGAAGTTCTTCATGACACCTGACAACCACATCTTCAGTAAGATGATAGGACAAAAAAGGGCAAACTTTCAACTTCTTTCCTGACACAGGTTGTAGAGAGCCCACCTAGGTACAAAGCAAAATCCAAAACTAAGCCCATAAAATGCCTTTTTTAAACCAAGCAAGATAGCACAAACAGCATGCAAGCTTTCAGGTTCTCCAGAAGTCTTCATCATGCTCAAAGTTAAAAATTTATATATATCTATATATATATCTGGAGTGCTGAGCATGGAATGCAGAGATGAAATTGTGCCAGTGTTGGGCTCTTCTGGGAAGCAGAAGCCCCCTCCCCCAAATCCCGATGGATTTATGTTGATCAAAGAAGATTTGCAGACTTTTCCCCAAGAGCTGGGCTTTTACTAGGTCATTTCAGCTTTTCACATGTGAAGTCGGTATAGGAACCCACACCATGTCTAGATTCAAATCCAGCAGCATCTTAGAGACTAACAAGAATTTTGAGGCATAAGCTTTTGAGAGTCAGAGCTCCCTTCATCAAATGCCAAGGTCTGTCTGTCTATGGGGTTTTAAAGCCTACGATGTAACTGTCCCACAGCTGCTACAAGCCCCAGGACAGAACCATTCCTGAGAGTCATGCTTTCTTGTGTCCATCCGAGGTCTCGGAATTCCAGAAGAGATAAAAGGAAGTACCTCTTCACCCAAAGAGTAATTAATAAGTGGAATTCACCATCGCAGGAAGTGATGGAAGCTACAAGCATAGATAGCTTCAAGAAGGGATTGGAACAGAGGTCCATCAGTGGCTATTAGCCACATGGTATAGATGCAACATTATGCCTGGGCAGTGATGCTTTGTATTCTTGGTGCTTGGGGGGCAACAGAGGGAGGGCTTCTGGTGGACCTCCTGATGGCACCTGGGGTTTGGCCGCTGTGTGACACAGAGTGTTGGACTGGATGGGCCAATGGCCTGATCCAACCTGGCTTCTCTGACGTTCTTATGCTCGGAACTCAATTCCCAAGTATACGAGGGGGTGGGGTGCAGCACATGTGAATAGGGGCGTTTCACTCACCCGTTGCCATTTTCCTGATCAGACATGGCTCCCACAAGCTGCTGTTAGCCCCACTGGGGAAATTTAATGTGTAGGCTGGACAGGTACAGGAGCACACAAGTCCCAGACCTTGTTTGTTGTCCAGACCCAGATGCAAGGAAAGTATGACATATAGTTAGGCCCAGGACTCTTTTTGTAGCAGGAACTCCTTTGCATATTAGGCGACACACCCCTAATGTAGCCAAACCTCCAAGAGTTTACAGAGCTCTTCTTACAGGGGCTACTGTAAGCTCTTGGAGGATTGACTACATTAGGGGTGTGTCGCCTAATATGCAAAGGAGTTCCTGCTACAAAAAGAGCCCTGGGTAGGCCCTGAGAAGGCAAGAGCATGCTTTGCTTTTAGACAGCTAGATCTGAGTCCAGGAGCACCTTAGAGACCAAGAAGATTTGGGGGGCATGAACTTTCGGGAGTCTTGAAAGCTCATACCCTGGGGACCTGAACCGGGGTCTCCCAGATCCTAGTCTGACACTTCTAACTGCTACACCATGCTGGCAATGAGAGGAGCTGTGGCTCAGCGGCAGAAGGTCCCATGTTCAGTTCCCCGGCATCCCCAGTTAAAAGGATCTGGCAGTGGGTGATGTGAAAGACCTCTGCCTGAGACTCTGGAGGGCCACTGCCAGTCTGAGTAGACAAGACTGACCTTAGTGGACGAAGGGTCTGATTTAGTAAAAGGTGGCTTAATGTTTTCATGTTGCATCTCCACTCGGATTTGCTCCCCTAAGCTTCTTGCATCAAGGGAGGACTACTTGACTAGGGGAAGGAGCTGCCATTAGGAGGACAGATCCCTGGGATCCAGCCCGACCCATCATTCTGTGCTTGTGCAGAACTGGGCCATGCACGCGGCCCTCTCTGCAGAATCCTTTCTCTCTGCCTGGATCCTGCCGTCCATCCGGCCCCTTGCCGCCTCCCTCCCTCCTTCCTCCCCTCCCCCTTTGGCCCATCGGTCCCATCTCTTCCTATCTATTTAATCTGTCTCTCTATCTGTGCAGCCCTCCTTCCCAAGAGCCCTGCACATGGCCCTGCTGCCGTTCTGCCTGTCCAATCCCATTTACTCTCCCTGTATTTCTGCTGAGCTCCTTTCAGTTTCTCCCAGGTGGCTTCCTTGATCAGGGCAGACACCGAGCAGGCCGGCTTGCACACGGCTGCTTTTTCTTGGCAGGCGCCCGTGGGCGCTCCTTGTCACTTCCCCCCTCCCATGTCCTTGTACACTTTCTTATACACTCGGACGCAGGCACCCTGGTGGTTTTGTGTACATACACACAGACACAGAGTTTCTCAATGGCTCAGTTTCTGTAGGCTTTATTTGTAATCCTGGATTCCTTGAAAGACCCTAATCAAGCCCAGATCTTGGTTGCAAAGAAAATAAGGAAATAACAATGAATAATGGAATTCACCAATGCTCCCTCTAAGCTGTGGAGTCTTGTGAGCAAAAATCCTACTCTCTGAGCCACTGGCATTAAAGCTGTGAGTGAGCAATTTGGCTACTGCATAAATTAGTTTGCTCTGGAGCCATCGTTCCTGAGCTAAGACAAAAATGTGTGAGCCCGCTTGTGGGGAGGGCAGCCTATAAATCTAATAATAAATAAATAAATAAATAAATAAATAAATCTGCCCGACATGGCACTTTTCCAAAAATTTTATGCAATTATTCTGTTTAATGAAAATTGTTTCAGGAATTAAATAACTTCAAATGCATTGGATTAGTCGCATTTATGTTTGAGGGGTTTCATGCAGATTTATGAAGGTTCAGCCATCTCCATATTTCTCGTCTGAAGACACCAGCTGGTTTAAGACTTAAAACCAGCCCTTTTGCTTCCAGATGACCATGAACACTTGGAAGCAATACATGTATGTTCTGCTAAGTCAGGGAAAAGACAGGGCCTTGAGGAGAGAAAGGCTTTGCCTGTCTATCTGTCTAGAGCAGGGGATGGCCAAACTAGCTTAACGTAAGAGCCACACAGAAGAAACATCAGATGTCTGAGAGCCGCAAGACATGAACAAATATTACACATACGTTTTTATTGAAAAATATGCAAATTTGCCCTTTATCAACATCAACATTAAATAAGATTGCCAGAAATAAAAACAAAAGGGGTAAAAACAGATAGTGATGATGATATTTAAATGCTTTCTCCAAGTTAAAGTTGCTTCCTTTCTCTGCTTCCCCCCCCGCCTCAAGCCTACCCAGGGAGGGGAGCACTGGCTGGGGAAAGGAAGACCGGTGGGGAGGCATGCCCTCCCCTCCACTTCCCCAGCTGCCCTGCCGGGAGCCACACAATATGTGTGAAAGAGCCACATGCGGCTCCCGAGCCACAGTTTGGCCAGCCCTGATCTAGAGCATTTTTACCCTACCCTTCCAAGTGGCTCAGCTACAGCATGTGTGGTTCTCCTCACAACAACCCTGTGAGGTAGGTGGAGCTAAAGAGAGTGAGTGAGTGAGTGACTTGCCCAGGATCCCTTCACCCAGCAAGGTTCATGGCAGAATGGGGATCTGAACCTGAGTCTTACCGATCCTGACACTCTAGGCTCTCGAGGTTGAGGAGGGACCCCAGCCGCCCCTTCCCGGAAGATTCTGCTCTGCCCATCTAAATGCAGCGAGGCGTCCATGCCGCTGTTCACCTGGACGCCGTCTAGCTGGGGAAAGACTGACAACCTCAATTAGCTTCGCAACTCGATCTGGTCTCTCTCAGGGAACCGGCGGATTAAGCTTTTTCTAGGGTGATTGACAGGAGCTGGCGAAAGTGTAGGAGTCCGTGGAGAGACGGGCTGTCTGAATGTCTGACAAGAGGGGTCAGAGTCTGACCCAGGAAGAAGCAGTATGGGTGGGCCGGTCTGTGCGCCTAGTGATGAGGGGAACAGTAAGAGAAAGAAAGATGGTTGTTGAGAACTCTTACGTGGCACTGACGGCTGGGTTCGGATTCTGAGAACTCTATTCTCAAGGCTAAAGTGCTGGTCTCTCCCTTCTCTCTTTCCATGCCATCAACAGCCACCTGCTTTATGTTCCCTTGGGATAAATGTGGACACGGACAGGCCCATATAGGCAGACAGCGTCCCAGGCCAAGCAAATCCTAAATGCATGTTTATTATAATCTATATAGAAAACCTATCTATTATTATAGTAAGAAAATTTATATCCTGTCTCTTGAGAGACTAGCTTGAGGCATCTTACAAAAAAAAATGAAACAATCAAAACATTTTAAAGAAAGCCATAAGAATTACCAATATAAATATGATATAAGACAGCACAAAACAACCACGGAACAAAATGGTATCTATGGAACAGTTCTCAGGCTAGAAGCACGCTATAGCGTTGTCTTTAAAAGGTGGAATCTCTCAATTGTAAGCCTGTGTAAAAATCAATGTATTGGCCTCTAAGGGAGAGCAGTGCAGGCCTCAGGTAAGCCTCAAGAGGGAGGGCGTTCCAAAGGCAAGGGGCCACCACTGAAAAAGCCCTGTCTCTGATCAACACCTTCTTCACCTCTTCAGGCAGGGATACAGAGTGCAGGGCTTGTGTGGAAGATACTTGCTGGTGGGTTGAACAGTACATGAGGAGATCATATCTAGCCCCAAACCCTGTAGGGGCCTTAAAGTTGAGAACCAGCACCTTGAATTGTCCCTGGAAACAGATGAATAGCCAGTGCCAAATTTTCAGCACAGGGGCGATACGGTCCCCTCTATCCAGGCCCT
Organism: Gekko gecko; assembly: GCA_029375565.1. Classification (NCBI taxonomy): domain Eukaryota; kingdom Metazoa; phylum Chordata; class Lepidosauria; order Squamata; family Gekkonidae; genus Gekko; species Gekko gecko. Next base: position 19,022,775 of record JAPDNY010000001.1, on the reverse strand, counting down.
GACAGGAGCCTGGCTGCAGCATTTCAGACTAGTTGAAGCTTCTGGACAGTTATTAAAGGCAGACCCATGTAGAGTGCACTGTGGTAGTTAAACTGTCATATTTCACAGTGATCTAACTGCCTTTGCTTGCTATTATCCCTTTGTACCCTTACATCTTCATTCTTTCCTTCCCTCCCTCTTAATTTTGATGTTGAGTTCTCCGAGGCACGGTCCAGCTTACGAAAGCCAGTATTAGCTGTTGTAGCTTTTCCGGGTTGTATGGCCGTGGTCTTGGCTTACAACCCAGAAAATCTACAACAGCTAATGAACTCCAGCCATGTATCATTTTGTCAGATTGGGGGTGTCAGCATGCCAAGGCCAAAGCACCCTGGGACACGTAGTTTCCAGGACATCTCCCATCCTGGTTTGCTGTGGGAAAGTACATATCCCAGGATCCATTGTATAGGCTTACCATATTTTGAAAAGAAAAAAAAGAGGACAAATTTCCCGACTGCCTACTTCAAACAAGGGACAAATCTAATTTCAAAGACCCCTCCTATTTAAGCTGTGATCATTGCTACTAACTAGGAATATTCCTAACCTCCCAACCCAACAAGAGGACGTTTTCATCAGTTTTTTAAAAAAAGAGCCTAAAAGAAGGCAGACACCAAAAAACGAGGACATGTCCCCTAAAAAGAGGACATCTGGTAACCCTTCCATTGCGCCTAGTTCTTTGCTGTTCCAGCATTGAAGGTACCAGGAGGGAGCAGTGGCCACTTTCCTTGACGCTGTGGCCGCTGCCAAGTAAATTGTGAGGGAAGGAAAAGGGTTCAGGCTGCTGTAGAGATGGTTGTGGTTCTTACGGGAAGGTTGATTGGAGGGAATCATCAAGGCCTCACGGAATTTCCTGAGATGTCATCAGGAGCATATTTGGAATTTTGGAATGGGCATGTGAGAAAAATATTTGTCACTTTGCCTTTAAAAAACAATGGGCTGCGGCCATTCTGCATTGTGCCGAGGGAGTTCATCCTCCGGCACTGTAAACCAGCCCTTGGTTTCCTCAGGAAGGGTGGTGTAGGTTCTATGTTCTGTCTAGCACCTGACGCTAAATAAATTTTCAATTCGATAATGCTGTCTACTCCAGAGGGTTTTCAAAGTATCTTAAGGAAACCTTTTTTTTTTTTTTTTTACTCGCTTGCTGAGAATCTTCGCAGTGATTCTGTACGCCTTGTGAATAACAAAGTAGTAAATCTGCTCAGCCCCCATATATTTGATGTGTTCACGTGTTGGGCACCTTTGGAATTCTGACATGGTCGGGTGGGTGGGCACAAGCACAAAATGGCTGCTGTAGGAGGCAAAGCCGCACACAGACAGAGGAAGCCCAAGGGCAGGAGAAGAAGAAGAGAAGAAGAAGAGATTGGATTTATACCCTGCCCATCACTACCCAAAGGAATCTCAGAGCAGCTCACAAACTCCTTTCCCTTCCCCTCCCCACAACAGACACCCTGTGAGGTAGGTGGGGCTGAGAGAGCTCTGACAGAAACTGCTCTTTTTCAAGAACAGCTTTGCCAGAACTATGGCTTGCCCGAGGTCATCCAGCAGGAGCAAATGGAGGAGTGGGGAATCAAACCCGGTTCTCCCAGATTAGAGTCCACACACTTAACCACTATTCCAAATTGGAGGGAAGAAGGTAATTTGAAATTCTATCCTGGGGGGAAAGGAGTGTGAGAGAGAATAATACCAACTCTGGGGTGGCACGTGCCACCAAAACAATGTTATTTTAAACTGCACAGCCAGGCAGATCTCCAGTGGCCAGTCAGATGCTGTCCTGGGAATGAGCCCATCTGGGCCGTGCCCACTTTCTTGATAGGGTTGCCAGGTCTTACCTGGCTGCCAGCAGAGGGCTCCAGTGCATGCCACAATGACATCATCGCACTGGGCACATTGTGCAGGGGATGCTCTAGCATTTGACCAAAAACTCTGTGGTCACCATAGAGATTTTAGCCAAATGCTAGAGTGTTCCCCGTGCTTGGCACGTCGGGTGTGATGGGGCTCAACAGGGGATTGACAACCCTATTTCTTGAACACCAGGTGGGCACCAGGAAAGGTGCCAGCAGGTACCATGATGGCCAAGGGCACCACGTTGGGGGCCCCTGATCTGCATAATCAACCGTATTAATTATTCATCATCACAATAGGCTCCTGGTCAGCAGCCATTTTTAGTGAGAGGCCGGTGGCCAATAGGAAGCACGCTTTAAAAAAATAGTTTCAGAACACTGGTCAGAATGGACAATACCAAACTAGATGAACCAATGGGCTGACTCAGTAGAAGGCATAGGGTTGCCAGCTCTGGCTTGGAAGATGCCTGGAGATTTTGGGGGGTGGAGCCTGGGGAGTGGAGGGACCTGAGCAGGGTATAATGCCACAGAGACCATCTTCCAATGCAGCCATTTTCTCCAGGCAAACTGATCTCGGTCATCTGGAGATCAATTGTAATAGCAAGAGATCTCCAGGTGCCACCTGGAAGTTGGCAATCCTAATTAAGGCAGTTTCATACATTATTAATGGAAACTTCTGTCTCAGTGGTACAGTGCAAGCCGCCTCTGATTTAGAAGGATCTCTAATCAGGAGAGTCACTGTACTGGACCCTTTGTAAACACATAAAGCTGCCGTACTGAGCCAGACAAGGTCTATCCAGGTTGGTATTGCCTGCTCGGACTGACAGCAGCAGAGTTCTTTTATATCATCTACTACCTAGGATTGCCAGCTCTAAATTGGGAAATTCCTGGAGATTTTGGGGATGGAGCCTGGGGAAGGTGGAGTTTGGAGACGGGAAGGACACCACGTCAGCAAGGTATAATGCCATACAGTCCACCTTCCAGCCAGTTTGGTGTAGTGGTTAAGAGTGCCTACTTTAATCTGGGAGAACCGGGTTTGATTCCCCACTCCTCCACATGTAGCTGCTGGTGTGATCTTGGGTCAGTCACAGTTCTCTCAGAGCTGTTCTCTCAAGAGCAAGCCTCAAAAGAGCTCTCTCAGCCTTACCTACCTCACAGGGTGTCTGTCAGGCCCGTAGCTAACGTGGGGCCCACGGGGCCTGGCCCCCTCACGTTTCTTCTGGGCCCCCAAATTGAATTAATGTAATTACCTTTGATTTAATTAGCTGTCCCCCCCCGAGGCCCCCTCTTCCAAAAATCTTTAGCTACGGGGCTGGTGTCTGTTGTGAGGAGGGGGAGGGAAAGGAGATTTTAAGCCTCTCTGAGACTCCGAGTGAAGGGCGGGGGTATAAATCCAATCTCCTCCTCCTCCTCTCCTTCTCCTTCCTCCTCCTCCTCCTCCAAAGCAGCCGTTTCCTCCAAGGGAACTTCTCTCTGTCACCTGGAGGCTAGTTGTAATTCTGCGAGATCTCCAGCCAGCACCTGGAGGTTGGCAACACTATCTCCCTTAACTGGAGAGCCACAGCCCCTTTTATCTGGCTGGCATAAGCAAAGGACAGACAGCGAGAAGACTATCCCCGTCTTCTCACTTCAGAAGGTTCCCTGGAGTGCAGTTGGAGCATCCCCCACTAAAGCCTCTTTGATCCCCACATCAGACGCTGCCTGCTGTCTGTTTACACACACGCACACGCAGGGGCGAACACCAGGACAATCTGCGCAGGCTGCTGTGAAGCCTTCGCACATGCCCCCCCCCCACTCCCCATGACACACCCTAGTTCTCCCAGCTCCTGCCGTGCCAAGGAGAAGTTCCTGGCCAGGTTTGCAGGCCATATGGGGCTGATTCCGCGGTGGGTGTTTTCTGAAGTGACAGCAATCATATGCGATGCTCCCGTTGCCAAGGTAACTTCTCGGTAACAGGTGCTAAACCTTCAGCAAACTGCTAGGGCATGAATGAAGTCGGGGATTGCATTTATTTTCAGCTGTAACCTGGGAGGGGGGAGGAGAGAGAAAGCTTATCCCACGGCTTGAGCCCCCTCCCTGCAATCCAAGCATTGTTCCGCAGCTGGTTCTATGATGACAGGTTCTTTCCAGCCCTGGAGTTAGAGATGAACCAGATTTGGGGTTTGGCTGGCTGTGGGATATGGAATTTGCTGCCAGTAATTTAGCTTCGACAGTCTTTAACAGAGAATAAATGGATTTGTCAAAGCCAGCATTTCTGATACCCAATCAGAACCTCCATGTTCAGGTGCAACAGATCTTTGAATACCCTGTGCCCGGAACAAATAACAGCCTTCATGCTCCTTTTGTATGTTTCCTAGGGACATCAAGATAGCTGCAGTTTGAAACAGAATAATGGCCTGTTGGCTCTGACCTGGCAGGACTTTTCCTATGCTCTGTTTCAACAGTGTCAACAATTGCACACGGGATCTGAGCTTCTGCTTTCCTCTCCACCAGTAAGCAGACTGGAATCATAGAATCACACCGTTGGAGGGGACCTCCAGGGTCATCTAGTCCAAGCCTCTGCACAATGCAAGAAATTCATAAATACCTCCCTCCCTCCCACACACACACACCAAGTGACTCCCTGCTCCATGCCCAGAAGTTGGCAAAAAACCTCCAGGATCCCCAACCAAACTGGCCTGGAGAAAAATTGCTGCCTGATTCCAAAGTGGCTATCAGCATTTCCCTGGGCACGTAAGAAAGGGCCATGAGAACTAAACACTGATGCAACCCTTCCTGCCTTGCCTTCTCGTGATCTGCCTAAGGTCACAATCAGCATTGCTGTCAGATGGCCATCTAGCCTCTGTTTGAAAACCTCCAAAGGAGGAGAGCCCGCCACCTCCCGAGGAAGCCTGTTCCACTGAGGAACCACTCTAACTGTCAGGAAGTTCTTCCTCATGTTTAGCCAAAAACTCTTCCGATTTAATTTCAGCCTGTTGGTTTTGGTCTGACGTTCTGGAGCAACGGAAAACAACTCTGCCCCATCCTCTATATGACAGCCCTTCGAATACTTGAAGATGGTTAAAAGTGCTTCTAAGTGTTTCTAAGCATGCACAGAGTTCTTTCTCTTCACCAGAGTATCCCTCTCTTTCCCTGTCATCTCCAAAGCCAGTGGTATCACACTGTAGAGTGGGACCAAAAAAGTGGACCACTGGGGGTGTTGGGAGGCGGAACGAGGCAGGTTGGAAGAGGAAGCTCTGAGATGCTTCACATGAGTTTTTGCCTACCTGGCAGTGTTGTGGTGAGGATAACATCCAAGAGAGGAGAATGATGTGAGCTGGTTGGGGTCCCCATTGGGGAGAAAGGCAGGGTATAAATGAATTAACGAATGGACTTGTTCATTGTTATCTAATGTGAGATTCTTGTTTTCCAAAAAGTGGTGGTGCCGTCAAGTCACAGCTGGCTCATGGTGACCCCCGTGAGGTTTTCAAGGCCAGAGACATTCAGAGGTAGCTTGTCATTGCCTGCCTCTGGAATACACCCCTGGTATTCCCTGGAGGTCTCCCATCCGAATACTAGCCAGGACCGACCCTGCTTAGTGTCTGAGATCTGATGAGAGACTGGGTTAGCCTAGGCCGGGGGTGGCCAAACTTGCTTGATGTAAGAGCCTCATAGAATAAACGTTTGAGAGCTGCAAGGCAGGAACAAATATCACACACACGTTTTTATTGAAAAATATGCAAATCTGCTTTTTATTAACATCATTAAATGAGAGTGCCAAAAATAAAAACAAAAAGGGGTAAAAATAGATATTGATAACGGTATTTATTTGTCCAATGGTATTTTTAGGCTGGGGGAGCACTTTGAGAATGCATTTAAAGTTAAAGTTGCTTTCTTTCTCTGCTCCCCTCTGCCTCAAGCCTACTGGGAACACTGGCTGGGGAAGGGAAGACCGATCAGTGAGGCATGCCTCCCCTTCACTTCCCCAGCCGCCCTGCCGAGAACCACACAGTATATGTGAAAGAGCCACATGTGGCTCCCGAGCCACAGTTTGGCCACCCCTGGCCTACGCTATCCAGGCCAGGGCAGAGGGGAAAGTAGCTTTGAGTTATTTTGCAAGTAAGCCTTCAAAAACAGAGTACGTTTAGAACTGGATTCCACTACAAGGAAGATTAACAACCCTTGTCCTAAGCCATTCCCTGCCCCTTAGCCACATATACAAAGACATTCATACGCTGAGCTGTGCATTTGCCACAATTCCATGATCACATGGAGACTGGCATCATTCCCAGAATTCAATTCAGCATCTACAGGACCTCACTTTCTAGGCCTTATGACAGTGACCCTCTGGACAACATGTTAGGCAACACTTGGGCCATTTCCACACGGGGAACGAGCAGGGAAAATGGCCACCAAGTGGGCTGGAAAACCTAATTTTTTTTCCACCTACACAGCAGCCACCCAGGCTTCACCACGACCTTTCCCAGAACTTCAGAGTAAAGCAGATTTGAGAAAGATCAAAGAAGAGATGGAGAAACCTCAGGAAGTGTATGAATGTACCAGGATGCTGTCAGATAAAAGGGGAAAAAATCCACTTCCCAGAAGAATTGTAGTCAGGACAGATAAATTGTGTAGAAATGGCTTTTTTAAAATGGAAGCAGGGCTATTTTGGAGCAGGAAGGCACAGGAAGGGAGTTCCGGCTGGCTCCCAAGTTGTCCATACCCAGCAGGAACTTATTAGCATAATAGGCCACACCCAACAGCAGAAACTCATTAGGACTGGCTGCATTAGGGGTGTGTGGCCTAACAAGCAAAGGAGTCCCTGCTACAAAAGAAGCCCTGGGTTTTGACAACAAACAAGGTAAACAGAATAAGAAGCAAAAGGGGGTGTGGCTGGATGACCGCACTCCTGGTAACATGGGGCTGTGGCCTAATACGCTAATGAGCGGTGCTGTCAGGGATGTGGCCTAATATGCTAATAAGTGTCTGTTTGTTGAGTGTGACCTATTATGCTAATGCTCCCTCATGGATCACTGCCTTGTCGTGGCGAGGGGCTTGCGTGGTTCGATGAGGCTGTGGGCTATGCCGTGGAGGGCCACCCAGGACGGACAGGCCACAGCAGAGAACTCAGACCAAGTGTGATCCCCTGGAGAAGGAAATGGCAACCCACTCCAGTATCTTTGCCAAGAAAACCCCATGGACAGTAACAAAAGGCTAAAAGTTATGACGCTGGAAGATGAGCCCCTCAGGTCGGAAGGTGTCCAATATGCTACTGAGGAAGAGCAGAGGGCAAGTACGAGTAACCCCAGAAAGAGTGAAGCGGCTGGGCCAAAGCCAAAAGGATGCTCAGTTGTGGATGTGTCTGATGGTGAAAGGAAAGTTCGATGCTGCAAAGAACAATACTGCATAGGAAATTGAGCAAACTTCAGCGGACAGCGGAGGACAGGAGGGCCTGGCGTGGTCTGGTCCATGGGGTCGCGAAGAGTCGGACTCAACTGTGCGACTGAACAACAACAACAAATTATGCTAATGAGTTCCTGCTGTTGGTACATTATTGTATTGATATAATGATATTCTAGTGCTGATTTTTTAGAAAAATTGCCAAAGCCCAGGTGGCCCAGGGGAGGGGGTATTAGGGGACTGGGGCAGGGAAATTGTGGGGCAATGCTGCTGAGCTAGGGGTGCTAGTCTCCAGGTGGTGACTGGAGATCTCCTGGGATGACGACTGATCTCCAGGTGACAGATATCAATTCACCTGCAGAAAATGGCCACTTTGGAAGGTGGGCTCTATGGCATTACACCCTAGTGGAGTCCCTCCTCTATCCAAACCCCACCCTCCTCAGGCTCCACCCCCAAAATCTCTATATGCACCAGCAGTGGAAACATCATGCAAACCTTTCCCTAGGTGGAAACCACCTTGGTGAAATTTCAAAAGCCAGAATGGGGCAGACGGTGAATTGTGTTAGTCAGGGGGAACTAGACATCACTGTCTTGCTGAACTCCTTGTCCCTTCTGGTTAACCAGATTAAATTATGCAAATATGCAAAGTTGCTCGGATGGATTGCATGCTTGACTTTTCTCCGTGTTGAATTTGAATTACCCTGGCACAGAGTCGGGAATTATTTTGGGCACGCACAGCCTGCATTATAGGTACACCGCTGCTGTATAGCAGGAGCTGACAGCTTTACTCCCCTGGAGGCTTGGGCTGCTGCATTCACTGTCAAGAGGTTCAGCAGCTGGGGTTTTGTATGATCTGCAGCTGGTGGAGAGAAGCCCCTGTCCCCTTGACAACCCCAACTTCTGGTGGGGGGAGGCTCTGTTTTTCACAGGGCTTATCCTGGGCAGCAGTTTGCTGCCAGGGGTGCCACTGACGGGGCAACACCAAACAGACAGGGAACAACAAGATGGGAGTATTAGAATGTTTCCAGCTACCTAGGGGAGGGGCGAGCTCCCCTTCCCTGGCATTCTTCAAGCAGCATCTGGACAAACACTTGTCAGGGATGCTCTAGGCTTATCCCACATTGAGCAGGGGGTTGGACTAGATGGCCCCTTCCCACTCTGGTGATTCTATGATTCTACCTCCAGGTTTTGCTCTGGTTTTGTGTCTGGGGCAGGGTTGTCTGGTGTCCTGCTATGGTGGGAGATCTCCTGCTGGCAACGCCTGCCTCCCACCGCTGTTTGGTTGGCCAGCAGGACAAAAATTGATTTAAAAACCACCAGCAGCACAACAGTGTGATGCACTTCTAGGGAAAACCCAGATATGACATCATGCTAGAAACTCTATGGCAAGGGTGTCAAATATAAAGCCTGGGGGGCCAGAACCAGCCTGACCAGTAGAGATTTTGTGGCTTGTGGGGCAATGTTGTTTCTGGTGGACTTGTGGGGGCTGCCATTATTTGCCATAATGAAGGGGGTGGCATGCACCCCTCTCCCTCCCCTCCTGCAAGATTTAAAGGGCCCTGCAGCTGATCAGCGGGGAGCACGTGGCCCACCGATCAGCTGGAGGGCCCTTTAAAACTTGCAGGGGGGAGGGAGGGGGAAAGTGCCACCCCTTGCTTCTTCTCAAATGTATTTTGGGGAGAAGGGAGGGCCTTTAAGAAGCAGTGGGGGCTTTAAGGAAGGGAGTTGGGCCTTTAAGGAAGGGGCAAAGCCCGCAATCGCCCCACCGTGACTACGGTCCAGCTCTTACCCAAGCTGTGAGCAACTGGTGTCAGGAGAGGAAGGCAGGAGGCTGCTGGGGGGGAGCAGGTGCAGGTGGTGAGGCGTGTGTGTGGTCGAAACTGTCAAGAAATAAAAAGGAAATGACTAGGGCACAGGGCTAAGAGGCTGAGGTAAAATAGCGTGGGAGGAATGGCAGCGAAGGCAGAGAAAGAGGCGTGGTGTTTCCCCCCCCTTCTGCCTCCTCTGACCACAGCTCAGTGAGGACTGGCTTTGTGATTTTATTTATTTATTTAATTCATTCAATTCATGCCCCGCCCTCCCCACCGAAGCAGGCCCAGGGCGGCTGTTTGCCTTTCACACACACCCCGGTCGCCATTTTTTCCAAATGGTCATGGTGGGATGCAGGGCTCTTTTTGTAGAAAAAGCCCAGCAGGAACTCATTAGCATAACGGGCCACACTCAACAGCAGAAACTCATTGGCATATTAGGCCACACCCCTGACACTACCGCTCCCTCCCGGGATCGGCTTGGCTTCCCCAGGTGCCCCAGCGGCTTGTGAGGCACCTGGGGAACCCGAGGGGGGGAGGCTGTAGGCACGGCCAACTCAGGACCTAACCGGAACGCCGTTCCTGTGCATTCCTGCCCAAAAATAGCCCTGGTGGGATGAGAGGCAAACCCAATTAACAATATTAGTTTTTACTTCAAAATACAAACAAAACCAAATGATTCCTAGCAGTGAAAGCCATTGATTTACTGGCAAACCCACAAACCCCCCAGTAAATATCTCCAGTATCTGGCATTACGTTTTATGGTACACATGGCCTGACCCCACATTTATTTCAGATCCAGCCCTTGTAACAAGTGAGTTCGACACCCTTGCTCTATGATAAAACCATACAGATTCTGGAGATTCACAGAAAGGTGTGATGTCACTTCTGTTTTTTCCTCAAAAGTGATGTCAGGGCATTGTGGTGACAGTACCCCTCCATGTCAGCCCCTATATCCCTGCCCCCAACTCCTGCCAAGTGCCTGTCATTGGCTGGCAACCCTAGTCTACAACAACAGGGGTTTTTCCTGTGGGGACAGTGGGAAACCTCTGCTGTATTTGGGATCATCTTGGCTCTTGTATTATTGTTGTTATTATTTTTTTAACTACTGAATTGGTTTAAAGAAACACATCCTTAAATCTGGTTCAATGGGGGAATGTACAAGGTGGCAGCAGGTGGCTCAACCATGTGATTATTCTGCCTGGAGCTAGTCCGGAGCAGGGCAGAGTGGAGCTCCACTTTCAAAATGGCGGTGCTAACCATCGCATTTCCCTCCCTCCCTGTTTAGCTCTTTAACGGGCTTTTTTCATGTCACAGCCAAGCTGTGGTGTAGCTTTACAGCACGGCTCATCTGGGAAGAGGGAAACAGAAGGGAAAAGGGAGGGGGATTCTGAGTATAGAAGCATTTCTGGGACAGAGGGGAGAGGCAGCAGCCCATGCTTAGCATGCAGAAGGTCCTAGGTTCAATCCCCAGCATCTCCAGTTGAAAGGACCAGGCAGGATGCGATGTGAAAGCCCTCACCCTGAGACCCTGGAGAGCAGCTGCCGGTCAGAGCAGACAATACTGACCAATGACCTGATTCAGTGTGAGGCAGCTTCATGTGTTCACGTGTGTGTTCTCTGCATTAAATTAGAAATTCCTCAGACTGAACCTGGGGCCTTCCAAACACCGAACAGGCCCTTCTGCCCCTGAGGGTTGGGTATTTGTGACATGTTGATTTAAGTGATGGAATGTTTTGATTCATAAGCCGCCTTGGAAAGCTAAAGGCAGGGTCAGAATCTGTGAAATAAATACTAGAGAGGCGTCTCCTGGGGAGAGTTCCTGGGCTTGTAAGTACCCAGGGCCCCCACAAAGTGACGGATGTGGCGCAGGGAGTAGGCCTCAAATGCAACGTGGGGAGGAACTCGTTTAGCGACTGGCAGGGACATTAACCGCACTTTGGGGGGGTTACAAATTGTGCGGCGGCGATAATTTTGTGAATGGCTTTCGTACTGCCAGCAATTTAATAACATCGTCTTTCTCTCTGTTTTCTTTATAGCTAACAGTTCCCTGCTGGGAGGCGGCGGCGGTGAGTCTCCTAATTGATACCTTTTCCTTCACGGTTTGAAAATTAATATCTCTGCTGGTTTAGAAGGGAGGGGGAGTGACAGGAAGGGGGAAGCAAGCCCTGCCCGGCTCACTGTTTGCCCCAGGGCCATAAAGAAGATCTCTGTTAGCTTGGACTGAGGGCTCATCTGCTCCAGTATTCTGTTCCCAGAAGTTGTCTGCCAAATGCCTCTGGGCAGCTCATAAACAGGGTACCAGCATCTGGATCTTGGAGGAAAGCTACCTTGGGAAGGAGTGTGTGTGTGCGCATGAAAGTTTACTGAAAATAAAAACTTGGTTAGTCATACAAGTGGCACCGGACTCAAACTTCATTTTGGGGGAAAACATTTTGTTATCAAAGCAAATGGGTATTCTATGTATTTAGTACAGTTTTAAACTGCTTTTTTTCCAAATGGCTACGGTTGGTGTACATATCGCCTGTTTTATTCTCACAACAACCCATTGTGGTAGGCTAGGCTGAGAACAAATGACTATACCTAGCTTACCCAACAAGCTTGGTAGCTGCCTGGGTGTGAATCAGAATCTTTTTGTTCCTGGTATCTTTGCATTTGTGTATGTGTGTGTGTGTGCCTGGAAGCCATGGCAACCTGGCAACTCCTACTGGGGCATGAAGGATGTTCAGAGAAGTGGCTTGATAGCCTGCCTCTGCCTCCCAAACCTGATATTCTTTTGAGATCTCCCATCCAAATACTCACCAGGGTCAGCCCTGCTTCGCTTCCAATGTCTGACAATATCGGGCTTGCCTGGGCTAAGAGTCCTGACCTCTCAGATTCTAGTCCAGCTGTCGTGGGTCAGCCAGGTCTCGGCAAGAACAAGGCAAGAGAAGAGGAGCCCCCTGTACCCATCTCTGAGTCAGCAGAAGTCGGCAAGCAGGAAGATGAGCTGCAGGCTGGCCAGGATTCACAGCCAACAGCTGGTGTAGAGCCACTAACACCCTCCAGACCTGATTTAATAGGTGGAACTCAGTTGATCTTTTCCAGCCCTCCAGTATCACCCACACCCTTAGAGCACCACAGACAGAGGCTACGAGTGGAACTACAGGAGAGACAACAAAGTGCACACCTCCTGGCTCAACACCAGCTGCTTGAGTGGTTGCAGGATTACTCCAGAACAGCTGGCTGGAAGCATGACCATTAAACATAGGGCTATAAAAACCAGCCAAGGGAGGCAACAAGTTGAAATTCCTCTGACCACTGCATTGGATCCTGCCTCAACCTGGTGACTCTTCAGACCATTTCCAGACTCTGCCTTTGTTTTGCTTCTAAACCTGCTTGTGAGTAACTCTGGGATTCTCAGACCCTGCTGTATGGACTGACCCTCGGACTAGACTCCTGACTCTGTGCATAACCTTGGACCAGACCTTGACTATGCTTCTCGAGTTGGTGCTCTTGCCTTACTTGCTCTGCGCTCTGACAGCGTGACGTACACTGTTCCCAACCCGACTTGCAACACCCACCTACGGATGTTGCAAGATTTACCATGAATGCATTCAACTGTTGAATTTATTGTGTTTGGTGGTGATCAGATGTGAGCTGATTGCTGGGTCTGTTTGGTTTCTGCCGAGCATCCACAAATGGCTGCTGAACCGGTTTGTACTGGATTTTCCCGAAACTGCATGTGCACAGATGCGGATAATTCAAACTGATTGGTGGCCATCAGTGTTACTAAGAACTATTTAGACCAGGGGTCCCCAATCTTTTTCAGCCCGTGGGCGCCTTTGGAATTCTGACACAGCATCAGTGGGCACAGCAGCACAATGGCTGCCACAAAACGTCTGCTGCAAAAGGTGGAGACAGCCGCAAAATGGCTGCCACAGCTTACTCTCAGTCACAAAGTTAGTTAAGATCCTTGTACTTGTACTTGGAGAAATGACAACTGAGGAGTGACATGATCGAGGTTTAAAAGATTATGCATGGGATAGAGCAGGTAGAGAAAAAAGTACTTTTCTCCCTTTCTCACAATACCTGAACTCATGGGTACGCAATGAAATTGCTGAGCAGTCAGGTTAGAACAGATAAAAGGAAGTACTTCTTCACCTTAAGAGTGATTTAACACATGGGATTCACTGCCACAGGAGGTGGTGGCAGCTATAAGCATGGACAGCTTCAAGAGGGAATTGGATAAACATATGGAGTAGAGGCCTATCAGTGGCTATTAGCCACAAGGTATAGATGGGAACTCTCGGTCTGGGGCAAGTGATGCTCTGTATTCTTGGTGCTTGGGGGGTGGGGGACAGTGGGAGGGCTTCTAGTGTCCTGGTCCCACTGCTGGACCTCCTGATGGCACCTGATATTTTTGGCCACTGTGTGACAGAATGTTGGACTGGATGGGCCACTGGCCTGATCCAACATTGGCTTCTCTTATGTTCTTATGTATAATGGCGGGTGCTCCCAATAGCAATCTGTTTACAAATCTGCACAGCCAATCAAATCTCCAAAGGCCAACCAGAAGCCTTGCTAGGCAAGAGCCCCATCTAGCCCTGCCCCACTTTCTAAACACGCTTCGTGGGGGCCAGAGAAGGTGTTGGTGGGTGCCAAGGTACCCATGGGCACCATATTGGGCACCTCTGATTTAGACAAACACTGAATGGCAGAATTCCATTGGAACACTGTATCTTTGAACGACAGACTGATTTATATGGTTTGCAAATGATTCATAAGGAGTTTCAAAGTGGCTTGTGATCGCCTTTCCCTTCTCCTCCCTACAACAGGCACCGTGAGATAGGTGGGGCTGAGAGAGTTCTAAGAGAAACTGTGACTAGCCCAAGGCCACCCAGCAGGCCTCATGTGTCTCAGAGCACCTAACAATCGCCTTTCCTTCCCCTCCCCACAACAGGCACCTTGTGAGGCAGGTGGGGCTGAGAGAATTCTGAGAAAAACTGGGACTGGCCCAAGGTCACCCAGCAGGCCTCATGTGTCTCAAAGCAGCTTACAATTGCCTTCCCTTCCTCTCCCCACAACAGGCACCTTGTGAGGCAGGTGGGGCTGATAGAGTTCTGAGAGAACTGGGACTGGCCCAAGGTTACCCAGCAGGAACATAGTGAAACAACCTGGCGAACACCCTCAAAGCGATCGACAAATTATTGAATCGATAGTTGAAAAATAGGATTTCTATTTACAATCAATAGGATGCAACCAAACTGGCAGTTATTCGAGCTTCCCTAGTCCAACCACTAACACCACACTGGCTCTCTGACAGACCCATTCCCTTTTTTAAACAGCCATCTTAGCTACCGACCATTGTCATATCTTGTATAGAAAGGAAACTTCATAATGTGTGTGTACGTGAAGAAGTACTGTCTTAAAGTGTGCTAATCTTGAACTTCCCAGTTATCTGTTTCCCAAATCTGATGCTTGATTCAAACAGAAGATAAGAATGTGAGAACATAAGAACCATAAGAATTTATCTGGTCCAGCATTCCTCTTCCAGCTTGGCTAGCCAAATGCCTCCCAGGGAAACCAACAGCAAGGCATGAAGGCAGCAACTTGCTTGTGCTGTGTGGCTCCAGCATCTTGTATTCACAGATATACTGCCTCTATATGTAGAGGTTCTATTTAGCTATCATAGGCCTATTATCCACAAACATGCCTAATTCCCTTTGAGACAAAAGCCTTTACACCGTGTTCATACCTGTATTTGCAATCATTAAATTCACTTTACTTCCTTTTGCTACATTTTAAAAGACTTGCACAGGGTCATCATGAGCCATGCTATTCTGCCATATAGAAGGGCGGTCATTGATGAGGGGGGCATTGGGCCCTAATTTAATGGGCAATCAGTGCCACAGAAGAGAGATTAATTCAGCCCATTTAGATGGCCAGCCACCTGGAACATATTTTTAATTCCTCCCTTCTGCAATGGGTAACTGGGCGTGGAAACTGGTTGGTCCAGTTGACAACCAATAAGAGTTTTTGCATGAAGAGAACTGGAAAGCAGCAGAGCTGTTGTATTGAAACAGGGGGGGAGGTCTCCGATATTGCTTTAAATCTGGTACTACCAAGGTCGGTGCTTCTTCTACAGTAGGAGGAGTTCAGCAATGGAATTGACAGTTTAGGGTGGTTGGTGAGCTCCCCCCCCACTGGCAGTCTTCAAGCAGCGGCTGGACGGACACTTGTCAGGGATGCTCTAGGGCTGATCCTGTATTGAGCAGGGGGGTTGGACAAGATGACCTGTATGGCCCCTTCTTGTTGGACTGTGCAAGGTCCATAGTGCACCAACTTGAATAAGATCAGAACAGCCTATAGGGGACAGCTGAAGGACTGCTAGTTAGCATAGCTAGATTAAGGACTTCCCACAATTTTCAGATTATATCTTTCTTGTCTCCTGATTGGCTCTTTGGAGACTTCCTGCTCCAACCGAGCCCTCCCCCTTCGTTCCTGTCTCTCTCAGCAGTCAGCTAATTAAACCTCTCTCCCTCTCCTCTGTTCTATCAGAGTTTATTTCTTCTTTAATAAACCGAGGTCCCGATCACACGCAGAATTAGCCGCGCGATAGGTACGAATGCTGGCTGGATTTTAAGAACACAATCAGACAAAAACATCTGACAAGTGTCCCGCACTTGTTGGCAACCCGTATCACCCCGCTGAAGAAGCGGAGTTAAAAGATACCAGGGAAAGTGCGGTATTTTCTGGAAAACGCGGGGCATGGATGGGTGTCGGATTACGGAAGCATTGGTATCCTGTCACATCCGGCGCCCGTCTGCGTCCCATCTCACACCGGATGGTTTTTTTTAAGCCTCCCTGGTATGCGCACAAATGCAGACCTGTGCATGCACCATGCTGCTTCTTCCCCCCCCTTCCTTGCCATGCTTCGCCATCAACGTGTGATCGGCGGCTGACGGCCTGAGCATCTGATCACGATACCGCGCTTCATTTTGCTCCGCAGCAAAAAGCCTTGCTTCCCCCCCGGATTATCTCACTTGTGTGACTGCGCTCCGAGTTATTTTCTTCATACAGTTGGTGCACCGTTCCTCTGCATGTTTAAACTCTGCCAACACTTCCAACTCTATGATTCTTACTTGCAGCCACCTTATGGCAACGTCATAGGGTTTTCAAGGCAAGAAAAGTTCAAGAGGTGGTTTGCCATTTCCGGCCTCTGTGTAGCAACCCCAGACTCCCTTGGTGGTCTCCCATCCAAGAGCTGACCATGGCCAGTTCTGCTGAGCTCCCAAACTCTCGCAAGCTCAGGATGAGCTGGGCTGTCTGGGCTGCTAGAAGCAGACTGTAAAAACCATTTTTAAAAAGGATCAAATCTCTTTGTTAAAAGCCTGGGTAAAAAGAAATGTTTGGGCCTGGCACCTAAAGGACAGTTAAAGGCACTGGGTGAGCCTCAAGAGGGGAGGGCATTCCACAGGCAAGATGCCACAACAGGTAAAGCCCCGTCCCTGGTTGCCACCTGCCTCTCCTCTGCAGGTGGGGGAGGGGACACAGAGAGCCAGGCTTATTTAAAGTATTTTTTAACTCCCGCTTTTCTCGTAAAAACCAAACTCAGAGAAGCTTACATACCACATTTGAAACCAACCCATCAAATCTAAACACCACATTAACATTGTAAAAGTATGCCATAGCACTGTGTTTATTGATTTCATTGTAGTCCACCTTTCTCGTTGAGACTCCAAGGTGGATTACAGAAATTTTAAAAACAGTTCAGTTAGGCAGTAAACAATAAACAATGGAGTCAGACTCAAACAACGGTGACAGAAACCCAAAACTCAAAACAAAAACTGTCTGAGGGCCAAGGGCTGGACCCCTTTTAGAGCTGAACGCAGCCATTTAAAAATGCCACCAGGGCCCCGTCCTGTGCAGGGGTGGGGCTGGAAGTGCAGAAAGTGGGTTGCAAAGGCAGGAAACAATGCAGTAAAATGAAGGTGATGCGTACAATAAACATTGCAATAGACTGCAATCATATTCCGCTGTCTTCTGAAGAGCACATCACTGTAACTGTTTGTTTGCTACATTTTTGCTAGAATAAATGCATAAGGGGATTTTTTAAAAAAAATCTAAAAAGAACAAGAAACCCTGAAAGGATGTTTTGATATAACATATCATGAAGCGTCACCATTCTGTACTGTACCCATAGTGGAAATCCTCTGAAAAGAAGGAGAAGTTGTTTCAGTTTGGTTTTCTCCAGAATTCTTCTCTGAATGAGGGCTCTGCCAGTCCCACTGGCTTCCTGGGAAGAAGTGTCGGACCTTTCCAAAAAAAGGGAATGCAGCCCGGCCCATTTCTCCTGCCAAGCCACTCACACCAGACATTCCCTCAACTCACCCAGCTCAAGGCTCCTCCTATCCTCTGCATCTCATCAAAGCTATGCCTGCAACCTACAGTAGCTCAATAGAACCTCTGTATCCAGGGGCAGTACACCCCTTAATTGCCAGGCACTGGGGACAAACATCGAGGAAAGCTGTCGCCTCCTTGTGACTTAAAAGCTGAGAGCCAGTTTGGTGTAGTGGTTAGGAACGCGGACTCTAATCTAGGAGAACTGGGTCTGATTCCCCACTCCTCCACATGCAACTGCTGGTGTGACCTTGGGTCAGTCACAAGTTCTCCCAGAGCTGTTCTCTCAAGAGCAGTCCTCGAAAGTGCTCTCTCGGCCCCACCTACCTCACAGGGGGTCTGTTGTGGGGAGAGGAAGGGAAAGGAGATTGTAAGCCACTCTGAGACTCCTTCGGGTAGTAAAGGGCTGGGTAGAAATCCAATCTCCTCCTCCTTCCGAGGCAACAGGCTGGCTTAAGTTCCCCCTCCCCAGCTCTTGATTTATTTCCTTCCCAAATCCCCTCCATTGAATTGTTCCCTTTGGATCTGGTCCTGATCCAGTGCTGAATGCACCATACTCCAGCTCTCCCCTCCCGCCCCCATCCCCGTGCACATTCTAATTCCAAAAAAGAATGTATCTTAGAGAGCAGTCAGGAGACTTCTCCGTATCCTTGGCCTAGCGCTGCCGGCGACAAAGTCTCCGAGCTGGAAATATTGGAACTAAGGAACATCGGTATTGGCCTTTCGAGACTCGCAGTCTTCTGAAAGACAAACAGCCTTCCCTCCTTCTGTATTCATCTTGTAATATCTTGCACAATCCAGGCGTTACGATCACCAGAAAGAGAGCATCTTTGATGGAAAATAAAAGAAGACGACCAGGGTCAGTTGTGGGGGGAACTGGCCCCTTTTCAAAGCAGCGGGGAGACAGCGTGCTGTGTGCCTAGAATAAAGAAGCTGCCAGGGTCCCCCCCAGCGGGAATCTTATGCTAATGCTTCCAGATTCTCTGTTCTCCACGCAAGTAGCAGGTTGCATTCGGCTTTTTGACACGGCTCCTGGGAGGACTGTGACTCCCGGGATCCAGCTGGAAAGGGGTCGTGCTTGGATACTGACAGGTCCCAGCTCTCCAAGACGTCTGTGGCTCTCCAAGCAGCGGGCAGGCATTCCTTGTAGAAGGATATACGTGGCTGCCTGGCACTGTCTCTCTCATTCTCTCTCTCTCTCTCTTTTTCTCACATGCACACACAGACAGAGTAAGGGAGATGACAGTTGCGTGCCCCTCAGCTGACACCTCACCTCTGGAGAGCCAGTTTGGTGTAGTGGTTAGGTGTGCAGACTCTAATCTGGGAGAACCGGGTTTGATTCCCCACTCATCCACTTGCACCTGGCTGGATGACCTTGGGCAAGCCGTAGTTCTGATAAGAGCTGTCCTTGAAAAAAGAGCAGTTTCTGTCAAGAGCTCTCTCTCAACCCCACCTACCTCACAGGGAGTCTGTTATGGGGAAGGGGAAGGGAAAGGAGTTTGTAAACCGCTCTGAGACACCTTTGGGTAGTGAAGGGCGGCATATAAATCCAATCTCCTCCTCTTCCTCTTCTTCCTCTTCTTCTTCTTCTTCTTCCTCTTCTTCTTCTTCCTCTTCTTCTTCTTCCTCTTCTTCTTCTTCTTCTTCTTCTTCTTGCCACAGCTGGTATTCCTCGACATCTCTAAGGAACAAACTCAGTTTCCTGATCTTCTTTTTTCCTGGAATCTTTCGTCAGATGCCGCCTTCTCTGAGAGTGGAGCTGCAGGCACTGTTGACCCAGGGATTCCTCATACGAGCACCCAACAGTGGCATAGCTATGGGAGTGAGAGAGAAGCGGTGGTTATCTGTTTAGAAACACAGAGCTGGAAGACAGCCCAAGGGTCATCTAGTCCAACCCCCTGTACAATACAGGAAATTCACAATTATTTCTCTCCCCCCTCCCCCCGCCCCTGTTTGTGTATCTTATCCTAGCAACCTTCAAGGTACTCAGAGTGGTGTACCTGGCTCTTTCCTCCTCTGTTTTATCTGCACAACAACTCTGTAAGGTAGGTCGCATCTTACAAGAGTGACCAATGCACTGCCTGCCAGAGTGGAGGTTTGAACCTGGATCTCCATGATCTGAGTTTAAGCACTACGCCACACTATGGGCATGGTGGCTCAGAGGTTAAGACACTGAACTGCAGACTGGAAGACCGGTAGTTTGGCAGTTCAAGACCCGAGAGTGCTGCATGATGGAGTGAGCTCCCATCTCTGGTCCCAGCTCTTGCCAACCTAGCAGTTCGAAAGCAAGAAATTACAAGTAGATAAATAGGTACCACTTCAGTGGAAAGGTAACAGTGTTCCGTGTGACTTGACGTCTCTTCATGCCGGCCATATGACCATGGAAACGTCTTCAGACAGTGCTGGCTCTTCGGCTTGGAAATGGAGATGAGCGCTGCCCCCTACAGTCAGATTCGACCGGCTTTCAAGCAAGTGAAACCTTTACCTTTACACACTGTCTATAACCCTCACACTGCTACCTTGCCCCATCAAGGATATTTCCCTAGCGATTAGTTATGCAACTTCCCTCCCCAAACCAAATAGAGGGGTTTTTTTGGTGGGGGGAGGGAACATTCTTGTTAGAAATATTGTTTTCAGAGCTTAATGTGGGCTAGGTTTACAATCTCTGCAAAGAGGTTTTAGTGGATTTATTTAAAAAACCACAAAAATCTGAAAAGGTCTGCACTTAGCTGTGCCGTAATGAATACTCTGCTTGAAGCAATGTTTCATGAACTTTTGATAGCTAGCAAATTTTCTTTAACTTAAAAATGCAGAGAGATGCTTTCCTCTTACAACAAAAGCCTATTCATCTTCAGTGGTGTTTTAGAACAAGAATTACCTGTTCTCAGACAAGTCCATCCCCATGAATCTGTATGATCTAGTAACGCCTTCTCATTAGAAGGAGGCAAGCTGAGAGCAGGGACTCAAGCAGAGACAGAATGGTTGCACTCTTGTGAGGGTGAATAACTCTGCATTGTCTTTGTTCTGTCATAGCACGCCCTGTTTGCAAGTACACACAGGCCTTGCTGAGCTAAGTTTTAACACACAGTCCAAGTCCAAGCCCAAGGTGGCAAGTCAGAAGGAGAATGGAAACTGTAAGGAAAGGAAGGACTGGGGCAAACAAACAAGCCCCTTCCGAGCCACCCGTTCCCAATGTCATCACCATGGACGTTAATGGGCCCCTTATTTATGCCTGACCCAAAGTGATCCCATTTTATTTCTGCTCTTTAAAGCCCTGGACCTGTCGCCCAAGTTTGTACGTTGATAAACAAGAGCCGAAGGGGATTTATCCTCATGTCCATTAACCTGTGATCTTGCTGCTTGCAAATAATGCTGAAGTGGCAAGCTTCAGAATGACCCACCCCCTTTCCTCGGCCTTCCAGTCCGGTGGAGGCAGCAGTGAAATGGGAACAGATGCGGGAGGCAAACAAAGGCTTGTTCTGTTCTGTGGTAGGCAAACCTGCTGTAAGGACATAAGAAGGGCCATGCTGGATCAGGCCAGTGGTCCATCTAGTCTCACACAGTGGCCAAGCAGTTTCTCTGGAGGACCAACAGCAGGGCATAGAGGCCGAGGCCTTCCCCTGATGTTGCCTCCTGGCACTGGGATTCAGAGGTTTAGTACATCTGAATGTAGAAGTTCCCTTTATCACCGTGGCTAGTGGCCACTGACAGAGCTATCCTCCATTAATCTGTCTAATCCCTTTTAAAGCCATCTATGCCTACGGGCATCTCTACATCCTCTGGCAGCGAATTCCACATTTTAATCACTCTCCGTGTAAAGAAGTATTTCCTTATTTGTCTGTCCAGAATCTACTGCCCATCAGTTTCAGTGGATGCCTTCGAGTTCCAGTATTTTGTGGGGAGGGAGAAAAATTATCTTTGTCGATTCTCTCCACCCTGTGCATAATTTTATAAACCTCTATCATGTCCCCTCTTAATCGTCTTTTTATTAAACAGAAAAGCCCTTGATTCCTCAGCCTTTCCTCTTAGGGAAGGTGCTCTAGCCCTCTAATAATCTTGGCTACCCTCCCCTGTACTTTTTCTGGCTCCGCAATGTCCTTTTTGAGATACAGTCCAGAAAGGCTGTTGTTAGTACCTGGTTCCCTAAGGCTCTGGTCCTCATGGCCTGTAAGGCGGAGATGTTCCACCAGGCTTTTGGTTGAGGGCCATCTCTAGCACCCTCCCTCTTTCTCCCTGTTTTCTTCTGTTTCCCTCCTCCTGCCCTGCCCACGGGGGCAAGTGGCGCAGTCCAAAACGGGAATCAGATTTATTAAGGCACCATCTTGGGTTTTCGGTTTTTAATTACACATTTAAGGCTGCGGTCATATGCACAATTAGACCTGACATAGGTGCGGATTTAAAGGGTGCGATCAGACAACATCTGGGAAGCACCCCATAGCCGTTGGCAACCCATTCTGCTCTGCCGCAGAAGCAGAGTTAAAAGACCCTGGGGAAAACCTGGTAGTAAACGGGTTGCGACGGGCCACGGACGGACTTTCCGGTGTCTGATCGCTCCAGTGCGCTCTCATGGTGT
The DNA here is from genome assembly GCA_029375565.1 of Gekko gecko. NCBI lineage: Eukaryota > Metazoa > Chordata > Lepidosauria > Squamata > Gekkonidae > Gekko > Gekko gecko. Next base: position 19,000,756 of record JAPDNY010000001.1, on the reverse strand, counting down.
CAGGATGGTCTGATCAGACCACCCCGACTCCATGCTGTTGTTCCCCCCCCCCACAGTATGTGCATCATCACAAACTCCATAGGGAGCCCTCGGTGCGGAGGTGTGAGTCATTGATCCCTTGGTTAAGCGCGTGGGGGGGGGAAACGGCACAACACCCCCACCCCCGACTCACCCGCAGTTGCGTCTGATCACACACTGACGGACTGTGCCCGCAGCTTCAAAGGGAGGTGTGATTGTGCAACTGTGGGTCGGATTCCAATGGAGGAAATAGCCTTGCTTCCCCCTCCCCCCCATTTTTTCTGGCTCGTGTGACCGCAACCTAACTGTATGTTTGATTTTTATCTGTTGTTTTATTGTTGATGTCTATCACCCAGAGCCCTGAGTTGAAATTAAAACAACAACAGTAACAACAATGAAGACAACAACAGCCTTGAAAGCATGCAGTTAGGGTTGCCAGAGATTCAGGATGCAAATCAGGAGGTTGGAGCACAGCCCAAGTAAGCTACTACCAAGTTGGTTCAGCCTCCAGCATTTGCTCCTGCAACAACATTGGCCCCACCTCCTGGAGATGATATAGCCAGCATGTCGGATTAGGATCTAGAAGACACAGGTTCAAATCCCCACTCTGCCACGAAAGATAACTCTCTCAGCCTAGCCTCCCTCACAAGGTCGTGGTTGTGAGGATAAAAGGGGGGATGGGAGAACGATGTTGTAAGCTGCTTTCAGTCCCTATTGGGGAGAAAATGAGTTGTCCATAAATCAGCTGGTAGGCAAGTCGAGCCAAATATCCATAACTAGGCTCCCTGTAAGTCCTGTGCTTTTTTTTAAGTGCCATCAAGGTGCTTCTGACTTACGCTGACCTTATGAATTAATGACCTCCCAAGCAACCTGTCCTTAACGGCCTCCCTCCAGGTCCTGCAAACTGAGGGCCGTGGCTTCCTTGATTAAGTCAATCCATCTCATTATCGGTTCCTGCTCTTCTCCCACTGCCTTCAATTCTTCCTAGCATTATTGCCTTTTTCAGTGACTCTTCTCATAATATGACCAAAGTACAATAGCCTCAAGTTTAGTCATTTTATCTTCTGGGGAGAATTCAGGCTTGAATTGATCTAGAACCAATTTATTTGTCATTTTGGTGGTGCATGATATCTTTAAAACTCTCCTCCAACACCATAATTCAAAGGAATCAAATCTCCCCCTGTCAGTTTTCTCCATTGTCCAGTTTTTACACCCATACATAGTAATGGGGAATACTATAGTTTGCATTTTCCTGATCTTGGTTGCTAGCAACACATCCTTACGTTTAAGGATCTTTCCTCGTTCCTTCATGGAACTGTAAGTCTTGGGTCTCAGCATTTGGGAGAATGGTAGGCTTATAAACCATGAAAAGAAATCAGTAATCAGATAATGTATTCCAGTGTTTTTTCTTTAATATATTTTTTCCCGAAAGAACCATCACCTTTGATATGAGGAGTGTGAAATGTGTGCCCCTGTTTCCCTTGGTGAAATGTTGGTGGGTATGAAATTGTCTTGACTTTGATGAGCCCAGGCTAGCTCCTCAGATCTTAGAAGCTAAGCAGGGTCAGCCTGGGAAGTCCATGCACACAAGCTCATGCTTTACTTAGCAGGGGACACAAAATATCTGCATACCTTTCAGCATTCCACAGGTGAAAATAGGGGCTCTCTAGTCTCACACTGAGCATCCCTTGGTTCTATATCCCCAACTCTGCAATCTACAGACACCATTCCTCTTCCCCGTGGGTGCACACAAAACCTTCCCCTTTAAAAGGCTTTAGAATGTTTAATCACAGATCTAGATGTATCTGGGCGTGGAACAGCAGTCACTGCAGGTGTGGAGGTGGAGGTATTTGTGAATTTCCTGCATTGATTCTATGATTCTATGTAGTTACTATGAAATAGCTGCTACTCAGAACGCATTCATCACCATTTGTTATCAGGGCAAGCATCCTGTGCCCATTATGGACTGAACCTCAAGAGAAAGACAGGAGGCCCTGACCCGGTTTGGCCAGGCAAGCCCGATCTCAGAAGTGAAGCAGGGCCAACCCTGGCAAGTATTTGGATAGGAGACCTCTAAGGAATACCAGGATCAGGAGGCGGAGGCAGGCTATGAAGCCACTTCTCTGAACATCCTCCGTGCCCCAGTAGGAGTTGTCAGAGGTTGCCATGACTTCCAGGCATGGGGAACACACGCATGCACGCATGCACAAAATGCAAAAATACCAAGGAGAGAGAGAGAGAGAGAGAGAGACTGGAGTTGCCCAGAAAATTCCCATGTGGTAGCTCTGTTGCCGATGCACATTCCTCTCCATTCTTAGAGGTGATGCAAAATGGAGAATCCTTTGCAGGTGGATGCAGCCCCAGGGGGAAATGGAAGTTGGAGCTGACGCTGCAGAAATGGAGAATCTCACACAGGTTTTAAAAGGCGTCATCCCGCAGATCTTCTCCCAGAGGGTGGAATCCAAGAGGAGTTCAGAACAGTGATTGGCCAGCTACTAGAAGACAGGGACTGTCTGCAATATACAGGGACAGCCAAGAGAGAGAGAGCGCAGAGCTCTCCCGTGCAGGCCTCACTGAAACAAATGCACTTGTGATGCAAAACATGTGCTCTCCCACACAGCTGTGGGACTCTTACCTCATGCCCTGGCCACCTCTGGATGTATCTGTAGTAGCAGGCTACCCAGAAACAAACTGCCTGACAGGGCAGGGCAGGCCCTCGGGCCCAGCAGCGAGACTCACCTGGGTGGAACAGGGTGGCACCGAGGGCAGAAAGATGCAGTAGCCTCGGCAACAAGGCAGCCATTGCAGTCTGGCCCAGGGAAGCTCAAAGGGTGTGGAGGTAGGGAGCAAGCCTGGGTGGGAGAACAAGGGCCCTGGGCCCAGGTGTTTTGAGGCAAAGCAGGGAATAGAGGAGAAGAGGGCAGAGCTCACCTCAAGGGCCAGGTGTGAAGGGAGGGAGGGGGAAATGGGAGGGGGCTGGGGGGAAGCGGTGGCAGTGGTGCTGGTGCTTCTCATGTATAACGCAGTGCAACCCTGAGGTGGGTGGCATGAACCACTGATCTGGACTGATAAACAAAGCAAGCTGCACAAGGGAACAGTGGCTGGGCTCGTGATCTCACGGACTCCAGGTATGAGGGCACTACGGTATCCCACGGCCAGAGAGACAGGAGGCTGAGCCCAATTAAAACATCTCTGTCGAATGACTTGGGATCTTTTCCCTTGAATAGCCAAAGATATTCAGCCCACCAGGCAAATTTTTTCCCCCCTAAACTCCTAATCAGCAAAATAGCTCAGCACTAAAGGGGGAGAGGGGGAGAGAGAGAGAGAACAAAATCAATTTCTACATCTCCAGGAGGATATGAGTATATCTCCGCCTAAATGGGAAGTGACAGCACTCACTTAAAACCATGGTAAGATTGATGCCACAGAGAGCAATACTCTTGACAACTGGGGACGCTTCCTCTTCTTCTTTTTTTGCCGCTACCAGAGGAGCTAAAAATAGCTCCCATGCAATGCTTCTGTTGGGGCACATCTGTGCCAGCGAGTGTTCGTCCAGATGTTTGCCTAGCACCTGGAAGCAGAACGGGCCCTGGATTTTAAAAACAAACAAACCGACAACACAGCATTTCGCGGCACTGGAGAGACAGAGAGGCAAGCAGTTGAAAGGTTTTGAAACACAAGGGGACTGTACAGGGGGCAGAAAGACAGATAGTGTTGCTAGGGCCATGGGAAGCGAGGAGATGACCTTCTTCCTCTCCGCTGTTTTATTTTGCTACCAGCGAAAAGTTGGTCCTCGGGAGGGAAGGCAGCACGGCACAGCCCGATCTCGCCAGATCTCGGAAGCTAAGCGGGGTCAGCCCTGGTTAGTACTCGGATGGGAGACCTCCCAGGAAGACTGCAGAGGGAGGGCAAAGGCTTCTCACTGGCCTTGAAAGACCCTCGCTGGGGTCGCCGTAAGTCGGCTGCGACTCGAGGGCACTTTAGACGCACACAAAGGCGGCCCTTGGTGGCTAGAAACAGCTTCCTTTAAATGAGCGTTGATGACTTCTGATGACGGGTGGCAAGTGGCTATCCAACGCACCCACTAGCAGGCCTGGGTAATTAACACGAAGCTCTTGTGCTCTGAGTGCTGTTCGAGTGTTAAGTAATACTATATCCATTGAACATATAAAAAAAACCAACAGCCATAGCAAACGCAAGAAGCTATTGTTCCAGCCAATGTTCCCTCTAAGCGGTGGAGTCTTGTGAGCAAGAATTCTACTTTGTGATCTACTGGCATTAAAGTTGTGAGCTATCCTAACAATAAATACATGTTGATGGGGTCCAAACTGGCAGAGACTGACCAAGAGAGTCGTAGTAGGTAACTCAATAAAAATGTCAAGGCAGTGTGCGACTGCAATAAAAAAGGCCAACGCTACGCTTGGGATTATTAGGAAGGGAATTGAAAACAAATCAGCCAGTATCATCATGCCCCTGTATAAATCGATCGTGTGAACTCATTTGGAGTACTGTGTACAGTTCTGGTCGCCACACCTCAAAAAGGATATTATAGCATTGGAAAAAGTGCAGTAAAGGGCAACTAGAATGATAAAAGGGTTGGAACACTTTCCCTGTGAAGAAAGGTTAAAACACTTGGGGCTCTTTAGCTTGGAGAAACGACGGCTGAGGGGTGACATGATCGAGGTTTATAAGATTATGCGTGGGATAGAGCAGGTAGAGAAAGAAGTACTTTTCTCCCTTTCTCACAATACAAGAACACATGGGCACTCAGTGAAATTACTGAGCAGTCAGGTTAGAACAGATAAAAGGAAGTCCTTCTTCACCCAAAGAGTGATTAACACATGGAATTCACTGCCACAGGAGGTGGTGGTAGCTACAAGCATGGATGGCTTCAAGAGGGAATTAGATAAACATATGGAGCAGAGGTCCATTGGTGGCTATTAGCCACAAGGTATAGGTAAGAAATCTCAGTCTGGGGCAAGTGATGTTCTGTATTCTTGGTGCTTGCGGGGGAGGGGCAACAGTGGGAGGGCTTCTCGTGTCCTGGCCCCACTGCTGGACCTCCTGATGGCACCTGGTATTTTTGACCACTGTGTGACAGAGTGTTGGGCCATTGGCCTGATCCAACATTGGCTTCTCTTATGTTCTTATAAGCGATTTGCGTGCTGCATAAATTAGTTTCCCCTGCAGCCATCCTTCCTGAGCTAAGAAAAAAATGTGGGAGCCGAAGGCTGAAAAACGGTGAGCTAGCTCACACTCAGCTTAGAGGGAACAATGGTTCCAGCCACTATGGCAGCCACCTTCCAGCAGGAAAGCAGCTTTTATTCCAGTTCTGCAAGTTTGTCATGGATCTGCTGCCTCATACCGGGTGTGGGAGATGGAGCTAGCCACGTATCCCATTCCGCACGCAAACATTTCTGAGATGGACAGGGATGCAACGCAGTCCCTCTGAGCCCCTTATAAATACATCCGCAGCATCGTCTGGCTGTCAGGGTTGGAGGCACGCACACATGCCCGCCTGTATCCCAGCACGTCTCTTCCCTTTCTCCTTCCCATCCACAGCACTCCCGGTGTCGTTCTCCAGACGTCCTTGTCCAGAAGTACAATTAAGCCCATTACCTTGGATTTTATTTTCCTGCCTTTAAAAGTTGTTTTGCAATCAAATTAAAAAGAGAGGAAGGAAAAGGGGGGGGGAGATTCTGCCCTTCCGCTAATGCACTCTCGCACCCGCTAAGTGCCATAAATCTCCCCGTGGCGTTAAAAAGCTGGACCTCGGAACGCGGCTATTTCACAAAAATCCCCCATAAATCTCTGTCAAGCTGAGCTAATGAAGAGAACAACAAACTGTCAATAGGAGAAGCTTCCAGAGGGCCCCTCCCTGCAGCCCCCCCCCTATATCTTCTCATACCGGACGTCAAGGGAGTGCTTTTTTGAGGAAAGGCAAAGGGCCAAATTTTTTTTCTAGTACCCCATTACTACACAGTCGTATCTATGGGCTGCAGAGCCAAAGACGGTAAAACAGCTTAATGTTACCCCGAAGAGCTGCCAGAACACTACGCCTCTAGTTCCGCAGAAATGGGTTCCGGACCACTGAGATCACAATACATCAGAATCTGTATTGGCAAAGCCCTGTTGTCTTCTGTTCCAGGCGCATTCGAAGGTACGGGATTATTAATTTTTTCACATGTAAAACCCTAAATGGTGTCCAATGGAAGCAGCCTCCGTTTGCTTGTTCACAACCTTGACAGTCACCAGGGAACAGTGTCCTAGCAATTCCATCGGACCCCATCAAACGAACATGGGTTACCCATGCACTGCGCACAGCAGGGTTGGATTATCCCAGTGGGGCTCCCTTTGAAGACCTCTTGGAAACGACTGGTCCAAAACTCTGTGGAGAATAATGCTTAACGGGAATGCAGTGATCATGTTACCCAGGTTCCACAAGATCTACATTGGCTTCAAGTTTACTTCCAGGTGCATTTCAAAGTGTTGGTTTGAATCTCAAATTGTTTGATGTTATGGATTGCTTGCTGTCAGATCAGGGAAAGAGTGGAAGAGGGAGTTTTAAAAAATCCTTCCTCAGCAGTGTAACCCTGATCCAGACTGGGTATCCCACATAGTTAATTCTGGCAGCTCAGTTTCAAACTGGTGATCCAGCCACTGTTGATTTTGGCTCTGAGATATTCTACCCTGGGTTCTGCAGAAGGGTGGGGACTTGGAACAGGGCCTTCTCGGTTTTGGCTCCATGCCTCTGGAGTATTCTTCCCCGTGAAGTCTGTCTGGTGCTTTTATTCTAACTAGGCATTCAGATGCACCGCTTTGCTCTTTTGATTGTGTTTAAATTGAGTCCTTGGATGCATTTTCTGCTCATTTGGTTGTCTGTAAATAATTTTACTTTTTTATTGTTGATTGCTTGCATTGAGCTGGGTTGTTTTCTATTGTAGTTTGCTAGTGGGGGGAGGGGGAGTTGTATCTGGAAAAATGGGAAGGGAATTAGTTTACTAAATGATAACCTTAATAACATTGGGACAAAAAAAATCCCAGCTTCAAGTATAGTCTAATGGGGTCTGAACTTTCGTGTGCTCGGTGCAAGGAGCTCCTGGTTCTCAGGGAGCGAGTTTGCTCCCTTGAGGCCAAGGTGGCTGACCTGGAGAAGCAGGGACAGTCAGTTAGGTGCACGGGGAAGACTCTCGGGGACTTGTTAGATATGTCCCACTCTGGATCTGGCAGCCCGGCTGCTGCCAGGGAGCATGAGGGTCAAGGGGAAAAGGGGCACCATGCTGAGGATAAGGGGAATGTGCCCTCAGAAGGGACCTCTTCTTCAGCTGGTGAACGGGTATCCTTTCGTACCAAGGAACCGTCCCTGGGAAGGGTGGGAGGGGGCTCTTGGTAGTTGGTGATTCGATCCTTAGGCAGGTAGACAGCTGGGTGGCGAACTCGCGTACTGACCGTATGGTGACTTGCCTGCCTGGTGCGAAGGTAGCGGACATTACGCGTGTTTTAGATAGGCTGGTAGATAGTGCTGGGGAGGAGCCAGTGGTCGTGGTGCACGTCGGCACCAACGATGTGGGGAAATGCAGTCGTGAGGTCCTGGAGGAGAAATTTAGGCTGCTGGGCAGGAAACTCAAGGCCAGGACCTCCAAAGTAGCCTTCTCGGAAGTGCTACCTGTTCCACGCACAGGGCCGGAGAGACAGGCACAGATCAGGAGTCTCAATGCGTGGATGAGACGGTGGTGTAGGGGGGAAGGTTTCAAGTTTGTTAGGCACTGGGATGCTTTTTGGGCCAAGAGGGAGCTGCACAAAAGGGACGGTCTCCACTTGTCCCGAGAAGGAACCAGGCTGCTGGTGCTCAAAATCAAAAAGGTGGCAGAGCAGTTTTTAAACTGAATAATGGGGGAAAGCCGACAGGAGATGAAAAGTCTCTGGTTCGGGATGGCTCATCTCAAAGAGATGAAGGGGTAGCTATTACTTTTGTACCAGGAAATGGATTACAATTGTCCACTGAGACTGTGGCTAATGATAGGAACTGCCTGGCAAGGTCTCGAGGCAGCAAGAGGAAGGCTGTGGGCTTAACAAACGTGGGAAACTATAAGTGTTTATACACAAATGCTAGAAGTCTCCGAGGTAAAATCGGGGAGTTGGAATGCTTGGTGTTGGGGGGGGGAAATAGACATTGTGGGTATTTCAGAAACTTGATGGGATGAGGAAAATCAGTGGGATACGGTGATTCCTGGTTATAAATTATATTGGAAGGATAGGGGGGGAAGGGTTGGAGGTGGGGTGGCTCTGTATGTCAGAGAGGGTATACCGTCCAGTAAGATTGAGAGGGTAAGAGAATTGGATTCACTTCTGGAAATGCTATGGGTTGAAATAGTGGGTCCAAAAGGAGGCTTAACAGTGGGAGTTTATCGCCCACCAGATCAAAAGATAGAGGAGGATTATAAAATGATGAATGAATTAAAGATAGCGGCTAGACGAAATAACTGTGTTGTAATAGGCGACTTTAACTACCCACACATTGATTGGGTCAATATGAGTTCTAGTCGGGAAAAAGAGATTGCGTTCTTAGACACTCTCAATGACTGTGCTGTGGAACAGATGGTCACAGATCCTACCAGGGGAGAGGCAATCCTGGATTTGGTCCTAAGTAACACCCAAGACCTGGTGAGAGATGTAAAAGTGATTGCACCACTTGGGAACAGTGACCATAATGTCATTGAGTTTAACATTTGTACAGATAGGGAGTTGCCCAAAAAGACTGACGCAACCACTTTTAACTTTAAAAGGGGTAACTTCTCTGGTATGAGGGGACATGTGAGGAAGAAATTGAAAGGAAGAGTGGAGAAGGTCAAAACCATTGGGGAAGCTTGGAGACTATTTAAAAAGACAATCCTAGAAGCTCAGAAAAAATATATACCGCAGGTTAGGAAAGGTACAAATAGGTATAGAAAAAAGCCTGCATGGTTAACAAATAAAGTAATGGAAGCTGTAAAAGGTAAGAAGGATTCCTTTAAGCGGTGGAAATCTAGTCTTAGTGAGGTTGATAAAAGGGAACACAGACTATGGCAAACAAAATGCAAGTCTGTGATCAGGCAAGCAAAAAGGGAATATGAGGAGCATATCGCAAAAAACATAAAGACCAACAATAAAACTTTCTTCAAATACATTAGAAGTAGGAAGCCAGCCAGGGAGGCAGTGGGGCCCTTGGATGACCAAGGGGTAAAAGGAGTAGTGAAGGATGATAGGGAAATGGCTGAGAAGCTGAATGCATTTTTTGCCTCTGTCTTCACTGTGGAAGAGGAGAAGTGTTTGCCCACTCCAGAAGCACCGATTTCGGGAGGGGGTTTGAAAGACCTGAATCAGATTGCGGTGACAAGAGAGGAAGTCCTCCGACTGATGGACAATTTAAAAACTAATAAATCACCAGGCCCGGATGGCATTCATCCGAGAGTTCTGAAAGAACTCAAATGTGAACTTGTGGATCTCCTGACAAAAATATGTAATCTTTCTTTAAAATCTGCCTCCATTCCTGAGGACTGGAAGGTAGCTAATGTCACTCCCATCTTTAAAAAGGGCTCCAGGGGAGATCCGGGAAATTACAGGCCAGTCAGTCTGACATCGATACCGGGTAAGTTGGTGGAAACTGTTATTAAGGAAAGAATTAGTAGGCACATTGATGAACAAAAACTATTGAGGCAGACTCAGCATGGGTTCTGTAAGGGAAGATCTTGTCTCACTAACCTGTTAGTGTTTTTTGAGGGATGAACAAACATGTGGACAAGGGGGACCCAATAGATATTATTTACCTTGACTTCCGGAAAGCTTTTGATACAGTTCCTCATCAAAGGCTTCTAAGTAAGCTCAATAGTCATGGGATAAAAGGACAAGTCCTCTTGTGGATCAAAAACTGGCTTATAAATAGGAAACAGAGAGTGAGTATAAATGGGAAACTTTCTCAGTGGAGGGTGGTAAGCAGTGGGGTACCACAGGGATCAGTACTCGGTCCCATGCTTTTTAACTTGTTTATTAATGATTTGGAATTGGGAGTAAGCAGTGATGTGGCTAAATTTGCAGATGACACGAAGTTCTTCAGGGTGGTGAAAACCAGGGAGGATTGTGAGGCACTCCAAAGGGATCTGTTGAGGATGGGTGAGTGGGCGTCAACGTGGCAAATGGGGTTCAATGTGGCCAAGTGCAAAGTGATGCACATTGGAGCCAAAAATCCTAAATATAAATACACGTTGATGGGGTCTGAACTGGCAGAGATGGACCAAGAGAGAGATCTTGGAATCCTAGTGGATAACTCGCTGAAAATGTCTAGACAATGTGTAGCTGCAATAAAGAAGGCCAACGCTATGCTGGGGATTATTAGGAAGGGAATTGATAACAAATCAGCCAGTATCATCATGCCCCTGTATAAATCATTGGTGCAACCTCATTTGGAATACTGTGTACAGTTCTGGTCACCACATCTCAAAAAGGATATTATAGCATTGGAAAAAGTGCAGAGAAGGGCAACTAGAATGATAAAAGGGTTGGAATACCTTCCCTATGAAGAAAGGTTAAAATGCTTGGGGCTCTTTAGCTTGGAGAAACGACGGCTGAGAGGTGACATGATCAAGGTTTATAAGATTATGAATGGGATTTAGCAGGTTGAGAAAGAAGTACTTTTCTCCCTTTCTCACAATACAAGAACTCGTGGGCACTCTATGAAATTGCTGAGCAGTCGGGTTAGAACAGATAAAAGGGAATACTTCTTCACCCAAAGAGTGATTAACATATGGAATTCACTGCCACAGGAGGTGGTGGCAGCTGCAAGCATGGACAGTTTCAAGAGGGAATTAGATAAACATATGGAGCAGAAGTCCACCAGTGGCTATTAGCCACAGGGTATAGATGGGAACTCTCAGTCTGGGGCAGGTGATGCACTCTATTCTTGGTGCTGGAGGGGGCAGCAGTGGGAGGGCTTCTGGTGCCCTGGCCCCACTGCTGGACCTCCTGATGGCACCTGGTATATTTTGGCCGCTGTGTGACAGAGTGTTGGACTAGATGGGCCATTGGCCTGATTCAACATTGGCTTCTCTTATGTTCTCTTATGTTCTTATGTTAACTTGCTGAGGCTGAGAGGGGAAAAGATCTCGGCATCGTAGTGGGTAGCTCAATGGAAGTGTCAACCCAGGGTGCTGCAGCAGTGAAAAAGGCAAATTCTGTGTTGGGGATGATTAGGAAAGGGACTGAGAATAAAACCGCCGATATTGTAATGCCCCTGTATAGAGCATTTGGAGCACCGTGTTCAGTTCTGGTCACCCTGTCTCAAAAAGGACATTGCAGAGCTGGGAAAAGTACAGAAGAGGGCAACTAAGATGATGAGGGGGTTGGCGTACCTTCTCTATGAGGAAAGGCTGAAGAGCCTGGGACTTTTCAGTTTAGGAAAGAGCCAAGTAAGGGGGGAACCTGATAGAGGTTTATGAAATTATGCACAGGGTGGAGAAAGTTGAGAAAGAGAATTTTTTCTCCCTCCCCCTCAAATACTAGAACTTGAAAGCATCCAATGAAGCTGATGAAGCTGACAAAAGGTGATACTTCTTTACGCAGAGAGTGGTTAAAATGTGGAATTCGCTGCCAGAGGATGTAGTGATGGCTACAGACATAGATAGCTTTAGATGTGAGAGCCAGTTTGGTGTCGTGGTTAGGAGTGTGGACTCTAATCTGGGGGAACTGGGTTTGATTCCCAGAATCCCCACTCCTCTGCTGCTGATGATGTGACCTTGGGTCAGTCATAGGTTCTCTCACAACTGTTCTCTCAAGGGCAGTTCTCAAGAGAACTCTCTGAGCCCTACCTACCTCACAGGGTGTCTGTTGTGGGGAGGGGAAGGGAAAGCCGCTCTGAGACTCCTTCGGGTAGTGAAGGGCAGGGTATAAACCCATTCTCCTCTTCTCTCTTCTTCTTTTTCATGGAGATAGGTCTGTCAGTGGCTACTAGCCAAGGTAACTAAGGAGAATCCCAGAGCCAGGAGGCAAAATCAGGGGAAGGCCTCAGCCTCTGTGCCCTGTTGTTGGCCTTCCAGAGGAACTGGTTGGGGCCACTGTGTGAGAGAGGATGCTAGACTAGATGGACCCCTGGTCTGATCCAGTAGGGGTCTTCTTATGTTCCTATGTTCTTAACATTTTTTAAAAACACAAGATAGCAAGTCCCTGCTGAGGAGGCCTCTCAAAGGCCACCAAACACTCAGGAGTGAAGTTAAACTTGCCCTGGAACAAAGCAACTGGAGTTGCCACTGCATCACTGCAAACCATTACTGCAGAGACCACTGACTTCAGTGGGACCAGCAATCGGCATTAGCTGACCTTTTGGTTCCTCCCACAAATGGGCAGCAGTGCAGAAGTAGGCAATTGGCGAGGTGACATTGATTATCATTATTGTCGAAGGATCTAAGCCAAGTGGTCCCTGAAGCACTGGCAGAGTTGCTGGCTTTGCTTGTTCCCGGTCACAGGCAGCCCACCAGGAAATTTCCCTGTACGTTAAATGGCCGGTCCATCCCTGCACCTAGCACACAGCCATGTAGGTTGCACCCAGTCTCAGCATGGGAGTTTTTGTAAGCACTGTGCAAGGTTATGTATTTTCATAGCACATCATGCTCTGCTTTCCATCCTCTTTTGAACACCCTGATCTTCACAGATCGGGAAGGGCAGATACACCAATCAGTGAATTAATTGACACGGGTGAAATCTGAGAGTTGGGTCCTGTGACTCCCTTTCACCAAGTCTCCCTCCATCAGAACAAGACTTCCTTCCACAAAGAAAGATCTTTCTCCATCAGAGGAAGCCTTTCTCCATCAGAAAAAGGCATTCTCCACTGAAGGAAACCTTTCTTCCTTGAAGGAAGATGGCAAAAGAGGGTCATAGGATCCAGCTTAGCAGAAGGAAGTCATATTCTCAGCATCGTCTCTGGTCAAAGAAGTCCTTTTTTTTTGCTGTGCTTCAAAAGCCCGCTGGACCAGAACCCATCGCAGGACAGAAAAACTAGAGCCTATGCCATACCTCCACCCCCTGTTTAGATCTATACCATGAGCTTCCCTGGCACAGCTGTAAATGCCGTGGCTTTCCATGAAAGAAGACATTGCCATGAGCTGAGTGTAAAAGGGAGAAGGCAGAAAGACATAGGAAGAAAGAAGGAAAGGATTCATTGCTAGGTAAACCGTTTAGCAAACACAACATATAGACAGTCCCCAATGCTGTGTAACAATAAAGTGTGGTCAAGGGTTCAAACGGAAGAAATAAAGATTACAGGTCTGGTTCTCTCCATAGTGCAAGCTCAATTTGCCTCGGGGCCATGCCACGGACATGATGTCTGCTTCATCTGGTTGAGACCCAAGAAACATAGCCCAGCATGAGAGTATATGTGGATGAAGGGGCCGACATACACACATAGATAGAAAGAAACTGTTTGTGACCATTAGAGGCAGTTAGGGAACAGATTTAGCCCCTGTCCTAATTGCAACATGCATTCCTTTCCTCCAACGTGAAAGAATAGCTGCCGTTCTCCCCAGCAAGGAAAAATAACACACGGGGATGCTGTTAGTGAAGACTATCCCCAATTAGTCGCTGTAGATTTTCCGGGTTGTGTGGCCGTGGTCTTGGCATTGTAGGATCTGATGTTTCGCCAGTAGCTGTGACTGGCATCCTTTAGAGGTATAATACAGAAAGATGGAGTACTCTCTGTGTCAAGGTGAGCAGAAAAATTGTTGGCAGGTAATTTATATCTACCCTGGAAGGTGGGGTAGGGCTGAGTCATTATTTTCTAGTAGTTCTCCAGGCTATAAATGTGCTAATGGAGGAGCTTTCCTGAGGAGGTTCTTTTGTCTATGGATTGTTTCCTGATGAGATTTCCTGTTTCTCAGACAAAAGAACCTCCACAGGAAAGCTCCTCCATTCTCCGGCTGCCCTCCTCCTGGTACCTTCTGTGCCAGCTCTGCTCTGGGATGCTAAGAATCACCACAGTCTCTCCCCCCTCCCGGCAAAGGATCCTAATGGGATCCCCCTAGGGCTGCCAAAAGTGGGAGCTAGAGATCTCCTGGAATCACAACTGACCTTCAGAACACAGAAATCAGTTCCTCTGGAGAAAATGGCCGCTTCGGAGGGTGGAGCCCTCTGTGGTCCCTCCTCAAACCCTACCCTCTCCAGGCTCCATTCCCCAAAACTCCAGGGGTTTCCCAGCCCAGAGTCAGCAACCCAGCCGCTCACATCACCCTGTAAACAAGTTATGGGCACTTAAAAGTGACTGTGATTCCTCAAATGGCGAAGAAATAGAAGGAGGAAGAGGAAGAGGAGGAGAGTAGATTTATACCCCGCCCTTCACTCGGATTCTCAAAGCCGCTTACAGCAGACACCCTGTGAGGTAGGTGGGGCTGAGAGAGCTCTGAGAGAACAGCTCTGACAGAACTATGGCTTGCCCAAGGTCATCCAGCAGCTGCAAGTGGAGGAGTGGGGAATCAAACCCGGTTCTCCCAGATTAGAGTCCGCGCACTAAACCACTACCCCAAACTGGCTCTCTAGTTCCCTCCAGTCTGTGCACTGGCTCTGCTCTCCAGTCCAAACTCAGCTGATTGGGCCAGCTCTGCCTCTCTGCCCTGCTATATTCTGCCCTCATCAGGGCTTTCTCCGTCCATGAGAGAGAAAGCAGGTCTGTTTGTGCCCCTCAGTTAGCCCCCCCCACTCCCCAGGCTCCCATTTTTAATAGCCACGAAGGAACTGAAGGGGTGAGCGAAGGTGGATGCTTCATTTTCTTTTTTGTTTGGTTTGGTATTTCATATTTACTATTTGTTTCTCCATCCTGCCAGCAGTAGCACGGCACAAACAAGCCGGCGAAACGCACAGCCCAACCCTTAAGCTCCCCGGAGGGACTTGGCGTCTCTCAGCAGCGAGAAAGAAATTCCTGCCCCGTTTGCTACCACTTCACAAGGAGCCAGCCTTTTAAGCCCCCCACCACCGCCTCGCCCTTCAGGGAGAATAATCAGTTTAAGAATTTCTGCTCTAGTGCTTTCCCATGGGTTTGAGATTGAAGGGGGGGACAAGAGATGGAGAGAGAGAGAGAGAGAGGTTCTGGAGAGGGAAAGAGGGGGAGAGAGAGAGAGAGAAGCTAATTTTTCTGAGGCAAAAATTGCTTTCCTCAGAACATGAGCTAAGAGGATGCTTTGGGTTTCAAAGCGGAGGCCAAGAGGCCTGCAAAGCCTCCCCCACCCCCCAGATCATCAGAGATAATGGACCAGGGGAATTGCCTGCTGGGAGAAGACCCCCCCATCTGTTTCTGTTCTGTTAGGTTTATGTGAATTTAACCTGGCAGAAGGAGTATAGAAAAGGGTGGTGGACAGGCTGTGTATCTTAAGGTGCTGGAAGATCTGGGGGCTTATTCATGCTGAATCGTTATCAACAGGGGGGAAAATTATTGTGGCCAATGGGATTGGAGGAGGGAGCTTTTTTGTAAAGGGATCGTTTTCTGCAGCATCCTCATTAGGACGGGGGGCAGCATCTGCTGAGGCCCAAAGACTGCTGTGGTGGTGACCACAACATCATCCCTGCCACCAGCTCCCCGTACCTTATTGAACATATGCGAACTGTGATCTCTCATGGGATGGGAATTCCTGGGGTTTCCCCAGGCTTAGGTTTCATAAATATGTAAACTGAGAGGAACTGCTTGGGAGAACTGGATTCGAGTCCAGTTAGCACCTTAGAGACCAACAAGAGTGTAGGGGGAAACACTTTCAAGTGTCAAAGTTTTGACAAGCAGTATCTGAGTCTCGAACTTTGAGTCTCGAAAGCTCATACCCCCAAAATCTTGTTGGTCTCTAAGGTGCTCCTGGACTCGAATCTTGGTCTTCTACTGCAGAACAACATGGCTACCCTCTGAAACTGTGTGTTTGGAAGAATAGTAAAAAGCCCAGTAGCACCTTTAAGACCAGGGCTATTTTTGGGCAGGAAGGCACAGGAACGGAGTTCTGGCTGGCTCCTGAGTTGGCCACGTCCAGCAGGAACTCATTAGCATAATAGGCCACACCCAACGGCAGAAGCTCATTAGGATTGGCTACAGTAGGGCTGTGTGGCCTAACATGCAAAGGCGTTCCTGCTACAAAAAAAGCCCTGGGTTCTGACAACAAACAAGGTAAACAGAATAAGAAGCAAAAGGTGGGTGTGGCTGAATGACCACACTTCTGGTAACATGGGGGTGTGGCCTAATATACTAATAAGCTGTCTGTCAGGGGTGTGGCCTAATATGCTAATGAGTTTCTGCTGATGGGTGTGGCCTATTATGCTAAGGAGTTTCTGCTGGGCTTTTTCTACAAAAAAAAGCCCTGTTTAAGACTAACAAATTTTATTGTAGCATAAGCTTTTGAGAAACACAGCTCTCTTCGGCAGATGCATCTGACGAAGGGAGCTGTGTTTCTCAAAAGCTTATGCTACAATGAAATTGGTTTTAAAATTGCTACTGGGCTTTTTACTATTTTGCAGCAACAGACTAACATGGCTAACTCCTCTGGATCTGTGCTTGGAAGAAAACACCTTTGGTCCTGGGAGCGCTTTCCCTGCCTTTCAGATATTTGAGACTGGCTATGCTTATTTATTCTGATTTATTGACATTATTTACAGTCCACTTTCCCACTGACACTCAAGCCGCATGACACAGAGTCAATGCTATCAACAGGATGGGACATCCAGTAAACAGTGCAATGGGATCAGGACTCTAGAAATCTGGAACCAACCAGAAATCTAAAAAGCAGAACCGAAGCAAAGCATAAGTACTAACATGACACATTAAATGATGCAAAAATTGCATAGTAGGAACTTATTTACAGCAAGACATATACAGTAACAGTAGTATAGACCACAGCCCCTTATTACCTGTGTAAAAGGAGAGATTGGGTTTATATCCTGTCCTTCACTGCCTGAAGGAGTCTCAAAGCAGTTTACAATCCCCTTCCCTTCCCCTCCCCACAACAGACACCCTGTGAGGTAGATGGGGCTGAGAGAAGTCTCCTGAGAACTGCCCTTGAGAGAACAGCTCTGAGAGAACTTGTGACTGACCCAAGGTCACACCAGCAGTTGCATGTAGAGGACTGGGGAAGCAAACCCAGTTCTCCCAGATTAGAGTCTGTGCTCCTAACCACTACACCAAACTGGCTTTCTGTGTGCATGCCCACAAAAGTTTATACCCAGAATTAAAGTTTGTTGGTCTTAAAGGTGCCACTGGACTCAAACTTTGTTCTGTTTTGCAGTTTGTAGAAATCCGGGAAAGTCTTCCTGACCTCTTTAGGCAGGCCGTTCCACAAGGTGGGTGGGGCGACATGGAGAAGGCATGTGTACGGGCAGTTGTTGATCTTGCCCCTTTGCAAGTCGACACCTCCAGTAGACTCGGCTCAGATGAGCAAAGCTGTCACGGCAGATCAGAGAGGGAGAGGCGATCTTGCAGACAAGAGTGTCCCAGGCGCTGAAGGTCTTTGTATGCGATTGCCGGTATCTTAAATGGAGCCCAGTGACTGATGGGCAGGCAGTGGAGCGTCTGCAGGATGGGAGTAATATGCATGCTCCATCTAGCTCCCGAGAATAGCCAAGCTGCGGCGTTCTGCACCAACTAGAGTTCCTACCTTGGGAAGAACGATGTGCTGTGCATTCCTGTGGTCTGAACTCGATGTTAGTGTGGCATGGATGCAGCAGTAAAAGCGTGGAATGTTCTCAAAGGCCTTCTGTTTTAAAAATATTTTTCAAGGCAAATTGGGGCTGGAGAGAGGCCATTGGCAGCCTCTTCTGCCACAGAGGCCAAACCCTGGGCTGGAAGCAGCTGGGGGAGTGGATGTCAGGGTTTACAGAGTGCTAACTGCAGTTGCTTTCAGTTATATTTATTTGACTTGCATCTATTTACACTGGAGATGAGGCGGCAGATTTTGAACATCGTTAAGAGCAGACTATAAGAGAGACTATAAGGAAGGCCGAACGCCGAAGAATAGATTCTTTGGAACTATGGTGCTGGAGAAGACTCTTGAGAGTCCCTTGGACTGCAAGGAGATCCAATCAGTCAGTCCTAAAAGAAATCAACCCTGACTGTTCCCTGGAAGGCCAGATCCTGAAGTTGAAGGTCAAATACTTTGACCACCAAATGAGAAGGGAGCATTCACTGGAGAAGACCCTGATGCTGGGAAGGTCAAAGAAGAAGGGGACGGCAAAGGATGAGATGGTTAGACATTGTTATTCGATGCAATGAACATGAAATTGAGCAAACTTCAGAGGACAGCGGAGGACAGGAGGGCCTGGCGTGATCTGGTCCTTGGGGTTGCGAAGAGTCGGACTTGACTGTGTGACTGAACAACAACAAAGAGCAGCCCAGCAGGAAACAGATGGGTCAGATCCATGGCGTAGCCATAGGCTTGCCAGCTATGGGTTGGGGAATTCCTGGAGATTTGGGGGTGGAGCCTGGGAAGAGCAGGGTTTGGGGAGCAGAGGGACCTCAGCATTGTACAATGCCACAGAGTCCACCCTCCAAAGCAGCCGTATTCTTCATGGGGGCAGCTCTCCGTACTCTGGAGATCAGCTGTAATTCCGGGAGATCTCCAGGCCCCACCTGGATGTTGGCAACCATGGGAAGATACTGCCAGTTTGCACGACTCCCATTAATTTCAGAGATTACTAGTAGGTGTTTTTATTTATTTATGCGCTTCAGTTATTGTCCATGTTTCTCATTAAGACAGTGAGGTGGATTCAAAAGTGACAAGAACAATGCCATAAAGATTGGTATAATACAGACAGTTAACAGTGCAATAACGCTGGATTATACAGTCAAAGAACAATGAAAATAAAAAGTATAATAAACCCAGTATCCTGGAAGTTACAAATTACAGGATCCAATAAACTGGATTTAACAATTAGAGGGGAAAAAACGAGATAAAGATAGCATAATGAACAAATAAACGAGGCAGTATGAAGATGAAAGAAAAACGGCCTTAAAACTTTTCTCAGCAGGCAATTAACATTTCAGCAGTCACAAACCTTTATACAAAGTATCTCTTGTTTGTTAATTAGGGTGTGCATTTCTCCCAAAGCACCAAAATGCCTGGGGTCAGCCCTGGGCCCGTCTTTCTTGCCACTGAGATACAACAATCCCATCCTCCGCCATCCATTCATCTTTGGCTTGCCACCCACCTGTTCACAGACTCTAATCAGAAACTTTAAAGACTTGTAACTTGTGCTTCAAGGTTAGATTTGAGTCCAGGGGCACCTCAGAGACCAACAAGACTTTGGGGGTGGGGTATAACACTTCAAGACAGGGTTGCCAGGTCTGGATTGCACCTGGAGACTTTGGGGGTGGAGTCAGGATGGGGTTTCGGGAGGGGAGGGGCCTCGTCGTGGTACAGTGCCATAGAGTCCGTCCTTCAAAGCAGCTATTTTCTCCAGGAGAGCTGATCCCTGTCAGCTGGAGATCAGATGTAAAAGCGGGAGATCCCCAGGCCCCACCTGGAGGCTGGCCGACCCTATTTCAAGAATCCATGCTCCCATCATCAAATATCAAGGGCAGGGTTGGCAACTCTTGGGCTGGAAGATTCTTGGAGATTTGGAGATGGGGCCTGGGGAAGATGGGGTTTGGGGAGGGGAGAGACCTCAGCAGAGTGTAACGGCATAGCTTCCAGCCTCCAAAGCAGGTATTTTCTCCAGGGGAACTGATCTCTGTAGCCTAGAGATCAGTTGTAACTCTTAGAGATCTTCAGGCACCACCTGGAGTTTGGTAACCCTTGGATGGAAGAGATGGAGAACTGAGATTTTCAGGTTGCTATATTCTGCCTTACATATCATGTAGTAGTGTGCAAATGAATGCAGTGAATAATAGTAAAGTATATCCTCCAAAATTCCACAAAAGAACACCGGGGCATGCTTTTAATCCCTCTCTTTTCACTGCAAGAATGACTACAGGAGTCCCACCTACAATCTGTCATGTTTTTAGATTGTTGAAGGTTCTACTCTGCCATCTGTATTTAGTTGTCCTTTCAAGCCCGGTTCCCCCATTGAATTAAAAGCTAAGATGATGTTTGCTTTCTGGGTTTAAAAAATGTGGGGTGTGGGGGGAACCCTATAATTCTCCTACAACAGTTCAAAATCTCCTCTGGGAGCTCATTCCACCAGGAAGGGGTCGCCACTGAAAAGGCCCTGGCTCTAATAGCCGTGAGCCTGGCCTCCCTGCGGCCTGGAATAACCGGTCGGTGTTGCACCGCCAACCGTAGTGCTCTCTGGGGACTGATCAAGAGAGAGATCTTGGAGTTCTAGTAGGTAACTCACTGAAAATGTTGAGACAGTGTGCGACTGCAATAAAAAAGGCCAATGCTATGCTTGGGATTATTAGGAAGGGTATTGAAAACAGATCAGCCAATATGATAATATCCCTGTATAAATCAATGGTGCAACCTCATTTGGAGTACTGTGTACAGTTCTGGTTACCACACCTTAAAAAGTATTTATTTATTTATTTTTAGATTTATATCCTGCCCTCCCCGAAGGCTCAGGGCGGCTAACAAAAAGGCATAAATGCCAGAGTTATAACAGATAAAAACAGAATAAAACAATACAATACAGTACACAAAGTGTCGGTGCTCGAGATGTCACAGAATCGTTGGTTACAAGATGGGGTTCTGGGAAAAGTTATTAGTTCCAGACCAGCAGCATACCTCCCAGTAACACAGCCATCCCATCTTCATCCCAGGACGTCTTGCACCCCGATGGTACCCACACACTGGTGGTGGAGGTGCGGTGATGGAAAATAACAGTGATGGAATAGTGGTGGTGGCGGCTCCTACTCAAAAGCCTGGCGGAAGAGCTCCGTCTTGCAGGCCCTGCAGAACTGCACAAGGTCCCGCAGGGCCCGGATCTCCTCCGGGAGCTCATTCCACCAGGTAGGAGACGCCACTGAAAATGCCCTAGCCCTGGTAGCAGCGAGTTTGATATTTCTGGGGCCTGGAATTACCAGGAGATTTTGACTCCCCAACCGTAGTGCCCTTTGGAAAAAGTGCAGAAAAAGGCAACTAGAATGATAAAATGGTTGGAACACTTTCCCTATGAAGAAAGATTAAAACACTTGGGGCTCTTTAGCTTGGAGAAACAACGGCCGAGGAGCGACATGATTGAGGTTTATAAGATTATGCATGGGATAGAGCAAGTAGACACGGAGGTACTTTTCTCCCTTTTTCACAGTACAAGAACTCGTGGGCACTCAATGAAATTGCTGAGCGGTCAGGCTAGAATGGATAAAAGGAAGTACTTATTCACCCAAAGAGTGATTAACACATGGAATTCACTGCCAAAGGAGGTGGCAGCGGCTACAAGCATGGACGGCTTCAAGAGGGAATTGGATACACATATGGAGCAGGGGTCCATCAGTGGCTATGAGCCACAAGGTATAGATAGGAACTCTCAGTCTGGGGCAAGGGATGCTCTGTATTCTTGATGCTTTGGGGGGGGCAGCAGTGGGAGGGCTTCTGGTGCCCTGGCCCCACTGCTGGACCTCCTGATGGCACCTGGTATTTTTGACCACTGTGTGACAGAGTGTTGGACTGGATGGGCCATTGGCCTGATCCAACATTGGCTTCTCTTACGTTCTTATGTTCTTAACCCTAGACCAGGAGCATCCACCGATGCCCGACTTTGAACTAACCTCCAGAGGCCACCGGGGAAGGAAAAGAGCCCTGGAAAATGACAAGCCTATGATCTGAATAATAAAGACACCCCTCAAAGCTAAAGATAGGAGCAGTGATTTAGCTGGGGGGGGCAAAGCTCCATCCTTGGTAGGTAGGGACAGTTGGAGAGTAAGATTTCTTTCTGCTCAAGCCTCTACCTGGCTGCCTCCCCCCCCCCCTTTGCTCTCAACAAATGTGCTTACGGAGTCCGATGCATTTCTGCACACGCTTAGGACATTCCAGATTTGTGTATGCCTTTCACGGTGCATTTTCGCAGCACCGTATTCCTACTGGCCCTCCAACCTCGCTCTTAGCATTAGGAAATCACAGCGCTAAACAAAAACGAACAACCCCCCCCCTTCCAAATGAAAGCCCCACCTGCATGGGCCCCTGCCAGACGATCTGGATCCTGGCAACAGCCTGCAATTCTCACCTCCAAAAGTCTCCCATCCGTT
Source organism: Gekko gecko (assembly GCA_029375565.1). NCBI lineage: Eukaryota > Metazoa > Chordata > Lepidosauria > Squamata > Gekkonidae > Gekko > Gekko gecko. The sequence continues at coordinate 18,978,576 of JAPDNY010000001.1, read as the reverse complement.
CTGCAAGGAGGCTCGACCCCGCTTAGTTCACGGCCTCCCATCCACTCTGCAAGGAGGCCCGACCGGCTGGCATTGGAAGGGCATAGCGGCGCCAGAGTTGAATAGGCCCCGTGCTTCAGGCGCTGCCAAAAACGCCGCGTCGAACACTCTTCCAGGCCAACTGTAAAAGGCTTTTTACTAGGTCGATAAAAGAAAAGAAGAGAAAGGCCTTTTCTGTTTTTATTAGTATTATGATTATTACAACGCACACACACCCCCAGCACCCCAAAACAATAAAAACGACACCAGGCCCTTTTCTCATCATGCACTAAGAAACAGGAACGAGGGCCTTAAATCAGCCGCTAAAATCAACACGCCGCACCCCACCCCCCACCCCCGACTCTCGCATCTCGCTCTTGTTTATTAGGCCTGACATGTTTACTCTGCGATAAGAAACGGCGCTTTCACTGGGAGATTTGTGTTCTATTTTTCAATTACCACTCGTCTTTCTCTGCCACTTTTGCACTAAAGGGATAATAAATGTATCGGAGCGTTTCAATTATTCATCTAAATCACGGACACGCCAGGGCCGGCCGCTGCAGTTGCGCACTCTTGACAGTTTAATTCAAGGCTCTCTTTTTCTTCTAGTTTTCTTTCCTTCCTTCTTTCCACCCCGCCCCCCCCCTTCTTGTCATCTTCCCTTTCTTTGCAATTAAGCCGTGGTTCCCCCTCGGAAGACCCAGGCGCAGTTTTGTCAATACAACAGGCAGAAGAGACAGGCTGCGGTCTGTTAATTGTATGAGTACCTGGGCCAAAGGGAGTGGGCGCAAGTGTGAGGTGGCCTAGGGTTGCCAACTCCAGTGTTATGTCCGCGGACCGCCACTAGGCAACAGCGACGTTTACCAGAGCTTGGAGCTCAAGAGACAATAGGGACTAGGATCCTGACAGCTCAAGCGGTCGCCAATAGGATCCTCGGTGGGAAGTTTAAACCCACCAATGGGACCTGGGGGTGGTCCACGGGGGACTGTATATAGTTGGCCATTGGGCCGGTATTTTCTGTCCTGTTGTATGTGCTAGTAAACTATGAGCTAACAATCACACTGTGCCCTAGTTCTTCATGCGTCGAACCCACTACACAACATCCAGGTTGGGAAATTCCTGGATATTTGGGGGTGGAGTCTGGGGAGGGTGGGATTCGGGAAAGGGAGAAATCTCAGCGGGGTATTACATCATAGAATCCACCCTCCAAAGCAGCCTCCCCCCCCAGAGGAACTGATCTTTGTAGTCTGGAGATCATCAGTCATTCTGGGAGATCTCCAGGCCCCACCTGGAAGCTGGCAACCCCAGGGAAACTCCTAGTTCAAATGTCAGCTCACCCACAAAAGCATTAGGCACACCTCTCTCTCTCTCCTCTCTCTCTCTCTCTCTCTCCCCCCCCCATCCATCTACAAAACAGGGACAACAAGCAGGTAGGTAGACTAGACTACTGTAGCAAATCCTGCAAGGGGAGGCCTCTGAAGACTGCTCAGAAACTGGAGTGGGTCCAAATGGCTGGTAGGTTTAGAGAGAGGGGGGGAAATCCCTTCCATCTTTTGCTGTTCCGGCCGGCAAGGAAAGTCTCAGCCACGATAGACAAGCTTGTTATGTCTCCTCAACAAGCTTTGCTATGGCTGGGCAGAAGCACAAAGCAAATCCTGGCACAAGCAAAGGGTCAAGGGAAAAGGGGCAGACTCAAATCAGCTGGCAGAGAATGCAAGAATGAATATTCTGCGTCCTATTACCATCAAACAATTTGCTGCCTGCTTACATGGATCTGGAATCGGCAAATCCGTTACTTACTTGTTTGCTGATAGCCTTCTGGATTGGTTTGCTGCAGTGGGCAAAGTCCACTGTAACATTGAAGCCACCCCTAAAACTGCCCACAGTAGATCTTGAAGAGGAGGTCATGGCTCAGTGGTAGAGCATCTGTTCGACATGCAGGAGGTCCCAGGCTCAATCCCTGACATCTCCAGTTAAAGGATCTGGCAGTGGGTGACGTGAAAGACCTCTGCCTGAGACCCTGGAGAGCCGCTGCCCGTCTGAGTAGACAGTACTGACCGTGATGGGCCCACGGTCTGATTCAGTATAAGGCAGCTTCGTGTGTGTTCACGTGTGCTTCTTTCACCCACTGGCATCCGTGAAGGTGTTAGGGGAGGGACTGTGGCTGTGCCTTAAGCGGCAGAGCATCTCCTTGGCATGCAGGAGAAGAAAAAGAAGAGGAGGGCGAGGTTTTTAGACCCCACTTTTCTCTACCTTAAGGAGTCTCAAAGCAGCTTCCAATCGCCTTCCCTTCCTCTCCCCACAACAGACGCCTTGTGAGGCAGGTGAGGCTGAGAGAGTCCTGAGAGAACCGTGACTGGTCCAAGGTCACCCAGCAGGCTTCATGTGGAGGAGGAGGTGGGGAATCAAACCCGGTTCTCCAGATTAGAGTCCGCCACTCTTAATCTCTACAGCACACTGTCCTCCATGTGGTAGGTCTCAGGTTCAATCCCGGCATCTCCAGTTAACAAAGGACTAGGCAGTCGGTGATGAGAAAGACCTCGGCCTGAGAATCCTGGAGAGCTGCTGCCGGTCTGAGCAGGTTTCACTCAGTATTAAGACAGCTTCCTGTGTGTCCGCGTATCTTCTTTGTGGGCCTCGACTGAGGAGGCTCAAATGGAGAGAGGTACTCCCAGGTGTTAATGGTATGAATGGGAAGGGTTTTGTACATCTATTGTTTGAAGAAGATATTATTTCTCGATAATTCGTTTGAATGTGATAGCTTTTGCCTGGAGCCTTTATTTGCTGTGGTCTCCAGGTTGAAACAGTAATCATGTTAGGAGAATCTAACTTTCTAAAGGTCAGCAGAAAGGGGCTTCTTGCCAGACTGGGGGTGCCTACAACAGAATTAACCTGTCAGTTCCTTGTCTAAAAAAAATTGTCCCTTTAAATTGTGCTTAGAAAATAGATGGCAAACTGGAACAGCTGCTCTAGAATGTCTGATGGTGGGAGTTCTGATTTGCTGTATCCCAGTGAAGATTAAGGTGCATCTCCTAATTCAGATACAAGGATACACATGACCACTTGTTGTTTATAGCAATACCGACACCCCCGGGAGCCATGAAAAGAATAAGCAAGGTAGGACATAGCAGCACAGGGAAGCGAGAGAACAGCCTGGTGTGGTGGTTACAATGTCGGGCTTTGGGCAGGGAGGCCCAGCTTGGAATCCCCACCCTGCAAGCTCACAGGGTTACTTTGGGCCCGTCACTCTCTCACACGCAGGGTTTTTGTTGGGATAAAATGGAAGAAGAGAGAATAATGATGTAAGCTGCTTTGGGTCCCCATTGGGGGGAAAGCATGGTATAAATATCTAGAAAATATTTAAAAGGGAGAAGCCAGGATGGAGTTTGGTGGGTCATGAGCAGGTGTGCTAACTGTGGACTGGAACATCCGTGGATTCATTCATACTTGTGAATTTCCTGCATTCTGCAGGGGGTTGTACTAGATGACCTGGAGGTCCCTTCCCACTCTTTGGCTGTGGTCACACTGGCGGCTTGGCGCAATATGGTGCCGCCTGTAATTGAACTGGTTAAAAGTATTGCGGGGCATATCAGCCACACAGCACACCCTGCTGTGGGTTACCCACGGAGACATCCCATGGTAAAGCATCCACATTATTGCAGCACCTCATCCACGGAATGTGCTGCCCCCCAAAAAATCTCAAAATTCAAGTGCATGCATAAGTGCACATGCATGCACATGCGCAAACAGGCAATTAAAAAACAACCTCCTAGCGGCAGAACAGATCTGCAGGTTCAGACTGCCAAATCTGTTCTGTGCATGCTCCCCCATGTTCAGACATCTGGCCATGGGCAATGACTGCGCGGGAAGCCGAAAACACCACTTGTGATGTGGTCCCTTTTTAACTCGGCCTCAAGTCATCCTATGATGGGATAAGTATGGCTGGGGAACACCTGACAGATGTGGCTGTCTGACTGCACCCATTTGATCCGGAGGGGAGGAGTGGCTGTGTTGGGCTGAACTGCCCGTGTGATCACGGCTTTTGATTCTACGATTCTTTGAATTACAGTTCATCTCCAAACTACAGAGATCAGTTCCGTTGGACAAAAACGGATGCTTTGGAGGGTGGACTCCATGACATTGTACCCCACTGAGGTCCCTGTCCTTCCCAGGCTCCATCCCCAAATCTCCAGGAGTTTCCCAGCCTTGATCCGGCAACCCTACATCCCTTGACAGCGGACAGCGGAGACCTAGCAATGCTAAGTCCTAGCAAGAATGGGGGGGATACTTTTGGGAACGCCTGATTTTACTCCTTTGAGCAAGAATGCACACAAAATATGTCACCCTCTCTCCCTCATTCCAAAATTAGCCCTCTCCCCACAAAAGAACCCCCCTTTGCTGCTGTGTGGCTTGTTTTCATTCAAACCATCTGAGGGCCATGACCCCCCACCCCCACCTCCACCCCGAGGAAAAAGGATGAGAAGGCTGACCTGGTGGAGGGTGGGGGAGGCGAAAGGAGAGGGTTATAGGATCCTGTGTGGTTTTAAGTATTTATCCTAGGTAGCAGCTTTTGTCCCCCTTTTCATTTTCTCATCCCCCCCAACCCCCGTCTCCTGATTGCTGAGTTCCTTTCTCTCAATCAGCATTAACCTGCCTAAAACCTTATTGCTTTTCCAAAGGATTTGGAAACTATTCAGTATGAGATTAGTATGGGGGGGGGGGGCATGACGGCAGCAAAGTGAAGAGAGCTCACTGCTGCTGATGGGGGGGTCAAGATATTTGACTAATAAAGCAGCCCCATGAACCCACAGTGGTGGGGGGGGCACTAATCCCCCACTGGGAGGTGGCTGGGGTCTTCCTGTCCCCCAAATGCTGAATAAAAATCCCCCTCCTCTTTTTACCTGGGCCATTGCTCTTTTGTTTCGTAAAGCTGGCATGAATTTGTGGTTTACCTCCACAAGGACGGTATGGGCCATTGCCAGTCAGTTGCCAAACTGTTTTGTTTTTCTTTTAACCTTTTTTTTCGCGGGGGGAGAGTATTGTATATGATTATTTGTTTTCTTTGATTTATAACTTGCGGCCTGCCACCGGTGGTAACTTTATTACTGGGCGCTGTACACAGGTCATAAATTATTACACAGCCTGTGAAGACTGTATTCCTGAAGTCTATTTATTTTCTCCCCCCCTCCCTTTAGGACCCCAGGTATCCCACAAAAGTATTACAGCCGCAATCTATCTACAAAGCGGCAAGACCACTAAGAAGGGAGTGAGGCTGATAAATTTATGAATGGAATGGAGAGAGGGGAGCTTTTCTCCCTCTCTCGTTTCACATATACCGAAAAGCCGTTTATGTTGCTTTTTTAAACATAAAAACTCACGGTCACCTAAGGAAGCTGACTTGGCAGTGGGTCCAGGGATGACTAAAAGAACCTACCGGCAGCACAAGATGGGATCATGTTCACCAGCTCGGACTGTGGAAGGAAGGCAGGCAGGCAGGCAGGCAGGAAGGAAGGAAGGAAGGAAGGAAGGAAGGAAGGAAGAGTTGTTTTTTATACCACGCTTTTCTCTACCCGAAGGCATCTCAAAGCGGCTTTCAATCTCCTTCCCTTCCTCTCCCCACAACAGGCATCTTGTGAGGCAGGTGGGGCTGAGAGAGTTCTGAGAGAACTGGGACTGGCCCAAGGACACCCAGCAGGTTTCATGTGTCTCAAAGTGGCTTACAATCCCCTTCCCTTCTTCTCCCCACAACAGGCAACCTGTGCATCAGGTGGGGCTGAGGGAGTTCTGAGGGAATTGTGACTGGCCCAAGGTCACCCAGCAGACTTCATGTGAAGGAGTAGTGGGGAATTGAAGCCAGTTCTTCAGGTTAGATTCCGCTAATTAAATCAAAGGTAATTAGCGAAACTCTTTAGAAGCCAGCCTTCCCCTAAGGCAGCCCTGCACCCTCGCCAGACTCCAGGGCAAGTGTGGGGGGGTAATGCCCAGCAGCTACAGCTTCCTCTCTCCCCCGGAGCACTGCATACCTCCTCACGTTGTGAAGCTAGGCAGTGAGGGGCCAGCCCAGGAGGGAGGGGCCCAGAAGAAATGCTAGGGTGCCAGGCCCTGTGGGCCCCACGTTAGCTACGGGCCTGGTCTGGGGTCTCAGGCTGAGGTCTTTCATGTCACCTCCTACCTGATCCTTTTAGCCGGGGATGCCTGGGGTTGAATCGGGGACCTTTGGCACGCCAAGCAGCCGCTCTGCCACTGAGCCACAGCCCCTCCCCAGCAAAGCAATTATTTTGTTCCTAAGGGAGAGGCAAATACCCAAGATGCACTTTGGCCTTGCTGACTCTCCCTGGGGTCTCCTTTTAGCAGTTTCGCAGCCCCCCATGGAGAGCCAGGGACAGCTCTCTCTGCCCCCTGCTGTACCTTACAGAGAGAGTCTCAGTCAGGCAAAGAAGTGAGGCTCTTTTATGCCTTATGAAACATTCCACTGTGAGGGCCTCAGCCAGCGCCCCAGCGAGGACAGATTCATAGCCCCCTCAATAAAAACCTTCCATGCACTTCGGGAATGGCGTCCTGGCCTATTTGGGGGCATGAATGGGGAGCATTCATGGTTGGGGATGTTTACCGTCCTTCCAAGGCTCTCAGAGAGCAACGCCTGCCTTCCTTTGGCGCCCCGAGAAGAAAAAGGGGATTGTGCCAAGGTTCGCAAGTAGCATGGGAATCAGCAGCATAGGTCAAAAGGGTGGTTGTCGGGTGTATCCTTTTGGGGTCTCTCTCTCTCTCTCTGTGTGCTTTGGAGGGGCTGAAGAGCGAGGGTGCGGCATGGGCCGTTGGTGTCATGACTCATGGTGTGTTTTAGCTCAGTTTTAGAGGAAGGGGATCTATCAGGTGAGAGTGGAGTGGGCCCAAAAGCCATGAGAGCCAGCACAGTGTAGTGGTTAAGAGTGGTAAACTCTGATCTGGAGAACTGGGTTTGATTCCCCGCTCCTCTTCCGTGTGAAGCCTGCTGGGTGACCTTGGGCCAGTCACACAGCTCTCTCAGAACTCTCTCGGCCCCACCTGCCTCACAAGGTGCCTGTTGTGGGGAGAGGAAGGGAAGGCGATTGTAAACTGCTTTGAGACTCCATAGGGTAGAGAAGAGCAGAAGAAGAAGAAGAGAGAAGAGATTGGATTTATACCCCGCCCTTCACTGCCCAAAGGCGTCTCAGAGCAGCTTACAAACTCCTTTCCCTTCCCCTCCCCACAGTAGACACCCTGTGAGGTAGGTGGGGCTGAGAGAGCTCTGACAGAAACTGTCCTTGAGAGAACAGCTGTGCCAGAGCTTGTGACTGACCCAAGGTCACATCAGCAGGTGCAAGTGGAGGAGTGGGGAATCAAACCCGGTTCTCCCAGATAAGAGTCCGCGCACTTAACCACTACACCAAACTGGCTCTCCGCAGGGTATAAAAATCAACTCTTCTTCTCCTCCTGAGCTCTCCAGGTTAGAATTGCCACATTTTTAACTCTCCCTGCTCCTGTGCCTTTAACAGCAAACTTGACAAGGAGAAAAGCATCGCACAAAGCTTTGCCTCATCCCTTTTCTCTCCATGCCAGGAAAAGCTGTGTTTGTTCAGTTTCTTCATTAACTGTTAAAAGGCCGAGGGAGAAAAACCATGTTTGGCATTTACTTATCTCTTCTGGAATTCAAGGCACTTCATACACAACAGCTCTGTAAGGTAGGCCAGTAGTATGCATTCCAGTTTGCCAGCGGGAGTGCTGAGGATGACAGAAAGAGAGTGGCTTGCCCAACCCTGCTTTGTGAGTCCATGGGAGATTTGAACAGGGGACTTGTACTACACCATCCCATAGGCCAGTGCAGGGCAGGGGGGGAAGGAGGCCAATCCTAATTCTGCTTTCTCTTCCAAAACTGGGCAGAATCCAGAAAGCATGGCTCCCAGCCCCCATTCTGCAAGCAAACCAAAGACCTAACCACATGTCAGATTTTCTCTCCATGTCCTCTGTGGATCTTGGTGAGTGCTGCAAATCCCGTGCTCAGAACTGAGTTGGATTGGGACCCTGGGCACAGGGAGAGGGGACCCAGGGAGCTGCAGTTTGCCCTCTTGTGGAAACTTAACATGGTTGGGTGCACAGATGTCTCACCTTGACCTGGATGGCCCAGGCTAGCCGGACCTCAGCAGATCTCGGAAGCTGAGCAGGGTCAGCCCCAGTCAGTACTTGGATGGGAGGCTGCTGAGGAAGTTGTGGCATTGAGCTCTGTGAGGAAGAAACGCAGCTAATGAATGTTTTAAATAAATACACAAGAAGTCCAGTGATGCTATGCACAGGCAGGCAATGGCAAACCACTTCTGTTGGCTGCTGCTGTTTGATGGCACTTTCTACCATCGCCCACATGTGTTTCCCCATCTGGATCGATAGCAATCCCCCTGGGTTGTTTCATCTCTGGGAAAATGGTACGGGAAAGTTTAAAGTATCACTTCCCACAAGGGAGTGGTTCCAGTCTAAATTGGCTGCCACGTGCCAGCAATTTGAATTCTGAGCATGGAGAAGAAGAAGAGAAGAAGCAGAGATTGGATTTTACCCCCACCCTTCACTAAGGTCTCAGAGCGACTTACAAACTCCTTTCCTTTCCCCTCCCCACAACAGACACCCTGTGAGGTAGGTGGGGCTGAGAGAGCTCTGAGAGAAAATGCTCTTTTTCAAGAACAGCTGTGCCAGAACTATGGCTTGCCCATGGTCATCCAGCAGGTGCAAGTGGAGGAGTGGGGAATCAAACTTGGTTCTCCAAGATTAGAGTCCTCACACTTAACCACTACACCAAACTGGCTTGCTGCCCGTATCTGATTGCCTGGGGAGGAAGCAAGGAAAAGTTGTATAGTGGCCACAGTGGCAGCTTTTCACAAATACCTCTCAGCAGATGTAAAGTGTTGCCTTCTTACATAGAGAACTGAGTTGGGGCTAGTACGCACATGCACATTTATCACATTGATAGAGCATCGTGTGAAGATTCATATGTGTCAATGAGCTTCCCTTCATCAAGCATCCTCACACAGAGGAAATTATGCATGCTCAGCTTAGGGTTGCCACCCTCCAGGTGGGCCCTGGAGATCTCCCGCTATTACAGGTGATCTCTAGACGATCAAAATAAATCCCCCTTGAGAAAACAGCTCCTTTGGAGGGTGGCCGCTCTATCCTGCTGAGGTCCCTCCCCTCCATCAATCCCACCCTCCCCAGGCTCCACCCCTCCATCTCCAGGTATTTCCCAACCCTGAGTCAGCAACCCTCTTCTTGATTCCTATTGGCTGTTTTGTGAGACAATTTTGGGTTGGAAAGTGGGATGAGAATGGAACAGATAGATAAGCCACCCCTAAAATGCCAGAGGGCTTAATCTCTGGGCATCCCTCAGGCCTGATTCACACTTGGAGGCTTGGCACTTTGCTGCTGGATGCACCATCAAAGCAACAACTCACCTGTGGGAACAGGCCCAAAAGAAATAGTCCTGCAAATGGAACTTCCGGATGTCTTCTGCTGAAATGCTTCCACTGATCTCTCTCACATGAATGGCACCCATGATGACCCTCCATCTTCAGCCTCGTTAGGGGAGGGGCCATACTATAGCTCAGAGGCAGAGCACCCATTTGGCATGCGGAAGGTCCTAGGTTCAACCCACGACATCACTAGTTGAAAGGATCAGGTGGTAGAAGAAGAAGAGATTGGATTTATACACCACCCTTCCCTATCTGAAGGAGTCTCAGAGCAGTTTACAATCTCCTTTCCCTTCCCCTCCCCACAACAGACAACCTGTGAGGTAGGTGGGGCTGAGGGAGCTCTGAGAGAATTGCTCTTGAGAGAACAGCTCCAAGAGAACTGTGACTGACCCAAGGCCACACCAGCAGCTGCATGTGGAAGAATGGGGAATCAAACCCAGTTCTCCCAGATTAGAGTCCACGCTCCTAACCACTATACCAAACGGAAATCCATGCTTGTAGGTGGCTTGATGCACACCCGCTCTGGAATGCCCTCCCCCACAGGAAGCCTGCCTGCCCACCACCTTCACCTCAGCTCTGCCTTCAGCATTTGGTAAAGACCTTTTTTAAAAAATTGATGGCATTTAGAAGGGAGTAAAAGTTGATTTTTTAAAAAGCTCTAACGCTGCTGTTTTTTGCACCGTTTCCCAGGAGATGTTGGGTTGTTTGTGATAGGATGTGCAGCTGGATTTTATCGTGTTACCTTGATTTAAGTTCCATAATTGCTGTGTAGCAGAAAGGTGGGGTGCGAGCATTTCAGGTAAATAAACGTGTAGTGGGATCTGGCATGGAGCAGTTCTGGCAGTGGACATCCACAAGTGAACATCTCTCAACAGGTGCATTGATTGCTGGGTCTTCTGTTTCTGGCTAAAATAGCCACAGATTGCACATGCCTCAGGCAGTGTGAAATGGACCTCTTCAGGTCAAGGATTTTGGGGTAAAAATAGGGTTGCTGGCTCTTTGTTGGGAAATTCCTGGGGATTCGGGGGTGGAGTCTGAGGAGGGTCGAGTTTGGGGAGGAGAGGGACTTCAGCAGGGTATAACGCCATAGAGACCACCAGGGCTTTTTTTGCAGAACAAGCACAGCAGGAACTCATTAGCATAATAGGCCATACCCAACAGCAGGAACATATCAGCATATTAGGCCACACCCCTGACTGCACAGCTATTAGCATACTAGGCCACACCCCCATGTTACCAGAAGTGTGGTCATCCAGCCACACCCACCTTTTGCTTCTTATTCTGTTTACCTTGTTTGTAGTCAAAACCCAGGGCTTTTTTTGTAGCAGGAATTCCTTTGCATGTTAGGCCACACACCCCCTAATGTAGCCAATCCTAATGAGTTTCTGCTGTAGGGTGTGGCCTATTATGCTAATGAGTTCCTGCTGGGCATGGCCAACTTGGGAGCCAGCTGGAACTCTGTTCCTGTGTGCTCCTGCCCAAAAATAGCCCTGGAGTTCACCTTCTAATGCAGCCATTTTCTACAGGGGAACTGATCCCTGTCGCCAGGAGATCAGTTGAAAACTCAGGAGATCTCCAGCCACCGCAGGGAGGCTGGCAACCCTAGGTTAAAAGTGGCAGGGAGATGACAGAAGGTATTAGACAGATCCATGTAGGACAGGTCTATCAGCGGCTACTAGCCATAGTGACTAAAGGGAACATCCACATTCAGAAACATTTGGTTGTTCAGTCGTACAGCCGAGTCCAACTCTTCATAGCCCCATGGACCACATCACGCCAGGCCCTCCTATCCTCCAAAGTTTACCTAACCTCATGTTCGTTGCATCGATAACACTGTCTAACCATCTCATCCTTTGCACCTTAGAAACCAACATGATGGGGGTGGGTGGGATATAAGCTTTTGATGAAGGGAGATTAGACTCTCGAAAGCTTATCCCCGAAAAATCTTGTTGGTCTCTAAGGTGCTACTGGACTCTAGTCCAGTAAACTCCAGTAAACTCTACTGCACTCTAGTGCCAGTAAACTCCAGACCAACATGGCTACCTACTGTAGGGAACCTCCATGCTCAGAGGCAGTCAACCCCTGAATCCCAGTGCCAGAAGGCAACATTGAGGGAAGGCCCTTGGCTTCAGTGCCCTCTTGTTGACCCTCCAGAGTAACTGGTTAGCTGCTGTGTGAGGCAGGATGCTGGACTTGATGAGCCACTGATCTGATCCAGCTAGGGTTGCCAGCCTCCAGGTGGTGCCTGGGGACCTCCCGCTTTTACAGCTGATCTCCAGCTGACAACTCCCCTGGAGAAAATGGCTGCTTTGAAGGGTGGACTCTGTGGCACTGTACCATGCTGAGGCCCCTCCCCTCCCCAAACCTCTCTCAAATCCATCCCCAAAGTCTCTGGGTATTTTCCAACCCAGACCTGGCAACCCTAGATCCAGCAGGGCTCTTCTTATTTTCTTATGACAATCATTTATTTCATTACATTTATCACCCAAACGGATGGGCGTGCATGTGTGTGACATTTAGATTTTCTGCTTCCAGCACCAAAAAATGTCTTACATCCAACTTGGCTTGCTTTCGCCTCTCTCAAAGCTTCCTTCTTTCTTAGACAGAACAAATTCTGCAGACTTCCTTATCTGCCACCCACGCCTTTCAGGAAAAACTCATCTTTCTGAAATGCTGATCTGGCCACTGTGCCTCAGCGTGGATTGATGTCTTTATTCATTTCTCCCCAATGGGGAAGAAATGGACCTTTCTTCTCAAGGGGGACCCAAAGCCCTGAGGACTGATTGAAGTCAGTCGGTTTAAATTGCCAGGGGAGGGGAGCTGATGGAATCAAAATTTTCCATGTGTTATTTTGATACTTTGCGAGTAAAAATGCATGCTAATTGGCAAGGCTTTTTGGTTAGAAAAAGCCCAGCAGGAACTCATTAGCATAATAGGCCCCACCCATCAGCAGAAAAGTATTAGTATATTAGGCCACACCCTGACAGCACAGCTCATTAGCATATTAGGCCACACCCCATGTTACCAGAAGTGTGGTCATCCAGCCACACCCACCTTTTGCTTCTTATTCTGTTTACCTTGTTTGTTGTCAAAACCCAGAGCTTTTTTGTATCAGGAACTCCTTTGCGTGTTAGGCCACATAGCCCTAATGTAGCCAATCCTAATGGGTTTCTGCTCTTGGGTGTGGCCTATAATGCTAATGAGTTCCTGCTGGGCGTGGCCAGCTCGGGAGCCGGCCGGAACTCCATTCCTGTGTGTTCCTGCCCAAAAATAGCCCTGCTAATTGGTTGCTACAACCATCAAAAACATATTGGGTTAAAACTGAATGAAGACTTTGTGTGGACATGTGTGTGTTCAGTGCCGTCAAGTCGCCTCCGACTTAATGGTGACCCTATGAATTAATATCCTCCAAAACATTCAGTTGTTAACAGCCTTGCTCAGGTCTTGCAAACTGATGGCCCTCGTGGCTTCCTTGATGGAGTCCATCCGTCTCATGTTGGGTCCAGTGTCCCTTCTAAGCTGAGTTAGTGTGAGCTAGCTCACAGTTTTTTAGCCTCCGGCTCACACATTTTTGTCTCGGCTCAGGAAGGATAACCCCAGAACAAACTAATTTATGCAGTAGCCAAATCACCTGCTCACAGCTTTAATGCCAGTAGCTCACAAAGTGGAATTTTTGCTCACAAGACTCCATAGCTTAGAGGGAGCGTTGGTTGGGTCTTCCTCTTTTCCTGCTGACTTCCACTTTTCCGGGCTTTGTTGTCTTTTCCCGTGCCTCTTATCTTTTCACAATGTGACCAAAGTACAATAGCCTTTGTTGAGTCATTTTCTAGGGAGAATTCAGGCTTGATTTGATTGATAACCCACTGATTTGCCTTTTTGGCGGTCCACCGTGTCCATAAAACTCTCCCTCCAAGACCACATCTCAAATAAATCAACGTTCTCTCTGTCTACACTCTTCATTGTCCAGCTTTCATATCCATACATAGTAACAGGGATGCAGCCTCAGAGGGTACTATTTAACAGTACAGCCCTTGTATCCTCCTAAGTCTACTGAAGGCCATGGACTTCGAGGGGTTTTAACTCTTTTTAGGACTGCGCTGTATTTAACTGGCCCCACTGCTGGACCTCCTGATGGCACCTGGTATATTTTGGCCACTGTGTGACAGAGTGTTGGACTAGATGGGCCATTGGCCTGATTCAACATTGGCTTCTCTTATGTTCTCTTATGTTCTTAACTGTGTGTCAATTTTTTTAACTTTTGCTATTTTAGTAAGTGAGATACCATGTAGTATACACAGGGCCCGCCCCCGCCCCCATATTGCTCATGACCCCAAGTAGGGTCTGGTCTCTTTTATAACCTATGGCTATGATGGATTTTCGTCAACAGACACAGCTTGGAAAAGCCGCTAGAAGGGCTCCTTCTCTTAAGTTTTCCTTTCTGCATTCATTTGCCCCTTTTTCTTTGTCCAATAACTGCTCTGTCCTCCTCCCCCCCTTCACAAAATAATAAGTAAATCTCAATAGGAAGGAAGGGCTAATAGTTGTTACTGGAGAGGACAGAGTTTTTCATGAGCTGGAAGGTTGATGTCCATTTTTTAAAAAAGGTTATAAATTAGAGTGCAGAGATCAGGTACTGTTGCCAGAGACAAGACCTCCCAGATAAGTCAATTGACCGTGTGTGTGTGTGTGTGTGTGTGTGTGTGTGTGTGTGTGTGTCTTTCCAGCCTCGGTCCGCCAGCAGCAGACCCCTGAGTATCTGAACTAGTGTGTTGTCACCAAAGATGCTTTCCCACAATTCTCTCTTTACAGAGAAAAGCAGAAATTCTTAAGAGGGTCACAGCTTCAGTTTGTTAACAGATCATACACTGGCATGAAATTCAGACATTATTGTCAATCAGCTTATTTGTAATTTTTTTTAAAAAAAATCCAATTTAAATCTAAAGCGTATGATTTTACTTTTTTTTAAAAAAATTGATCTTTATCCACCCTCCCCTGCTTCCTTGACCCTATAAATCCCCTTGTGACTTGTTCTCACTTCAGCCTACCACCCCCACCCCCCATCCCCTTTTGTCTGTAATGAATAGGAAAGTCTTTCTCTGCTTGGGAATTGGGAACTGTCTGATTGGGTGGCAGTTCTGCGGGAGTTTGACGGGGACGACGAGGCGGGGAGGTTGTTAATAAAGGAAATGATTGTATGTGATGAATGAGGAGCCGTCTCTTGCGCACCCATTATGAAAGCTTAATGTTTTCAAATATCAATTGAGGAAGCTGATCGCTCTTAATAATGGACGTGGAATTGCACCGCGGCGAGCGGCAGCGCTTGTCTGTCTTCCGCTTTTGATCACAGTGTGTTGGAGAGGCCCACAAGTTTCGTGGGGGCTTGGGCACCCTATTATCCAGACCCCAAGACACAATCAAAATATTTACTGTCTCAGCCCATTTAAACCTGGATCCCACAAGCAGGTAATAAAAGAATGACTTTATTAGGACTGACCAGCAGTGTTCATAATAATGTCCGTCAGCAGCCACTAGCCAACGTGAACCTTCCAAATCAAGGGGTAGTGAACCTCTGAGTTCTAGATGCTGAGGAGGGGCAGCAAATTGCTAGAGTTGCCAACTCAAGGTTGGGAAATTCCTGGAGATTGGGGGTCAGAGGCTGGGGAGGGTGGGGCTTAGGAAAGGGAGGGACTTCAGGAAGGTATAATGCCATCGTTCACCCTCCAAAATAGCCGTTTTCTCCAGGGAAGCTGATCTCTGTAGTCTGGAGATCACTTGGGGTTCCAGGGGATCTCTAGGCCTGGAGGGTGGCAACCACGCAAATCGCAGGGAAACATGTTATTCCTTGCTTTTTAAAAAAGCTTTCCAAAGGTGTTGTGCTGGCTGCTGTAGACTAAAACAACCAGGGCCCCCCAGTCTTTCTGAGCCTGTGGCACCTTTGTAATTCTGACACGGCGTGGTGGACACAGCCGCAGAATAGCTGCCACAAAATGGCTGCCAAAGGAAGCAGAACCAGCCACAAAATGGCTCCCACACTTACCATCAGTGAAACATTTGGAGATCTTTGTGCCGTGGTGGCAGCTACCTCCAAAGCAACGCTTTTGAAAACCCACACAGCCAATCAAATCTCCACTGCCCAATCAGAAGCCTTGCTGGGCCAAAAGCCCCACCTGGCCCCCACCCACTTTCAAAGAACACTTGGTGGACACCAGGAAAGGTGTTGGCTGTCATCACGGCACCCACAGTCACCACATTTGGACCCTTGAAACAGGCCTTTGATCCAATCGGACTGCACGTCTTCAGAAAGAGAATGCTTGGTGTGATCCAGCGTGATAGCTCTTAAGAGCTGTCCGCAATCCAAAAGCTGACATCCTACGCATTGCATCATGATTAGTCTTCACCAAGGCATTGTTTTACAAACTTTACTATTTATAGATCAGGATCTCAGGAACTTGGACAGCTGCAGCCACTAAGATTAGACAACATTTGGTTAGAAACACCCGTGGCCTGAGGTGGGAGGGCAGTTTCATATGAACTTTGCAAACTAATATAGGCATATTTATTACTTTAGAAGAGCCAGAGCTCGGGGGTGGGGGGAGTCAGGGCCATAACCAGCTGTGGGGCTTTGAGGCGGAGCCCCCACGATTAAGGCGGAGCCCCACCATGGCTGGGTCGAAGGAACCATAGCAGGAGGAGCGCCGCTCCGTGTCACCACCGCCTGCCTCCTCCTCCACCCGGGCACTGGCGGCCAAGAGCCAGGTGGTGCAAAGGAGAAGCCCGGCCGCAGCCTCGCCCCAGACCATGTTCCCCTCACCTCCCCAGTGCAGCAGCAGCAACGGACGGCCAGGCCCACTCTCCTCTGCCCCCACCCTGGGTCTCCATGGCCCACCTGAGGCTTGCCTTCCAACAGTGCCCGGCTACTCACCTCAGGGCCAGGGCCAAATCCGTTCAAGGCTACTCTGTGTGGTGCCCAGGCAAGCTGTCCATCCCCAAGTTGGGTCCCTGTTGCCAGTAGCATCTGTGGGGAGAAAAGAAGGGCAAGTGCAGCATCCAGTGCAGGTCAGCCAACTTCTGGGGAGCTGGGCGGGCTTTGGTGGCACTGTGCGCCCACACGCTTGGCTTCTCTCTGCCCCTCATGCTGCCCTTCCCTAACTGAGGGGGGAGGGGTGATTTAAATTTAATTTAATTTGCTGCACCCCCCCCCGGGCCCTGGTGCCCCCCTGGCCCTGTGAAAAATCCTGCCTACGGGGCTGAGGAAAGTGCATGTCCTTCATGCAGAAGTTCCTAAGTTCAGTGGTGTGCCTCTCCAGTTAGAAAGATCTCAAGTAGTAGCGCTGACTTGTTCTGAGGCCTTGAAGCAGTGGTGCCCATCATCCAAGATGGAGAAAAGTAGGCCATTTTTGGCAATAGCTTTTCCCATTGTTTTTCCACCATTGACCAGTATGCAGCTATACTGTCTCTGGGCTTGGAGGTTCCACATTAGCAATCAGGACAGTTTTTGGCTGATCTGCCCTGTAGGCGTTCGTCTAACCCTTATAATAAAAAAGCCCTGTGTGCATTTTAATCGCAGATTTTGTGAGAAAGTGCTTCCTTTTAACTTTTCTGAACGTTACGCAGGAAGGGATCTTTTCAGCAGCACGCAGCTTTTCCCCAGGCGGCTGGATGCACAACCATCAATGTTTGTTTTTTAAAAATTTGCAAATGTGCCACGAGGCACCCTCTTATCTCCGTAAGGGCAACATCCAAAATTCTCAAAGCTCGCTGGGTTCCAAATGATTTTTTCTTTCAAAGTGTGTTTGTTTTTCCTCTAAAATCTCCCGCTCTGGGGACTTTTCAGGAGGCTGGGCGCTATGACTGCTCCGTGTACTTGGCAGTGGCGGCTCGCCATGCATTTCACGGGTGCGGGAAGACCTTCCAAAGGCCTGCACATGTACACAATCGATACGGAGCCCGTTAATTTCCATCAGAGCCTGCCCCTCGCTGGCTCTTTCTTCCCCTGTAGTGCTGATATAGTGCAGCTCAGAGGGCTGGCAGGTGGTAGTGATTCATGGACTCCAAACTGCCGAGCCTGGCATTTAGAACACATTTCCTTTAAGGAAACAAACAGCGCTTGGGGAAGCCGGGGTGGGGAGGAGAAGAGGCTAGCGGAGAAGCGAGGGAAAGGGGTGGCCGCAGGAGCTGCCAAGTGGAAGGAGAGGGATGTTGAGAGCCGGCGGCGAGCGGCAAGACCTACTCCTGCCATTAAAGTGTGTGTTTCCAATAACTCGCTCCAAGCCGGAGTGATGAATAAAATGCGTGCGGCAGGGGGATATTAAATGGAGTCTTTTTCACCGAACTTGGCAAACTCGGATTTTCTTTCCCCCCTGGGGCTCTTTCATTCTAGGGAACACGGAGAGGCGGGAGAGAGACTGAAAGAGGGCCCAGGAAGGTGGCCAGCTTTGGACTGCAGGAAGCAGGGCAAGCCCTGCTGGGTGAGGCCAGGGTATAAACCCCCTGGGCTCCGGGAGATATAGGGTTGTGGGAGGAGTCAGAATGGTGGGAGGTGGGAGGAGCCAGAGCAGAAGCTAGCAGGTCGTGGAAAGCGTCAGAGGGCAATCTGGGGGAGCCTGGTAGGCTCAGCAGAGGGGCTGATAGCAAAAAATATAAATAAATAAAAGCTCTTTATTGGTCTTCCTGTCATATGGTCTGGCTTTTCTGGAAGAAGGTTCTCTGTGCATGTACAGATTATTTTTCATTAAATCTCTTAAGTAACTATAAACGGAAGTAGGGTTGCAGGTCTGGGTTGGAAAATACCCGAAGACTTTGTGGGTAGAGCCGGGAGAGGGCGGAGTTTGGGGAGCGGGGGGCCTCAGTATGGTACAGTGACATAGAGTCCACCCTTCAAAGCAGCCATTTTCTCCAGGGGAGCTGATCTCTGTCAGCTGGAGATCGGTTGTAAAAGGCGGGAGATCCCTAGGCTCCATCTGCAGGCTGGCAGCCCTAAACAGAAGCCACCTCTGTTTGTCTCTTGCCTTTCTACAGGGTTTCCATCAGTCAGCTGCACGACTTGATAGCACTTTCCACCACCAACTATAAGTGGAACTCTTCCAGGTGCAGGGTGTGGGGGGATCTGTTAGGCTTCCTGGCTGGTGGTGCTCATCTCCGATTCCCAGCCAAAGAGCCAGCGCTATCTGAAGACGTTTTGATGGTCAAGTGGCTGGCATGACTAGACGCTGAGGTACACGGAACACTGTTACCTTCCCACCGAAGCAGTACCTATTTATCTACTTGCAATTTCTTGCTTTCGAACTGCTAGGATGGTGGGAGCTAGGGCCAGAGATGGGAGCTCACTCCATCATGTGCAGGGGTCTTTTGGGGCCGGAGCACACCGGAGCACCACTCCGGCAGCCCACAAATGGAGGTGGCGGCAAGCCCCGCCTCCAGCTCCCCACATCTAAGTGCTGCTGGGGGGGCAGCCTGAAGAGGCCCATCGCTGGCCTCCCGAGGCCCGCACTGTAGCGCTGCTGGGGGGGCGGCCTGAAGAGGCCCATCGCTGGCCTCTTGAGGCCTGTGCTGGAGCGCTGCTGGGGAGGCAACCTAAAAAGGCCCATCTCTGGCCTCCCGGGGCCCGCGCTGGAGCATTGTGGCCCCAGGGCAGCCTGAAGAGGCCCATCTCCAGCTGCCCAGGGTCCGCGCTGGAGCGCTGCGGCCCCAAGATGGCCTGAAGAGGCCCGTCTCCAGCTGCCCGGGGCCCATGGTGGAGTGCTGCGGCCCTGGGGCAGCCTGAAGAGGCCCGTCTCCAGCCACCCGGGGCCCATGCTGGAGCGCTGCGACCCCAGGGTGGCCTGAAGAGGCCCATGTCCAGCTTCCCAGGGTCCGCGTTGGAGCACTGCAGCCCCAGGGGAAGGCATTATGGCACCAGTAAGTGAGGGATCTGGGGGGTTGGGGCTTGATGGGGTGGTGGGAGAGCCTTCCTCCCTCTCCCCATCTCTTTGCCCTCTTTCTGTCCCTCCTTTCCTTCTCTCCTTTCCTTTTCTTTCTTTCCCTTTTCCTCCTCCTTCTCTCTCTTTCTTTCCCTCCACTCTTTCTTTCCCTTCTTTCCATCTCTCCTTTTTCTCTTTCCCTCCTTTTGTTCCTTCCTTTTCCTCGTTCCCTCCCTCTTCCCTTCTCTATCTCTTTATTTCCCTCCTTCTTCCCTTCTCTCTTTCCCTCCTTTCGTTCTCTCCTTTTCCCCTTTCCCTTCTTCTTTACTTCTCTTTCTTTCCCTCTTTCCTTCCTTCTTTCCTTCTCTCTACTCTCTCTCTCTCTTTCCTTCTCTCTTTCTTCCTTCTGTGGCCCAACTCTTCCCTTCCCCCCCTCCACAGGCTGGCTGGGGAAGGGAAAGGGAGGCTTTTGAAGATGCCTCCCCCCCCCTTTGCTTCCCCTTCTGACAGGTCTAGTGATGTCAGGGGGTGTAGCATATGCTAATGAGCTATTATGCTTTTTTTTTTTTTTAACAAAACCCTCCTAAAAAGGAGAGGAGTTTATTCTTTTTATAAATGGAAAAAGGTAGGGTATATAGAGGGATTAAGAAAAGAGTAGAGTGAGTATTCTGTTAAAAAAAGTTAGTTTTAGTCAGTATAAATACAGTTTTTGGCAATCACCGTGGTTAGAGAGTCTTCTTTTCATCTAACAAAAGTCCAAAATAACTCTGTTAACAAGGTTAATAATGTCCTTTGGGGTTAGTTGTTAATCAACTCCTTTCTGACGCTTCTCGAACAATTATTTCTTAGGTTGTCTTCTTTTGGTATCCCTCAGGTTATAAGATGGGCCCTCTTTGGCTTTCACGTCTCCCGCTCCGGCACCTCCCTCTTCTGGGCCGCTGTTGTCTTCACTGCTCAAATCTGTCCAAGTTGCGAGTGCTGCCTCTTCCTCTGAACTGGCGTGTCTCTTCAGAAATTCTTGTGCTTTGAAGATGGAGTCAATCTTTTCTCTTTTATCCTTATACTTGAACACCAGGCCTTCAGGGAAAGTCCATCTGTAAATAGTCTGATGCCTCTGTAGAAAAGTGGTCAATCCTTTGTATGCTTTCCTTTTCATCCGGATTTCATAAGGCACATCTTTCAATATTCTGATAGTCTGCTCTCCAATCTTCAAGGGCACCGCTGAAACTGCATGCAGAATTTGATCTCGAGTACTCTGCTTAATAAACTTGACAACCACTTCTGCTGGCAGATTATTCTTCTTTGTGAAGGTGGAATAGGCTCTATAGACCTTATCCATCTCATCTTTTAACTCTCGCTGTTCTCTGCCAGTTACGGGTGCCAAGGCATTCGCTAGTATAGATCTGAGATCCTCTTTCTCTTCTTCTTTAATGCCCTGAAAACGGAGAGTCAGATTCGATTTCTCCATTTGCAACATCAAGATTCTTTTTTCTTGCTCATCCTGGTGTTTTTCTAATTTGTTGACCCTTTTCTTCACTTTTCCGATGTCTTCCGTCGAGACCAAACATTTCTGTGTGATCTCCTCCATCTTCTTTGACGTTTCTGTTAGTTGTTTTTGTTGACTGTTGAGAACACCTTCCATGTTAGTTAAGGTTTCGCTGATTTTCTGTATTTGGACCAGCAGAGGGTGCAGTAGCTCGCTTTTCTGTTGATTGACAGCAAGCTCTGGGGGGGGGGTTACCTGGACCGGAAGTCCCTCCTCC
This sequence comes from Gekko gecko, assembly GCA_029375565.1. Taxonomy (NCBI): domain Eukaryota; kingdom Metazoa; phylum Chordata; class Lepidosauria; order Squamata; family Gekkonidae; genus Gekko; species Gekko gecko. The sequence goes on along the minus strand of JAPDNY010000001.1, from coordinate 18,957,426 downwards.
CTTCTTTTCCGGTTTCAAAGGGACCTTTTTCATTGCCGACATTTCTTTTATTTGTTTACTTCATCAAAGTTCGTGTCACGTCCCTCAGGAGACCCGCTAACTCTTTAGCTTCAGTGGCACCCCAAAGGTAGTTTCACCAACCCTTTTTCCCTTTCATCCCCCTTAGCTTTCTTTATAAGTCCCGCTTCTCAGTGGGGGGGGGATTCCCCCTCCTCCCAAACGCTTATTCGCTTATGGGGGAAGGGCTCGGGTTTTCGCTTCAAATTTAGACCTCCAACTCACGGTTCGATGCCAATTCTTCTTTTTATTTTAGTTCATATCGCTGTTCCTCACTCCTGGAAGTCGGTGGTGCTGCTACGTCCCATGCGGGCACTACGCAGCGGGGCCGATTGGGGCGGGGAGAAAGCCTCAATTTCCCGGCTGTGTGCCGGCAAAGAGGCTACTCCCCAAGCGCCCCCGGTTCGGAGCCTTTGTCTAAGGCTCACTAGGGTCTTTCGCACATGCGAAGACCCCCCAACCGCGCGTGGGCTAACCACCTCCGGGAGCGTCCCGAAAGGTGGCCGCCATTTGCAACGCTGAAACCGAAACCTTATGCTAATGAGCTCCCGCAGCTCTTTTTCTAGGAAAAGACCCCTGGTCATGCGGTACTCAGGTTTATCATGGTAAATCTACCACAGCCCATCTCGAGGGTTGCCGGCTCCAACTCAGGAAATTCCTGGTGGTTTGGGGGCGGAGCCTGAGGAGAGACTTCAGCGGGTTATACTGCCATAGAGCCCACCCTCCAAAGCAGCCATCTCCTCCAGGGGAATTGATCTCTATAATCAGGTGTAATCCTGAGAGATCTCCGGGCCCCACATGGAGACTGGCAACCCTGTCCATGCCTTACCACATTCTGTCCCTCACTGATATCCCATCATCCATGTCTGCATGAATATGGGGGTTCATTATGGATGGGCAGTATCTGATGTCACATGTGGGATGGCATCCCTCTCTCCCTTTTTAATTTTTGGGACGGAATCTCATGCACACTCTTCCACAGACCTGCCCAATAGGCGGCCAATGGTGCGGGCCAGCCCAGTCTCTTCAGATCTCAGAAGGTCAGCCCTGGCTAGTAGTTAGATGGGAGGCCGCCCAGGAAGTCCAGGGTCACTCCACAGAGGCAGGCAGTGGCAAGCCACCTCTGGACGCCTCTCACCTTGAAAACCCCACGAGGAGTCATCATAAGTTGGCAGCAATTTGACGGCACTTTCCGGGTGACCTCTGCCATTTCAATTATGCGTCTAATCAGGGATTCGCAGCAACTGCAGCAGCAGCAGCCTCAGATTAAAAAAAAGAAAAGAAATCATGTGAACTGCCGGCTCTTGAGCAGCGAGAGTAGAGGAAGGCCGGATAATGGCAGGAAGGTGTCGCAGGAGGTTTGCGCAGGTCCTGCTGAGGCAGAAGCCAAAGTGGGATGGTCAGAGATTGTTTGGAAAATGGGGCAGGGGGGAGAAGGTGCAGCCAGGTGTCAGGGCAGGGAATTCTGGGAGCAGCAAATGGTACCTTGCCTACCTATTTGTCCTTTTGGTGGGTTAGCTGCTGTCCTGTGTTAGGCTGGTTGTGCTGATTGGCTGTGCTGCACCTACTTTTTGAATTACAGACAGTATCTAAAGAATTAGATCGATTCATGGAGGATAAGTCTATCAATGGCTACTAGTGTCTGAGGGGAACCTCCACATTCAGAGGCACTAAGCCTCTGAATCTGAGAGCCAGGAGGCAACATCAGGGGAAGGCCTCGGCTTCTATGCCCTGCTGTTGGCCGTCCGGAGGAACTAGTTGACCACTGTGTGAAACATGACACTGGGCTAGATGGACTACTGGTCCGATCCAGCAGGGCTCTTCTTATGTTCTTAATTCCGCATAAATATGATTATGGCCGATCACAAGGCTAAGGGAAGATTGCTTTGGAAGGCTGTTGCTGAGGTTCTTCAAAACACCCTTACATTGGTCCTGTTCTGTTCATCAGCAAAGAATTTTGCTGTGTTTAGAAGAGGAGAAGAGATTGGATTTATACCCCATCCTTCACTGCCCAAAGGCGTCTCAGAGCGGCTTACAAACTCCTTTCCCTTCACCTCCCCACAACAGACACCCTGTGAGGCAGGTGGGGCTGAGAGAACTTCTGACAGAAACTGCTTTTTTCAAGAACAGCTGTGCCAGAGCTAGTGACTGACCCAAGGTCACATCAGCAGGTGCAAGTGGAGGAGTGGAGAATCAAACCCAGTTCTCCCAGATTAGAGTCCGCACACTTAACCACTACACCAAACTGACTCTCCATTCATAACTACTGTGCTCTCCATTCATAACTACTGCACACCAGTTTTGTGCACAGAAAGTGTGTCTGTCTGAGGGGAACCAGACACCATATAGGCATCACTTTGGCAGGCAGAGATTCGGGCAACAGACTCAGCATGCCCACCCACTCGCCTGGGGCTTGTTTGGCTGCTAGCTCCCCTGCCACCACCTTGGCTGTCCTGCCCACAATGGGCTCAATGAGCTGCTGACTCCCTTACTGCTGCCTCAGTTTGCCGACCTGAAAGTGGCGCCCAGACATGGCACTCAAGTGTCTTCTAGGGAATGTACCATGAGGAAGCAAGGCATTGATTGGCTGCTTGTTTTGGGCCTCCTGATTGGCCATGAAGCTCAACCAGCACCTGTGTAGTCTAACGCTGGATTGCTGAAACGCTGGCACACATTTTTTTTTTAAAAAAGAATCACTTCCTGCCCTGCCCAAGATGATGAGGGCTGCCAGCATCCAGGTGGTTGTCGAGTCTGTGTGTAGCTGTGGCGGTGACAGGAGCAGTGCCCTGCTTACTAGAGTTTCTGTACCACGTTCTTTGAAATCTTAGACACGGCGTCATCTGACATGCAGGTGAAAGAACTGGAAAAATGTACTTCTGGCCAGGCATCTGAATTGATCCTGGGTCCTCCTTCAAAAGATGCAGTTCCAGAGTTTCCCCTTTTCCCCTCCAAAGAAGAAAGATCTCTCGCTGGAAGAAATTCAAAGGAAGCTAGAAGCTGTGGAAGGCAGGCTCAGGTCCCACGAAGCTGAGGCATTGAAACAACTGGCTGAGAAACGCGAGCACGAGAAAGAGGTGCTGCAAAAGGCGACTGAAGAGAATTACAGCTTCAGCAAAATGGCAGAGGAGAAGCTGACCCACAAAATGGAAGCTAACAAAGAGAACAGAGAAGTGCGAATGGCTGCTAAACTGGAACGCTTGAGAGAGAAAGATAAGTATACTGAAGAAGTACGGAAGAACAAAGAAGGAGGCGAAGGAGCTGTTGAGAATGAAAGCGGACTGACTTCATCCTGGAAATTGACTTTCTCCCCTTTGCCAGGATATCCAAAGACTGTATTGGCCAGTGTTCCTGTGAAGTTCCTAGAAAACTGATGTAGATCTGTATAATTAGACCCAACTGTACATTTGCTCTGGGGGGTGAGAGGGGAGCCCTTTCATGTTCACTCTTTTTCTAAACTGTTGTCTTTCCAGTGTAACTATCTTGTTGCAAGACTCCAGGAGGTAGCTGGAGCTCTCGTGCCATTAGAACTGATCTCCAGGTGACAGAAATCAGTTCACCTGGAGAAAATGTTGTTGTTGTTGTTCAGTCGCACAGTCAAGTCTGACTCTTCGCGACCCCATGGACCACATCACGCCAGGCCCTCCTGTCTTCCATCACGCTCCAGAGTTTGCTTAATTTCATGTTTGTTGCCTCGGTAACACTGTCCAACCATCTCATCCTTTGCCGTCCCCTTCTTTGACCTTCAGTCTTTCCCAGCATCAGGGTCTTCTCCAGTGAGGGCTCCCTTCTCATCTGGTGGCCAAAGTCTTTGAGCTTCCGCTCCAGTGTGGTGGTGGAACCGTTAGAGCAGGGGCGTCAAACTCATTTGTCATGTGGGCCGGATCTGACATAAATGAGACCTTGTTGGGCCGGGCCATGTGTGTCATAACATGTAATGCCAGGTCGCAGAGATATAAACTTTATAAAGGACACAGACAGAAAGGGTTTGTGTCCTTTATAAACGTCAGGTCCTACAGTGCCAAGACCATGGCCACACAACCTGGAAAATCTACAGCAACTCATGAACCCTGGTCGTGAAAGCCTTCGACAACATATAGAAAGGGTTTTTTTAAACTTAAAATAAAAACATGCTTAAAACATTAGCTCTGTAAGCTACAAACCTACTTTTGATTTATTGACATTCACCGCAGAAATCTCATGCTCAGAGTTCTGAGTCTAGGACCCGGGTTAAAACATGAAATGGCTGAGTGATTGAGAGAGTCAGGCGAAGCAAGCGGTGATGCAGCAGCAGCAGCAGAACTGGAAGCAGGAGATGGCCAGTTCTACTGCAGGCCTGATGGAAGCCCTCTGGGGGCCTGATCCAGCCCCTGGGCCACATGTTTGACACCCCTGAGTTAGAGTATTGAGTTAGGAGGACTAGGGAGACCTGGATTCAAATCTCCCCCCTCCACCATCGGCCACGAAGCTCAATAGGCAACTGTAGGCCAGTCATTCTCTCTCTCTCAGCCTAACCTACCTTGCAAGGTTGTTGTGATGATCGAGTGGAGGAGGAAAGAATCACATACACCACTCTGAATGCCTTGGAGGAAAAGACGGCATAAAATGTCACAATTGCGCTGGAACACATAACGAGCTTTCTACGAGACTAGGAAATTGCCCAAGTCTGGGGAGGTCCGAACAGCCAGAACTCCCCAGTCTTATGTGCCAGAACCTCCTGGAACCCAACTGATGCCTGAATCTGGCCCACATGACATGGCCAAAGGGGGAGAGCATCGTAGCCCTGTCTTATGTAAGAGATAGGCACTTGCACACAAAAGCACACAGAACGATTGTGGTCTGCTGAGCCACAAACCGTCCCTTGTGGAACTCCTTTTCTCAAGACAATCGTGCCCAGTAGCTCTGGGGTAGGGGTGTGTTTGTGTGTGTGTGTGTATCATTCAGTGGAAGGTACCACTTTGGGACAGAGTGTTTATGCATGCTAAATCTCAGAGAGGGAGGAGATCCACAGTAACAGGATAGTCTCAGAGGGGGCCGCATCAGACTGCCCTGGAACAGCCGGTAGCCCCTGAGACCAGTGTTCCCTCTAAGCTGAGTTAGTGTGAGCTAGCTCACAACTGTTTAGCCTCCAGCTCACAGATTTTTGTCTTAGCTCAGGAAGGATGGCTCCAAAGCAAAGTAATTTATGGAGTAGCCAAATGGCTCGCTCCCAACTTTAATACCAGTAGCTCACAAAGTAGAATTTTTGCTCACAAGACTCCACAGCTTAGAGGGAGCATTGCCCACAAGATTTTCCAGGGTATAAGCTTTTGAGGGTCAAAGCTCCCTTTGTCAGATACACACCAACAGAATATAACCTTCACTCATCTTTCTGCCATTTCTCATAACTCATTTCTGGTTAAAATGCTTTCTTAAGGAGTCTAGCTCATCTCTGTAACACACGATGGCCTGGCTAACCTTGCACATGACGAAGCACATGATGAATCCTGAAAGATTCGGCCACAAATAAATTCAGTAGTCTTTAAGGTGCCATCAATTATTTTGGCTTCCACACACAGCTACCACTGTGGGCTCTGCTATTAATACGCTATTTGCTTTTGAGAATGCAAACCTCATCATTTTATCATCCAAAATTAGCAAACTTCTGGCTTCCAGATGATCTTAAGATCTTCTGGCTCTACTACACGCACTGCCATACGATACTTATTAAAAAATCAAATTGAAAATTATTATTTATTATGCAAACAAATTGTTCTTAATACTGCCCACAGTGGATCCCCTGCCCAGTTCAAAAGGTGTCAAGATTTGGGTACTTTTTATTTGAACAAATTTCAGTACCCACATACTGATTTCACCCTCTCTCTTGTCCTTTAGTAAGACGGGTTTGCATTTTTGGCACCTGCTGAATGTATAGATTAAAATATTTTCTTGGATTCTGCCGATCCATTCTGCTAACATCAGCGTTTCCCCCCAACTCAAAGCCTTTGTTAGGAGAAGGATCCTCACACTGGGGGAAAGCCCTCCATGAGTAGAACGGATGCACAGGATCTGGCCTGTTGTTTTTTCGATAAATATTTTGGAAAAGTTGAGTTTCTATTCACGGTCACATGGAACGACTCAGGAGAGCTGATGATTCCACCTTTATTTATTATCAGGGACGATAATAAATACTCCAAGGGTCCCTACATGCTGGGACATCCTTATTTCCTACTGACTGTCCCTGATAAATCACTCTCTATCTTGGCCCTGGATTTGTTCTTGGTGACAGGGGGATACCTGGTTAAAATGGCGTTAGTGTGAGCTACTCATATTTTCATTTCTTCAGAGTTTCGTTGCCTCCCCCCGGGGTCTCTGAGAGCAAACTCTGAGCGGGTTGCTAAACCTGTCTCGTCTCTAGGACACACGAATGTCAATGCATGCGCATGAACACTAAGGCGCCCCTCAACGCACAGCTTGCCGTCTTATACCCTGTCGCTCCCGAAGTATATTTCGAGCCGTTGATTACATATTGTAAGAAAATTACATTTTCTTTCCCATCCCCAATATGCTTGTAACCAAAAGAACAGAAACACCTTCTTTTGCTTTTAAATCAGTGGAGTGGAAGCTGTAACAGAGCAAATGAATTCAGCCTTCAGGGAGCAGAGGGGAACCTTCTTAGGATGTTTTACGGGGGAGGCACTCAGGCCGAGATGATCTGGTGTTTGGAGGCGGAGCATAGCCCTCTTTTCTAGAGGCCGTGCATTGAATGTCCGACATAGTCAATAGCAAGGGACCCCTCGCGATCAAAATTTCTTGGGGGTTTAGTAATGATTCACATCACTCAGAGTAGAAATGTTTACCCACCCTCGGGTTCTGAGTGCAGTTATTGATGAGTAAATCTCATTGAAAATCCATGGGATTTACTCACTTGTAAGTGCATCTGAGGTCACCTTAATCTATTATAACTGGGGAGTGTGGGTTTAATAGGAGCAAGACCATACTGATTAACTCTCCTCTCCCCCGGCCTCCCCCCCCCAAGCCTCGGGCACTCTTAATACATGTTAAATCCCTTTTCTGAGTTAAACTTAATCCCTTTGCAAACCGGGTTAATCTTAATTGGGGAGGGAGAAATCCATTTAATCCACATGAGTAAAGTCCCCATGGCTATGTAACGGAGGCCAACTAACCCATATAAAATTCAAGCCTCTAATGGGAATTGATTAACGGGGGGTAGAGGCATTTCCCCCCACCCCACCCCACCCTAAACACGCCATGCAGATTGCCGCGTCAATGCATTCAAGTGGTTTTCGCATTTCGATCCAATTTGGGAGCTTTTTAACTGTTACAATTTCCTAGGATGTAGGCAGTTGCAATTTCCTGAATGGGTGGACAATGAACAAATTATGCGGGGAGGGGTTCTGTCCCCCCAGCTTTTCTGATGACCTCTTTAGCTACTGTTTTAGAGGGCTACAGCATGGGCACGATTTGTCTCCATATCTCCTATCTTGCCACTAATGGAATGGTTTTCTTTTGCCTGGTTTTCTTCAGTTTCCAAGCTGTGTTGGCATTTCACATGAACTTATGCTAGTATAAAAACTGGTTAGATTTGAAGGTGCCAGAACACTTCTGTTTCTTTTTATAAAACAATGATGTTGATTTTAATTTTTTAATTTAAGTTCTTCCGTTGTTGTTTTTTAAATCAATTGCATGTATTCTGCTGCACATAGTTTTGTACCTTACCCAGATCAAGGGTAGCTAGATTCAAGTCCAATAGCAATTTAGTAGAAGAGACTGGATTTATATCCAGCCCTTCACTACCTGAAGGAATCTCAGAGGGGTTTACAATCTCCTTTCTCTTCCCCTCCCCACAACAGACACCCTGTGAGGTAGGTGGGGCTGAGAGAGCTCTTTCGAGGACTGCTTCTGAGACAACAGCTCTGAGAGAACTTGTGACTAACCCAAGGTCACACCAGCAGCTGCATGCGGAGGAGTGGGGAATCAAACTCGGTTCTCCCAGATTAGAGTCTGTGCTCCCAACCACTACACCAAACTGGCTCTCTTTAGAGGCTAACAAGGTTTTGCAGGATAAGCTTCATTAGATACCCCCTCAGAGCAAGGGAGTGGTTTATGAAAATCAGTAGGACCTGATGGTGGCAGCAGGGTTGCCAGCCTCCAGATGGGGGCTGGAGAGCTCCTGGAATTACACCTGCTCTCCAGACAACATAGATTGCTTATTAATTTGTTATTTATTTGAAACATTTATTCCACTTCTCCTGGAGAAAATGGCTGTTTTGAAAGGTGGACTGCCTGGCCTTATATCCTACTGAGGTCCCTCCCCTCTCTTAACCCCAACCTTCCCAGGCTCCACCCTCAAATCTCCAGGTATTTTTGAACCTGGCGTTGGCAACCCTGGGTGGCATTCTGGCCTAGTGGAATTTATCGACCCCCTCATACCCTTCCCGATGTAATTTGAGCACAGTTAACAAAGGACCCAAGACTCTTACCAAACTACAGTTCCCGCCATTTTTAATTATGTTTTTTTTTTTTTTTGAGGGAAGAGATGACACTCAAACCTATGGATGTTAGGAACCACGCACAGAACATAAGAACATAAGAGAAGCCAATGTTGAATCAGGCCAATGGCCCATCTAGTCCAACACTCTGTCACACAGCAGTCAAAAATACCACATGCTATCAGGAGGTCCAGCAGTGGGGCCAGGACACTAGAAGCCCTCCCACTGCTGCTCCCCCCAAACACCAAGAATAGAGTGCATCACCTGCCCCAGACTGAGAATTCCCATCTATACCCTGTGGCTAATAGCCACTGATGGACTTCTGCTCCTTCATAGAACACACCCATGAAGCCGTGCAGGGTGGCTGAGGGGAGAACGGCCTTCGGAAAGTCCAGGGAAACGGAAGGAGGGAACCCCTTCAGTTGCCACAGCAAGGCTCCAAGCCACAGGAGAGGAGTGTTGGGTTGGGTGGACAAATACAAAGCACGCCTGGTGGCCGAAGGGTTTTCACAGAAACCTGGGATCCTCTCTTCTGAAACCTTCACACCTGTTGTGAGCGACACCTCCCTCAGGACACTTCTAAGTATAGCCGCCTCAAGAGTTCCCCTGCGCAGTATGCCAGCAGAGCCTGTGTGTTTATTTTTGTTTGATCGGAATAGGGCAGAGAGACAGGAGGCTATTTTTCTTTTCTTTCAAGTTGGCTTTCATTGGAAGCAGTCCGTTTAAACTCCCAGATTTACAAGCCGAAGACTTCTCTTCTGAGTCTGTCTGCAGATTGCAGGGAAGGAGCATAGCTTCCAGTGCGTTTATGCCCGCAGAGAGGGGAAGCTCCACGCCAAGAACCAACGGAGAGGGAGGATTTTGTCAACTTGCTAATGTTCCAACAGGTTGCCAACCTCCTGGCAAGGCCTGGATTTTCCCTAGAATTATACCTGGTCTCCAGACTACAGAGATCCCTTCCTCTGTAGAAAATGGCTGCTTTGGAGGGAGGACTCTATGCAGGCCCTACAGCGTTATAACATACCAAAGTCCTTTCCCTCCCAAAACCCCACACTCCCCAGGCTTCACTTCTCAATCTCCAGGAATTTCCTAACCCAGAGTTGGCAACCTCAGCCAGGAGGGCCCTCCAGGCAATGGCTGTGCCAAAGCAATAACTGAGACACTGGCGAAAAGGAGGGTACCCAGAGATCTCTCTGAAACTTTCCCTGAAAGAGCCTGGCAAGGAGGCCGTTGCCCAAATTTATCACATGATTTCCCTGAGAATCTCACCAGCATCAGCCTATTTAAGGCTGCCCAGGAACAGAGAGCAGAAAATGCCCAGAGGCAAGACTAGGCTGTTGTTGGCAGTGTTTCCTGAGATAGCAAGAGCAGGAGGGCAAGGATGATCAAACCCCCTTCCTTCTTTGATCTGAGGCCCAGAAGGGAAAGAGCCAGGGCAGCCAGGAGGGCTCCCTCCAGCTTTTTGAGAGCCTCGTCCTCCAGTAGCGTCTCCACTGACTGCTCTGCCACCACCTCATCCTCCTTTGCTTAATTTGCCCCTCCTCCTTCTGATGTAATCCCTCACTCCACCACCACCAGCCCTCTGAAGTGCAAGGTGCCGAGAAACATGTGACCTTGTGACCTCTCTCATTTCCCAATGTGAGAACTGGGGAGGGAGTGGAACACGTGTCCTTTCTGGCCCCACTGGTGGACCTCCTGATGGCACCTGGGTTTACTTTTGACCACTGTGTGGCACAGAGTGTTGGTCTGGATAGGCCGTTGGCCTGGTCCAATATGGTTTCTCTTATGTTCTTATGTCTGAGGCAGTGATGCTCTGTGTTCTTGGTGCTCGAGGGGCAGGAGTGGGAGGTCTTCTGGAGTTCTGGCCCCGCTGGTGGACCTTCTGGTGGCACCTGGGTTTTGGCTACTGTGTGACACAGAGTATTGGACTGGATGGGCCACTGGCCTGATCCAACATGGCTTCTGTAATGTTCTTATATCTGGGGCAATGATGCTCTGTGTTCTTGGTGCTTGGGGGGCAAAAGTGGGAGGGCTTCTGGAATTCTGGCCCTGCTGGTGGACCTCCTGACGTCACCTGGTTTTGGCCACTGTGTGACACAGAGTATTGGACTGGAAGGACAATTGGCCTGATCCAGCATGGCTTCTCTTATGTCTGAGGCAGTGATGCTCTGTATTCTTGGTGCTTGGGGGGCAAGAGTGGAAGGGCTTCTGGAGTTCTGGCCCTGCTGGTGGATCTCCTGATGGCACCTGGGTTTTGGCCACTGTGTGACACAGAGTGTTGGACTGGATGGGCCACTGGGCTGATCCAACATGCTATGGGTTGAAATAGTGGGTCCAAAAGGAGGCTTAACAGTGGGAGTTTGTTATCGCCCACCAGATCAAAAGATAGAGGAGGATTATAAAATGATGAATGAATTAAAGATAGCGGCTAGACGAAATAACTGTGTTGTAATAGGCGACTTTAACTACCCACACATTGATTGGGTCAATATGAGTTCTAGTCGGGAAAAAGAGATTGCGTTCTTAGACACTCTCAATGACTGTGCTGTGGAACAGATGGTCACAGATCCTACCAGGGGAGAGGCGATCCTGGATTTGGTCCTAAGTAACACCCAAGACCTGGTGAGAGATGTAAAAGTGATTGCACCACTTGGAAACAGTGACCATAATGTCATTGAGTTTGACATTTGTACAGATAGGGAGTTGCCCAAAAAGACTGACGCAACCACTTTTAACTTTAAAAGGGGTAACTTCTCTGGTATGAGGGGACATGTGAGGAAGAAATTGAAAGGAAGAGTGGAGAAGGTCAAAACCATTGGGGAAGCTTGGAGACTATTTAAAAAGACAATCCTAGAAGCTCAGAAAAAATATATACCGGAGGTTAGGAAAGGTACAAATAGGTATAGAAAAAAGCCTGCATGGTTAACAAATAAAGTAATGGAAGCTGTAAAAGGTAAGAAGGATTCCTTTAAGCGGTGGAAAGCTAGTCTTAGTGAGGTTGATAAAAGGGAACACAGACTATGGCAAATAAAATGCAAGTCTGTGATCAGGCAAGCAAAAAGGGAATATGAGGAGCATATCGCAAAAAACATAAAGACCAACAATAAAACTTTCTTCAAATACATTAGAAGTAGGAAGCCAGCCAGGGAGGCAGTGGGGCCCTTGGATGACCAAGGGGTAAAAGGAGTAGTGAAGAATGATAGGGAAATGGCTGAGAAGCTGAATGCATTTTTTGCCTCTGTCTTCACTGTGGAAGAGGAGAAGTGTTTGCCCACTCCAGAAGCACTGATTTCGGGAGGGGGTTTGAAAGACCTGAATCAGATTGCGGTGACAAGAGAGGAAGTCCTCCGACTGATGGACAATTTAAAAACTAATAAATCACCAGGCCCGGATGGCATTCATCTGAGAGTTCTGAAAGAACTCAAATGTGAACTTGTGGATCTCCTGACAAAAATATGTAATCTTTCTTTAAAATCTGCCTCCATTCCTGAGGACTGGAAGGTAGCTAATGTCACTCCCATCTTTAAAAAGGGCTCCAGGGGAGATCCAGGAAATTACAGGCCAGTCAGTCTGACATCGATACCGGGTAAGTTGGTGGAAACTGTTATTAAGGAAAGAATTAGTAGGCACATTGATGAACAAAAACTATTGAGGCAGACTCAGCATGGGTTCTGTAAGGGAAGATCTTGTCTCACTAACCTGTTAGTGTTTTTTGAGGGAGTGAACAAACATGTGGACAAGGGGGACCCAATAGATATTATTTACCTTGACTTCCGGAAAGCTTTTGATACAGTTCCTCATCAAAGGCTCCTAAGTAAGCTCAATAGTCATGGGATAAAAGGACAAGTCCTCTTGTGGATCAAAAACTGGCTTATAAATAGGAAACAGAGAGTGAGTATAAATGGGAAACTTTCTCAGTGGAGGGTGGTAAGCAGTGGGGTACCACAGGGATCAGTACTCGGTCCCATGCTTTTTAACTTGTTTATTAACGATTTGGAATTGGGAGTAAGCAGTGATGTGGCTAAATTTGCAGATGACACGAAGTTGTTCAGGGTGGTGAAAACCAGGGAGGATTGTGAGGCACTCCAAAGGGATCTGTTGAGGATGGGTGAGTGGGCGTCAACGTGGCAAATGGGGTTCAATGTGGCCAAGTGCAAAGTGATGCACATTGGAGCCAAAAATCCTAAATATAAATACACGTTGATGGGGTCTGATCTGGCAGAGACTGACCAAGAGAGAGATCTTGGAGTCGTAGTGGATAACTCGCTGAAAATGTCTACACAATGTGTAGCTGCAATAAAGAAGGCCAACGCTATGCTGGGGATTATTAGGAAGGGAATTGATAACAAATCAGCCAGTATCATCATGCCCCTGTATAAATCATTGGTGCGACCTCATTTGGAATACTGTGTACAGTTCTGGTCACCACATCTCAAAAAGGATATTATAGCATTGGAAAAAGTGCAGAGAAGGGCAACTAGAATGATAAAAGGGTTGGAACACCTTCCCTATGAAGAAAGGTTAAAATGCTTGGGGCTCTTTAGCTTGGAGAAACGAAACGACGGCTGAGGGGTGACATGATCGAGGTTTATAAGATTATGAATGGGATTGAGCAGGTTGAGAAAGAAGTACTTTTCTCCCTTTCTCACAATACAAGAACTCGTGGGCACTCTATGAAATTGCTGAGCAGTCGGGTTAGAACAGATAAAAGGAAATACTTCTTCACCCAAAGAGTGATTAACATATGGAATTCACTGCCACAGGAGGTCGTGGCAGCTGCAAGCATGGACAGTTTCAAGAGGAAATTAGATAAACATATGGAGCAGAAGTCCACCAGTGGCTATTAGCCACAGGGTATAGAATGAGAACTCTCAGTCTGGGGCAGGTGATGCACTCTATTCTTGGTGCTGGAGGGGGCAGCAGTGGGAGGGCTTCTGGTGCCCTGGCCCCACTGCTGGACCTCCTGATGGCACCTGGTATATTTTGGCCGCTGTGTGACAGAGTGTTGGACTAGATGGGCCATTGGCCTGATTCAACATTGGCTTCTCTTATGTTCTTATGTTCTTATGTTAACATGGCTTCACTTATGTTCTTGCTCTGAGGAGCCAGTGGGGCTCAAAGGGAAGCCAAAATCCAGCCTAAGGTTGCCAAAAATGAGAAATTGCTGGGAATTTGGGAGCAAAGCCTGAGGAGGGTGAAGTTCAGGGAAGCTCAGCAGGGGTGCGATGCCACAGAGTATGTCCTTCAAAGCAAAGCTGGCATTTTCTCCAGGGGAACCAATCCCTGTAGTCTGGAAATCAACTGTAAATCTGGGAGATCTCCAGGCCTCACCTGGAGATGTCAACTCTACTCTGGCTGCTGGAAAGGGAGCCTCTGTATCTTTGATTGCTGCTGAGCTTTGGGCCTTGATAGGTGCCTGATCTTGCTAATGCCAGACTAGGGGTGCCAGATCCCCACTGACAATGGGTGGGGGCAGGGGAAATCTGACAACTCTAGTCCGTTGTCAGCAAGGCCAGGCATCTATTAAGGCCTATGGCCCAGCAGCCATCGAAGATGGCCCCAAATGCTCCAGTCACCTTGCCTCACTCGCAGCGGTGGGGGGCCCTCACCAGCAATATGCTGAAATTGCCGGTGATACACTGCTGTCAATTCATATGTGCACCAGAAGTGACATCAGAGTGTCAATGGCGAGTTTTGCTCAAATGCCAGAACATCCCTGATTTCCACCAGTGACACTTAGGGGCACACAGGGAGAGTCAGTTTGGTGTAGTGGTTAGGAGCACAGACTATAATCTGGGAGAACTGGATTAGATTCCCCACTGTTCCACATGCAGCTGCTGGTGTGACCTTGGGTCAGTCACAGTTCTCTCAGAGCTGTTCTCTCAAGACCAGTTCTCTCAGAGTTCTCTCAGCCCCACCTCCCTCACAGGGTGTCTGTTGTGGGGAAGGGAAAGGAGATTGTAAGCTGCTCTGTGACTCCTTCAGGTAGTGAAGGACAGGGCATGGGCTTATTTCCTGGGACAGGATATAAATCAAATCTCTCCTCCTCCTCCTCCTCCTCCTCCTCCCCCGCCTCCTATCAGCACGTTGGGACACTGCTGAGATCCCCTGCCCATTTTGACGCCATTTCCCCCCACCAGCCAGCTCAGCAGTGGCCTGGCAACCGTACCACAGACAGTGGCCCAGGAAAGCAGTGGCAGGAAAGAGAGAAATTTGGGTATAGGCCGGTGTCACCTGCACCATGCGAGTCTCAGGCCTGCTGTGGGCAGGGCTGTAGCCATGGATTTTTTACTGGGGGGGCAGTTACATAAGTCGGGGGCACCCCTGCCCACACCACTAGGCTGCATCAGGAGTGACAGGAGAGTAAAAGGTTTTTTTAAAGCGGTGCGTGAGTGAGGTGAGAAGCGAGGGCACCGGCAGGCAGGGCAGGAATACAGCTCGGCTCAGCTGTGGCATGCATGCAAAATAAAATAAACCGGCTGGATGGGAAGTCGGGAGGCCTGGGCCATGAGTCAGGGGGCTGGGCCCCAAGATGCCCCGATGTAGTGACAGGCCTGGCTGTGATGCAGTGCTAGTCCCCTGGGGGGGCCACAACCTGTACAGGAAATAAGCCCATGCCCTCAAGGTTTATTATCTGGTGGGTTTAGGCTGATTTACTAGAGTTGACATCAAAAAGATCTGTCCACGGGTTGCTGAGTAATTTCACCCCCCTTCCTGCCATTTGAGGCTTCCTTTCTAGCTATTAATGGGTTTTTTGCCGTATAAATTATTAACAACCAAGCATGGTGTGCTTGTTTAGCATAAACTGACGTGCGCATCCTCACACCCCGCCTCCCCGCCTCCCGTCTCCATTTGTTTAAAACTTTTTTTTTTTATTATTGGCATAAATTTCAATATTTAATCTTCCCTTCATGAATATTACAAGGACCCTAAATATCTCCGGAACAGATTGCTAAAATGGTTTTTATTAAAATCGCTCCCGACGGAGACTTCTGGAATACAGGCGCGTTTTAAAATTCCTTTATGACAGAGATTGGGAGGGGGCAGGAACAGGGAATGGGTAGGGAGGCATTGGTCTGTCAACACTGGGGAGGGGCCATCGCTCCGGGGCAAGAAGTACAAGCCCAGTACAAGCCCTGGCGTCTCCAGTGGCAGGACTGAGGAAGCCGCCTTGTAGCAGCTCCCAACCAACGTAGCAGCTCCCAACTAGCTCAGTATCCTGTGTTCTGACTGGCAGCAGCACTCCAGGGTCTCAGGCAGAAGAAGGAGAAGAAGAGATTGGATTTATACCCTGCCCTTCACTGCCTGAAGGAGTCTCAGAGCTGCTTACAATCTCCTGTCCTTTTCCCTCCCCACAACAGACACCCTGTGAGGTAGGTGGCGCTGAGAGAGTTCTTTTGAGAACTGCCCTTGAGAGGACAGCTCTGAGAGAACTTGTGACTGACCCAAGGTCACACCAGCAGCTGCATGTGGAACAGTGGGGAATCAAACCTGGTTCTCCCCAGATTAGAGCCCATGCTCCTAACCACTATAAGAAAAGTTTGTCCCAGCACCTGAGCTGGGGATGGAACCTGGGACCTTCCACTTGCAAAGCAGACGCTCCGCTCCTGAGCTCTCTTCCTACCACAGTGCCAAGCGTGCCTCCCCAGTTTGGGCACCTGCTGTGGCAGGGGGCCTCCCACAAACAGCCCTAATTGCCCAGCACCACTCCAAGCAGTGTGGGGGGGGGAAAGGTGACATAGACCTATATTGTTATGGCATTTCCAGGGAAAACACAGAAGTGGTGGAGGGTTGTTCTAGGAATGGTCCAGAATTTCTGGCAGTTCCTGGAGCTACCCTACGTTTCCCCGGAAGTGACATACAAATGCAGCCAATGTTGTGCCCCCCATGTCCCCATCCCCAACCCAGTTTGGTGTAGTGGTTAGGAGCGTGGACTCTGATCTGGGAGAACCAGGTTTGATTCCCCGCTCCTCCACATGCAGCTGCTGGTGTGACCTTGGGTCAGTCATAAGTTCTTTCAGGAGCAGTTCTCAAAAGAGCTCTCTCAGCCCCATCTACCTCACAGGGTGTCTGTTGTGGTGGGGAGAAGGGAAAGGAAATTGTAAGCTGCTCTGAGATTCCTTCGGGTAATGAAGGGCGGGGTATAAATCCAATCTCCTCCTCCTCTTCTTCTTCTTCTTCTTTCTCCTCCTCCTCCTCTTTTCTTCTTCTTCTTCTTCCCACTTTCCACCAGCTGCTCGGTTTGGCCTGGCAACCATATCCCCAATAGATAGTGCTGGGCTAGAAGGAGTTGGTGGTCTCACTTTGTACGACACAATGTGACTGGGGAGAGGACGATCCCTGCCATTGCTTCATGTTAAAAAGAGCAGAGGGAAAGAATACATTCTGAGATGCCTGAAAACTGTTGCCAGCCAGAGAGGCCAGAACTGGGTTTGGCTCAGTGTTAAAGAACTTTAGGTGTTCCCTGAGACCAGGCAAACCCCAAAGGACCCTTAAATGTGCTAAAGGGCATCAGTGTGGTTGTGTTAGCTGAGAGACGGTCACAAGATAATTTGCAATCCCGTGCCTGTTTGCATTTCAGGCAATTACATCTCCTCCTGTGTTTCTTGCATTTCACGGCCCCTTGACCCCGCTGTTTGTTTTATTTCCATGACCTCATATATAAATATCTGCCTAGCGAGGAGCCCCTGCACGGGCTGGAGAAGAAGCGGCCTCTCGTCCACAAAAGTTTACGCCAGAATAAAGCCGGAATGAAATCGTCGTGCCGTTCGAGGTGCCGCTAGAGCTTTATTCTGGAAACAACACAAAATACAGTTTGTGCAAGGAGCCTGCCGGGCTTGGAACACAATGGGGGTGGCGCTTGTTATGACTTCAGCCACTATTCTAACCTGCCATTTCATCCCATTGTTTGTCACTCAGTTAGCTTTGCATCATCCTGGCTGCCTCTGCACGCATACACACACACACAAACACAAACACACACACACCATCCTCCACCAATCTGCAGCTGGTTCCAAACAGTCTTGTCCCCCTCAGTGGCTCGGCTGGAGTGCTGATTGCCGTTTTGAATTTATGCCCTGGGTTCCGAGAGAGAGGGGGGTAAATAAATTTATTGTATTTATTCATTTAGAACTGTTTTAAGGTGGCTTCCTCCCCTTTTAGGGTCCGCATTGGCAGCAGACGATAGAAACATTAAAGCAAGTCTAAGAGCACATATAAATATATTATAAAACAATTAAAACAAAACACACAAGCAAGAAGAAAGAGCAAGAGTCCAGCAGAACCGCAAAGACTAACAAAATTTGTAAACGGAGCGTGAGTCCAGTGGGGCACCTTTAAGACCAACAAAGTTTAATTCTGGGTGTCTGCATTTGTGTGCATGCGCGCTTCTTCAGATACATGATGCACACATGCTCACGAAAGCTTATACATGAGATTAAACTTTGTTGGTCTTAAAGGTGCCCCTGGACTCAGCCTTTGTTTTGCTGTTTCAGACCAACACAGCTATTCACCTGAATCGAGCAAAATTTGTGACAGGGGAGGAGTTTTCGGGAGTCACTGCCCACTGTATCTGAAGAAGTGAGCGGTGACTCACGAAAACTCCTCCCCTGCCACATATTTTGTTAGTCTTTAAGGTGCTCCTGGACTCTTGGCTGTTTTCTACTGCTACAGACAGACTAACACGGCTACCCACCTTGATCTGTCAGCAAGAACAGGAGGAAAGGTCAGTGAGAAGCGGTGCGGCGCTCTAGGTTTGACCACAGTTTTAAGTGAATCCTTGAAAGCTACACTGATGCAATGATGTCACTTCCTAGTGCCCACTCGGGCGCTAGTTCTTTTGGTTATACTAGAAAAATATTATTCTCCTGCAGTATATCATGCTTAAAATATATATATATACTTCAGCAGCTGCAAGGTATGAAATGGCAAGATGTGCACTGCTTCAGTGTTCACGCACTGGAGCAGCTGAGCATGTGCACTGGAGACGAGGTGCCTCCACACAACGCACATGCTTTCAAAGGTTTAAAGTGCAGTCCTAAGTGGAATCATATTCTTCTAAGACCATTGATTCTGGTGAACTTAGAAGGGTGTAACTCTGCTTTGGAATATACAAAGACTTTCTACTCTCTGTAGAGCCCAAAGGAACCCTTTATAATGATAATGCTAGCGACTCATATTCTCAAATAAATAAATAAATAAATAAAGGCATTCCCAAAAGGCAACAAGTAGTTACTAGGGACCTAGACCAGAAAATAGAGACCAATCTTAGTAAATAGGGATGCATCTATGTGTGTGCATAATGTGTGTATATATATAGACAGGTAAAGATTTCTGAGCAAAAGATTCTTATCGAGAGGCTGGACGCAGAGTTGTTTTGTAGCTCATCCCCTTCCCCTGGGCTTTGCAGCTTTGCTGTTCTGCATCCCAAGGGCCTGATCAGAGGTTGTGGATAAACAAGCTTTAATTAAACTGTGGCTGAGATAACAAGCCCCTAACTAGGCTGGGTTTAACTAACACTGGAACAGAGGGCACCGGTGCCACAGAGAAATTATAAGCAGAGAGGGCGCAGGGCTTTGCAGGAGAGACAAAGTAAGCTTTTAAAAAAGCCCTCGTAATTGGAAAAGCTCAGCTTTTTACATTTCTGCCGTAGCAAGAAAGGCTTATCAGCCTAAATCTCCTCAATTGGCAAAGGCAAAGGTTACAAAATTTTCGGCTGTGGTCTTGCATATGGCTTCAGGTCCCGTTGATTTCAGTTCATGTGGATCTTAGCAAGTTGAGAAAAGATTCAGAGGACACTTTGGCTGAAGACAAAGACTGTCATCCCTCCCCCCACCCCCAAATACAAGGCAATTTGAAAGAGGCACTCAGCATTGAATCCTCATCCCAGTTCTATTGCTGATCAAATAGGTTTTGCAGGGTTTGTTGCTGTTTCCCCAAAAACCTTATAAACCTGTTTGCCCAGAGGCAACAGTGTATGAAAAGAAATACAGGTGTGCACCCATGAATCTTGACGTCCATCTTGTTCAAATAACTCTCGGACCTCAAGCACTTACCTAAAGACTTTAGTTCATTTCAAGCACTCTCTGGACAGTTTCATGGTTGATCATTCTGCCTGTTGTTTGGGAGAGGAGCACTGTTTGGATTCTTCCGCTCCGGCACCAAAGTACCACAGGCTGGCCAGGGGGATAAGTTAAACCAATCCTTGCTGTGTCTTCAGATAGTGTACCTGCCTTTTTTACACACACACCATTCCAGCTGCCCTCATGTTCGTCCCTGGCACGCCAGCTCCCATTTGTGTTGCAGTATGTGGTCTATTTGCACTTGGAAATTGATTCTCCGACGGCCTCTGTGGAAGTGCGAATGCAAAGCCAGCTCAAGAAGGAATCAGCCTGCGCTCCTATTATGACTCAAACTTCCTTCCCACCCCACATCAGCATAGTCAGGTGTAAGGACAGATCAGGAAGCCCCATTTACACCACAGCCTGTGGCGTCCCCCAATCTGTGTCAGCGGGCCCCTCCGAGTGTGCCAGTGTAATAGGTACAAGTAAGCATTTTTCTCACCTGCCGATGTGTTCTGAATCCATGCGCCTAATACGGGCGCTTTCCCCAACAGTTAGGCCCATCCCAGCTAGTCCAAACAATGCCACCGGTTGGGAAGTGGATCTTGCTGCTTTTGTGGCCCGCGGTGAATTTCAATGCCCTGAACTTCTGGGCAGTTAGAGAGTGGAGCTTTTATTCCTTACCCAGCAATCAGCGCTTGAAATCCCGAACTGAAGCAGGCACTTTCTGCTTTCGAAAGGATAGCTTGTCATGATCTTTCTTTCTTTCTTTTTGTCAGAATTTTTGAAAGTGGTACTTTCATTACAAACAAGAGCTCTCTGCTCTTTCTGTTTATTTTCGTCGGGGAAAATATGTTTGCTCACACACAAGCCAGTTATGCTACCCTAAGAGAGCCTTGCAGAACATGTCCATCAGCCTGTTTCCCACTGTGGCCGACCTGGCGCTTCTGGGAAAGTCCGAAGGACACAGATTTGCCTGCGGCTGCCTCCTAGCTACGGAGGTTCAGAGGTGTACTGCTCCTGACATACAAAAGGTTCCATTTAGCTGTCAGGACTGATAGCTGTTAATAGACGTCTTCGGTGAATGTGCCTAGTTTGCTTTTAAAGCTGTCTGGTCTAGCAGCCATCACCACATCTTGTGGAAGTGAGTTCCGTAAGTTAATTATGAGTCATGTGATGAGTCATGTGATGAAGAGAGAGAGCAAAGGTTATTTTGACCACTTTCTCCATACAACACACCACTTTAGAAACCTCTATCATACCTCCCTTTGGTAGTCTTTTCTCCCTCCCTAAACTAGAACCCTCTGAACTCTTTCAACCTTTCCTCTTAGGGAAGGTACTACAAGCCCTTTCTGACTACTAAAGGCCAGCTTGATTAAAAGGACACTCTGCACCAATGCTCCCTCTAAGCGGTGGAGTCTTGTGAGCAAAAATTCTACTTTGGCATTAAAGTTGTGAGTGAGCAATTTGGCTACTGCATAAATTAGTTTGCTCTGGAGCCATCCTTCCTGAGCGAAGACAAAAATGTGTGAGCCGGAGGCTAAAAACCTGTGAGCTAGCTCACACTAACTCAGCTTAGAGGGAACACTGCTCTGCAAAGCCTCAAAGCCATCCCATCTTGCATTAAAAAAAGGATAAAGGAGGCTGGATTTATATTGGCATAGGCTTTCATGATTCTATGAATGAATCACTAAAGTGTTTAACACTTCCACCAATGGTCCATCTATTCCAGCATCCTGTTTCCCCGGGGCCCCAGTTCCAGCTTCTAGGTGGGACCCCTGCAATTACAGCTCATATCCAGACTACAGACATCAGTTCCCCCTGGAGAAAGTGGATGCTTTGGGCTCTATGGCATTGTACCCCGCAGAGATTCCTGACCTCCCCAGACTCCATCCCCAAATCTCCAGGAGTTTCCCAGCGTGGATCTGGTAACCCTGCCTCCCATCCCTCACCAGTGCCAAGGAGAACCTGGCAACCCTAGGACCCAACCATCTGCCCTGGAGGCACGGGCGGATCGCCCATTGGGCAAACTAGGCGCTCGCCTAGGGCACGCCGGCGTCAGGGGCGCCAAAAAGGTTTATTGCCTCTGAATATGGAAGTGCCCTTTGCTCACTATGGCTTGGAGCCCCTGATGGGCCTCTCCTCCATGAATTTATCTAAAGGTAAACTGTGCCTTTGGTATGGTGGTCCTGTGAAGTTCCCCTCCTGGGGTTTTCAAGGCAAGAGATGAGCAGAGGTGGTTCGCCACTGCTTCCTTCTGCAGAGCAGCCCCACTATTCAGAGCCAGTATGGTGTAGTGGTTAAAAGTGGTGGACTCTAATCGGGGGGAGTCGAGTTTGATTCTCCACTCCTCCTTCACCTGAAGCCTACGGGGTGACCCTGGGCCAGTCACTGTATCTTAGAACGCTTTCAGCCCCACCTGCCTCACAGTGTTCCCTCTAAGATGAGTTAGTATGAGTCTTTTAGCCTCCGGCTCACACTTTTTTGTCTTAGCTCAGGAAGGGATGGCTCCAGAGCAAACTAATTTATGCAGCAGCCAAATCGCTCGCTCACAGCTTCAATGCCAGTTAGCTCACAAAGTGGAATTTTTGCTCACAAGACTCCACAGCTTAGAGGGAGCATTGCTCACAAGGTGCTTATCCTGAGGAGAGGAAGGGAAAGGCAATTGTAGGCTACTCTGAGACTCCTTAAGGTAAGAGAAAAGTGGGGTATAGAAACCAGCTCTTCCTCTTTGTGGGTCTCCCATCCAAGTACTGGTGGTTGTCAACCCTGCTTAGCTTCAAAATTTCAGCAAGATCAGTCTAGTCTGGGCTATTAGGGTTGCTTATTGATCTATTTAATCCCTGTTTAAAGCCATGTGTGCTCATGGCCATTACCACATCCAGGGACAGTGAATTCAACAACAAAATTACTCAATGAGAAAAGAAAGGCCTCCTTTTGCCAGTCCTGAACCTGTTGCCCATCAGCTTCATTGGGTGCCCCTGAGTCCTAATATTACAGGATAGGGAGAGAAAAAAACTTTCTCTTCACCCTGTGTGTAAGTTTATAAACCTCTCTCATGTCCCCCCGTTAGTCATCTTTTCTGTAAACTGAAAAAGTCTTGGACTCTTCAGCCCTTCCTCCTAGGAATGGTGCTCCAGCCCCTTCGTCATCTTGGTTGTCCTCTTCAGCACTTTCTCCAACTCTGAAACCTCCCACTGGGTTCCAGGTAGGGAAATTCATGAAGATTTGTGGGTGGATCCTGGGGAATTTAAAGTTGGAGTTTGCAGAGGGGAGGTACCTCCGCAGGGTATAATGCCATAGAGTCCATCCTCCAAAGAGGCCATTGGGGGAACTGATCTCTGTCATCCAGGGTGTTATGTCTGGACATAAAGAGGCATGCCTGGGCTTGTCTGGCAGGCCACCGAGATGGAGAGTGGGGAGGCATCCCTGGGCTTGTCTGGGCAGGCCACCTAGTGGGAGCTTGAAGCCCCAGCACAAAGGCAGGCAGGATCCTGGAACCTGCCTGCGGATTGGCCCCTGAGGGCAGCCAGCCAATCTGGAGCCTGGAGGCCATTTGAACTCACCAATTACATGGGGGCTGGGAGTGGCTTAGGTGTATACAGTTAGGGCAGTCGCCCCCATGTAAAGCATTCCTGTTGATGCAATAAACTGCTACTGGATGAAATCACTCTACCTTTGCCTCTGCCATGTTAAACCCACTATTTAACACAGAGATCAGTCGTAATTCCAGGAGATCTGCAGGTCCTGTCTGGAGCTTGGCAGCTCTGCATCGGCTTTACTGAGTTTAACTGGTGTAACTCTGCATGGGAATGCCTTTGGGTTTGTGTGTTTTTCCCCTGTAGCAGACTAACATTCTCTGACCTGGATGGCCCAGGCTAGCCCAGTCTCGTCAGATCTCAGAAGCTAAGCAGGGTTGGCTCTGGTTAGTCTTTGGATGGGAGACCACCAAGGGAGTCCAGGGTCACTATGCAGAGGCAGGCAATGGGTAAACTACCTGTTTGTCTCTTGCCCTGAAAACCATGCAGGGTTACCATTATAAGCCGGCTGCCATTTGACGGCACTTCCCACCACCAGACTAAACACAGCTGCCCCGGTCTGCAGGACTGCTTTGCACATAAATGCACACAAAAGGTGCTCATGCTTGTCATCTCCCCTCCCCGTCTCACATCCGAGCTTGCACTCTCTTCCCCTTCTCCTTGAGCAATGCTAAGCATTACGTAAGCCTCATCCAGATCCATTATTTATTAACGATTATTTATTATCTATTATTTAGCTCTGTTATGTAACCTGAGGCTTGCATAATTCATAGGTCTCCTTTGTGGCTCTGCTCCTGTTGTCCCAAAGTCCTCCATCCAGCAGGGGGAGCCTTGAAACATCCTCCTCTGACTTCAGGAATTCTTGGGTGCCCCCCCCCACACACACCACAGAGCTCGGTTTCTATTTCTCACGACACTGTAAGTGTGACTCACGACGATTTTGAAGCAAAACAAAATCTAGATTTCAAATGTTCAGTGTCAAAATTGGCTTTGTTTGCCAAACAGGGATTTAGAGTGTTCACTCATTTAGGTAAAAAAATAATTACTTGAAATCTGAATTTGATTCTGTTTTCGAAAGCTGGATTTTTCTACCTCTTGGCAACAAGAGACATCATTTTCCACCATCCCCTTTTACAAGCTTCTCTCTTTGTTCTTTCTCCTTTTAAAATAATCCCATGGGGCCATGTGAGTGTCAACTTTTTTCCTATACTGGAGCACACACAACTAGCCAATTTAAAAAAAAAGCAAGGGACCCTAGCCAATTTTTAAAAAATTAGTGGGGTCATATCATTTCCCCTCCCCCACTATTTCTTAATAGCTCCCATAGTCTCCCCCCCTTTCCTGCTTCCTTCTCTCCTTCCCAGCGACCAGCCATCCTATCTTTATCTGCTCCCCTTCAGCTTTCCCTTCTTCCTCCCCCCTGGCAGTATCTCCAGTGGTCATTACTAGGCAACCACAACAGTATTGCCAGTCTTCAAGCCTTAGTTTGTCAGTAAAATGTAGGGGGCGGCAAGGCCCCTTTCCAGGGCTGTTTTGGCTTTTGAAGGAAGACACAGTGGGGCCAGGCCTGACAGCAACCATTGGGTGACTCGCTGCCAGCCAACTTGCATGACTCACCCAGGCCTGGCTGTTTGCTACTGTTCAGTAGCAGCCATCTCGCAAGAGCCAGTGTGGTGTAGTAGTTAGAGTTTCAAATTAGGATCTGGGAGTTAGAAACATAGAATTGGAAAGGACCTCCAGGGTCATCTAGTCCAAACCCCTGCAGAATGCAGGAAATGCACAAATACCTCCCCCTCCACACCCCCAGTGACCCCCATTCCACACGCCTTGGGGGAGATTGTAAACAAGTCCCTATTGGAGGGACGGTTCCCCGAGGCACTCAAGGAAGCGATGGTCCACCCTCTCTTGAAAAAAACAACTATGGACCCGGCGGAATTGGCCAGCTATCGGCCGGTGTCCAACTTGCCCTATTTGGGCAAACTGATCGAGAGAGCGGTGGCGACTCAGCTACAGGGCTTTCTGGATGACGCTTCTGTCCTTGATCCATTCCAGTCCGGCTTTCGCCCGGGGCATGGGACGGAGGCAGTACTGGTTGCCCTAACTGACGACCTCCGGAGGCACCTGGATCGAGGTGGTGTGGCGGCAGTGTTGTTGTTAGACCTGTCGGCTGCATTTGATACAGTCGACCACCAGTTGCTGATCCACCACCTCGCCGACGTGGGGATTCAGGGGCTTGCCCTTCAGTGGTTTGCCTCTTTCCTCCAAGGTCGGGGACAGAGGGTGGTTTTAGGGGGGCAGCAGTCCCGGAGGCACTCGCTGGAATGCGGGGTGCCCCAGGGGGCGGTGCTCTCCCCGATGCTGTTTAACATCTACATGCGCCCCTCGCCCAGATTGCCCGGAGGTATGGGCTGGGTTGTCACCAATATGCGGATGACACCCAGCTCTATCTGATGTTGGGCGGCCGGTCTGAATCTGACCCCGAAGATCTCCACCGGGCCTTGCAGGCTGTGGCCGGGTGGCTCAGGTTGAGCCGGTTGAAGCTAAACCCTGCGAAGACGGAAGTCCTGTGACTGGGTCGGACCGGTCTGGGGCTGGGGCTCCCACTCCCGACCTTCGATGGGGCGCCGTTGGTGCCAGCGCCGGAGGTTAGGAGTTTGGGAGTGCTCCTGGACCCTGCGCTATCTATGGGGGCCCAGGTGGCAGCCACTGCCAAATCGGCTTTTTACCATCTTCGCCTGATTCGGCAGCTGGTCCCGTTCCTTGACCGCGAGGACCTGGCCATGGTGATCCACGCAATGGTCACCTCAAGGCTAGACCACTGTAACGCCCTCTACATGGGGCTGCCTTTGGGGCAAATCCGGAGGCTGCAGCTAGTGCAGAATGCTGCAGCCAGGCTGTTGGTGGGCATCCCCAGGCGGGAGCACATCCGGCCTGTGCTGAAAGCGCTGCACTGGCTGCCTATAGCATACCGGATTCGCTTCAAAGTGCTGGTGCTTACCTTTAAAGCCCTATATGGCCTGGGTCCGGCATACCTGAGGGACCGCCTTTCCCTGTATATGCCCCAAAGAGCACTGCGGTCCGAGTCCCAACATCGCCTGGCGGTCCCTGGCCCGAAGGAGGCCAGGTTGGTGGCCACGAGGGCTAGGTCCTTTTCAGTGGCGGCTCCTACCTGGTGGAATGAGCTCCCGGAGGAGATCAGGGCCCTGCGGGACCTTTTACAGTTCCGCAGGGCCTGCAAGACGGAGCTCTTCCGCCAGGCCTTTGAGTAGGAGCCGCCACTTCATTCCCCTCTGCCAATGTGACTATCTTATGTGGTGGAGGGAGGGGACAGCCGAGGGAGATCTAGCTATACCCGCTGTGTGCAACATCGCTGCGACCAACATCGCTGGGACTAACACCGCCACTGGATTGAGGTTGTGAAGAACTGTCGAGCACCTTGGATGGTTACTTTTTAGTATGTTATTTGTTAATTGTTTATATGGTTTTAAGTTGTTTTGTCTTGGCACATGGTTGCCCCTATGTAAGCCGCCCTGAGCCCGTTCGCGGGGAGGGCCGGGTAAAAATGTAATAAATAATAATAATAAATAATAATAATAACAAAAAAACTCCAGGATCCCCAGCCTAACTGGCCTGGAGAAAAATTGCTTCCTGACCCCAGAGTGGTGATCAGCATTTCCCTAGGCACATAAGAAAGGGCCACAAGAACAAAACATTGATGCAACCCTTCCTGCCCTCCCTTCATGTGATCTGCCTAAGTTCACAGAATCAGCATTGCTGTCAGATGGCCATCTAGCCTCTGCCTGAAAACCTCCAGAGAAGGAGAGCCCACCACCTCCCAAGGAAGCCTGTTCCACTGAGGAACCACTCTGTTAGGAAGTTCTTCCTAATGTTTAGCCAAAAACTCTTCTGATTTAATTTCAACCCATTGGTTCCAATCCAACCTTCTGGGACAACAGAAAACAACTCCGTACCATCCTCTGTATGACAGCCCTTCAAGTATTTGAAGATGGTTATCATATCACCTCTCAGTCATCTCCTTTCCAGGTTAAACGTACCCAGTTCCTTCAACCTTTCCTCATAGGATTTGGTCTCCAGACCCCTCACAATCTTTGTTGCCCTCCTCCGGACACGTTCCAGCTTGCCTATATCCTTCTTAAATGGTGGTGCCCAAAACTGAACACAATACTCTAGGTGAGATCTAACCAGAGCAGAGTAAAACGATACCATCACTTTGCGTGATCTGGACACAATACTTCTATTGATACAACCTAAAATCAATTTGCCTTTTTAGCTACTGCATCACATTGCTGACTCATGTTCGGTGTATGGTCTACTAAGACCCCTAGATCCTTTTCGCACATACTACTGCCAAGACAAGTCTTCTCCATCCGATAATTATGCATTTGATTTTTCCTGCCTAAATGTATAGTTTTACAGTTATCCCCATTGAAATAAATTTTGTTTTAGCCCAGTTTTCCAGCCTGTTAAGATCATTCCGTATCTTGACTCTGTCTTCTACTGTATTTTCTACCCCTCCTAATTTAGTACCATCTGCAAATTTATTAAGCATTGCCCTCTATTCTTTCATCCAAATCCCCACTCCTCCACTTGTACCTGCTGGATGACCTTGGGCAAGCCATAGTTCTGGCACAGCTGTTCTTGAAAAAGAGCAGTTTCTGTCAGAGCTCTCTCAGCCCCACCTACCTCACAGGGTGTCTGTTGTGGGGAGGGGAAGGGAAAGGAGATTGTAAGCCACTCTGAGACGCCTTCAGGTAGTGAAGGGAGGGGTATAAATCCAATCTTCGCCTCTTCCTCCTCTTTCTCTTCTTCTTCTTCATCTTCATAAAGATGTTGAACAAAACAGGTCCCAGGCAGATCCTTGAGGCACTCCACTTCTCACTCCGCTCTAAGAGGATGAGGAACCATTCACAAGCACTCTTTGGGTGGGATCTGTCAACCAGTTACAGATCCACCTAACAGTCATAGGATCCAAACCACATTTTTCTAATTTGTCAATAAGAATATTATGTGGAACCTTATCAAAAGCCTTGACTGAGGAGAGCTGTAACTGGGATCTCCCACAAGTCTGTGGGAAGGCTAAAAGCAGCCACAATGTGGGAAATGATTCAGACTGTGGACAGAGAACAGGGTTAATGCTTGTACCCCTTGGAGTTGCCCTTTGCCCCACGGGGGGGACCACATACAGCCGTTATATGGGTACTTGATGGCTTTGCAGGTATGGGTGAGGCAATTTGCATCTGGAAAATGGCCCACAGGGAAAAAGGCTAGACCCTAAAGCCCCTATCCAAATCAGGCTCCCCTACAGCTGCTTTGAGACAGCCAGTGTGGTGTTGTGGTTGGACTAGAACCCGGGAGAGCCAAGTTTGAATCTCCACTCTGCCATGGAAGAGTGCTGAGTGACCTTGGCCTCTCTCCCTCACCTACCTCGCAAGATTGTTGTGAGGTTAAAATGGAGGATGGGACACCTCTGTACACTGCTATGGCTCCCCATTGGGAAGAAAGTGAAAAGTGAAAGTTTAGCCTTCTAAAAATGTGGGAGATCCTAATCAAAAACCTCACATCTACTGTGGACCCGGGATGTTCTGAGTTTACATGTAGAAATGTTCCGCGTGTGGAACCTGAAGAGGGTTTCCCCCACACATACCCAGAATATACACAGAACGTATGTAATGAGGGGAGGGGGTGTGGCTCAGTGAGGGAGGGCCTCAGTTCAAACCCTGGCACCTCCAGTTAAAAGGACCAGATAACAGGCAACACAAAAGATCTCAGCCTGAGACTTGGGAGAGCAGTTGCCAGGCAGAGGTAACAATATGGGCCTTGATAAACCATTCAGTACAAGAGTATAAGAGAGCCTTTATGTGTATATGAGAACTAGTGTGGTGTAGTGGTTAGGAGTGTCAGATTAGTATCCGGAAGAACCAGATTCGAATCCCCACTTGTGCCATGGAAGCTTGTTGGGTGACCTTGAGCCAGTCACATTCTCTCAGCCTAACCTACCTCACAGGGTTATTGTGAGGGGGAAAAACAGAGGCAAGCAAAATGATGTAAGCTGCTTTGGGTCCCTGTTGGGGGGAAAGGCAGAGTATAAATGAATGAAATACATACATTTAATAATAAATATATGTAGTCCTTGAGTGCACAGAATGAGAATCTCAGTGATATTTTTAAAGCCTAGTTCTTATAGGGTTGCCTGGTCTTGGTTGGAAAATACCTGGAGATCCAGGAGAAGGTGGAGTTTGGGGAAGGGAGGGGCCTTAGCATGGTACAGTGACATAGAGTCCACCTCTCCAAGCAGCTATTTTCTCCAGGGGAGCTGATTTCTGTCAGCTGGAGATCAGTTGTAAAAGTGGGAGATCCCCAGGCCCCACCTGGAGGTTGGCAACCCTAAGCCCCTAATGCCTCCAAAGATAAGTTTGGAAGTGTGGGGGCAGTGCCTACAGAAACGGGGTGAGGGGGTGGGACGGGACGACAAAAGCAAGACTGAGCAGGAGGTTCCTGCGGTGAGGAGGGGCATGACTGGGGCTGGGGATGCTTCGCCCAGAGTAGGCCAAGCTCTACGCTCCCCCTTTCTGCTCCAAGGAAACCTCTGCTTCGGCTGGCTGAGGCTAGGAGGAGCGGTATTGATCGTGCCCCAGATCTGTGCCGAGCCTGGGCGGATGGTGCTCGCAGCCTCCGAGACTTAATTAATGCCTCAGAAAAGAGGATGCAGCGTCAGCGGGCTGATTAGAGGCGGCCTGCGCCGCAGATGGGCCCCGCCATTACCCGCCGCTGCCCTCCTTTCCCGCCGCCTCCCCCCCCCACACACCCCCCCCCTGCGGCCCTGCCGCCCTTGCCTGGAGACCGCGCCGCTAACTGTTTTTGCCGGCAGCCTCCGCGCAGCTATTAGGAGATACAAACTGGCCAGCTCCGCCAGGGACCGCCGGGCGCTCAGCGCGCAGGCTTTGATCCTTAATTAGAGTTCGGCTGCGGAGGGGGGAGCGAGGGGGGAACGGGGGCATCGCGGCAGCCCGGGCCTCGACTGCGCCTTGCTATTTCGGGCGCCGGAGGGAGTCGCGAAAGAGGTTGCGCGCAAAGCGTTCCCCGTAGAGTTGCCAACTCTGGATTCGGAAATGCCTGGAGACTGGAGAGGGTGGGGGTAAGGGGTTAGGGAAGGGGGGAGCTTGGTAAGGTAGAATGCCATGCAGTCCACCTTCTGATGCAGCCGTTTTCCCCGGGAGAAGTGCAATAATGCTTCAAATAAATATATAAGGAATAAGTGATTCGGGTAGTCTGGAGATTGGCTGTGATTCTGGGAGAGCATCAGCCCCACCACCACCACCTGGAGGTTGGCAACCCCAGGATTTCGAAGTCTCTCCCCCGACAGGTGCCAAATGAGCAAACTTCCAGGCCAGCAAAGTGGAGTGTGCCTGGAAGCCTGTGTATTGGCCCTTAAAGCTACTGGGGAAAGTTCCAGTAGCAGTCACACAAGGAACCAGGGGGGTCCAAAGCAAGGCCTCATGGAGGGTGGCCCCAAGCAAGATAGGCAGGAGCTATCATGTAGGGTTGCCAGCTCTGGGTGATGAAATACCTGAAGATTTTGGGGATCGAGCCTGGGAAGGGTGGGTTTTGCCAGGGGGAGGGACCTCAGCAGGATACAACCATGGAGTCCACCCTCCAAAGCAGCCATTTTCTCCAGGGGAACTGAGTTCTGTCATCTGGAGACCAGGTGTAATAGTGGGAGGTCTTTAGGTCCAACCTGGAGGTTGGCAGCCCTAATCCATGAGCCCTTGGCCCTTATTCTGCTTGAGGTGGGTCAGGGCAGGAGCCATCTTCTCTATAGCTGTTTTGGTCTCAGCACGGTACAATGCCATTTTCTCCAGGGGAACAGATTTCTATTGCCTAATAGCAGGAGATCTTGAGGCCCCACCTGGAGGTTGGCATGCCTCCATGGGGATGTGCCTATATTCCAGCTGTCCCCTTTTTGCCAGTGAGAGTCCCATTTTCCGGTCCATCTCTCTGGCAAATCGCTGTCCCTGTCTGTTGCCTGTCGAGGATGCCTTGTTGAAATTTTGAGTGCAAGTCACTAGCATCACTGCTGTTCGGTTCCCTCCCCGGGGTCTCTAGAAGTTAAATCTCCAAGAGCATCTTGTCTGTAGCCAGCATGCATGCAAATGCAAGCCCATGCGGCCCACATCCTGCCATGCCAGTTCACACACTCTGCAGCTGCTGAGGTACAGTTTTGAACTGCGGATAACAGATTGTTGGACAATTATAGCCTCAATCACTCGGGCATTGTTAAGCGCAGGATGGTTGAAATGCAACCGGAGGTCATGCCGTCAAGAACCGGGCATAAACGCATTTAGAACTGCCCTTTTTGTTGTTTGCACATACACACCAACAGCAGAAGGGGTGTGTGCATCTGTGAATTTGTGTTTTGATATGGCTTTAATTGGCTTTTAAATCCAGGGTGGAGAAAGCACTGCAGAACAAGTGGACACAGTGTATATTAAGAGAACAATCAATGTGCAGTGTTCAGGAGAGAAGCGCTTATGAAGGGATCTTTGGTATGAACTGGGGGGGTTAGGAGCATATTTCTGTTTTTGTCTGTGGAATATTAAGAGGGAAAGGAGGCGCCAGGAACTATCACCCCAGGCCCCATGGCTACCCCACGCTTTAATTCTGCGCATCGGGAGAAGACCCAAAACATCCCAGTCACTATATAAGGCTTGAAAATAACCCTTCGGCCCCCTAACCAAAGTCCAATACATTGCAGGTCTGCAGCAAGAGAGTTCCACAGGAAATTGCTCAGCTCTGTATTGCAAAAGGTTGCCAACTCTGGGTCTGGAAATTCCCAGGGACTGATTATATTTGCACCATAAGAAAACTGCCCTTCCAACGGCTGGAGCGGGGGGACTGCCAGCTCTGGTTGGGGAAATACCTGGGGATTTGTGGGGTGGAGCCTGGGGAGGGCGGGGTTTGGGAAGAGGCAGGACCTCAGCAGGGCGTAATGCCATAGAGTCCACCCTCAGAAGCAAACCATTTTCTCCAGGGGAACTGATCTTGGTCAGGAGATCTCCAGGTGCCACCTGGAGGTTGGCAACCTTTAGGCTGGAGACTGATAGTTGTCGGAGGACTGCTGTGTCATCTCCGGGGAGGGGGAGTATTTCCCGGAGGTGTCTTCGGTGTTAAAAAGCCCAAACTTCCCAACACTATTTTTCAGAATTTCGGGGTCTTAACACCAAGAGAAGTGGGGAACTTGCCAGTTTTGCTTGCAGCCCCTCCTCTCATTGCCCTAACCAGCTGCCCCCCCGTGAGCACACACACACCCCCCGCCTGCCGGCCTCGGAGCCCCAGCAGCAGGCAGGGAAAGAGGGACGTAACTGACCCTGATGCAATCCGAGGGGATAATTCTCAGCCCCGACAGATGGGCCTGGCGGGCCCCCCTTTATGTAAGCAGATCTCGGCCAAAGTGGATTATGGGCCTATCCCGTCGCGTTGCCCTTGAGAGGGGATTAGAGGCCCGCACACGGGGGTTGGGGGGCAAAACCGGTTGCTTTCATAAGACTGGTTTAGGAAGGGCTGTGGTGAATACCAGGAATGGAAGAAAGGGGGGGTCGATGGGAATTAGGACTGGGGAGGGGAAGGAAAAGTGAAGGAGCTGATTGGAGGGGGGATTAGGGGCTGATGGGATCCTCCTAAGAACCTCTGAATGTATGACGTTGCCTTTGACTGAGTAAGGCTATCAATAAGCGAAGCCCAATGTCGGCCACTTAGGGTTGCGAGGTCCACATTAGGAAATACCTGGAGATTTTGGGGGTGGAGTCCGAGGAGGGCAGGGTTGGGAAGGGGAAGGACTTCAGTGCCGTAGAGTCCACCTGACAAAGTGACCATTTTCTCCAGGTGAACCGATCTCTGTAGCCTGGAGATCAGTTGTAATAGTGGGAGATCTCCAGCCACTACCTGAAAGTTGGCACTTTCTGACTGGCCTCAGCCACCTGGGCAGGAGTGCAGCCAATTAGTTAGAAGAACAGGCCAAGAGACAGTGCCCGGGTTGTATTGGCTGTTTGAGGAAGAAAGGCTAAGAGAGAGTCATAGACAAGGATTCCGCCTGGCCTTTTTTTTGTGACCCTGTGAGGGGCTGGGATCTGTTGCAGGGAATGCTTTAGGACAGGGTGTCACGCATTTGTTACAAGGGCCGGATTTGACATAAATGGGACTTTGTCGGGCCAGGCCATGTGTGTCAATAAATGTAATGCTAGGTAGCAAAGAGATTAACTTTATAAAGGACACCGACAAATACAATTTAAAGGGTTTTTTTTACTTAAAATACAAACATGCTTAAAACAGTAACACTCTTGCCATATTTGGTTTATTTAATAGCCTTTGATAACTGACACCTCCCAGACCTCCCCTTTCCCGCCGCCGCCCTTCAAAGATGCCTACCTAAAATGGAAAGGTGGGGGGAGGTAGTGGGATTAGGTGATGCAATTTTTAAAAATAAAAAATCAAGAAAAAGCATGAGGATCACAGCAGAAACTAAAACTAAAAACTAAAAATATAAAATGCTCCCAGAAGAACATGAAATGTCTGGGCATTGCAAGCTCCCCCCCCCCCCCCAGTCTACTCAGAGTGGCAGTGGCTCTTGAGTGTAATGTCCCCTGTGGCTGTGGGTTCCCAGGTTAGAGTACTCCCTCAGGCACCCGTTCTCAGGCCCATTCAGCGGAGACAAGCTGGCTCAAAACATCAGCCCTTTCTTTGCAAGCAGACAACTTCAGCTGGCATACGAACACTGGAAACGGAAACTCCACTCCATTGAAATACATTGTAGCTCAAAAAAAGTTTTTGTGCGGGCTTTAGCCCAGAGGAGCTTCCTACCGGAGGGGAAACTGGTGAAGACAAGGCACAGCCAGCTGGGAAGTTCAGCAGCCCCGAACTCCCTCAGAAGGGTGAGGACAGGCAGGGTGGGGGGTGCAGAAGAGAGCCACGAGCCTGATTAAAGCCCTGGGCAGACCGGTTCTGGCCCATGGGCCTTAGGTTTGACACCCCTGCTTTAGGAGCCCAGACTCCTGGATTCTTCTCCAGGTTAGTGAGTTTTGTCTAGGTTAACATGAGATGTGGGTATGAACGCAACAGCTCTGGGATATGTATTCACATGTGAGTAGGTTTGCCAACCTCCAGATGGGGGCTGGGGATTTCCCAAAGTTATAACTGATTTCCAGGCCACAGAGATCAGTTCCTCTGGAGAACATGGCTGCTTTGGAGGGTGGACTCTATGGCATTATGCTCCATCGAAATCCCTCCCCAAACCCCACCTTCCACAGGCTCCACGCCCCAAATCTCCAGGCACTTCCCAACCTAAAGCTGGCAACCCTACATAAGAGAGCACATAGAATGTAGGCGTAGTGATGGCCACAGGAATAAAACAGCTTTTAAAAAGATTAGATAGATTCATGGAGGAGGGGTCCATCAGTGGCTTCTATTCATGGCGATTGAAGGGAAACTCCATGTTTAGAGGCACTGAATTCCAGAGCCAGGAGGCAACATCAGGGCAATTCTATGCCCTGTTGTTGGCCCTCCAGAGGAACTGCCTGGCCACTGTGTGAGACGGGATGTTGGACTAGATGGACCCTCACTGGTCTGATCCAGCAGGGCTCTTCTGATGTTCTGGGAGATTTTTAAATAGGTTTTGTCCCAGTTCTGGGGTTGATTACCATATTATAGGCTGAGAAAGAATCTAAACCCTATCAACAAGAGGTCCTGGGTTTCTTTCTTTCTTTCTCTCCCTCCCTCTCCCTCTCCCTCTCTTTTTCCCTTCCATTGATAAAGCTGCCACCTGGCAAGGTCCTTTTTTCTCTAGAACAGGGGTGTCAAACATGCGGCCCGGGCGATGTATGAGGCCCCTGGAGGGCTTCTATCAGGCCCGCAGTGGAGCTGGCTGTCTTCTGCTTCTTCTTCCATTTCTTCTTCTGCTGCGTCATCGTAGGTTTGCAGCTTACAGATACACACCTGAACAGCGTACTCAAGATTGCCACAGCACAGACATTTTGAGGCAATAATTCAGAGCAAGAGGGGTCAGTTATCAGACACTGTTAAATAAAATATTTCAAGAGTGCTCATGTTTTAAGCATGTTTTTATTTTAAGTTAAAAAAACCCCCTTTCTGTTTGTGTCCTTTATAAAGTTTATATCTCCGCTACCTGGCGTTACCTTTTATGACACACGTGGCCCGGCTGAGCAAGGTCTCATTTATGTCAGATCCGGCCCTCGTAACAAACGGGTTCGACACCCCTGCTCTAGAAGCTGCCCGGCTGCCGAAAATCCAACAGATAACGCTTGCCCCCCCACCCCCCGGTCGCCCAAGCTGAGCCTGCTGGATATTCAGTTATATTTTCTTACGTTGTGACAAAGGAACTGGGGTGGGGCTGCCGGAGGAGTGAGTGCCAAGAAAGGCAAGAGCCACTCTCTCCATCCCCTTTATAATCCCAGAGGTCTCCCCGTATAATATGGCTCGGCCCTCGAAAATTTCAAGCATCTGGCACTGTTTGTTCTGCAAAGCTCCCTTGCAGCACATCTGCTCTCTGAACTGTGGCATGAGATGCTTTGGATTGTATAAAGCTGATCTTTGGGGCAAAGGAATGGGGGGGGGGAGCTAGTCCTGCCTCCTGTTGGGGTTCTTACAGCACGATGGCGTCTCCCAATTATACGACTGGTTTCAGAGGGTCAAGAATGGGGTGAGAGAGCTCTCCAGACTTCACTGTATATTGTTCTACAATGGATGCCATTGCGGGGAGTGGGGAGGAAGGGGGGGCTCACCCTGACACAGGCAGGGGGGAGGGGAATAATGTCAATCCTGTTTCTGCCCACTTGCTGCTGTGCAGTGCCCCCTAGTGCTCTTTTGGGGCACTCCAGGGTGCCACTGGCTCCAGAGCCGGAGAAGAAAAAGCAATGGTTTATTTCAGAGATTGGAAGGGTAAGTGACAGAGCGCCCTGGTGTGTGCACTCTCTTCTTTGGCACCTGCATGTTCCCATCTCTTTTTCTTTCCATATCCATACAACCCCACTGTTTTTAAGCCACGCACATTCCACCCATTGTTCCTGTGCCAGGGCCCTGGTACAAGGCACATAAAATAGCAGAGGCTCAGCCTCAGCACCCTGTGAAGGTCTTGGAAGAGCCTTGTGGCTTCCTAACCCATATTAGTGTGCTCTGTAATGTGGTCGGTTCTATGTAGCGTACTATCCTTTCTGCTTGGCTTTAAGTTGTAACCGTCCTCGAGTCTTGGTCAGAAAGACAGACTCTATGTATGCAGTAAACAAAATAAATCAGCGTAAAGAGCCCCATTGGCTCAGACCAAAGGCCCATCTAGTCCAGCATCCTGTTTCCTAGGGTGGCCAGGGAGAGAGAGACCTCCAGGGGAAGCCCACAAGTAAGCAAAGGCCTCCTTTTCTCCAAGCAGCGGATATTCACAGGTATCCTGCCCCCGAACCTGGAGGTTCAATTTAGCTTTCTTAGCCTTTCACAGGCCTGTTTCCCATGAGTTTGCTTAACCACTTCTTTAAGCAATTTGGCGATGATTGATGCGTCAAGAGGGGGGGGAAATTACATAGCAACATACTATCCTGTTCCACTTTAGAAGTCATATATACTTTTTGCTGTCAAGTCACAGCTGATTTGTGGCAACCCCATCGGGTTTTCAAGGCAAGAGACAGTCAGAAGTGGTTTACCATTGCCTGCCTCTTCCTTGGTGGCCTCCCTTCCAAATACTAACAAGGGCCAGCCCTGCTTAGCTTCCACGATCTGACGAGATCCGGCCATCCTGAGCCATCAATCTTAGGGCATGCACATTATTAGCGACGATCATTCATAGCCAAGCGTCCCCTGGGTCCTCCGCTGGACGTTCGCCTGTTACTTCCCCCTTTTCGCGTGGGGACCTCTTCTCTGCCCTCTTCATCCTGTGCCGTTTCACGGGTCTCATTCTCCTTGAAATATCTGTCACTTCCAGTCTCCGTCTCACAGCATCTCTGCGTGGGAGTATCGGCGCGTGGAGAGGAAGGGGATCCATGCGTGATGGCAGAACTCATTCGAGTTAACAAGTTGGGTGTCGGGGCGGAAAAACAGCTGATGCAGGGGCAGAGGTGGGGGTGGAGGAGCTGACGATGAGTCTGAAAACTGTCTAGGGATGTCTAAGAGAGATTGCAAGGGAGGTGGAATGAGGCGGAAGGGCCATCCCGTCTACTGAACAGACAGGAAGTATTCCTCCAATAATAGGAAACCACCATTCCAGCCACACATACCCCGTTCCCATTGGGGAAGGAAGGAGCTGCGTTGGAAATGCTGAGCGGGCCACGGGGCCTCTTTTTTTTCAAATCATTCTCTCTTCAAGGTGATAGTTTGCAAAGAAGAGCCTGGGAACATGGGAAGCTTCTTGGATGGGGTCAGACTCTTGGCCCGTCTAGGGTTGATTCCACTCAAGGGGTCTTTTTCTGTGGTGGTTGAGTTGGAATAGCGATGGTTTGAGCTTGCAGGAGCTCTTGTTTTGGGAGAGCCCAGCCTTCACGTGCTCCCTTCCCTTCCAGCAGTCTTGCCCGTGGAGTTGCCAGCATAATTCTTGTTCAGTTTATATAGGATGGTGGAGCTCACAGTTTTCTCCTTGGAAGCTGGGTCAAAAGATTATAGCACCCGAAGTGGAGTGCCTCTGACTATATGCAGAGTGCCTTATTCTTGAGTAGCGTTGCCAGGTCCCCCTTGGCCATTGCTGGGGGATGGGGGCAATGTTCCCTCTAAGCTGTGGAGTCTTGTGAGCAAAAATTCTCCTTTGTGAGCTCCTGGCATTAAAGTTGTGAGCGAGCGATTGGGCTTCTGCATACATTAGTTTGCTCTGGAGCTGGCCTTCCTGAGCTGAGACAAAGAAGTGTGAGCTGGAAGCTAAAAAAACAGTGAGCTAGCTAACACTAACTCATCTTAGAGGGAACACTGGATGGGAGGCAGGGCTGCCAGATCCAGGTTGGGAAACTCCTAGAGATTTGGCAATGGAGCCTGGGGAGGGCAGAGACTTCAGTGGGGTACAAAGGCATAAGATCCACCGTCGAATGCCTCCATTTCCTCCAGGGGAACTGATCTCTGTAGTCCGGAGATGAGCTGTAATTCTGGTTGGTTCCCAGGTGTCCCATGAGGAGTCTGGCACCCCCATTCTTGAGCAGTTTTAAAGGATCCAAGGGCAAAGTGCCTCTGAACTTGAACAAAAGTGCTTTTCCTTTCTGATGAGAAACAGCTTTGAAAGACAGAGGGCCATTGAGCATGTGCAGTGTGTATTTCCTGAAGGATCCTAACTATGTATTTAAAGACCATCTTTTAAAAAGTAGGAAAACAAAACGTTGCCCTTTTTTGCAGGCTTTTACGTCGTCTTATTCTAGCAGATGGCCCAGAAGTGTGAAGGTGACCAGTGAATGCGGCCAGCCAGTTATCGGCAGTCCTGTTTTAAGACTTACTTGTGTAGGGAATTAGTTGTGTCTAGAGGGCTGCCAACTCTGGGCTGGGAAATCCCTGGAGATTTGGGGGTGGCGCCTAGGGAGGGCAGGGTTTAGGATGGGAGGGAGCTCATAAGAACATAAGAACATAAGAGAAGCCAATGTTGAATCAGGCCAATGGCCCATCTAGTCCAACACTCTGTCACACAGCGGCCAAAATATACCAGGTGCCATCAGGAGGTCCAGCAGTGGGGCCAGGACACCAGAAGCCCTCCCACTGCTGCCCCCTCCAGCACCAAGAATAGAGTGCATCACCTGCCCCAGACTGAGAGTTCCCATCTATACCCTGTGGCTAATAGCCACTGATGGACTTCTGCTCCATATGTTTATCTAATTCCCTCTTGAAACTGTCCATGAAACTCTCATCTATAAGGCCATATAGTCCACCCTCCAAAAAGTGGCCATTTCCTCCAGGGGAACTGATGTCTGTAGTCTGGAGATCCCAGTGTAACTCTGGGACACCTCCAGGCCCCACCTGGAGGTTGCTGACCCTGAGTGGACTGTGGCAACTAAGCCCTTGAAACAAAGCCTCCCTTAAGTCCACAGCTGGGGCAAGCGACAGGAATGGTGGTTATGGGGTGTTCAAGGGGAGCAAAGGCGTGGCAATACCAGCACTGCCGCTCTCTGGCTTCCCCGCTGTGTAGGCCTCAGGCTTTCGGCCTGTCACATGCAGCACCACATACAAAAAACTCTCTGCAGAAGGGCAGTGGGGGGAGGGAGGCCATTAACCTTGGGTGCCATCTCCTTCCTGGTGAGCAGAGCTGACAGGCGCCTCCCCGGAGGCACCCGGCTTCATACGCTGCCAGAAATAGTCCAGACACTAACCCTCCCCCTCACCACCGCCACTGCCTTCCTCCCCATTGTTAGGAACATCAGGACGATTTGCCATGAATACGTCCTTGTCTCCTCTCACCCCACTGATTCCTGGGTCACCGAATTCCTGGGTCACCGCATTCCCGCCTCTTGCCCCCAATTTCTCTCCCCCTCCCTGGGTTATTATTCTGTATAAATAGGGGGCTGGGCTCTGTGGACGAGGCGTATATCCACTTCCGTCTGTCTGGGGAAATACCAGCTCACTTGCTTTGATACAAGGGTCTAGTAGCTCTGCTGGAATACTCTGAATTTTAATATTATCGGCGGGGGGCACACTCTCCAGCAGCACTATTTGCATAACAGACAATGTTTTATTTATATCGCAAGCCCCCTTGAGTTCCGCAAGGGAGAAAGGCGGCTAATAAATGTTTTAAATAAATAAATCTGGGAAATGTAACAGCGGTGCCTCTCCTTAAATCCCTGCGCTGACTTCCTGTCTCGCAATTTTTTATCCCCATACTTCCTTCAAGGAACTCAGGGTGGTATTTACTTATTTATTTTATTTCTAGTCTGCCTTTTTTCTCTGAGACTCACATGATACTCCCTTCCTTCCTTTGCACCTTGTTGCAACTCTGTGTGATACTTAGATCTGAGTCCAGTAGCACCTTACAGGCCAAAAAGGTTTTCAGGAAATTGAGCTTTCAAGACTTGAAGCTCCCTTTATCAGATATGGGCAAGAATCTAATGAAGGGAGCTTTGACTCTTCAAAGTTCATAGTTAAAAGGTAAAGGTTTCCCTTGCCCAAAAGCCAGTCGAATCCGACTCTAGGGATGCGGTGCTCATCTCCGTTTCCAAGCCAGAGAGCCAGCGCTGTCCTAAGATGTTTCCATGGTCATGTGGCCGGCATGACTAGACGTCGAGGTGCACGGAATGCTGTTACTTTCCCACCGAAGTGGTACCTATTTATCTACTTGCAATTTCTTGCTTTCAAACTGCTAGGTTGGCAGGAGCTGGGGCCAGAGACGGGAACTCACTCCGTCATGCAGCACTCAAGTCTCGAAAAAAATTTGTTGGTCTCCAAGGTGCTACTGGACTCAGATCTAACTGCTGTACTGCAGGTCAACACAGCTACTATCTCTGAAATAGTAGGTGGTCTACCTCTCTTTGAGACAGGTTAGGCTGAGGAAGAGGTTTGTGTCTGAGGGGTGATTTGAACCCAGACCTCTCGAGTCCTAATCTAACATGCTAATCACTAAATCCACATACATTTGTAAGGAAGACACAGCTCTCAGTTTGCAAGACCTGAGCAAGGCTGTTAACAATAGATTGTTTCGGAGATCATTAATTTATAGAGTCGCCATGAGTTGGAAGCAACTTGATGGCACTTAATACATGCAATCACTGTTCCCCATGCTGTTGGCTCTTTTCTTAGACCTAGTTCAACCTCCTCCTCATTGACTTCAAAGCCCTTCATGGCCTTGCCCCCATCTCTCCTTTCTGTTGTCCCAATCCCCCTGCTAGGCTTGCCAACTTCCCGGTAGGGCCTGGAGCCCTCTGGGAATTACAACTGATCTCCAAACAACAGAGATCATTTCCCTGGATAAAATGGCAACTTCAGAGAGCAAACTCTATGGTACTCCGAGGGTGATAGGTGAAATCTTTCCCCAAATTCTCCCCTCCAGAGGAACCTCCCTCAAATCTCCAAGAATCTCCTAGGCTGGAGTTGACAACCCAACCCCCTCCCATGACCTCTGCTGTCCCAGCTCCACCATTCTCGGCTGTCCTGCTCCCTCAAACATCTCTTCCCTTTCTCCCTTGGTGCCCTTTATTCCTGCAGTTTCCTCCCAGAGTGTCTGTGTGATGCCTCTTCACCCAGTTCCTCCAGATCCCTCCTCAAAACCCACTTTTTCGGTGCCTCTTTTCGCTCAACCCCTTAGTCCCTATTCCATACAGAAACAAAGCCGAAATGCTTTTATTTTTTTTAACAAATACTTTCACTGAAACAAATGTGCTTCCTCAGCGCATAAGAACATAAGAAGAGCCCTGCTGGATCAGACCAGTGAGGGTTCATCTTAGTCCAGCATCCTGCCTCACACAGTGGCCTCAACCAGTTCCTCTGGAGGACCAACAACAGGGCAGAGAGGCTGAGGCCTTCCCCTCATAAGAACACAAGAAGAGCCCTGCTGGATCAAACAAGTGAGGGTCCATCTAGTCCAGCATCTTGTCTCACACAGGGGCCTCAACCAGTTCCTCTGGAGGACCAACAACAGGGCAGAGAGACCAAGGCCCTCCCCTCATAAAAACATCAGAAGAGCCCTGCTGGATCAAGCCAGTGGCTCACATAGTCCAGGTTCCACTGGAGGTCCAACAGCAGGATAGAGAGGCTGAGGCCTTCCCCTCATAAGAACATCAGAAGAGCCCTGCTGGGTCAGACCAGTGAGGGTCCATCTAGTCCAGCATCCTTCCCCTCACAAGAACATCAAAAGAGCCCTGCTGGATCAGACAAGTGAGGGTTCATCTTAGTCCAGCATCCTGCCTCACACAGTGGCCAACCAGTTCCTCTGGAGGGCCAACAACAGGGCAGAGAGGCCGAGGCCTTCCCCTGACGTTGCCTCCTGGCTCTGGGGTTCAGAGGTTTTAGGCCTCTGAATGTGGATGTTCCCCTCAGTCCCCATGGCTAGTAGCCACTGATGGACCTCCCCTCCATGATTCTGTCTAATCCCCTTCATGTGACCGCACATGAAGCTGCCCTGTGCTGAATCAGACCATCCATCCTTCAAAGTCAGTATTGTCACCTCAGACTGGCAGCAGCTCTCCATGGTCTCAAGAAGAGGTCTTTCACACCACCCAGTGCCTGGTCCTTTTAACTGGATATGCTGGGGATTGAACTTGGGACCTTCTGCATACCAAACAGATGCTCTACCACTGAGTCACAGCCCCAAAAAGCTTTTAAAGCTGTTTATTCCTATGGCCATCACGACATCCTCTGGCAGCAAATTCCACATTTTAATCACTCTCTGTGTAAAGAAGCTTCTCTTGTTTGTACAGCAGCCCTTCTGTAGCGATCATTCCTAACTGGGGGAATAAGGACTTCGAGGGAGCGGGCATCACAACCTATAGGGCACTTTCAGATGGTCCTCAAGAGCAAGGCTGCCATCCCAATCAAAGAAGAAGAAAAGAGATTGGATTTATACCCCGCCCTTTACCCAGAGTCTCAGAATGGCTTACAAACTACCCTGTGAGGTAGGTGGGGCTGAGAGAGCTCTTTTGAGATCTGCTCTTTCAAGGACAGCTCTGACAGAACTATGGCTTGCCCAAGGTCATCCAGCAGCTGCAAGTGAAGGAGTGGGGTATCAAACCCGGTTCTCCCAGATTAGAATCCATGCACTTAACCACTACACCAAACTGGCTCCTGACGTATCTTAGTCAATTAGTCAATGAATTATATCAGTTTTGTTTTATTAATTGATTAACAAATGGATCAAACCCATGAGCATTTTCATATGATTAAAACTGTACTTCTGAAGAAGGAAGCATAATTACTTTGCTTTCAGATTGTGCGGCAGGTATCATATGAGGCATTCCGTGGTGCGTGAAAGGAGTGGGAATGCCTCTTGTCAAACCATGGCCGTTCCTATCACAGCAGGCAGTGCCATGTCATAGGAGGCCTGGCAAAGCAGTGGGAACGACTCTTCTAAGATGGCATCTGCCAACCCACTTTTGTAAATTCGTGAATTTAAAGGATTTTTTTAAATCTGCTGTCTGATTCATTCAAGGTAGTTGATCAAAATATTTTTAATCAATCTAAATGATTAGTCAACCAAATATTGTAGCCATTGAAATAGTCAACTGGTGAGAGTAGAGATGCCATCCTCCAGGTGGGACCTGGGGATCCCATGGAATTACAGGTCATCTCCAGACTTTAGAGATCAGTTCCCCTGGAGACAACGGATGCTTTGGAGGATGGACTCTATGGCATTGCACCCCACTGAGGTCCCTGTCCTCCCCAGGCTCCACCCCCAAATTTCCAGGAGTTTCCCAACCTGGATCTGGCAACCCTAACCCCCATCCCCCACAGGTGGCACGGAAGAACCTGGGAACCCTAAATTAAAGGCATTTCCAAAATGAAAGTGGACATGTATGATATTCACACTTCTGAGAGCTTCTGTAACATAGTGGCTAATGGTGTCAGATAAGAGCAGGAATTTTAAAAAGAAATCTCGTTCAGATTTCACAAACTTACTAGGAATCCTCAGAGAAGGCACCGCCAGCTCAAATTGCTGTGTCCATTTAAGAATCTGTCGTTCACCCTTGCCTGCAACCTAAATTATTATCTGCCTCCATTTTCTGTTTACTTCAGTCAGTGCACATTTGGGGGGGGGGTTCACTTCCTCTCACTTGCGCACACACAAACCCGGAACTGGGCTAACGAGACTGACTCGGGGTGGTCAAAGAATTACCCGTTGCCTTTGTGGTTTCTATCGACTCCCCACGGAGTACAGCAGATAAAATATTGTTTTATGGATTAGCAGATGGACTGTGAATGAGCTAATAATGGACCTTCTTGATCAATGCCTCGCTCTAATGGACTTTGGAGTGGACGGCAAATCACCCGTCCTGTGCTGGCCTGGAGCACTAGGCCACGCTCCCCTTCTCTTCACCCCCCCTTCCAACCATATGAACCTAAAAACCGCCTTTTCTGGGTCAGATCAAAGGTCCACCTTCCCACAGTCTGTCTCCAGCGGCTGCTAGGCAGATGCCTCTGTGGAAAGCCACGAGGAGAGCATGAAGCTGATGGCCGCTCCTGCCATGTTGTTTGTCTTCAGCATCCCTTAAAGTCCAAACTAGAAGAGAAGAAGAAGCAACTGGATTTATACCCCACCCTTCACTACCTGAAGGAGTCTCAGAGTGGTTTA
Source organism: Gekko gecko (assembly GCA_029375565.1). Lineage (NCBI taxonomy): Eukaryota > Metazoa > Chordata > Lepidosauria > Squamata > Gekkonidae > Gekko > Gekko gecko. The sequence goes on along the minus strand of JAPDNY010000001.1, from coordinate 18,913,028 downwards.
TAATCTCCTTTCCCTTCCCCTCCACACAACAGACACCCTGTGAGGGAGGTGGGGCCAAGAGAGCTCCCTTGAGAACTGCTTATGAGAGAACAGCTCTGAGAGAACTTGTAACTTTTGACCCAAGGTCACACCCAGCAGCTGCATGTGAAGGAGTGGGGAATCAAACTCGGTTCTCCCAGATAAGAGTCCACGCTCCTACACCTAACCACTATACCAAACAAGATGTGATGGTGTCCTTGTGACCGCTGTGAAGATGCTGCTGCCCAGGGCTTTTTTGTAGAAAAAACCCAGTAGGAATTCATTAGCATAATAGGCCACACCCAATAGCAGGAACTCACTAGCATATTAGGCCACACCCTGACAGCACAGCTCATTAGCATATTAGGCCACACCCCCATGTTACCAGAAGTGTGGTCATCCACCCTTTAAAAACAACAGCCCTGAACTTTGCTAAGCTGTCTCCACATCTTGTGGTAGTTAGTTCTATTAAGTCAATTCCGTAAAGACATGCCTCCGTTTTCTTCTGTCCTGAACCCATTACAAATCCTTTCCACCCTGTATCGCTCTGGCTCTTTGTTGCTTCAGAACCTGCCTCGCGGGGAGGGTGGGGTATAAATCTCATAATAAATAAATAAATAAATATTTTATTCCCCTTTATTCCCCTTACTCTTCTTTTTCTAACGATGCAGCTTGATCCAACATGCATGTATGTTTACCCAGAAGGAAATTTTTGCAGGCTGGCTCTGCAATGAGTATCCATAAGAGCCCAGCCCGGGGCTAGAAGTAATGGTGTTTGAATGACTAGCAAGTGAAAGGAGAGAGGGCTTGGGGGCAGGGGCAAACTAACATTTATTTATTTGAAACATTTATTAAAAGAAGAAGAGATTGGATTTATACCCCACCCTTCACTCGGAGTGGCTTACAAACTCCTTTCCCTTCCCCTCCCCACAACAGACACCCTGTGAGGTAGGCGGGGCTGAGAGAGCTCTTTCCAGAACTGTCCTTGAGAGAACAGCTCTGACAGGACTATGGCTTGCCCAAGGTCAAAACAGCTGGTTGCATGCGGAGGAGTGGGGAATCAAACCCGGTTCTCCCAGATTAGAGTCCATGCACTTAACCACTACACCAAACTGGCTTTCTGCCTTATAGGAACTCAAGGTGGCTTGCAACCTAAATAATAATAAAATACAATAAAACATATAAAATCCTCTAGTTAAAAATCGATAATTTAAAACTGCTGGTAGGCAAAAGGACTAACCAGATAATCCAACGCCCTCATGAATAAAACTGTCTTCAACTGCCTCCTAAAGACAGGGAATGAGGGGGCCTGGCGCATCTCTCCTGGGGGAGATTGTTCCCTAATCGTGGAGCTGCTACCGAAAAGGCCCTCTCTCTCACACACACACCAGATGAGCTTCTTTGGTCAATGAGACAGTCAAGAGGGCCTCTCCCTGTGTTCTTATTTCCAGGGTAGGAATAAATAGGAGAAGATGATCCTTCAGATACCCCAGTCCTAAGCCATGTAGGGCTTTAAAGGTGAAAAGCAACACCCTGAATTGGGCTCGGGAGCAGATCAGAAGCCAGTACACTTGCTGTAGGATTGGGGGGTCACATGATCCCGGTAACTGACCCCAACCATTTAGCCACAGCCTTCTGCACTAGCTGAAGCCTGTGAACAGTCTTCAAGGGTAGCCCCAAGTGCAGCTCATTGTAATAGTCCAATCTAAATGTAATGATGGCAAGGAAGGGGTTAGAGCATCTTCCCAACAAGAAAAGGTTAAAACATTTAGGGCCTTTTTGTTTAGAAGAAGGCAGCTGTGGGGAGGGGGCTGTAATAGAAGTCTGTAAATCATGGAGTTTTTCCTACTCCCTCTTCTTTAACACTAAGGGTCACCCGACACGCTGCTGATGCTGAATAGAAGTAAGGATGCGCTCTTTGTACCTTATATAATTATATTTATTTATTCATTATTTTCTATTTATATACCACCTTTCCTGCGCAGGCAGGCTCAAGGCGGCATACAACAGGTTAAAATACAATAAAACACAGATGCATAAATGCAATACTATAAAATTCACATAAGCAAACAACATACATACAAAGTGCAGTTAGGTGCAGATGGTGGTTGCTGTATGATGGTCCAGTGTAGCTAGGCCAGTATCCATGGTTGTTCTTCGTGCCAGTAGCCCGAGGGCCGTAACAGTTCAGTTTTTAATAGCTCATTCATCAGCTCATTTCTGGAATTCACTGCCATGGTAGCTTAGACTGATTTAAAGGAGTCAACTGGTCTGTGGAGGAGAGGTCTATCTACAGAACAGAAGAACATAAGAAGAGCCCTGTTGGATGAGACCAGTGGTCCATCTAGTCCAGCATCCTGTCGCACACAGTGGACCCAGCCGGTTATATGGAGAGCCAACAAAAGGTCATAGAAGTCAAGGCCTTCCCCTGATGTCGCCTCCTGGCACTGGAATTCAGAGGCTAACTGCCTCTGAACATGGAGGTTTCCTTTAGTCACCATGGCTAGAAGCCATTGACCGACCCGTCCTCCACAACTCTGTGTAAAGCTGTCTATGTCTGTGACCATAACTACATCCTTTGGCAGCAAAGTCCACATTTTAATCACTCACTGTATAAAGAAGTATTTCCTTTTTCCATCCTGAATCTACTGCCCATCAGCTTCATTGGATGCTGTCAAATTCTAGTATTTTGGGAGAGGGAGAAAATGTACAGCTATTAGCCATAATGGCTAAACAGAACCCCCACAGGCAGAGGCAGTGTATCTCCGAAGATTAGTTACTGAGGGGTAACACTAGGGTAGGACCAGCTTGTGGGCTTATGGAGGCATTTGTTTGGCCTCCAGGGGGGAAAAGATGTTGGACTAGATAGGTTTTTGGCCTGATCCAGTAGAGCGATTCTTATGTAACCTGTTTAAAATGTCATAGCTCAGTCCTGAAGTATATGAGCATGCAGGCCTTTTTTTGTAGAAAAAGCACAGCAGGAACTCATTAGCATAATAGGCCACACCCATCAACAGAAACTTATTAGCGTATTAGGCCACACCCATGACAGCACAGCTCATTAGCCTATTAGGCCACACCTCCATGTTACCAGAAGTGTGGTCATCCAGCCACACCTACCTTTTGCTTCTTATTCTGTTGACCTTGTTTGTTGTCAAAACCCAGGGCTTTTTTTGTAGCAGGAACTCCTTTGCATGTTAGGCCACACAGCCCTAATGTAGCCAATCCTAATGAGTTTCTGCTGTTGGGTGTGGCCTATTGTGCTAATGAGTTCCTGCTGGGCGTGGCCAACTTGGGAAATTTCCCACAGTTTATCATATCAGCTACAGCACCGTAAATATTTTCAAGCCCCGCTCCTCTTGCTTCGCTGACCATGTGCTTTTGCTTCCTTTCACAGTGGACGGCTGCATTCATCGGGCCGCGGGGCCTTTGCTCAAAGAGGAATGCCGGACCCTAAACGGATGTGAGACCGGCAAAGCCAAAATCAGCTGCGGGTACCGTCTCCCAGCCAAGTGTAAGTCACCGCAAGCGTGCTGAGCAGGTTATGAATCATCATCAGCTCTGCGCCGTTGGAAAGGGCTCGTGTGCTTTTAGCACCTGCAGAGTTGGCAGAAATTCAAGAGGGGAAGCTTTCCCCGACGCTGCCTTTCCATGCCTAGAATTCCAAGTCCCCGGCTGTTTGGATGCTTTTTCTGGGCGAATCTTGGTTTGCTCTAATATGCCTTTATCTGGGACACAGCTGCCGTCTGCTGAGTCAGACACTTGGTCCATCAAGGTCAGTACCGTCTGCTCTGACTGGCAGCAGCTCTCCGGGGTCTCAGGTAAGAGGTCTTTCACATCATCTATGATCTCGGATCCTTTTAACTGGAGATGCCTGGGACTGAACCGGGGACCTTCTGCATGCAAAGCAGACGCTCTGCCCCTGAGCCGTGACCCCACCCCTCTAGTCTTTCCTCCAAGCAACATATAGGATCCTTTTTATCCTTACAGCTACCCTGTGAGCAATACCCCCTCTAAGCTGCAGAGTCTTGTGAGCAAAAGTTTTACTTTGTGAGCTGGTGGCATGAAATCTGTGATTGAGCGATTTGGCTACTGCATAAATTAGTTTGCTCTGGAGCCATCCTTCCTGAACTAAAGACAAAAATGTGTGAGCCGGAGGCTGAAAAACTGTGAGCTAGCTCACACTAACTCAGCTTAGAGAAAACACTGCCTGTGAGGTGGATGTAGCTGAGAAAGAATGACTGGCCCAAGGTCTTGGAGTTAGCCTCATAGCTGAGTGGAGATTGGAATGTGTGGAAAGAAGAAGAGTTGGTTTTTATACCCCACTTTCCTCTCCAATGGGGACCCAAAGCTGCTTACAATGTTTTCCTCTCCTCCCTTTTATCCTCACAACAACCCTGTGAGGTAGGTCAGGCTGAGTGTGTGACTGACCCAAGGTCACCCAGCAAGCTTTCATGGCACGAGTGAGGATTCGAACCCTGGTCTCCCTGATACTAATCCGACACTCGTAACCACTACACCACACTGGCTGGCTGTCATGGGGAGGAAAGAATTGAACATCTTGAATACACCTTGCCTTTCTTTTTTATCTTCCCCCACACACCTTGAAAGCAAACGTCTAGCCTTACAAAAGTTAGATTTGAACATAGACAGGCTAGGCCTTTGCTTAAAGCAATTGCGGGGGGTGGGGGGTGGAATGAGCCATTCATAAGCCAAGAAAGATTTCACGTGTGCCACTTGAAGCGCTTTGGAACGTCTCTCCCACGCTTGGTGTGTGTTTGCCGAAGACAGCAAAGCCGTTTCGGATGAGCTAGCTGACGGATGGCCATGCGGGAAGATGAATTTCACAATCGCATTTGAACTTTCTCGCTTTTTTTCCTCTCTGCGTCATCTGTGAACAGACGTGTTCTATTTGAAGTACATTTTAAGTCCTCCACCCCCTCTTTTATACAATCACACGCATGTCAGAATAGCTTTCCCCCACATTTTAACCTCTCCTCCTTGTATAGAAGTGTGGCAGGAGGGGAAACCGTGTCAGATGGTAGATTTCCTTCACCACCTCTTTGCTGCTTCCTGGTAGAAGCTTGATGCAGTGGGTGGGAAGCCTCGGGCCGGATCCCGTGGATCCATTCCATGTATAGCGCCTGTTTCTTCTTGTGTAAAGAACAGGGTCCAGCCCTGCTTAGTATCTGGATGGGAAACCACCGAGGAAGTCCACAGAATCTGTGCAGACACAGGAAACGGCGAACCACCTCTGAGCATCATGTTTTCACCATGTCAGAAAACAAAAGAGCCCGTGTATTGGACAAAAGGACTTTTTAAAATGGAAGCTTTAAAAAAAAAAAAAAAAAGGCTGTTCTTATTTGCGGGTAGAATAGTATCCTTGCCCAGAAGAGCTGCTAAAAATCCTGCCCCCACCAAGAAGTCTGGCTGGGGTCCCACCTAGGGATGCCAGCCTCCAGGTGGGACCCAGGGACCCCCAGAATTACAGCTCATCTCCAGACTACAGAGATCAGCTTGCCTGGAGGAAATGGAGGCTTTGGAAAGATTCTGTGGCCTTGTATCCCACAGAGGTCCCTGTCCTCCCCAGGTTTTACCCCCAAGTCTCCAGGAGTTTCCCAGTCTGGAGCGGGCCACCCTACAGCCCCCACCCCTTACTAGTGGCCGTGTGTGGGGGGGACCTGGCAACCTTACTTCTATCCCATTTCACCCCATTTCTACTTCCCGCGATCCCGTCTCAGTCTCGGAGAATCGTAAGAGGTGGGAAGTTCCTCCCGCCCATCTCCCCCACCCCCTCCTTACCGCCCTCTCCTTTAAAAAAAACAAACGTGCAGGTGGCTTCCTCGCTGCTCAAAATCAGCCCTTCTTAATTAAAAACGTAAGCGAATGTGGCAGCGGCATATCAATCAGAAGCCCATAAATACAGCTCTTAGCTCACGGCTTGCTAAGTGAGCAAACCGAGAATGGGTTAGTGTGTTGGAGTAACAGCAGATGAGCGTATAGAGATGGATGAGTGGCAGACAGAAGGAACCGCTTTCGCTTTTATGTTTGCCTGCTTTCTACATAAATGAAACGCTGTTAAGGCCTAAGAAACGGCTTCTTATTGTTACCTGTGGTCTCTGCTTTCCTTGTTTGTCTCTTCTCCTCTGCTCATAATACTCTGAGAAGTAGACAGCTCTTACAGGGTAAGGTCTAAGGGTTAAACCTTAGTGAGGGGCCATGGCTCAGTGTCAGCACATCTGCTTGGCAGGCAGAGGGTCTCAGGTTCGGTTTGGTGTAGTGATTAAGAGCGCGGACTCTAATCTGGGAGACCCGGGTTTGATTCCTCCACTCCTCCATGTGCAGCCAGCTGGATGATCTTGGGTCAGTCACAGTTCTCTCATGACTCTATCAGCCTCACCCGCCTCACAAGGAGATAGATCAAGATGGGTAGCTGTGTTAGTCTGTCTAGAAGAACCCAGGGCCAAATTTTTAGCAAAGGTATTGACAGCCCTATACCCCCCGTCTGATTATGAAAAGATGGCCTTTTTGCTCTCAGATGAGGACCCCTTCATTTCTTCAAGATTGGCTCTTTTTGCCTCGGCCGCTAGAAAAATTAGAGCAAAGAAATCAAATAGTCCCATCACAACCAAGTGAGTGATTTTAAAAGGTCTTATCAGTTTTAAAGACCAGAGGTCGAGATAACTTTAACAGGTGTTTGATACATTTTAATAGAGGTTGAAACATTCTATTATATGTTAATGTATAAATTTTCTGAGAGTGCTTTGATAGGCTTATGGCCATATACAATAAAACCATACCTACCAGTCACAAGTTCTCTCAGAGCTGTTCTCTCAAGAGCAGTTTTGGAGAGAGCTCTCTCAGTCCCACCTACGTCACAGGGTGTCTGTTGTGGAGAGGGGAAAGGAAAGGAGATTGTAAACCACTCTAAGATTCCTTTGGGTAGTGAATGGCAGAATCCCCACCCACGCCCCGAGCCTCTTGTCATTTTCCTATCCTGAAATGGCTTCACAGAGCTGCTGTTTGGGGCAGAGGTGTGGATGACCGAGAGAGTAGCTAGGAATTTCCCTATTCAGATATTGTCCCGGTCTTAAGCCAACTAAGAAACCTCAGGACAACCCGTCCCCCTATTGTCTTGGACCCATGAACACATGAAGCTGCTGTCTACTGAGTCAGACCTTTAGTCCATCAAAAGCACTATTGTCTGCTTAGACTGGCAGCTGCTCTCCTGCATCTGAGGGAGTTGGTTTTTCACACCACCCCCTGCCCAATCCCTTTAGCTGGAGATGCCAGGGATTGAACTTGAGACCTTCTGCATACAGAGCCAGTGATCTGCCACTGAACCACAGCCCCTGCCCTGCCCTGGGTGCTGCACCTGCAAAATGGGGGAATAATAATAGTGGCCTACTTTACAGGGTTCTTGTAAGGATTACTGAGATTGGTGGGTGTGAAGTACAGTCCAACAGGAAAGCCATTTTTATTTAATGTCCTAGCTTACTGCAATCTTAACACTACGTCTGCAAAAGTTACAACTAGCTCTCAAAGCTATTGTTAAGCTGCCAGCTATACATATCCCATCCGTTAGTCAATTATGCTACCTAGATGGCTTATGATTTAGAAAAAAAGGAAAGGGAAATGAGCCAAGTCCTCTGGGGTGGATGCGGAATGCATAATTCGAGCTTCTGTGGAGCCAAACTTACCCCGGGGACTTTAGGTCTGATGTACAATCTTGAAGTGAAGGAGAAATTGATTCTACTATTTTCCAGCAGAAGCTGGCTATGCACAGCACTGGTTGGTTAGTGCCTGTCATGTCATGAAACCACCTGCCCATCCCGCCCACCCCAACACCAGAACAGTTTGTTAAGTTTAACAAAATGGATTTTGTACTAAACAAATGGTTGATGGGGTAAATATGTGTGCCTAAGTCTGTGAACAAAGAGAAAATCAGCCCTGGATTTGGGGAGCTTAGGAAGAGGGAAGAGAAATTCACTCTGCAGCAGTAAGAACCACACCCAGTCTTGTTTATACACTTCACTTTGTACCCTAATGGATGATAATCATCATCATCATCATCATCATATAGCAGTGTAATAGTATAACCCAGAGATCCTAAGATTGTCTGGCAGTCAGAAGTTCTAGGTCTTTTAGCATTATGCACCCCTAGGTGGCGAACTAGACTTGTTTTTAAGGCAAGAGACGTTTCAGAGGTGGTTTGCCGTTGCCTGCCTCTGCATCACACCCTTGATATTCCTTGGAGATCGCCCTTCCAAATACTAGCCAGGGCCCTGGTGAATGAAAGCTCTTTTCCCAATAAGCTAGAGAACTGCTGAGGGTGGACGAGTGTCAGTTAAAGAAAGCCAGAATGTTGAGCTAGGATCAGTGAGACCCAGGTTCAAATCACGGCTCTGCCATGGAGGCTCGCTGGGTGACCTTGGGCTAGTCACTCTCTCTCAGCCTAACCTACCACACAGGGCTGTTCTTGTGGGGATAAAATGGAGGTGAGGAGAACATTGTAAGCATCTCTGGGTCCCCATTGGATGCTAGGGTAACCATGAAATAAATAAACAAGGAAACAAATAAATAAATGTTCATACTTCATTTATACCCCAGTTATCTCCCTAATGGGGACCCAGAGGGGCTTATGACTTTCTCCCCTTCTCCATTTTATCCTCCAAACAACCCCGTGGGGTAGGTCAGGCTGATGAGTGCAAATGGCCCCAGGGCAGCCAGCAAGGTTCCAGGGCAGAATGGCGATTAGAACCAGAGTTTCCCAGATCCTAATACAGGTCTCTAACCACTACACCCTCCTGGTGTAGAAGGGAGAAAAACGGGAGACCAATGGCCTGCTTCGGGTTCTCAAGAGATTATGGTGTCCTGGAGGGGGAAAACTGGGGTGAGGTCAGTTGTTCCAATAATTTAAGCCAGGTGTCCCCAGCCATTTTGAGCCCGTGGGCACCTTTGGAATTCTGATGTAGGGCGGTGGGTGCGATAACAAAATGGCTGCCAGAGGAGGTGGAGCCAGTCATAAAATGGCTGCCACAGGAAGAAGAGAAGAGATTGGATTTATACCCCACTGCCCTTCACTTGGAGTCTCAGAGCGGCTTACAAACTCCTTTCCCTTCCCCTCCCCACAACAGACACCCTGGGATTTAGGCGGGGCTGTGAGAGCTCTGACAGAAACTGCTGTTTTCAAGAACAGCTCTGACGGAACTATGGTCATCCAGCAGGTGCAAGTGGAAGAGTGGGGAATCAAACCCAGTTCTCCCAGATTAGAGTCCGCACACTTAACCACTACACCAAAGCCAACAATAAACTGCCAGGAAGCAAGGTTGTATATAACTCTAATAGTACCCCTTCAGCATTTCAGGTGAAAGCTCTGCTTAACAGGATGCCTTTTAATCTGCAGAGCCAATCAGATGCCCTACTGGGCAAGGCCCACCTAACCCCACCCGATTTCTAAAAGCACTTGGCAGTGCTTCTAAAAGCACTAGGTGTTGGCGGATGGCATGGCACCGATGGGCACAGCATTGGAGACCCCCGATTTAAGCAACCCGCCCGGCAATATTTCATGCCCCCCAGATAGTCATTTTAAGGAAAGCAAAGCAGCTGTTACAGATGATGTATGGTTTGCTGTCTTTCTAGATGTGATGCTTCTAGATATGGTGCTCAAGTCTTCTGTATTTTTTCCCCTCCAGCTGGGCTGTACAGATTGTCGAAGACTTAATACAAATGGATTGTAGGGGGGAAATCAATTACAATCGAAAGTATGCAAGGCCAACCAACCAGAAAATGAGCACTGAGGCCCAGCTGAATGTTTGGAGTGAGAATTTCCCTGCTCACATCTCTTGCTCTTAACCACCATGCTGTGCAGGCTTAAGAGCATAGAGAACTGAACCCAGCCGGAAGGGCTCCAGTTGGATAGTTTTGCATTTTCGATCGCCAATCAGTTATCTTCCTCCCTTGTTCCGACAAAACTGAGCCAGGAAGGCAGGAAGGATAGAAGAGGCAGGTGACCCTCCCTGCGATGAATGCCTCCTACCCCACCCCCCAGAAGACCCTTCCCCATTCCCAGGTCCTGCATACAAAATGGGGAGTCACTCCCACTTCTCGGAAGGGCATGAACTTCGCCCGGCGAGTCCTCCTTGCCTCCCCGAACTAGGCCCATGGACTCTGTGCCGAGAATGCCGATCTCCATGAGAGTGTGCCAGGCACACGTCCATCTCTCCTTCTCCGGCGTGTGGGTATTCAAGTCACATTCTAAGCAGGTGCTTAGCATTCAGCACAGGGAGCAGCAGTTTCCTCTGACAACCAACTACCGCTTCCAGAAGCGACCGCTGCAGCCATGCAGGCGAGAGAAACGGAGGCGGGTGGGGAGGGAGGGATCTCGTGGAATCACAAGCATGTCTCTGGACTGGGAATCGAGTTCCACAGAGTAGTCCTTAATGGGGTGGGGGGAAGCAGTGGAGCTGAACGGAAATGGTGTGCGTGCCTCTGGCCGGGCCGGGCTATTGCCTCTCGCTGTAACCACTTGCTGGCCAAAGCAACCTCCGGTATCTCGTCTGAAGAGGGAACGCGATCGCAGTGTCTTACTCCCCTGGTAACGGTGCGTTGGCGAACAGCTCCTGTGCCTCAAGAGACTCATCAAATGACAAAAAGCTCCTCCGAGCTGAAAGCAGCCCAAAGCAGCCACCTGCAGGAGAGGCTGCCTGCTGCTTCCCTGCTTGATTCCTTCGTTATTTATTTACCTTATTTATAGTCTGCCTTCTCACGTAATGAGTCGGTACAATCAACAGGACGGGGCATTTAGTAACCAGCGCATTAGGACTTTACAAGTCTGGAACCACCAGAAAGAACTGAAGCCCGGCATAGATATTAACGCGACACATTAAGTGGTACAGAAATTACATAATGGGATCCTACTTACAGTAAGATCTACACAGCAATATAGGCCACAGTCCCGATCATTTATCCCAGTACGTTTCCTTTGCTACTCTGGCCTTGCTTGCCTCCTTCCCATCAGAACTCCGTTGGGGCAACTCGGCTGTGGCTCTGCATTGGGTGGGACTGAATCGTTCCGGCACGCCTCCTGCAGAGAGACAGAAGAAATATCCATTCATTGAGCAGCTAAAATATCTTGCGAGTCCAGTAGCACCTTAGAGACCAACAAGAATTTTGGAGTATAAACATTTGGAGCATAAACATGGTTGGAACCAGTGTTCCCTCTAAGCTGAGTTAGTGTGAGCTAGCTCACAGTTTTTTAGCCTCCTGCTCACACATTTTTGTCTTCGCTCAGGAAGGACGGCTCCAGAGCAAGCTGGTTTATGCAGCAGCCAGATTGCCTGCTCACAACTTTAATGCCAGTAGCTCACCAAGTAGAATTTTTGCTCACAGGACTGTTGGAACACTTTCCCTATGAAGAAAGGTTAAAACGCTTGGGGCTCGTTAGCTTGGAGAAACGACGGCTGAGGGGTGACCCGATCGAGGTTTATAAGATTATGCATGGGATAGAGCAGGTAGAGAAAGAAGTACTTTTCTCCCTTTCTCACAATACAAGTACTCATAGGCACTCAGTGAAATTGCTGAGTGGTTGGGTTAGGACAGATAAAAAGAAGTACTTCTTCACCCAAAGAGTGATTAACACATGGAATTCCCTGCCACAGGAGGTGGTGGCAGCTACAAGCATGGATGGATTCAAGAGGGAATTAGATCAGCATATGGAGCAGAGGTCCATCAGTGGCTATTAGCCACAAGATATAGATAGGAACTTTCAGTCTGGGGCAAGTGATGCTCTGGATTCTTGGTGCTTGGGGGGGGGCAACAGTGGGAGGGCTTCTAGTGTCCTGGCCCCACTGCTGGACCTCCTGATGGCACCTGGTATTTTTGGCCACTGTGTGACAGAGTGTTGGACTGGATGGGCCATTGGCCTGATCCAACGTTGGCTTCTCTTATGTTCTTATTTGAGAGTCAGAGCTGCCTTCATTAGATATCCCATTGGTCTCGAAGGTGCTACTGGATTTGTAAAGTACTACTGGACTCCTGTCTAGCTCTTCCAGTCCTGACTAGCACAGCTACCCTCTGAAACTATTTTTTGAGGAAGCTGCCTGCTGCATCTCTGCATGAGTCTCTTCTCCAGGCTCACCTTGGTCCCAACAGAAGCTGCACATAGATTGATGAGCTGTATAGCAACACAGTGGCTGCGGTCAGATGACTGCCTTGGTGTGGTCTGGCTACATCTCTAATTTCTCCGGAACTATTTGTTCCGGAGAGTTTCGACTAAACATGCCACCCTAATCCCGCCTCACCCTGTGGTCGACTGATCAGATTACTACTGCGTGGTCACCATGGAGCAGGTGGGCAGGCAGCTTCTTTTGGGCATGCGCAGAACTGGTTATTCGCCAGGGGCGAATATGCAGTTAAGTGCTTATCACTAACTGTGAAAAAATGGCAGTCAGGGAGTGGAAACTGCAGACCTCCCAAACAGCTTGAGCACACAAATGGAGAGAACAGACAGCTGGAAACACCAGGCTTTCTTTGGGGTCAGGAAAGTGGGGGATGAGGACAGGAACAGAAGACAGATGTTGCTACCTGGATGTGCATGTTAAATCCAGTAGGGAGAAGGGATAACATCGGATCAGACACCCTGTCTGATCGCACCCAGTGTGTGGACTGCTCAGAGGACATAGAATTTTAGGGTTGTCATCTCTGGATTGAGAAATACCTGGAGATTTGGGGCTGGTGAAGTCTGAGGAGGGCAGGGTTTGGGGCAGGTGAGGGACTTCAGTGGGTTATGATGCCACAGAGTCCACCTTCCAAAGCAGCCATTTCCTCCAGGGGAACTGTTCTCTGTTTCCTGGAGATCAGTTGTCATCCCAGCAGATCCCCAGCCACCTCCTGGAGGTTAACAACCCTACAGTATGCTCACATATGCTTTTCGGGCGTAAGAGTGGAGCATGCTTTAATTATTGTTTCTGGGGGAAAGTGCTCTCCAACTAGCAGAAGTCTGAGAAGTGCTCTGCTCTCATATGCTTATTAGCACAAATTCATTACCTCCCATTATTGCAATTTAACTTTTTTTGTCTTTGGGTTGTTCCCCCCACACCTTGCAATAGTAGCAGCATTTACCTGGTGATCAGGGAATTTTCGAGGCGCCTCTCTTACGTTCTCTTAGCAAGAAGCATGCCCTTATTTCTTGGGGGGTGGGCGGCACTATCAGCCTCCCACTGCTATTGTGCTACAGGATGGGTTTGCTTATATTTTATTTATTTTAAGGATTTATTCCCTGCCTTTCGCTCCTGAAAGAATACGCACGGCAGCGAACAGTAATAACAATGAAATAGCATATAAAGCATCCAATAAAGCAACAGTAAATACTACAATATCAGCACATCAATCAAAACAATGTCGGCAAACGGCACTAAAACGTAACAGCACCCTGGGCCTCAGGATACCGAGTTAAGTAGTCAATTAATTTCAAAGTGTTCCCCTCCCACACACCAAAAAAACACACACCCAAATATGGTTTTCAGATTACACAGCAAGACCTGCAAAGATGGTCTAGATATACCTCTCGGTCTAGGGAAAGGAAGTTCTCCAGCTTATGGACGACAGCTGAAAAAGTTCACCCTACCTTTGGTGTAGTGGTTTGGTGTAGCGGTTAAGAGCAGCAGACTCTAATCTGGAAAACCAGGTTTGATTCCCCACTTCTCCACATGCAGCTGTTGGGTGATCTTGAGTCACCCACAAGTTCTCTTAGAGCTGTTCTCTCATGAGCAGTTCTCGAAAGAACTCTCTTAGCCTCACCTACCTCACAGGGTGTCAGTTGTGGGGAGGGGAAGGGAAAGAAGTTTGTTAGCCGCTCTGAAACTCTGAGTGAAGGGCGGGATATAAATCCAATCTCCTCCTCGTCTTCTTACAGGAAAATGGCGGTTCCCAGAGCAAGGTTCCACTGTGCATTCTGGGAACCCAGGCAGGTTCATAAGGCTTCCATTAGATCTACAAGCTCAGGTGCCTGATGCTCTGACATAAACAATATTCAATGGTGTTCTCAGTGCTGTGGCTGCTGAAGCATTTGCAGCAGTAAGGGGGTGTCCACAGGGATGGCTTTCTTGCACACTTACCCTGAGGTTTTCTGTTGTTGTTTTTCAATGGAATTCTAGAGCAGTGTTTACCCACCTATGGGCTGGGACCCAAAAGTGGGTCACGAAGCCTCTGTAAGTGGGTCGCAGCACAGACCATCCCTCCCTGATGGCCACCCCTGCTCTTTCCATTGCTCTCTTCTGTTTCTTGGAAACCAAGATCTAACCCTGGAACGGTATCATCCATGTCATACATGAGCTGGTATTTTTTCCTTCACTGCCCTATACGTGTCGATCAAGTAAAACATGTCCCAGTGGTCACTTGAGTGAGAGACAATCTTAGGGGGACTACAAGGAGTCATGGAGAAGGAGAGGGTGGTCAAAGCCTGGAACGTGACCTCCGCATGCAAAGGCCGTGTGTGTCGGAATGCCACTGGCTTCACAGCGGAGGCAGCTATGGCCCTTTGTGGGACATTTGTTGGCTTCTCAAAAAAATCTGATTTGGGTGGTTAGCCATGTTGGTCTGAAGCAATAGGACAAAGCTGGAGTCCAGTGGCACCTTTAAGACCAACTAAGTCTAATTCTGGGCATAAACTTCCATATGCAGGTATCTGAAGAAGCATGCATGCACACAAAAGCTTATACCCAGAATTAAACTTTGTTGGTCTTAAAGGTGCCCCTGGACTCAAACTTTATTTTAAAAAAATCTGGTTAGCCACTGTAGAAAATGGAATGCTGAACTAGATGGGTGCCAAGGTCATTGTCTGCCTACCCCCCCCCCCGCCAAAAAAACACACCTTGTGCTACCACCATACCAAGTTTGGACTTGTGGGTCACCATACCGAAAAGGCGGGGAACTGCTATCCTAGAGGGCTGCTGATTCACTCTTTACTCTGGATGGTCTTGTGCTCCTGCTAAAAAAAACACACCAGGTCTGTATCTTGGGGATATTATTAGATCCAGCCGTGTAAATGGACAGTCAGAGATCAGCTGCCGCACCCATCTTTTCCCCTTCCACGGTTAATAATAGTGCTGGTGTGGTATAACAGAGATGGGGGTTGGTTTCAGTGGTTGAAACCGTGCAGGGGTGGAAAGATTAAGCTGCTCTGCCCCCCCCCCCCGTGGCCCCATACTGAATCAGGACCATGCACAGCTGCAAGTTATCTTTAAAAGAAACACTGCGGAGATCAAATCTCCCAACATCTCATCCGATTTTTTAAAAGATAGGCAGGGCAGCTAGCAGACAGATCTTCATTCAGAGGGTAGCTGCCAAACAAGGAAATTACAGTGCAGCGAAGCCCTGACCTGGGATAGCCCAGGCAAGCCTGACCTCAGAAGCCAGGCAGGGTCGACTCTGGCAAGTACTTCGATGGGAGACCTCCAAGGAATACCAAAGCTGGGAGGCAGGGGCAGGCTTTATTCAGCCACCTCTGAATATCTTCCAGGCCTCCAGTAGGGGTCAGTCACCAGAGGTCACCAGGACTTCCAGGTGTACACACATGTGCACACACACACACACACACAAAAAAAAATACCGATCAAAAAAAGAAGAAAGAAAATGACAGCACAATCCTAAACAGAGTTATACCCATCCTTAGCCCACAGACTTCAGTAGACTTAGGCTGTGATCATACGCACAATTAGACCCGACATAGGTGCAAATGCCAGGCAGATTTAAAGGGCGTGATCAGACAACAACATCTGGGAAGCGCCCCGCAGCTGTCGGCAACCCGTTCTGCTCCGCTGTAGAAGCGGAGTTAAAAGACAACGGGGGAAATCCAGTAGTAAACGGGTTGCGACGGGCCACGGACGGACTTTCCTGTGTCTGATTGCTCCAGCGCGCACTCATGCCGTTGGGATGGTCTGATCAGGCCATCCCGACTCCGCGCCCTTGTTTCCCCCCCTTCACTGGATGCGCATCATCGCAAACTCCATTGGGAGCCCTCAGTGTGGAGGTGCGATTCACTGATCCTTCGTTTAAGTGCATGGGAAACAAACAGCACCAAAAAAAGAGACTCACCCGCTGTTGTGTCTGATCACACACTGACAGACAGCGCCCGCAGCCTCAAAGGGAGGTGTGATTGTGCAACTGCGAGTCAAATTCCTCCAGAGGAAATAGCCTCGCTTCCCCCCTGTTTTATCTGGTGCGTGTGACCGCACCCTTAGAAGAGTATAACTGTCAGATTCTGGCCTTTGGTACCGGGCCATTGGCTGCCTCCTGATGATTTACCTGCTTATGTCTTATATCTCTTCCCCATAATTCTCCTGCTGTAGTCATGTACCCCTTTCCCTTATCACTGCCTTCGCCTGCCATTGCATTCCTGAAGGGGGGGAGTGTGTGCATGTAGTAAATTAGGGAGGCTGGCTTGGTAATCTTCCGAAGAGGCCCCAAAAGACATTGTTCTCACGAGAAATGTCCTTGGAGTAAACTCTGTGCCTGGCTAGATAGTGGTTGTATATCTTTCAGGACCACTGTAGTAATGCTGACGTTGAATGCATAGAATTTGGGGGTGTAACTATACCTTGTGTTTCCCGCCTTGCAAACCAGTCCTAACAAAGAGTTTGAACCCATCGCGTCACATGCCTCTAAATAAACCATTCACTAAAGAAAGTTCATGTGGAGAGTGATTTGACTGGGAACCTGACAATAACTCTGCTTAAGATGGCACTAACAATCACATATCAGCAATATTATTCAGATGAGGAGACCAATAGTGAAATCCTGTGCAGGGTTGGCGGTGGTGGTGATGGAAGGCGCCATCAAGTCGCAGCGGACTTATGGCGACCCTTCGTGCAGTTTTCAAGGCAAGAGACGTTCAGAGGCGGTTTGCCCTTGCCTGCCTCCGCGTCGCATCCCTGGTATTCCTTGGAGGTCTCCCATCCAAAAACTAGCCAGGGCTGACCCTGCTTAGTTTCTGAGATCTGATGAGACCAGGTTAAATTCATTGAAATCCACTCTAAACCCATTGAAATCATAAGACCATGAGAACAGGCCTGCTGGATCAGACCAGTGGTCCATCTCGTTCAACATCCTGTTTCACAGAGCAGCAGACCCTGGAAGGCCAAACAAAAAGGGGCATAGAGGCCAAGGCCTTCCCCAGTGTTGCTTCCTAGCACTGAGTTTCGGAGCTGTACTGCCTCTGAATATGGAAACTCCCATTATTCACAATGGCTAGTTGCCGTTGGTGGACCTCTCCGCCACGAATCTGTCTAACTCCCTTCTAAAGCCATCTGTGCTCAGGGTCATCACTACTTCTGTGTGTATCTCTGTGTGTGTGTAAAGTGCCGTCAAGTTGCAGCTGATATATGGCGACCCCATTGGGTTTTCAAGGAAAGAGACATTTGGAGGTGGTTTGCCATTGTCTCCCTCTGCCTTGGGCTTCCTTGGTGGTCTCCCATCCAAGTACTGACCAGGGCCAACCCTACTTAGCATCCAAGATCTGAAGAAATTGGGCTATCCTGGGCCATCCGAGTCAGGGCTATCGCTTCCTCTACTGACAGTGAATTCTGCAATTTAATTACCCATTGCGTAAAGAAGTCTTTCTTTTTGTCCATCAGTGGGCAAAGTAGCCGTGCCGAGGATGGTGCTGCATGTCCTGTTGAAGGGTGCGATGTTTGCCGAGAAGCCAGGTGGGTTTGTTTGGAGAAAGAATTCACAGGCTGGGTGCTGCTGTGGCTGAGGAAGCAGAATCCCACACGGCCGGCCCAACAAACCTGCTGCCCAGGGCACATAGAGGAGAGCCTCAGAGGCAGATCCCAGCAAG